>OZ018378.1:240849-1490849 GCA_963969555.1 Polydrusus pterygomalis | reverse complement strand
TGTACAACTCAAATCGGAAGAAAAACGTATCTGCGCAGAAATAAACGAACTGACGCGCTCAACGAACTCTTTACCACTGAGCTCTAGTTTATTTGAGTAAGTTTACGCCACTTTTGTTAGATGGCGTTACATATACGTTAATATGCGGAGCTATCTCAAATTAGGCGCCTATCTCAAAATTGGGTCTCTTCCTCTATCACTAAGTTTAATATTTTCACTTTAATTAGGATAAAACAGTACACAGTACCTTTAATAAATGATGCTACGTACTGGGTACTATCAACTGACATACTAAAATACTATTAATGATTTTATAGCGTCATAGTTAGAAGACGGTTAGATAGAGTAGCGTTGCTAGATCTCGCCGTCTATAAAACATTATGTTTATATTTTTTTTTCTGAATTTGAAATAAAAAGACATTTATTATTATTATTATTTACCCATTATTATTATAAACCCACAGTTGACCATTCAATCTTCTAATTCTAATTTTATGACATGTTTATAATTACCATAATATATATAATACCTTTGTAATGTCACACAGAATTTAGTTGGACATGCCCACTTGACTTGCTATGCTTACTAAGTATAGTGGAAATTAGGGCAGGCAACAAAATGACTCAATTATATATATATCACAACGTTTCGTTTCAAATTAAAACTTTCTCAAGGATCAATAGGAAAGGTTTTTAAGCAACAACTTCTAGATGTTTTTAGGCGTTGTTGCTAGGTTTCTTCATAAGGTAAGGTTTTAAAGAACATTTTCAGGAAAACACATAATTGGACCCGTGTATAGATCCAAACTGTCAATACTACTCAACAGTGGATAGGTAGGTATCTCTCTATTAATATAGTGATTACATACATTTGGATTCTTATCCCCGCCAACGACAGGAGTAACTTTTCCATCAACCAGCGACATCCTACGAATACTAGAGCTCTCACTGTCAGCTATATAAATATCCTTGGTTTTCTCACATAAAGCTAAACCTGAAGGCTGAGCAAATGCGGCGGCTTGAGGGTAGCAGTTATTTCTATTTTCTTCTCTACCCGAACCTGCTATGTTTATGCAAGTTCCTGAAAATATATATGTACTTGTTATATTGAAACCTTTATTCTATTCTATACAATCTCGATCTCACCATTTACAACATGTGTAATAATAGTCTACCTTTGCCAATCCCTAGGATGGCACTTACAAAAAATGTTAATTATATTAATATTAAGTATATAAAATTAATCATATTACACGTCATAAAAATTAAATAATCATAAAACCTGAAATAAATAGTCCATAGGACAAAAAAATTTCAAATATTTATGTTTTTATTTAAACGATTATTTACCAACAAAAATTAAAAAATCGATTTCATTAAAAAAATTTAAAGTCGAAATAAAAACATGGATATTAAAAATAGACAATTTGAAAATATTTTTAGAAATGCTTTAATTAATTAATATTGTTCTGAAGAATTTATATAAGTAATATTTTTTACTTAAAAATTAATAATTTTATTATAGTTACCTAATATATTTTTTCAGAAAAAAACTGCGTTTATACTATAAATTAACATTTTTACTTTAAAACTTAATTTTTAATGCATATTTATGATTTATGATTTTACATACTAAAACAAAAAATAAGATTTGCCGCTAACAAGCTCAGCTTCAGGGGATTGAAGAATAAGTTTATAGAAGACAACATAAACATATTTATTATATTATTAAATTTTAAATAAACTTAAGTAGGTATTATTATTATTTGAAAGTATTAAATTGTACAACCATGTGCCCTTGCAGCAGGTTCGGGAGGATAGAGTTTTTAAAAGCTCTATTGACAATTTATTGGTTTTAAGACCATATTATAGTATCCAAGAATTTTATGATGATAATTTCTAATCACTTGTCTTTAGACATGTCTGTTTGTGATATTATGAATGTGTACTGATATTTCAAGTTTAACTCAATGGCTGGCACTTAATATTAATAATGTTTATTTAAAATTTAATAATTTATTTATTTATTTATTTATTTATTGATAGTATCAACAACTTAAAAAGTTAATTATAGATACATAACCTATTTCTAAAAACTTATACCTAAGCTATAATACTAATTCAATTAGCATTACAATTACAGTAATGCCGTAAACGGCGAAACGCGTCTGGGGATGAGTTTGGCGGAAGGAAACAGAAAAACCTTTTCGAATTAATTACAGTAATTGCCTAAGCAGTTCATTCCTTAATTTTAATTTGAATTTTTCACAGTTTACATTATATATGTCAATGTCTCCACAATATTTATTAAAATAGGAGCACAGTCTTATAAGTGGTGAGTTTTTGTATAAATTTGTCCTTGGTGCAGGAACATAAAATATATGTGCGGATCTAGTATTGACTAAACCTATTCTAAATGGAAGCTGTCCTAAGAACTCTTTATTATCTATTTTGTCTGTAATTATTTTATATAGGAAAATAATTCCTGCTTCTAGACGCAATAGTCGTAGAGAAGGGAAATTAAACAAATTACACAAGAGCCTTTGATCTGTACCTCTTGGCGGATAAACTGAAAATGACTTATAGTACAAAAATTTTAAAAATTTACGCTGAACAGATTCCAAGAGAGTAATCTTATTGGCATACTGAGGATCCCAAATAGTGCATGCATACTGAAGTTTTGTAACTACCAGGGATTTATACAAAGTTATTATGGCGTTGACATTTTTAAAGTATTTACAAGTTCTTATAATAAATCCTAGCATTTTTAAAGCACTGGCAGTAATATTATCAATATGCCCAACAAAACTTAACTTAGGATCAAAATAGACACCAAGATCTCTGTGAAAATCCGTTCTCTTTAGAGGCACATTATCAATGCAGTAATTAAAATTAATATTTTGTAAGAACAGAAGTGGTCCAAGATTTGAACCCTGGGGCACCCCTGATGTGGGTGAATATATTTTTGAAGTGTAGCCCTTAAGTTCAACGAATAATGATCTTTTATGCAAATATGATGATAATAATGAGATAATGTTTTCGTCCACTGAGAAGTCTTGAAGAGCTGTAATTATCTCGCCAAAGTCCACCTTGTCAAATGCTTTTTCCAAATCGTTGAAAATAACATCAACTTGTTGGCCGTTTTTAAAAGAGTTATGAATGAATTGTGTAAAATTTATTAAGTTAGTTATAGTTGAGCGCTGGGGTAAAAATCCATGTTGCTGGTCCGAAATTATGTGTTTAACATCGTTATATATTCTATTACAAATAATTAATTCTAAAACCTTTGAGCAAGCTGAAACAAGACTAACAGATCTATAGTTTTTAATGTCATTCCTATCACCACACTTAAATATCGGAATAACCTTACTTTCTTTCCATTTTGTGGGATATATTCCTTTTTTCAGACAGAGGTTAAAAATATGTTTTAGCGGCTTTACAAAAGAATCAACACAACCTTTAAGAACATATGCAGGTAAATTATCTGTTGCTACGGACCTGTTGACTTTTAATTTTTTAATTGCTTCCCTAATTTCGACCTCGGTAATTTCTTCAAAAGCAAAACTGCAAAAGGTGTTAAAATTATTGGTGTAAGGTTGATTGTTATTATTATAAACAGAACTAAAATATTCAGCAAAAGCATTTGCAACACTTTGAGCCCCGTTAATCTCGTTTTGATTGATAACCATATTATCAGGAATGTCGGAATTATTTTTCTGATGTCTTATAAACTGCCAAAATGCTATAGGATTTGATTTGATTTCATTCTGCACCCTTTCCTGGTACAAAACATATGCAGTTGTGCTTTGGGTTTTTACCAATTGCCGATACTCTTTATACCTTAACTCCCATTTTTGTTGACCAGTTTTTCTAAATTTTTTCCTAAACCGATCTTTCTTTTTAATATTCTTAATAATCTCATAATTATACCAAACTGGGTATTTTCTTTTAGAATGTCTGGTTAAGGGAATGCAAACATCAAATATCGTATAAAGATTACTATAAAACTTATTTACTGCTACATTAACATTATTTTGGTTAAATACTTCGGACCAATCAACATCTATTAACTCTGAATATAATACTTCAAAATTACCCTTCTTAAAGTTATATTGAATTTTATCATTAAAGTGATTTCGCGACTGACTGTTACCTACATCTAATTCCAATTCAACACGCAAAGAGGGATGATGGTTGTCTTCTGGTAAAAGTGGCATGCTGTCTTTACTAACATGTATCATAGAAAAATTACTAATTACTAGATCTAACGTGCGGTCTTGACTATTTTTAACTGAACTAAATTGAGAGTATGCATTAAAGTCCAGAAAATTATTTAAATGCCTTAGTCGATCACTACCTCCTATTGAATTGATATTGTACTCGGGAATATTAAAATCACCGACCATAACACACTTTTTGCTAAATAATTTCTCTTCACAGTTTTCATAAAAAGCGTTTAATTGATCTAAATTGTTCCCAGGAGGTATATACACTACAATGATACAAAATGTCCCCATACTTCCAGATATTTGAACACAAATAGCATCCATAGTTGGATCATCAAACAAATCTATTTGTCTTGCCTTTATATGTTTAGCCACCGCTAGGAAAACACCTCCACCTTGAGATTTACCGGTAACCAATGCATTTCGATCTTTCCGAAATAAATTAAAATTTTCGCAAAATTCACTTGTAAAAACAGACGGATTTAACCAGGTTTCCGTGGCAGCGATAAAATCATAATCTGATACATGTATTGATGCTTTAAGTTCTGCCAGTTTGCTTTTTATTCCCCTCATATTTTGGTAATATATAGTGTACTGATGATTAGTATCCGATGTGCCATAGGAAGAAGAGCCCAAACCATCCGCCGTTGACTCATCAAAGCTAATGTCTTCGGTAGTAGCCCTGGTTGTTTCTAAAACTACCGTTGTAGCTTCTTCGAAAAAACCTTTTTATAACAACATCTTTGGGCCAATTGGCGCTATCTAGTACTTCTGCAAATCTGCCTTGAGGGACATCTACCTTAAAACTAGCATAATCTGTTGACCTGGTATTTAATTTCTGAACATTGTACTCCATCCCAATAAATTTAGTACTTAGGTAATTTTGAACATCATTATTGGTCATAGTAACATCAAGATTTCCTATGTATATTGGTTTGGTATTATTTTCGGGCTTTCCTGCAACTAGTATAGTATTGTTGGTTCTATCACGGTTGGGTTGTGAGTTCTGTGTAATCAAAGGCTTGGTTTTCAATGTAGTACAGGTATCTTCCTTATCCTTTGATATAATTTTATTTACCTCCTTATTGCCATACTCTTTAAAGCTTTTTTTTTTATAATATAATAAATATGTTTATGTTGTCTTCTATAAACTTATTCTTCAATCCCCTGAAGCTGAGCTTGTTAGGGGTAAATCTTATTTTTTGTTTTGGTATGTAAAATCATAAATCATAAAAAATATGCATTAAAAATCAAGTTTTAAAGTAAAAATGTTAATTTATAGTATAAACGCAGTTTATTTTAAAGAAATATATTACCTACAATAATAAAATTATTAATTTATAATTTTTAAGTAAAAAATATTAAGTACTTATATAAATTATTCAGAACAATATTAATTAATTAAAGCATTTATTTCTAAAAATATTTTCAAATTGTCTGTTTTTAATATCCCTGTTTTTATTTTGACTTTAAATTTTAAAAATTTTTGTTGGTAAATAATCGTTTAAATAAAAACATAAATATTTGAAATTTTTTGTCCTATAAACTTATTTATTTTAGGTTTTATGGTTATTTCATTTTTATGATGTGTATTATGATTATGGTTTTTTTAATTGTATAAGGTTTTTATTTTTAAATAAGTATATTAAAATGTTATAAATGTAAAGTTGTTTTATGTTCAACTTTTTTGTTTCTGAATATAATTCTTTTGAAGGATAAAGACAATCTTTATTGAATATAATTTTTAGAAACCTTTTTTGTAATATTTCTAATTTTTTAACTAAAGTTCTATTTATTCCTCCCCAACCAAAAATTCCGTAATTTAAATGAGTTTTAACTAACGCGTAATATAATATTTCCATGTTTTTAAAAATCGGTAGTAAACTTCTTAATTTTTTAGTTAAGTATTCTAAGTGAAAATTACAATTTAATTTACTGTTAAAATTAATTCCTAAATATTTTAATTTATTAACTTTAAAAATTTGAACGTCTTTATTTATTTGAATACTATTCATATTTTGTGGTAGGTTATTTAGGTTTAAAGTAAAAGGAATATAATTTGTTTTATTAAAATTAATTGTTAACAAATTGTTATCAAACCAATTTTTTATAATATTAAAATCTTTTTTAATTTTTATTATTTAAGTTGTCCCAATAATATTTGTATCGGTATAAAAAAATTGTAGTATCATCTGCAAAACTATGAATTTGTCCATCGCAATTTCTACTAAATAAGTCGTTAATATAAATATTAACAAATAATGGTCCTAAAATTGTTCCTTGAGAAACACCATACTTAAATACTTTTGCATAGCTTTTTTCTTTATCTATTTGAACATAAGTTGGTCTTTTTATTTTATTTTTTTTTTATTAACAATATACGGGATGCCCCATTTATAAATTTACATTTCTAATTGAAATAATCTAATCATAATTAAAATAATTTAAATATCTAAATATGTCCAAACATAACACTTATTCATATTTTTGATCGCATAATACTGTTTTGGAACCTGTTGAGTGAGCTTCCGAAGGGATCAATTTCAGGATAGGCATTTAAAACTGCTAGGCTACGGGTTAGAGGAGAATGCGCGCCGTAATTAGTTCTATGTACATTCAAAGAAAATACTTCATTTCTTCTAAGAAGTCGGGACGGTACTCTAAGAGAAATTTGACTAAGAAGATAAGGACAGTCTATATAACCATTAATCAATTTGTAAATGAAGTTCAGGTCAGAAATTTTTCTTCTGTACTCAAGGGTTGGAAGATGAAGATGTTGTTGAACCTCTTCGAGTCTATTATTCATGTTAAGCTTATAAGCACAGAATTTAAGAAACTTTCGTTGAACTCTCTCAAGTTGTTCCTTATAAATGTTGTAGAATGGTGACCACACAACTGAGGCATATTCCAAATGAGATCTTACTAGTGAGCAATACAGTAGACGAAGTGAGTCGACCGACAGATCTTTACCAACCCTAAAAATGAAGCCCAATACCTGGAGAGCTTTTCCTGTTATGTATTTTATATGATCCCTAAAAGTAATTTCCGAATCAAAGAATACCCCCAAATCCTTAATTGAGTTGACACCATTCAATTCGTTACCGTTAATGTTATAAGTAGGATTGCCATTTCTATCCTTGTGTTTAGAAAAACAAATAGAAGAACATTTAGTAGGGTTTAGGGAAAGTCCATTGAGTTCGGACCATTCTACAAAGGATGTTAAAGATTCTTGTAGTAATGTGGAGTCACCTTCATCATTTACAATTCTAAACATTTTGAGATCGTCGGCATAGACCAGATACTCGCTGCAACCAATGTAATTTTCAATGTCACAGAGAAATAGGTTAAACAATAGAGGCGAACAGTGGCCACCCTGAGGCACACCAGAGGTCACCTCTATGCTATCAGATTCAAAATTTCCAATCCTAACCTTCTGTGTACGCCCTATCAAAAAGTTCTGAAACCATCTCACCGATTGCGTACTAAAACCGATCGCACTGAGCTTGGCAATAAGCAATTTATGATTCACCCTATCAAACGCCTTGGAGAAGTCAGTGTAGATCGCATCCACCCGACAACCCCCCTCCAAGGCGCCCAGCAGGGCAGTCTCATATGAGACTAGGTTTGAAACAGTAGATCTTCCACTAATAAAACCGTGTTGACGATTATCAATAAACTGCCTACATTTCCAGCTTCTTCCAGCGTCTTAAGAGGATCAATCTAATATCAAGTTTCCCATTTAGTTTTAAATCCTGATATACCAAATGAATGTAAGGAACCTCAGAAACACAATGTAATCTCTGCACCTTTACCTTTAGTATATTTTTTACACTTCCACCACACGGTATCATTCAAAAACAAAGCCCAAATCTGATGAGTGCCGGCCATAGCAATAAGCACAACATCCCTGATTGGTGGCTTTCCATCAATGTGAAATGTCAGATCCATATCTGGCGTTCTAAATACACACACGTCCCATGGGCTTGAAATGGGCTGTTCTGGTCCTGGCTTGCCGCCTAGACGTTCGTGACCTTGTTTGCCTGTACCTTAAAAGAATGATTCATAAAAAATAGGGCCTCATTTCTTTGCGTAGGTTTATCAATTCAATTTACCTGCTACAGTTTGAACGACCCCTTTCTCCAAATCTACCATCCTTATGGCATGATTCTCTGTATCAGCTACAAATAAAATGTTCTTATTTTGAAACGCCAGCCCCTGGGGGTTATTAAACTCTGCATTTTCCAATGTCCCGTCTTTAAATCCTAACTTTTTACCCCCTATAACTTTCAATATATTTCCACTATTGTCAATTATTAAAATTCTATTGTTTCCTGTGTCAGATATTGCTAGTATTGGATGATCGTTTTCGTCAGTAAAGGAAGTTATTTTCCCCGGAAATAAAAGTGGTCCCTTGAGGTCTGGTAGCAGATGAAAGGCTGATTTTAAGGGCAGTTTGTGGTCTGAAATAAGTTTCTTCTCTCTAAAAATGATTCAATTTATTTTTAAAATTTTATACAACCAGTTTATAATACCCAACTTAAGTATTAATTTTTTTTTTTAATTTAAAAAGTTTCATGAACTAAAGATGTAAAAAACATATATTTATGCATTTTCGAATAATACTTGCATATTAATAACATATAGAGATACATTTTTAAATATAATTGTGTCAAATGTACCTATTTACCTGTAAAAATCTAGGGTCACCCGAATATAATCCAAAAGATTTTCCTTGTGCCCCTCCCCTGTCAGCATAACGATTGGATTGGCATTGGGGCCCAACATAAGAAGAGTAGGCCAGCAGTGAACATCACAATTCTGCCACATCTCAGAGTTGCTATCGTTAATCACTGGATGACCAATGTTGTATCGTTGGACTGCTGAGAGAATGTTTGTAGAGAGCTTTTCATTTTCGAATTTTGCACTGTGGACACCAATCTAAAATGTATGAAATTTGTTTTTTACATGTATTTAAATATTGTCTCCAGTAGTGACACCTTTTACAGTGCTTTATGTATCATATAAAATATTTACATACCACGACTAAACCATCTTCTACTGAAAACTTGCTTTCAATTTCTCTTAAATCCGGAATGATATGCATACAGTTTATACAGCAATATGTGAAGAAATCCAATACAACAATTTTTCCTTTTAAATGTTTATCAAAAGCCAGTGGTTCAGATACATTAAACCATTCAAGACCTAAAGAATAGAAGTCTTAACAACTGCTGATAGATTACCTAAACTCAAACTTAAGGGTAGGAGGTAAACAAACATTCCTACCTTCTTTAAAATCCTTTACTGGAGCATATTTAACAGTACTCAAATATTTTCGGATAGCTAAATCCTTATCTCCAGTTAGTTCTATAAGCCCAATTAATTTCTCATTTGAATAATACAAATAGTTCTCTTCTGAATCCATAATGAGTGATCTTGAAGGTCCTATTGCTACTCTACGAAATAGATCTACGGCCCTACGGAGAAAGTTCATTTGCCTGAATTAAAAAATACAATTATATATCGTCTTGTTATCATTACTAAATACACATTACAGCTGTCCCTTCCAAATTTATAAAATAGAAACAAAAAAAAATGTTCTTACCTAATTTTCCCACTTTGATGAGTTGCGATTTGAGTTGTCAATGGGTCAATGTCAAAATTTCGAGGTTATGGTATTGAAGGTTTTCGCGCTCTTTATATTATTTTAATAATTATTATTTTAAGTTCTAAAAACACTTTAGTCTAATCAGAAATTTGTATATTTGCAGGGAAAAAGTAAAAGTGGTGCGTTAATTATAACCGATGGTGTCCTAAATAGTTATATTATTAAGGTCGACCACAGGTCGACTTGTAAATCGATAATATTACAGCTCTAGCATAACCCTGCGACATCTGCTGGTAAAAAAAAAAACCCAAAACTCTTTGTGTGTGACTGTGACAACAAACCCGATAAACTCCCGTTTTTTCTGTGAGCAATTTTACGAAGATAAAACATTGTAAAAAATAAACCCTTTATTTTTCTGTGGTAAAAAAGCCTAACCTAAGTTAACCTTTTTGGATTGGAGTTCTGTGCTTTTTGGTTCAGTCACAGTCAGTAATCTTTAACCCTTTATTTTTCTGTGAGTAATTAGGCAATCCAACGATGTGTCAAAAATGACAGTGGTTGGCAAATACTGCTTTATAATTGGTGCAAGTGGCTTAATGCTTGTAGCCCTTAGGAATGTTCCGATACGCTGAAACTATCGATCTTTTGTATCGATCCAGATCGATACAAATATATATAGGTATATAGAATATAGGCAATACTGGCATTCTGTATACCAAGAAAGGATAGCCAAAGCTTTGTGTGCGCGCGGATTGAGGGAGAAGAGCAGCAAATGCAGCACGAACGACCCGTGGGTTTTGGAATTTTGGGATCTATCGATACTATCTGAACGATACTGAGTCAAATATTTCGATACTCATTATATATCGAATAAAAATATCGATACAAAATATCGGACGGTAAAATATCGATACTTAAAAATAACGTATCGTATGGCGCATCCCTAGTTGCCCTCCAGTGTCATTTAAAGTCACGTGGTTTGGATTCCCTAATCTTTGATATTTGGTTTTGACATTTCAAAATAAATCAATGGTTTAAAATTACCAATTTTTTTAAGACAAAATTAAAAAACCAAGAGAAAATGTCGAACAGTCATCTATTTCTAAAATCAGCGTTTATAACAACTCCAGGACAAAATGGTGTGGGGAGATATGTGTGCCAGCTCCAACGAGTGGTGCTTAAATTTTGTATGAATAGTGGTGCCAGCAGGGGCATGAGGTACCTACCTATAAGCGCTTAGGGTATACCGCGCTTAGTTATCCTTTGTTTATCTATTTTTAATAATTTTTTTTCAAGGGAATTCATAGAAACAAAGCTGATTAATTTCGTTAAAGAAAGCCCTGAAGTGGCTGTGTACGTAAAACCGAGAAGGCATCGAACACCAATTATTAAGGCAGAATACTGTAAGTCCGAACCATTAAATAACAAAATATTCCCAGTATTTTCATTCACATTCTCCGTCTTTAGTAAATGGTGAAGCACAGTGGGTGAATGCAAGAAACTTTACAGAGGAAGAAGTTATGAAATGGTTAAAACTTTTAAAGTCACAATCCACAGATAGAACAGGGGTCAGACTAAGAAAACTGATACATACAGATTATCCTTCCATTCAAGGTCCCTGGACCCCATATACATTTAGGTAAAGTATCTTATCTAATAATCTGTCTAATACATAATTATACCTACTTTTTATTTTAGTACCATAGAATGAGAATGATGTTACATTATTAAGAAAAAACTTCGTGCTTTTATTTATTTGAATATTAAAAGGTTGTATGAGCAGGGATACCTAAATTTCTTACATTTAATTTTTTCAGAGATCCAAAACTAAATTTAGTAGAATTTCCTAATCCAGAGCTTTCCGGGCCTTACCCACAGGATAAATCAGCTACCGACATGCTTCTTCAGATGTTTAAACAACAAAACATTGAAGACTTAGAAAATAAACGAGCAGAATAGGTGCAAAAATGGTTGAAGTTGAGAATCTTTTTAGTATTGTGTACTTATGAGTGAACTTTTCCAAAAGAAAATTTGAAGTTTTCTTTTGTACAAACACAGAAAAAGTAAAACAGTTCTTCACTATTCTTTCGTGTAATTCTACATTGAAAGGTAGTTCAGTTTTTGTTAATATACTTTTAATAACAATAAACTAGTGCTTTATTTCATCTGATTTGATGATTTGTATTCTGTCGTAATCCTTTATTTTTCCGTGGTGGTAATGGCAAAAGCCTTCTAAGGTGATTATTTGGTTGTCTATAGTGCTGCAGCTGCATGATGTGGTGCCATCTATAATATTTGATAGTAAATATGGTTGATTGTTGGCAATAATGCGATCTTGGAATAAATAACAGACTACGCACATGTCAAACTGCGCGCGCGCTTTGAAAAACGTAAATGTCATCCGTGATGTCATCTATTCGGATTCCTTCAGAGTCCAAAATATTGAAAAATAATTCAATTTCAACTTCTGAATAGTGCAAGTGAGTGTTTCTTGATTAGATAACGTGTCTGCGCGATATCGCAGGTCGAAATGAACGTGTTTTGAATAAAAAAGAAGCCGTAGTTAGGATTTTTCTATTTGGTAAAGAAGCTTGGAAAAAATGGCACTGCTTGTCGCAAGTTTTAATTTTCTATTTTCGATATTTTTCGTGCCCTTTATGATGCTGCTATTGTCCATTATATTTTTGGCATCGATAGGCAAGTCTTTGGGAGTGCGAAGGTTGTACGTTAGAGTGCTGCTTATGATTTTTGAGGTAAGAAATTCATTCTACACAGCTACTTTAATGTGGGTGTTTATTTTATTTCAAAAAGTAGATCAATGACGTTTAAAAATATATTGCAGAAAATTGTTTTCTCACTGAACACACTCTGCACATAACATTTTTTAAATTTGCATAGAAACCAAATACCTATTAGTTGAAACAAACCTGCTGCAGATTCTAAAAAGTTATAAATTTACATAAGATTTTTTTTACATAAACACTTACATTTTACCCTAATAAACAAAACTGCAATGACAAACTCTCTCACATAAGGTATAGCCCCTACCTAAAGATAATGGTATAATTTTTACCTAATTGCGAGTTTCTGAGGAAGACAAATCAATAAGTAATTTTTTTACAGAATCAATTTGCCTACCTACTTTTATTCAAATTCGAAGTTTACCTATAGGTAGGTAACACAAATTAAATTATAAAAGAAAACTTTTAATATTTTGTCTAAGTCGTACCTACGTTCTTGGCTACTTCTTAAAGATTCGAGCAAATATCAATTTTATCTTTATTATGTTTAATTTACCTCTTATCTTGATTTTTAACAAATCAAATGTTTGAAGTTGTACCTACACCTATAAGAAGAGTTTAAATTATTTTATTGTTTATATCGAAAGGTAGGTAGGTACATATTTATATGACTTATATGACATACATACATATTTATATGACTTATATAAGAGTTTAAATTATTTTATTGTTTATATCGAAAGGTAGGTAGGTACATATTTATATGACTTATATGAGTATAAACTTTATTATTATAAATGGTAGTTTTTTATGTCTGTATTAAAAACATCTTTTAGTTTAGGGTAAAAACTCATCAAATTCACAAAGAAACAGAGGCTCTAAAACTTGAACTAAGCACAATAAAAAAGGAAGGTACATTTCAAGTTCGCTTTTCATTTACTTTGTCTGATTGCATCAAAAATAAACTAACCTTTGATATTTTTATACCGTGGATTCTAAAATTAACGAGACAAAGGTCTTTATCCTCTTTCATTCTTGTTTAGCTCTTATAGAAATTACTAGTACGATTATTAATATTTTAATTTGGTATCTCAATATCAAGCAGGGGCCTTCTTCAAGCAAAATTTGAAATGCAATACAAATAAATAAATAATGCCACATATATTATGACTTATTTATAATATATTATACAGGGTGTCGGTCGTAAAACGGCACAATGGCAACCATGTATCTACAGTCAACGAATAAATTAAGTCATAATTTTTTTTTAAGCTTAAGGTGGGAGTATCAACATGCTTGCCAACCTATAACCTATGTCGCGTAGATTAATTTATGTTTTCTAGCTTTTATACAAAATTTAAAGAAAATCCGTATCGACTTGATATTCTATAGGTAATAATTGACATATTTAATAAATATCAAGGAATTTCATAACCTATTTTAGGAGAATTGTATAGCGAAAAATATCGGGTAAGATTTTTTTTAACATTATTATGTCATTGTCACTCATTGTTCTTTCACTATACAATTCTCCCAAAACTAGCAATGAACTAAATTGATATTTTTCTAATATATCAGATTCTACCTAAATAATGTACCAACGATATTGATTTTCTTTAAATGTTAGTTATTAAAATAATAAACTCAAAGGAAAGTACTATATTTTTTACATCCGGTTTAATCGAAAGTTCACACTATTGGAAAGATAATAAAAATCGAAGATAGGGACATGTAAGCCGTTTTGCTCTAAGACGTACAGTTAGAAAGCTAGACGCTGTCAAAGTTCAAAAATGTCATTTTTCAAGAGTAAATATCTCGGAAACTGTTAAGTATAGACTATGGAGGGCTTTAGGTTAGGAGTCCGATCGCAATACATTGGTTTCGGGCAAAGTTTTGGATCGGTAAAGCAGCTTTAAAAATGGCCGTCAGGGGCGCATGTGTTCCTTTAAATCTGTAAAATGCATGGGTTCTTATGGGATAATCAACTGTTTTATTGAATTTAGTTAACTAAAACCCTCTACAGGCTGAGATATGTTTATATTATATCTAATAAAGCTTATTTTATTAATTATTGGATAAAAATACCGCTGACGTCTATCAAAACCTGTAAAAAGTCAAACACTTGACTATCACTGTGCCGCGACCGGGAAACAGCGAACTAACTACTAAACAGGGACGTAAATTTAAAGAACAGCCATTTTCGATCGGACTCCTTCCTAAAGCCCTCCATAGTATAGACTAATAATGCTTTTATTAAAAAATGTTCAGAATTTTATGCAGAATCCAAAAAAATTATATAAAATAGGGGTATCCATTTAAGATTTAGATCTTACCCCCCCCCCCCCCCCCTCCCTCCTAGGGGCTTGAAGTAACAAGATTGACAATATACGCAAAAGATGTCCGCCTCGAAATAAAAATCGACGGGTCCGAGCGATTTTCCGATTTTCCACATTTTCATTTGAACTTAAAATCCTGACCTAATCAAACATCCTTTGTGTTACTTTCCTATCTAACAAGTGGTTTAATGGGTACTTATACAATAATATGAGCTATTTATACTGGGTTTTAAATTAAAACGATTAAGTATGTAATCGAAATAGTCGTTAAAAAACAAGTTCAGTTTTATCTCCTATTATATATTGCATATATCAAAATCATCGATCAGCATGCATCCAACTCATGCATCTTTATTTTTAATAAAAAAATATATTAAGTTTTATTAGAGGATTAGCAAGTGACAATAAAACCTTGTAAATCCAGAAACTGCCAACGAGTAACAGTAAAAAAATGGCTTAACTGTTTACTTTACTTATATATATTTATATTTCCACGAAAGCCTATAGGTACCTACTAATCAGTACGTACGTCTTTCTATTTTACACATTATACTACAATCTCGAATTTTTTCACATGTTTCTAACCCACCAAACTCGGCTTGGCAAACTCTATTTTAAATAGGTACTTATATGTGTAATGAGCGGATATTAGGTAGTGAAAAGACGTTTATATCAGGGTCGGCATGAATTGAGACTAAAATTTTACAGGCAATTAGTATACTTATCACAAACGGCATACAAACATACATACATTGACGGCGCCCCTTTTCTCCCCTGGGGGCAGCTGCCCCTAATGTAATATCATTATTAAAAAGCGAAATCTCAAAAACAGTAAAGCTCAGGAGCTGAAATTTTACAGACACTTATGTTGCATTGCACAAAGGAATTTACCAATAATTAGCTAATCAGGCAACTTTGATTGTGACATTGACAAACAAAATTTACTTACAATTAAAGTGGCTCTGTTAGATTTAGAATAATTTGTACAAACTTATAACGTGCGAGCAAAAATTATTTGCATCAAAGAGGGCCTTGCATCTAAGGACGTAATGCTTAGCTGTAGAGCTTAATACCTGTTGGGTGTCAGTAACTACCTGAATTAACAATCAATCAGTTATTCCGTCATCTTTGATAGTCGTTACAAGTAATTTGATTCATCATTAATTTTTCCAATTTCTTGAACAATTCACACAATGGCTTTACGGAACAGCACAAAACATTCATGGTTGAAGCGTATTTTCGAGACGGGGTTAGAGTAAATGCTGAGTGGCAATACAATTCGGGTTTGTGCATGGACGATTTTCACAAACATTTTCCTAACGTTGCTTTTATTGCTGGGGATTTTTATCATTGCCTGAAAAGAACCGTGGCTGTGTTAAGCGAAACAGGTTCTATACAACACAAAAAATGAGCAGGAAGACCATCTGTAAGAACAGAAGAAATTGTTGCAAACGTTCGTGAAATAATGCAAAATACGCCAACAAATTGTATAAGACGCCTGTCCCAAGAAGTGGGAAGATCTTATGGAACATGCAGGACTATTCTTAAGATGCAGCTAAATTTTTTTCCTTATAAAGTGCAAGTATTCCAAGAAATACAAGCCGCAGATTTTGAAAGACGCAGGCATTACTCTCAATAGTTTACCCAAAATTTATTGGAAATAGGTGATTTATTAGACCTGACATTTTTTTCGGATAAGGCCTGGTTCCACCTCTTGGTGGTGGCCAATTTCAGCAATTTATGTAATTATTTTTCTTTTTCTTTCTGTATATTCTTACTTTGTTAGTTTTGTAAACAACAAAAATAAATTTGTATTTGTCTACTTATTTTATTACTCATTAGTTTGGCATACCATGTCATAAAATGAATTTGACAAAATTTTAACCTAGAATTGGTTAGATATATCGTCCCCATATCATTGTGATCTTAACCAAGCCACACGTTTTTTAATCCAAGCCCTCTTTGATGCAAATAATTGTTGCTCGCACAGTACAAGACTTGTACAAAAGTTAACCAAGCCACTCTGCTTGTGAGTAAATTATGTTTGTCAATATCATTACTGTCACAGTCAAAGTTACCTGATTAGGTAATAATTGTTGAAAACCTTTTTGCAATTTGCAAAAATTGCAATCCGATGTAAAGTGTCTCCAAAATTTCAGCTTCCTGAGAGTTACTTTTTTGAGATATCTCTTTTTAATATTGGCATTAAATTAGAAACAGCTCCCCCCCTGGGGAAAGGGGCGGTGGTCACTGTATGTATCCACTTTGTATACTATAATTGCCTGTAAAATTTTAGTCTCTAATAATAATAAATTAATAATCTTTTCCAATTAGTGCCGACCCACTCTCTATATACAGTGACCGGCAAAGAGTTCGCAACATATGGGGAAAATTTTTATTAGCGGAATATTGAAAAATATTTTTTGGGGGATTGGATGTGCATGTCCCATAACCTTTAAATCGATTTTGACATACGTCACGTGACCAATGGTATGGCGGGAAAGTTGAAAAAACCAACATGAAATCATCATAAATCAGATAAGTTGATGAGATATCGAAAAAATTCCAAGAATAAAAAGTGTTTAGAATTCCATTAGAACCTAAAATACAATGTATGGGATATCTACTTGAAAAAACATAAAATCGAATATTTTTGTAAATATTTTTTTACCGAATTAAAAATTTCCATATTTTTCCTTTCTTAAAGCTTCATTAAAGTAAAACTGACATCTGGTGACCACAACTAGAAATATTCTTTTGTTTTTCTGGCAATTTGGAGCAATAATTCAAAAAATTCGTTTACACTTGGATACCAGCTGTTGCAATAGTCTATTTCTGATAACCTTATCTATATTTTTTATATCGAAATATTCTATTATGTTAAGAAATCCTTAAATTCATTAATCCAAAGCAAATTATATTTATAACCGTAAAAAATAATTTTGAATTTCGCAGAAATCTAAAATAATTTAAATTTTTATTAATTTTTAGATTTTTTTAAAGATTTCTGCGAAATTCAAAATTATTTTTTACGGTTATAAATATAATTTGCTTTGGATTAATGCATTTAAGGATTTCTTAACATAATAGAATATTTCGATATAAAAAATATAGGTAAGGTTATTAGAAATAGACTATTGCAACAGCTGGTATCCAAGTGTAAACGATTTTTTTGAATTATTGCTCCAAATTGTCAGAAAAACAAAAGAATATTTCTAGTTGTGGTCACCAGATGTCAGTTTTACTTTAAAGAAGCTTTAAGAAAGGAAAAATATGGAAATTTTTAATTCGGTAAAAAAATATTTATAAAAATATTCGATTTTCTGTTTTTTCAAGTAGATATCCCAAACATTGTATTTAAGATTCTAATGGAATTTTAAACACTTTTTATTCTTGGAATTTTTTCGATATCTCATCATTTATCTGATTTATGATGATTTCATATTGGTTTTTTCAACTTTCCCGCCATACCATTGGTCACGTGACGTATGTCAAAATCGATTTTAAGGTTATGGGACATGCACATCCAATCCCCCAAAAAAGATTTTTCAATATTCCGCTAATAAAATTTTTTCTCATATGTTGCGAACTCTTTGCCGGTCACTGTATATATGCCTAACAATGTTCGTATAACTCCCCCCGACTACGACCTCTAAAATATTCTAAATTAAAGTTGTATATTTTCGGTGAAATGTATAATATCATAAATTGCATCTTAATCAAAACAATGGGTAAGGTTTTTTTAGGTACGAATTTCTTGCCTTGACGCAAAACAATTTGAGTGGTTCTCAAATCTTTGATCGAAAGATAAACATTATGGCTTGTTTCTAGGCGAGAGGTATAGGTATATAGGGTATAGGTATATAACATTTTATTATAAACATAACGTACATAGTAAAAAGTATTTATCTGCCGCATTTGCGGCAGGTAAAGTATTTTATTTTACAATAAAATAAAGTGTTCGTTTACTTCCGGAAATCACTCTGATAATGTACGGCTTTACTGACGGTTGACGATAAATACTTTTATCCCCCCTTTTCAGACCTTTAGGGTTCCCGAGTTAGAAAAAAATAAGAAATACGTTTTTTAAAATTTACATATTATATTGCATAACAGAGGGGCCTATTTTAAAAAAAAATAAGAAATATGTGTTTTATTAATTGTATATTAGAGTATTTGGGCTGAGTTTCAAGTTTCAAGTTTCAAGAGGTTGGGACCAAAAAGGGGAAAATTTTCCACAAACATCAAAACGTACTTGATTTATTTAACATAGTAAGAATAGTACCTACGTAACAATTTTCAGCAATATAGTTTAAAATTATAAACAGTTTTCCCCCTCTTTTCAACCCCCTGAAACAAGTAATAATATTATTTTATTAAAGGAACTTATATACCAATTTTTAGATCCTAAAAAAATGTCAACCCCCGTTCTTACCCCTTAAGAGCTGATTTTCGAAAAAGTCCTTTTCAGTGGCTGCCTACGAAATTTCATAATTCTAGGATTAGGGCATAGAAAATATAGCTTAGCTATATTCTCTGATTAGGGGGTTTAGGCAATAACTTTACATTTTAAATAATAGTATAGATTATATATATACCTACCTATAGAAGATAAAATTAAATTATATTATAAAAGACTAAATTAAAACCACAATAAATAATATCCTGATTAAAAAGAAAGCCGAATATACCATTTTTTCCACTACTAACCTATAACATCGCCATTATTGACCGATTAATTAACGCCAGAAATATTGACGACGGTCAATAATAATGCATTGAAATCCATTATTGACCGATCTATTTAAAACCCGGTAACTTGATTTGTTAATTCCCCAATAAATAACATGAAAGGTGACGACAAGCCAACTGACAAGAGAACAAATTATCTTGCCAATATGCCAAAGCAGGTAACTTGATTAAAATATATATTTATACCTACCTAATATTTTTTATAATTTATTAATACTGTACAAAATAAAAGTGTTAGTAGTGGAAAAAAAATTATATTAACCACGGTTTAGACAGCCTATAGCCCTCGCGCCCTAAATCCCTCGTCGCTCCGCTCCTCGTGATTTAAACTTGACGCTCGGGCAATAATGATGGCTGTCTAAACCTTGGTTAATAATATACTATTATCTGCCGCAAATTAGTGACTTTGACATTTATTAATCAAAAATCGTCTGTCACTGTCACGCCTCTCCCTTTATATTAAAATTCGATGAGTTATACTTCAATTTTTTATATTATAAATTCTAAACGGTTGGCGATAAAATGTTGTATGCACCACGTCAGTAAAGTGTCTTTATCAACTCGCCTGTTATTCGCCTCGCTCGCTTCGCTCGCTCATCTCATAATTTCAGACTCGTCCGATAAAGAATCACTTTACTGCCTTGGTACATAAATAACTATTATTTGGAAAAATATTTTTTTACATATTGCTATTCTATCCCGGTGTTTATAGACGCAAAGCCCTATGGAAAGGACCTGTGAGCGTTTTATTAACTATCTGTAATGCAATAGATATATTTTTTAATGACGATGATGAATCTATATTTTTTTTGGTATTATTTCGTAAACAAAGCTAGGAGACACTTTTATTGAAAGAGAAAGTAATGATGTAAGTAGCACTAAAGAAATTTCTTTGGTACCTATAAAAGGTTCTATTATAAATAAATAAACAAAATTAATATAATTAATAAAAATTGGGTAGTAGATATGTATGGTAGCCGCTGCTTTATTCTGATAACAAGTTTATAACAATTGAATTGCGCGAGCGAAGCCGCGGGTACCCGCTACTGTCAAAATAAAATGGCGAAAGCGTCACCAAAGGTCGACTTTCTCTCCCGCCAGCAATTACTTGGTTCCACGCTGCGATCTCCAAATACCGATTTCATAGCGTTTACTTTTTTATTCCCTCAATGGAATTATGGAATATTCTTATTTTTTAGCTTCTCCTTGCATTTAGGCGATATGGCATTTCTGACTTAAAATTCTGCCACTACAGTTGATATCGTATAATACAAAGTTCAGTTATTTTAGTTTCTAGTACATTTCCAGTTTAATAAGAAATTTTAATCTTTGCACGTAAGTAGACACTCACTCGTCCAGTGACTGAATGTCTATCGATAACCGCGTGGGTATATTATTTAAAACAAGTTCAATAATTTTTTTGATGAGTGATTCAGATAAAATAATTTTTATTTTAAATTAATAATGCTTATTAATATTAACTAAGTAATTTAAGTTATTTAAGCAGTTATGTTATGCAGGATGAATGCTTCGGCGTATACAGGGTCCTGCAATAGTGCGTCGTCAGGCTTCCATTGCTCCTATACGAATTGAGTTAGAAATATCGTTTACTAGCGTGTACCCGGCATGCGTTGCAACCCGCTGGTATAAATACAAACCCGAACAAACCCGATATATTAGTACCCGGCATGCCACTTTCTGAAATTGCACCCGTGCGAAGCCGGGGCGGGTCGCTAGTTATACATAAAAACTAGGGGTGTTACAGTGGAACTGGACCTGTTCTTTTGGAATAGGTATCATCTGCCTATTCCGCGTACCTATTACCTATTACCAGGTACCTATTCCAGGTCCGTTGGCACTGTCACATGTTTGATTCTCTGGTTTCATTGTTATTCCTTTTTCAAGTTGTCAGGTACAGGTACGATATAAGGAATGGAACGGCTACAGGTTTTGCTTTAAATTCATATAATATGTTTATAATATGGCGAATTTGCAGTTAAGAATTTTAAACGTTGCCGTTACAAGCACATTGCAATAATTAAAATAATCTTACTAAATAAAGATAAAGGGAAATAGTAAAAAATAATAAATATTTCTAAAAATATTGTAATAATTTATTGGGCAACAAAATATAGCGTATTTAATGTAGGATATGCAACCAGCAATGAGGAATTAATTAAAAAGGCAACATATATGGTGGATGTACCTGCCTATTATTCATGTTTCTTTAAATAATAGGCCTCCGTTACAATCAAATCTTACAAAAAAGTCTGGTGCGAAAAATATTAATCTGTTACAAAAATTTATAACGAAATTTAATTCGAACAATCGGAAACTGCTGGCCACGCTGGAGTTCTAGCGGCCTTCTTTAAAAACTCGTGTCGGCCATGCAGCCGGAATAGCGCCAATCGGCGGAGCGGCGTTTAAGTTTGACCTGAAATAGTTTGGACCTGTAATATGTATTTGGAATAGGTTCGGGTTTGGAATAGGTACAGGTCCAACTAGGTACGAGAAAAAGCTATTCCGTAACATCCCTAATAAAAACCTTCCTCTTGAATCACTCTATTTATTAAAAAAAACCGCTTCAAAATCCCTTGCGTAGTTTTAAAGATTTACGCACATAAGGGGACATGAACAGGATAGCGACTTTGTTTTATACTATGTTAAGATATGCTGACCTATACTGTAATACGGGTATAGGAAAATATTTTCGCATATACAGGGTTGCCCAAGAAAGTGCGATAACATTTTTGTATTTTTTTAAATGGGACACCCTCTATTTTTTTGTGTTTTTAGATTTGTATTGGTGTTCTTTATGACCGTTTATAATTTTATTAAATTTGCTTAAGTAGTTTAAGTAGAAGTGTAATGAATTAAAAACTAAAAAATAGTTTTGCAGCCTTGGAAAAAAAATCAAATAAATAATCCGAAAGCATTTTTTTTTATTTACGGCATTGTGTGAGATTAATTAGACTAGCGAGAAAACACATGGTTTAATTTTAAATTTGGTTGTTTTCCCATGGCCACCTAGAAACTTTGTTTATAAAACTTTATTATGGATAGGGACATTTAAGTTTTTTGATAAATATTATGAAAACTGTTGGGAATTTTGCAAATACAAAAATTGTTTGTTTTAAAATACTTAATCAAATAGTACAATAATCTACAGGGTTTCCCATTTGAAAAATTAGTTTAAAGTGTGTCATTTTTGAGACTTGAGACTATAATATCCCTTGACCCCTTGCCATTGCACACAATGCCATAATTGAAAGCATGCTTTTAGATTATTTATTTGATTATTTTTTCCAGAGCTGCAAATTTTTTCTTTCAGTTTTTAATTAATCTATACCGAGATCTATACTTCTAAAATACTAAATCAAATTTAATATAATTACAAACAATTATAAAGGGCACTAATACGAACCTACAAATACAAAAAAGACAGGGTATCCCATTTAAAAAATACAACTTTATGTTATCACACATTTTTGGGCCACCCTGTATATCGAAAAATATTTCCCTGAAATACACCCTGTGAAGCAGTATAAGTTAGCAAAAGAATTCGTATAGAAGCTATGGAAGCCTGACGCACTATTGCAGGATCTTGTATATGATCTAGGATCTTGTAGAGTTTTTGAGTAAAAGTTTTGATGAGTCCTAATAAGGACGAAACGGCCAATTGTCTATCCGGCTCCAGAGATGACACTGTGTCGGCTTCCCTGTGTACTTTATTGCAAAAGGCAAATTCACACCTATTTGTTGGCTAGCCGAGATATATTTTTTTATATCAAATATTTATATTGTATATTATAAATAATAATTTACAATACAAAATTTATAGTATCCTTACCGACCTATTACTTTTTTTAGATATCAATTTTTATGGTTTAACTGTTTATTACACTTAAAATTCCGAAACAATGGCATGGCAATGGCTAATTTTATTTTTAGTGCTAAATTTTATTTTCTTCAATAAACGCGGTTATAATTTTTTTTTAATTTAAACTTAAAAAAATCATTGCACGTACTGGTAGAGGCTAAGACCGGGGGCAAGGACTTTTCTGCTATAAATAAATATATAATATACACCTTCGTAAACACACCTATTCTTCAAGGCGTTACGTTTGTCATTCTTGATTTTATTAAAGAAGAACAAGTAATTGTTGGTTAAAATTTTTTTTTATCCGTTATTTTAAATTGGTAATTTTGTTTGCATGCCTTGGCCTTTAGATTGTTACCGCCGAGTAAACAAAAATAGTAGTTAATTTACCAGATTTACTATCACACTTATGCTATCATCATGTACCCGCGTACCATACATGCTAGCCAACAAGAACCTATATATACCATATAGCTTGTACCCGTTCGGTCAAGTGTTTGTTCTTTCAAATTTTGATAAGGACCATTTTTTTAAATACCACTTTTAATGTGACCCACAGGAAATAGTATTTTACGTTACAAGGCCGGTAGGTGACTTATTACAGTACGAGTTGGCGACGTAGGAGCCGAGTCTGGAATATAAACGAGTGCTGTAATAACACCTAACGGACGTGTATCGTATGATGTTTTATTTTATTTTGTCATTATATTCCTTTTTAAAAAGATTTAATAAAAACGTTTATTACAAATTTTAAAATATTATTGGCATCATTGGATATAGTTTAAATAAAATAAAAATTACTAACTTTAGTTAAGCAAAATATTTAAAAAATTGTAAAAGAGAGCCTATTCTGTAGTTGCGTAATATTTTTCATTTACTAAAGTTGGTAGAAAAAATAATTTTACAAGTTAAAGCATCTAAAAAGAGTTATTTGGGATCGATAAATATATAGTCAAAACAAAATAAAAGTTACTAACTTTAGTTATGCAAAATATTAAAAAAATTGTAAAAGAGAGTCTATTCTGTAGTTGCGTAATAATTTTCATTGACTAAAGTTGGTAGAAAAAATACTTTTACAAGTTAAAGCATCTACACAAAGTTATTTGGTATCGATAGATATAATATATTCAACACAAAATAAAAATTACTAACTTTAGTTAAGCAAACTATTTAAAAAATTGTAAAAGAGAGCCTATTCTGTAGTTGCGTAACATTTTTCATTTACTAAAGTTGGTAGAAAAAAGTATATTATTTATAGTAAGACACGCTGCCAAAATAGCGATTTTCCAATAAATACTAGCCGGGGCGTGGAACGCATTTTTATAGTGGGCCATGATTGCCTTTATTTTGTTTTGAATTATGACAGTTACTGTTATTATAAGTTTTAAAAACATATATAGGTATTATTATATTCCAAGTTTAATTTAGTTTATTGTATATATGATGAATTAAATAATTAATGCTCAATATGTGTACTGGAACATTTTGTTTCCTATAATTTTAAGTGACAACTTGTCAAAAATCCAAAGTAAAAAGTCATTATTTCTAAAAACAAAAGATGGTTGCTAGGCAATATATTACAGTACAGTACCTGATACTGTAATGTTCCACTTACCGGCCGCAAATGAGTACATGGTAAGTTGATTTACCGAACAAAATGAAATAAACGTCGTTTGGTGCAAGATCAGGACACCTAGCTGGCCAATTTTTTGTGTATTTTATTTCTATTGTGCTTCCATCGAAAACGTTTTGGATTATGTATTTCCCTCCGTTACTTCGCGTGCATTGTGCTCATCTCAACCATCTATTTGAAACCAAATAATTTTATTCTCAGGTTCTGCAGGTCCAATTTAGTTTTGTAAACGTTTCAAAACATTTCCTTTTCCCAAATTGTGTTATGTGTTTGTATACAGGGTGTTCCTAAATAAATGGAACATCCGAAAGTAGGCGATTCTTTGGATTATTTCATTAATAAAATGTTATATAAACATGGGACCGAAAAAGCTTCCTTTCCGAAATACAGGGTGTTAATGGTAATTAAATGGGTTAAGTACGTGTTTCCAGGAATGTGCATTAAAATGATTTTTATTTTTACTCGAAAACGGTGCACCGTAATAAAATAAGTCAAGAGACCGAATTTGCTCTAAATTAGACGGGAATTTCAAAAATAATTTTTATTTAAAGAAAAAGCAGTGGCGTACCATTTTTTTCTTGAAAAATATTAAATGCAAGTCCCGCACGGACGCCACTGCTAAAATTAAAAAAAAATATTTTACACCAAAAAATGCCTTTCGATGCTCAAAACACGTGTACCAAATTTCATAAAAATATCTAGAGTGGTTTGAAAATGGCAATGAAAAAATATTTTTTTAATTAAAATGTGAACACCTGTATCTTGGAAACGAAGCTTTTTCGGTCCCATGTTTATATAACATTTTATTTATGAAATAAGCCAAAGAATCGCCTACTTTTGGATGTACCATTAATTTAGGAACACCCTGTATTATGTTCAAATATTATTATTGGTTTTTTTTAAATTTACTGAATGAGTTGTTAGTTTTAGACGACATGTTTATGTTTTTTTTTTGGTTAAGCTGGTTTTAATTTTATTGCGGTGGTGTTTCATAACAGGTTACAGGATTTTAAATGAACTATGCTTTGCTGTGGAATCAACTTTAGAAATATGGCCTTATTTTTCCTTTTTTGAAAATGCTAGCGTCGTTTAGGGGTGAATAGCCGTTATTAAATGCAATCAGCTTAATTAAATTTAATTAACCATTAAAATCGCTAAAAGACAAAGGGAGACTTGTAAGTCTATGCTTTTTTATTATTCAAACAGTATTCCACATAATATTATTTTATGTTCGTTAGTATTCTCTGAAAAATATCAAAATTTATTTGCTCGAGATGATTTTTCACTAAGGATTTTGATCCCATTGTTTTTCAATCACAATTATATATTTTCCTTATAAAGATTAACTTAGCAAATACCAATAATTTATGGTATAGGTGTACTAAGATATTTGCTTCATATTGCGACCAAATTAAAAGAAACCAAAAACTCATATCAAATTGTTATTAATACCAGTGAGCCAGTAGGTAAGTCTTGTTTTCCAAATGCACGTAGATACAACATAATATACATAAGTAGGTACTTCATTATCTCTTCTGACCTAAAATGCTAGAGTATGGAGCATACTTGAGGGAGTTATAAGCATAAAGCCCAAGCAGCATTCATTTTAGATTTTAATCTATTTGGTTGCATACTGCCATTTTTCGCAATTTATTTAAACCACTTTTTCAGAAAGATTCGGTTCACTTGGATCTAGTTATCTTGACGCCCTATTCAGGTATTTTAATAATTTTGAAATTGGATCATGCATGTATAGTTTGTATAGTGTACCTATATAAACGTTCTATATTATGGAAATGTCCCCTTTCATGGCGTAACATTTTGTGCAATGGTAAAACGTATTACCTTTTTTTTTTATTAAAAAAATTGTCATGTTTTGTAATGGCTGGTTCGCATTTAAATTAATAAAATCAAGTGATTTCAAATTTCCTGTGTAATTTTTATTGTTTTATGCCAAACAAGTACAAAGTACAATGGCCGTCGGGAAATCAGCATATAATTTCGGTATTGGCGGCATAACGAGCTTTGATTAATGTTTGTTTTGTAAATATAAATTGCGGATTAAATTTGTCGGAAGCGAGTCAAGAGAGCGTCACAAATGTTGGCTCCATACTTAAGAAACATCTTTTATTCGGAAAACGCCAATCTATGCCTACTTTTGATAGTATCTCATAAATTATTTTTTTGCTATACAACCACCTACTGTCTCTGCAAAAATCCAATAATTTAACCAGATTTACAAATTGCCCTAAGAAGATTCAGAAACTTAAATGATTAATGGTCTGTTGCACCAAGCAATTTAAACTCCGATCAGCCGTAAACCTAGATTTTAAACTAAGTTTGTCTTGCACCAACATTTAAACTGGGATTTAACAACCTAGATCTTTAGTTAGTTTAAACGGTCGATGTTGGTGGTTTATGTTCGGATTTGTCATTTGGGCGTGGGCAGTGAACGATTTTTGACATTTTTGTTGTCAGCTGTTATTTTTTTTTATACTATTTACGTTTAGTATTTATACTTTCTTGGTCTACAGAAAATTGGCTGCTTGTCTAGGATATTTTTGAATTGCTTATATTTATCAAAACTATTAGTAAGTCCAGGAATTGTCTTTGTATTTATAATACTTAAAAGAATTTCGTCGCTGGCATCTTTTTTAATTTTTGGGGGCAGCCCTCCCCCCGTCTTGTATAATTCCCTTTTTTCTTCACCAGCTTCCCTCCTCAGCTGTTTTATTTTTATTTTCATAAAGTCTTTTTAAAGAATCACAACTTCTAGGGCAATATAAACCTGAGCTATTAAAATCTTCAGTAATTTTTTCCCATGCTATCTTTTTTTCCCTTATTCCAAATGCATTCGTTTTTTTGTTCTCAACTATGTCTTTATATTTTGCAATAATATTAATTAACAATAGTTTTTCATCCGAAGTAAAGTTTACTGTTCTTTCCCTTTTAGTTTTGTCGTGATTTTCCATGATAATATTCCTTTTGTAATTCTCAAATCAACAACGACCCCTAAATTTTATGTTAGAAAATTCCAAAGAATTTAGATGAAGTCAGCTACAAATGTCAAAACTTCAGTTAACTAATCTAGTTTAAATTTTATTGGTGCAAGTAAAATTAACCAATCTAGGATTGGTACTTGATCCTGGATTACCTAAACGGAGATAAATATGTAGTTTGGTGCAACAGACCATAAGACAGTAGCTGAATCAACAAATTATAAATATAATATGACAATATTAGATGGAGATAACGGTTTTTTGTATTCTATTATTTATTTTTTTATCTTATGCATATAGGAAAATTTCTTTCTTTAATGAAACACTGCATGTTTTAATATGATGATAACACTGTTTTACAGCTCCCTAAACAATGTTAGTAAAGGTCACTTAGGTGGTCTGATTTGAATGGGGAACATTGCAAGAGTAACAATAATCATGTGGTTAGCTCGTTCGGTGCGATAACATTTTTATTAAATACTGCTTGAAATGCATAAAACCAACTTGGCTGCTTTTGCGTCAGATAATTATGATTTTTGTTAAATAGGTACTTTAAAATAATATTTATCGCCGTTCTTAAGACCATAGGCGTAGTTAGACGGTCAACACTGAGGGTGCTGAAGTCCAGTGGCGGCTCGTGTCATGTTAACGCGGGGGTGCACAAAAAGCCCGCCACAGGCGAAATGCGCCGCAGGCGAAAATTTTTTTAAGACCACGCCCAAATTTGGTCAATAATTTTTAGTAAATATTTTAATGTGATGTTAATAGCAGGTTTAGGTCTTTCAATGTTCTTGACAATCACTTTCTCCTCCAACGGTAACTTGCTAAAAGATTTTTTCAAAAATTCCACGGTGTATTTTATATCCGACGACGCACTCATTGTTTTTTCGTGTTTATTTAACTTTAAACTTTAACTGAATTCAATAAAACCATATTAAACCTTAATAAACAAAAAAAAATAGTCAAAATACCGGCTAAAAATTTCCGCGAATTTGAACGACTACGACTGGTTAAATTTAAATTATCAAATTAATGCAGAATTGCAGAACATGACATACCACAAGCTATTATGCCGCTCTCGTATTTTATGAGATTTTTATGATCATAGACCCGCTCTGACAAGTAAACCGGGCGTGAACTAGGTACACGGTACATGGAGAGAAAGTTTGAACATAATCCGCAACTACCTAACTATACTTGAATTTGTACCAGAATTCGAATGTTTGAAATATTAATATAAAAAATTCATTACATATAATGTACCTATATTATAAAAATAAGTTAGTTCTAAAATTAGCCTATATATTGTAAATTTTTTTTGGGGGTTCTAATTTAGATTTCTGGGGTGCTTTGCACCCCCAAGTACCCCCCTAACTACGCCTATGCTTAAGACAAAGTAAAAATCTACTTTTGGTGAACTTGTATCCGTGCACCGTGCCATCAGTGCCTTCGCTCGCCTCAGGGTTACAATAAATACGTACTTTAGCTCCTCGGTATATAAAATACTATTTCGTGTGTTTTAAAAAAATATTTCAATTATGAAGTCGCAATATTTTAATGTTTATTATCTGTATTCACAATTCATTGTACCCACAACAATCAATACAACACACACGTTAATACTTAATAATAAATAGATTTTGCAATATTTTTTGTTACAAAACGGAAGACGTTCGTTTTGTAACAAATGTCCCGAACAAAAACATTCTTTGTTTTATTTTTGGATCAGTGATTACTGATCATTGACTCATTAAAAAATAATTATACTAAACGGTTACCTTTGTATCACGAATCGTCTTTTAAAAGTCCTTTAAAGAAGGTTATTCACATTTTAGACATTTTAAACTTTGTAGTATAATAAACTTTTAAAAAATAATTGTTGTTTTATTTGTTTATTTGTTTTTGGAAAAATACTTCTTCATATGCATTTTCTTTTAAATGGATATTGTGAAGATAATAGTTATTTATGTACCAAGGCAGTAAAGTGATTCTTTATCGGACAAGTCTGAAATTATGAGATGAGCGAGCGAGGCGAATAACAGGCGAGTCGATAAAGACACTTTACTGACGTGGTGCATAAAATTTTTTATCGCCAACCGTTCAGAATTTATAATATAAAAAATTGAGGTATAACTCATCGCAATAAATCGCGAGAACTATTATCGAGCTGTCATAGGGAAAGGCGTGACAGTGACAGACGATATTTGATTAATTAATGTCAAAGTCACTAATTTGCGGAGGGTAAAAGTATTTATCGTCAACCGTCAGTAAAGCCGTACATTATCAGAGTGATTTTCGGAAGTAAACGAACACTTTATTTTATTGTAAAATAAAATACTTTTTTTAAAACCGACCAGAAAATTTACACTTTCTGGACAATTTTTCGTCTAGAAAATAACGTTTTTCCGGTCTCTAATGTCACTGTCACCCTGTTTTTTGTTTTTCCAATCGCTCTTTGATAATACAAGATACCTTAATTTCGTTATTATGACAACATTTCGATGTATTGTCGAGTGACAGTTCGTTGATTTTTAATTTTGTTCTTTATGTCAAACTTGTTTCGCGTAGGTAGATTATAAAATATATCGAAGTGTCGGTCTTAAAAAAAATATTGTACGTCACGCAACCGAAAAGTAGTGTTTTTCAGGTCGAGACAGGCATTTCTAGGGCGAGCCATAGGCGAGTAGAGTACTATTACCTGCCGCAAATGCGGCAGATAAATACTTTTACCCTCCGCAAATTAGTGACTTTGACATTTATTAATCAAAAATCGTCTGTCACTGTCACGCCTTTCCCTATGACGGCTCGATAATAGTTTTCACGCGATTTATTGCGATGAGTTATACCTCAATTTTTTATATTATAAATTTTGAACGGTTGGCGATAAAATTTTGTATGCACCACGTCAGTAAAGTGTCTTTATCGACTCGCCTGTTATTCGCCTCGCTCGCTTCGCTCGCTCATCTCCTAATTTCAGATTCGTCCAATAAAGAATCACTTTACTGCCTTGGTACATAAATAACTATTATCTGCCGCATTTGCGGCAGGTAAAGTATTTTATTTTACAATAAAGTAAAGTGTTCGTTTACTTCCGGAAATCACTCTGATAATCGGCTTTACTGACGGTTGACGATAAAAGATATTATACCATTACCGCGGAAAATGGAAAATGTTTCTTTTAAAATTATTTCTTTCACGTGATGCATTTCATTATTACGAAAAATGAAATAATCGTGAAACCAATAAAGTTTTGGTGAAATCCGCCCGAAATGGTGATATTGTCGAGATTATGTAACTTAATAATTTATTATCCAATGGGTCAACTGTATGTACCTATGAAAATTTGTATATTAAACATGCACTAATGAAAGAATTATGTCCATAATATCATAAATTATGATAATGTGAGCTAAAAAGGACTGGTAAATGATTATAATTATTAACGAAATTATTTCTAGAATTATTAAAAGTACTTACCCATTATAATTTCTGTTGCTTATTAAAACCGGTCGTTTTTATTAATTTGATAATATTATTTATTACTAAAGGCCATTTTTGTACATTTCTCATCTATACACATTTTTATATTAGCGTCTGTCGCAATCTTCTAAGGTCGAAATAGTAAGGATACTATTGTCTATGAGTCATATAAAACTTTAATTTTATTTCAATATTTTTCAGATCAGATCAGTTTATCATTAATATTCTTACCAGAATATTTTTGGGAAATTCGAAAATAATAATTTTTGCTCTAATATTTTGATGAAATACCTATACAGTGTCACCAGTAAAGTCCGCATCATAATGTATTTTTTTTATTAATAACTTTATATTCGAAATTTGACTTTAGCATCAAGTTCTGCTTCGATCGAGATGAAAATTAAGTAAAAAAATAGTAGTCCGTGATTCGCATTATCTGTCAAATTTTTATTTTTTTCAAAAAAGAATTCAAAAGTGGGGTTATTTCTGAAAATATCGAAAAAAGTTATTAAAAAAAGTTTTTTTAAATGCAGTTTCTAGCCCACATGCAAAATTTCAGCTGCATAAGATAATTTTGATTTTTACCCACCACTAAAATTTATTTTCCACTTTACTGATGACACGGTGTTCTTTTTTGTCTTAATATTAAGGTGTATTACTTTCAGACACAAACTACGTTTTCAAAAATACTTATTTTATGAAGTTACCTTATACAGGGTCAAAAACAAATAAACTTTGCATCACATGCGACCAAATTTTAATAGCCCAATTTTGATTTTGTAGAAAAACACACATTTAATATGGCGCAACTTTAAAGAAAATGTATCTGAAATAAAGCATTGTCAACACTAAGAAGTTTTATGTAGGTTGCGTTGAGTCTTATTTTGCAAAAGTGGTGCAATTTACAAAATATAGGTAAAAATTCAAAATTATCTTATGCAGCTGAAATTTTGCATGTGGGCTAGAAACTGCATTTAAAAAAACTTTTTCTAATAACTTTTTTCGATATTTTCAGAAATAACCCCACTTTTGAATTATTTTTTGGAAAAAACTAAAATTTGACACTGATAATGGGAATCACGTGAACGTGACTACTATTTTTTTGCTTAATTTTCATCTCGATCGAAGCAGAACTTGATGCCAAAGTCAAATTTTGAATAAAGCTATTAATAAAAAAAAACCCATATGATGCGAACTTTACTGGTGACACTGTATACCCTACTGGCAAACTCCGTTTACTAACATAATTATTATACTAATAAAAATAAACTAATACTATATTTTAGTACAAGTACATACTAAGCAAGTTACAGTGGCATTTTATGTCAGTATGAGAGAGTAAATAATATGTTTAGATGCTTGCAATAAGGAAAACAGATCAATTAGTGTTAACGGCGTGGGGCGTGAACAACGCACGGCGAGACCAGAGAGGGGATAATTTATTTTCTGCTACATAAATGCAGGAGGTATTCGTCAACTAATTATTGTAACCCGGCTTCTTAAATCTTATCAAATTTAAGATAGTTTTGCGTTTTGGGACAGGTTGGTTGGGCTACAAAAATGCAAAACACCCAACTACTTCCTCTGTACTCTCAGCCTTCGCGTTGCGTAAAATAATTTTAAGTTTTTGTTATTGCAATTAAACCATTTCAGAATTTCACCGTATCTACGCTTACCTGAAAAATTCAGCCAAGATGGAAAACGAAAACATTAAAATCGCGGTGGGTGCTTCGCTATCGGAACGTATTTGCTCCTGTGGAGAGGGAATGCAGCGAGTGTGGAATGTCTTGATCGATACGGAATATTGATTAAAAAAGGAAATAGCAAATATGCCACTAGTCTGTAATGTTAGACTGACTAAACCCCTAATAGTCCGGTCAATCTAGACAATCGAAGGTACATAAATTAACAACAAGCTGAAAATCAGTATAATTATTCAAAATATAATTATAAATATAATTTATAAGTTCCCCATCATTCCCGTGTTTGGAAAAAATTTTACTCAAGGTCAAAGGTAAAAAAATAAGAGTTTTTCGCGATTTTCAGCAAAACGGTAAGTTTTATCATAAAAATACTACAGACAAAAATTGTAGAGCATAAAATTCTAATCTAAAAAAAATGTATCAATACTTTTTTTCCTACGAGCCACCGTTTCTGAAATATAACGATTCAAACAGTTTTAAAAGTTGTTATCGTCAAAATGGAAAAATGCGTCTTTACCCGGTCGGAATGGTTTTATTGAACTTTTAACAAATAACAATATTATTATGAATTATTCTAAATCTCAAATTTTATTTTTACCATTTATTCACCAACCATCCAGTAGCTATAATACTATCTATACGTCTTTGCTTTGTGCATTACAGAATGCAAAACGGTATCACCACACTGTATGCATCGTGACTTTCGACCAGCCCCTGTATGCTAAAGCTCGAGAAATGGTATCAGCATCAGCCACACCTGAGGGCTCTGAAGTATCAAAAATTATCATCAGACTCGGAGGATTTTATCTACTGATGTCTTTTCTGGGAGCAATTGGTCATATTATGCAAGGAAGCGGCATGACAGAAGTACTCGCAGAGATCTATGCGGTAAAGTCATTAGAAAAAATAACATGTACATATTATGACGATTACAACTTTTTGAATCGTTATATCTCAGAACCGGTGGCTCGTAGGAAAAAAAGTGTTGATACATATTTTATAGATAATTTTATGATTTACAATTTTTGTTTTGACTATTTTTATGATACAACGTACCGTTTTGCTGAAAATCGCGAAAAACTAATTTTTTTGACCTTTGACCTTGAGTAAAATTTTTTCCAAACACGGGAATGATGGGGAACTTATAAATTTTATTTATAATTATATTTTGAACAATTTTACTGATTTTCAGCTTGTTAATTTATGTACCTTCAGTATTATTTTTTGGTCTAGATTGACCGGACTATAATTGATTTAAATTTAAAACACTAATAAATAAATATTGCTGTTATTCTACCGTTTTTCTTTTCTTGCAGTATGGTCGAAAAGATATCGAATCTGCCCAGAACCAGAAAAGAAAACAACAAAAACCAGACCCAGAATCGGAAGACGACGAAGGCTACAGCGAAGAACTGGGTCCCCCCAAGGTGTATCCAAGTGGCGACCACAAGATTATTTTGATAAGCGAAAATAAACTCAATGGGTTGAGCAATGGGCACATGGTGAATGGGGGAAATAATTTAATAAGGTACATAATAATATATGAAACGTGTATAATTTATTGCATATTATTCAATTATGTTATATTGTTAATCTAAATAGACAAATTTCTTTTAAGTCACAATTTACTTTAGTTTTAAAAAACGTGTTTCCTTTCCGTCGATGATTTCCTGATGCAACGTTTATAAACGAACTTTGGTTTTATCATTAATTTAAAAATATCAAGTTTAATGTTAATTTCCGTACTTTGATTTTATTATTAGGTAATGAAACACATCTGATTATGGTAAAATTTGTTATTCTGTTTACCTTTATTATGGCTATGAAGGTTGTTTGATTGGTGATAATCCATTTATGTTATGTTTATTCAAATGCTTTTTATATGTTCATATTTAATATATGAGCTAGAAAAAAACAAAATTACAATTTTACTTCGGAAAAAATATGTTATTTTATTAAATAGAACACATATTTTGTAGGATTTCCTAATTCTAGAGATCAAACCAAGTAAAGTTGTTAACATTTTTTTTTCCATTTGTTTAGCCGAGAAGATCGACATATCTTGCTTCCCGAACCGACAAATGTTCCTATGGGTGACCATAGTAAGGAGGAGGACAAGTTAAGTGATGACGAGTTCAAGGAAGGAAAGGTGTGTGTTAAAAAAATCTTGGATTACTCTTTCAAATTTAATATAATTTCTAAGTCGCTAAATCTTTGGTTATAAGAAAAAATACTATTCGCTATTTAAACCACGAACGTATTAAAGAAAACTGGACCAATAATTACTAGGCATTTTTTTGACGACCCCCTATAGCGATCCGAAATTACATGGCAAAATTAGCGTGGAACATTGAATTTTTTAAGTTTTGCTTCAGTTTGCAGTAATAAATTAAAAACTGTCAATCAATCTGTTTGACCCTAATCAAACATTCTTGTGTTTAACGAACAAACCCTTTTTTTTTCTGTGGCTCAACTTGACTTTTTACCCAATAAAAGTTTTTTGTTGTTGAAATTATTGATTCCGTTTCCAATGTATAAATATTCTTCTATGGTTCCGTTGTTATAATCAGCGTCCAGCAAACATCATGTTTATAATTTGCAATATATTTTCTCTTTTGCAGGTGAAATCTCATTTTGATGCCTGCTAACTTTAAGGTGGAATTCGCAACGTCCTTCCATCTATTGCCAACCTATAACCTATTTAGCGTTGCTTTTTTTAGTTTATTATTTGATTAACTAACATTTAAATAAAATCAATATCGTCGGTACAATATTTAGGTAATATCTGACATATTAAAAAAATATCAATTTATTTCATTGCTAACTTTGGGAGAATTGTATAGTGAACGAAGAATGACATAATAATGTTAAAAAAAAACCTTACCCGATATTTTTTGCTACACAATTCTCCTAAAATATTTAATGAAAGTCCTTGGTATTTATTTAATACTAGCTATACCCTGCGCGCGTTGCTACGACCATAATAATAAGGCGGGTTCACCATCGCGTCAACAAACATTTTATATTATTATTTATTAGTACCTGGCATGCGTTGCGCCACTTTTTTTTATGCCGAAACCTTCCTCGGCCTGCACACAACAACTCCAACCAAATTTTCATCGTAATCGGATAAACGGTATAGGAACGCATACGGGACATACAGACAGACAGACAGACAAACATTCATTTTTATATATATAGATGTCAATTAATTATTACCTATAAAATATGAAGACGATAATGATTTTATTTAAATTTTGTGTAAAAGCTAGAAAAATTAAATAAATATACGCGAAATAGGTTATAGGTTGGCAAGCATGTTGATACTTCCACCTTAAGGTGTTTATTTCTGACCGGGATATTATAAGTTTATATCATCATGGTTACGCTATTAATAAAGAGGGTTATAACTCCCTTGGGATATTAAAGATTCTCTAATTCCCTCTACCTTTTACAGGTAAAATAAAACAAGAAATGCTAAAATAACTATTTTTTATTCATGTCTTTACAACGTCAATGTCATTATTGACGGCACCTGATTCAAATATACCCGAAAGGTAATAAATTGAAACATTTATTCCGGTTTAAAAATGAACAAAAATTTTAATCGGTCAGAAATAAAAGTATCTATGTATCACGAAAATTATAAGAGTCTCAATTACCTCGGTCAATTGCTGTCCCTCGGGCCAAAGACCCTCGGAAAGTAAACTTTGCCCTCGGTAATGAAGACCCTTATAATTCCCTTGATACATAAATAACTATTTTAAGTAATTTTGGCCTGCAGAATCTGTCAATAAATCGACATCCTAACCTTCTTTTAACTTTTCGTTTTGTCGACAGAACAGGTTATTTTTGTGTTTTTATTGTTTTACACTATTCTCAAAAAATATACTTTTTGTAAGCTCACCGTTTTTATCGCAAACACAAGAACAAAGTGTTAAACACAAATTAAAAATACCTCTCTAACCTGAAAATTAAAAATGTCAAAATAGTTATTGGGTATAAATCACTTTTAAAGTTTAACCCTGATTAAGTCGTTATGGTGTATACAGACATAAACGAACGGGCGCGGAACAATCCAACAAATCTGATGGTAAAACTGAACTCGCTTATAATATACACGATTGACTTGGTACTTGCACTATTTTATCGCGTTGCGTTTTGGTTACTTACTGCAGGGGTAGATCGTACCCTGACCCCCTCCCTTAGTTATGCTACAACATTTAAGAAAATGAAATATCTAACATTTATTATTTAAGGTCAGATGATGATCACATTATTTCTTGAAAGTTTTTTTTTGTTCACAAGAATCGACTTTCCCCATAGGTACAATAAAAATTTCTCTACATAAAATTTTGTTCTGCTCTCCAGGAAAAAATTTTAAACTTTGAGCTCAGTACAATCCTAGACTACACAAAAGCGGGCTTCGAAGCGATTATCGAAGATCAAGTGACTTCAAGGTTCGAGGCGGAAGAACTGAAAAATTGGAACCTGCTTATCAGGACAAACCGGGGCTACGAGTTCATATCGTGGAAGCTCACCTTCATTTGGGTTTGTGGCTTCTTCGTAAGATATTTCTTCCTGTTCCCGTTGAGGGTGATCATATGTTTTTGTGGGGTAAGTAACGGGTTACGTTCATATTCGGGTGGTGTTTGGTACTCCGTAAATTATTATCGGATTAAATATTTATCCGAGATGGTAAAAATAGAGCCGACCTGACCACAAGGCTCCCATAAGGACTATGAGGTTGAGTTTATGACCCATATGTTAATTTGTCAAAAATATATTTATATGATAACATTTTTTTTTCCGATAATTTTTAGTTGGGCTCGCTGTTCTTCGGAGCCCTGATATTTGTCTTGCCAAAAAATAGCCGCCTGCGAGACAGGTTGTTTCGCCGGGTCACCATCGTAGGGTTCCGCATTATAATGCGTGGGCTTGCCACCTTCATAACCTATCACAACAGGCAGTGGATGCCCAAGCGCGGCGGTGTGTGCATTGCGAACCATACAGGTTTCATTGACAACGGGTTACTCTTCAGTGATCGATGTTATACTTTGGTAATGGATTTTGATTTGGGTCCGAAAGGGTAGCTGATGGGTCAGGCTGCTTACGTTATCGAATACTGCGATATACAGGGTGTCCGGTAAATACCACATACCAGTATATTGCCTATGGTATGCAACCAAGCTTGTGGAAAATGAGACCACTATGCAGGCCGTTACCGGGATAGTGAGCATGCGCATTATGTATTATAAACAACAAATGTTAATCAGCTGTTGCTTAGATGCGAACAGAACCGGTCACTCGTTATTCTCATATTTGTCTTGTGGTGTTTGTGTGATTTTAAAATTTTGTCTTGTCTAGTTTATAATAGAGGCACTATATTAGCGCCTTTTAATTTGTAACTCTGGTAAAGGTACCTAAACTACCTTTGCTATCCTAAGTAATAAACTGGTGTTAATAAATTTAGTACCAAAAAAATAGTTAAATAAATTTTAAGCCGGCCCTGTTTAGTGTTTACATCCACACAATGATTTGAACTGCGCAAACTTCGTATCTCGCTTTAGTCTTCCATAGGTGACACAATATTGTAACATAGGATTAGCGATATACTGGTTATACAGTATGTTTCCGTAAGTTGGAACCATATGGAAAACTTTTTTATTAGGTATTAACTTTACGAAAAAAAAAATTTTTTTATAAAAAGTTTTGCATGTTCTAAAACCTAAAATGCAACTAAGTATCAGATATTAAATTCTTTTAGGCGTATACGAGGTTTGTCAAAAAATATGAATTTTGCCCAAGAGTACCTTTCTTTTTGACAATATCGAAAATTGTTATAAAAAAAAGTTGATCAGAACTAAAAACCACGTTTAAATATGTAATTTTATCCATTTACGATAATTTTTTATTTTTTGAAACCTATGTTACAATAACAATGCAAATTTAACTGTACAGTACCTAGTTACATGTAATCTAGGATGTATATTTTCTTATTTGCAATATAAATGCATATGTATTTATTACGGACTTGTTTAAATTGCAACATTGTTAGATAAAATTAAGAAACAAAAAGGTTATCATGTTTTTAATAATTTACAAGATATTAATGTTCATTCATAATAATTAATAATGCAGAAAAATTATTAAAAAATAACAAAACCTATTTTTTCATCGTAAATGGGTGTAATTACATATTTGAACGTGGTTTTTAGTTTTGATCAACTTTTTTTAATAACATTTTTCGATATTGTCAAAAATAATGGTAGTTTGCTCTTGGGCAAAATTCTTATTTTTGAAAAACCTCGTATACGCTTAAAAGAATTTAATATCTGATAGTTGCATTTTAGGTTTTAGACCATGCAGAACTTTTTATTAAGAATAACCTTTTTTCGTAAAATTAATAATAAAAAAGTTTTCCATATGGTTCCAACTTACAAAGACATACTGTATATATGGGGTAAATACGTGTACAATGGTTAATGACATATTTCTGACGTCAAAATAGGGCGTTTTACATATAAAATAGATTTTGGATTTATTGCCTATAACACTATAAAATCACGTTTTGCAATGATACTAAATTTATACTTATTTCATTAAATATTACTGATGATTTTTAGTGACACAAATCAAATGTACAAAAATTACTGTACTCTTTCTAAATAAACAAATATATTTTGAAATAAATTCGATAAAGCTTTATTCGTTTTTGAGTAATCGTTATTGCGGTGGCCCCTTAATTTTGAGGAGGTTTTTTTTCTCAATAAATGTAAAGTATTCAATAACGTACACAGTTGGGCTCGCAGTCGTCACCCGACCTACAATGCTTAAGGGCAAGAATTTGTACCAAAACTAACCGAAACAAAATGTAAATATTTCTGCACAATTTTATGGGATGTTAATAAAATTAAGCGTTGGGTTTTAGTTATCTCCTCATCGGAAATAAATATAAATAAACGCAATTATTATTCGGGCGTATCGGTTGGGAACAGCAGTTTAATTTTTATTAGAAATAGCAAAGAAACTATACTTTTCTCATAGAAATCAAACAATTGTATTAGCGACGAGGTCTGGGAGATGCTAGGGCTTCGTTAATCAAAGTCAAATTGACGAGACATTGACATCGGTTTGTTTATTAATTAATTTTCAGTTTGACGAGCTAGCGTCGGCATCGCTCAGCCCCCTCAACTTTCCCGCCGTGGCCGAATTTATGCGTTTGTTTATTGTTAAAAGCAACCCTTAGTGACTCAATGGCCATTTCATTATTTTATTAATATTTCGTTTATTTTTTGTTTTCTCCAAAATGCGGTCAAATTTCCGGATATTTGGGTAGCAGTTATCTACAGTTTTAAGTTAAAAAAAATAATAATTGATAAATTAACAAAAGCATAAAATAAAACTTTTTTAAATTTGCGCATATCTCTTTTTCTTCTTTCATTAATTTATAAATCCAACCTTTTTTAACGTAAAACTGTAGGTACTCCTAAAATGGGTATTTGGATAAAACCAAGAAATAATGAAATATAAATCAAAAAAGGAAGGCGTCACTAGTATTTGCTCTTAAATAATCCTGAGGGCCATGCTGCAAACGATGTACCTAAAAGGAGTGAGTGAGACATAATTCTTAGTGATTTATTTTCGGCAATTTAAGGTGGGAGTATCAACATGCTAGCCAACCTATAACCTATTTCGCGTATATTTATTTAATTTTTCTAGCTTTTACACAAAATTTAAATAAAATCATTATCGTCTTCATATTTTATAGGTAATAATTAACATGTTCAATAAATATCATGGAATTTCATAAGTTATTTAAGGAGAATTGTATATCGAAAAATATCGGTTAAGATTTTTTTTAACATTATCATGTCATTGTTCTGTCACTATACAATTCTCCCAAAATAAGCAATGAAATAAATTGATAATTTTGTAATATATCAGATATTACCTAAATAATGTGCAGACGATATTAATTTTATTTAAATCTTAGTCAAAAAAATAATAAACTAAGAAAAACAAAGCGAAATAGGTTATATGTTGGCAACAAATTGAATGACATTGATAATTCCACCTTAATGGATCTAGCGATCGCACATAGGAGTATTAGTTGGAAAAATCCGGTCAAAATTGTTTATTGTTTTTTTCTACATTGTTATGAAATAAAACACGATAAAATATAATTTTCAAGTGATTGTACAGACTATATGAAACACAAAAAAACTATATATACAAAAAAAAAACATACAGGTTAAAATTACATACTATCGGAATCAATATTTTCATTTACATCTTCATTTTCTTCATCTGAGCTATCATATTGTTTACTTGAAACCAAAATTTCCATGGCCTCCTTTGAGAAGGACTCCAATCGAGTAAGTTTCTTTACCTTCTCCGAGGGATCTGTAAGAAAAGAAAACAAAATGATAAATTTTCATATTTCGAATATTTTATGCCTACAATTTCAAAGTTCTGCGAAAAAAAAAGGTGAACGTTTGTGAACGATTTTATTGCACATTCAAGTGGACAAAGGTCTTAAATACATGGCAACATAAAAAGTTAAAGGCGACAAGGCGCGACACTTGGTCAAATCCACTATTATATCTCAAATTTAGTATAAAAAACGAGTAGTAAAAAAGTGTTATCAATATTGATCCAGTAAGTGGGGAAATAGGATAAAATCTACATAAAATTTGTTTTATAATAAGATACATACCTGCTACTTCCATAACCCATTGTTGTTTTTCTTGTATTCCACTACACGAAGCCATGCTTGCACAGTCAATTTGGTGTAACAAAAGAGAGCGCCGAGAACAAAGACATGCGATTCCGACAAATACCGAGTTCCGACTGGCCAGATAGTAGTGTTGGGATCGCTCGAGTGAAAAACCGCTCGAGTACTCGATTATTGAAATAACCGACATCACTCGGTTATTGACACGACTACTCGAGTTATAATTTCAAGCGAAAATCGTCGCTTAACAAGCAGTCAAGCACTGAGCGAAAGTTCGTTCATTCAATATCCGCTCGGCCGTCGTCGCTTGACGGCTTTCAAGTTAATGCTCCGAAGTCTCACACGACATACGTCTTTGTTAACGGCACATAAACATAAAAGAGAAGGCGCTATCGCGACATGCGTTTTGGTTTGGATTTTGGATATTTGACAGTCGGCGTCATTCGCTATCGAATCGAATCGAGCGGCAAGCGATCAACCACTCGCTCAAAGCGCTATTCATTGAATTCATTCACTACTTGATACTTGAACCGAAATTTCGAGTGATAAATCGCTCGATTATTGAAATCGCTCGAGTAGTGACTACTCGATTATTAAAATCATCGGTTTTTCCCAACACTACCAGATAGTCAAACGGCCGGGCGCAGGGAAGGGGGGGTGCTGCTTCTCGATAAAACGGTTACTAGGCTGCATGAAACGAACATTTTAGGTGTCATTATATTCAGTTTGTGATTATCACTTTTAACCGGATTTTTTCAATTACTACTCCTATGTGGATCGGGAGGTTTAGAGAGAGGGGGAGCTAACTGCCTCCGTGTCAGATATTTTACCAAATAATTTGAGGTTAGTTTTGTTTGTCAAATTATGACAAGGCTTAACAAAAATATAAAAAAATCACCTAGGTACTTGTTTGCTTCTCAGCAATGCAATTGGTTTGTTTCTTTACTCCCCGAATAGCAGCAGACTGTGACCTACGCAATTTACTTGGTAAACGTCAAATTTTCACTTGCTTCATATAAACAGCCCGGTATTGTTCCACTCACTTCTCCTCAAATCACAGATGGTCCTCCTCCCACCACAGAATGATAAATACCATAACTATGCCTATTTTATACAATGTGCTTTTGGGACTGTATCATTCATCTTGTTGTACATATACCACAACATCGTTTCCATTTTTCCAGGTCCTCTGGCTGACCATCTGCACCGCTTTGGTGGGCTACCTACCGGGCGATTTCAAACGGCTGGTAAACAAATACGTCGACATTATGTGCTTTGGGATCTTATCACGTGCTATCTCCTCCGTGATCACATATCACAACGTCGAGAACAAACCCAAGGAGGGCGGTATATGCGTGGCCAATCACACCTCGCCCATCGACGTGTTGACTTTGATGTGTGATAATTGTTATTCTTTGGTAGGTGTTTCTATTTCAGATGACGACGGATGATTTCAATGATGGTTTTTAATTTCTTCTAATGATATTATTAACGCATTCGCCATTTATTTTTGGGGTTTGTTCGTGCCCCATCTACTGGGTAGCAGTTAGGGCCGGGCGATATTAAATTGTAAAAAATATCGATGTATAATAATAAGTCGATAGTGAAACAAATATTGATAAGTATATGAAACTTTCGCCCATCTCTACTCTAGTCTAGATTTATTTGAGCGAATGACGAACAGTTAGCGGGTCATCTTTGGTAATTTTTTGTATATTTACAAAACTATTTATTCCTTTTCTAAAGACAAACGATGACCCGGTCCTTGTTGGTCATTTAAATTAATCTATATAATCGAAATTAGGGCTAAACGATATTAAAAATCCAATAATGAATTTCAATATGCTAAAAAAATCATTATATCGATATTTTCGCCCACGCCTATAAGCATATATTACCCATTATCCACAGTTTTGAATTAAAAAAATTATGATTATCAAATTTGGCGAAATTAATTTTTCTGCTTTTAACGTTGGACTTTTATAATTTGAATCTGTGGGTAATTTTATTCCAAAGAGGGGTAGATATTTTGCCGATTTTTGAATAAAACGAAGAAGTAACAAAATATTCATAAAGAACCTAAATAGCAAACTACCACTAGCCAGTAGGCACGTTATCCTTGTCGGTGTTTTATAATAGTATATTATTAACCAAGGTTTAGACAGCCATCATTATTGCCCGAGCGTCAAGTTTAAATCACGAGGAGCGGAGCGACGAGGGATTTAGGGCGCGAGGGCTATAGGCTGTTTAAACCGTGGTTAATATTAGTATATTATTAACCAAGGTTTAGACAGCCATCATTATTGCCCGAGCGTCAAGTTTAAATCACGAGGAGCGGAGCGACGAGGGATTTAGGGCGCGAAGGCTATAGGCTGTCTAAACCGTGGTTAATATAATTTTTTTTCCACTACTAACACTTTTATTTTGTACAGTATTAATAAATTATAAAAAATCCTATTAGTTAGGTATAAATATATATTTTAATCAAGTTACCTGCTTTGGCATATTGGCAAGATAATTTGTTTTCTTGTCAGTGGGCTTGGCGTCACCTTTCATGTTATTTGTTGGGGAATTAACAAATCAAGTTACCTGGTTTTAAAAAGATCGGTCAATAATGGATTTCAATGCTTTATTATTGACCGTTGTCAATAGCAACTGAGAAGGGAGAGAAAAACGATTTCTGGCGTTACTTAATCGGTCAATAATGGCGATGTTATAGGTTAGTAGTGGAAAAATTTTTTTTTCCACTACTAACACTTTTATTTTGTACAGTATTAATAAATTATAAAAAATCCTATTAGGTAGGTATAAATATATATTTTAATCAAGTTACCTGCTTTGGCATATTGGCAAGATAATTTGTTTTCTTGTCAGTTGGCTTGGCGTCACCTTTCATGTTATTTGTTGGGGAATTAACAAATCAAGTTACCTGGTTTTAAATAGATCGGTCAATAATGGATTTCAATGCTTTATTATTGACCGTTGTCAATAGCAACTGAGAAGGGAGAGAAAAACTATTTCTGGCGTTAATTAATCGGTCAATAATGGCGATGTTATAGGTTAGTAGTGGAAAAAAGAACATTATTGTATTATACTCTTTTTAGCTCCAGGAACACCATAGGTTGGTGTGCTGCTACCCAAAGGCGGGTATTTGGCCGGTTTTTGGAGAAAACGAAAAACAAACAAAATATTGATTAAAAAAATGAAATGGCGAATGCGTCACTAGTGTTACGTCTTGTAAAATATACGAAAAACACTAATACACAAAGTGTTTTCCATTACTAACATTTTATATGCTTGTGACAGCACGAATTTGTAAATATTTGTACGATGCAATAACTAAAGTATTTTCTAACAATAATTATTGATACAAAAATAAAAATTTTGAGAATTGACCACGTAAGAGCATCTCATTATTTTTGATATTTTTTAAAACTAACCAATTGAGCAATACTATAGAGTGCAATTTTTTGCTTATTTTTGGCTAATTAATAAAATATGTCTACGAAAAGTTGTGGGTATTATTAATTACGATGTATATTTTATTTCGTGTAGATTGGTCAAAGGCACGGAGGGTTTTTAGGAATCTTACAGAGAGCTCTTGCTAGGGCTTCTCCACATATATGGTTCGAGAGATCTGAAGCCAGGGATAAGAAATTTGTGTTACAAAGGTAAGAACGCATTTTTTGTTGGGAGATGCATTATCTTATATTTTCATTATTAAATAACGAGTATTTTTTAAGAAAAAAATACTGGTTTGTATATTATACAATAACGAAAAATACTTTCGAGGTCAAAATAGGTCGTTTTAAGTCTAATTTAATTATATTCGAAATTGTCCCGTTTAGCCGACAGAGGGCGTCAGCAGTTAAAATGACATATCATAAAATCACGTGTCAGATATGGCATTTCCTGTTGGGAAGTCTGCTAAATATCTATTTAATTCATTGTTTGTATGTGTGTATGTTTTGTTTAGGTAGCAGATATAAATTAATAAATTATATAAGTTGTGTCTACCTGTCCTCTCTGCCCTGTTTCTCTCTTGCGCCTGGGTCAGTCGTTACCTTGCTGAATTAAATATAGTTTTTAGTAATTCACATATTATAGTTTTTTCAGTTATTAATATCATTTTGGGCTATACCACATGGACCAAATTTATTTGTGCTCTGCGATATCGGTTCTATATAATCACGATATAGTCTAATTTATCTATAATTAAAAATCACATGTACTATTTTTGTTGTATTTTTACTTAATAAATAAATTGTGTTTGAATTTGAATTGAATTAAGATATTCCTGTAAGCCCTTGTTTTTAAAAATAATGTTTGTTTATTTTGGAATGTGTCTGTTTAGTGTATAGGAAGTACAGCCACTTAATGACAGAGTTTTTACAATACAAGACAGACTCAGAATATTACTTTTCCCATACGATCAACAACCCAGATTCGAAATTCTTTTATTTACAATGCAAAAAATCATTTAATAACCCACCAATAGAGAAACGGAACATTGGTAACTTCAAAATGTTCCGTAAAGAAGTCAAAAAAGTATTATTGAATCGGACTTATTACGATGTGGAGGAGTATTTTGTGGAATGATTTTGATTTGTTTTAAATTTTCTCTTTCACGTGACTTGTCTGGCACTTTGCTGCTATTTAATTTTAGGAATTGTGTTATGGTAATACTTATTAGTAATTCTGTTAGTGACAAGCTTTGTCAATGAAAATACTAAATTCTTTGTACAATAACGCATGTTTTGATTTGATTTGATTCGAAAGATTAATTGTTTTCCCAAATTTCTTGATTGATGTTGGTTATTTTTGGTGTGTAATCAAAAATCTATCTATAATCTAAAACTATAACATGACGTAACTATACTACTACAAAACGTAATTTTATAGTGTCAGTGGGCACGTTTTCAAAAAAAATTAAGGGTAAACAAAAAAATCTTTGACTACGTTTACCGGCTACAAGACGCAATTTCGAATTTTTGTAACTATGTAGGTTTCTTACATCAACCTATTTTGACTCAGAGATCTATCATCAAACGTGTACACGTATTTTCCGAACACCCTGTATATTATAATAATTATTCTATTATTAGATTGATTAAACACACGTCGGATCCCAAGAATCCACCTATTCTCATTTTCCCGGAGGGCACTTGTATCAACAACACGTCCGTCATGCAGTTCAAAAAGGGCAGTTTCGAAGTTGGCAGCGTCATATACCCGGTGGCCATCAAGTACGATCCAAGGTAAAGTTATTTGTAAAAAAAGCGATCTAAACACTTTGGCAATTCCTTGTAGAGATTGTACGCTATCTGGTGGCAGTCTTGGAAGCTTCCTTGGTCGGTAGCCAATCCAATGAGAAATTGTTGACGTTTTATCCTTATATCCTATACATACTTGACTGAACACTATTGGATGTTAATATTAATGTAATCTTTTGCAGATTTGGTGACGCTTTTTGGAACTCCAGTAGATATTCCATGATCCAGTACCTGTGCATGATGATGACAAGTTGGGCTATAGTTTGCGACGTATGGTACTTACCCCCCATGCACCAGAAAGAGGGGGAGAGCTCCATAGATTTCGCGAACAGAGTCAAAAGCGCTATTGCTAAGCAAGGCGGATTGGTCGATCTTGTTTGGTAAGTCAATTGTCTTGAGGTCTGGTTTTCTATTGTATTCCTTCCTCACTAGCGTAGCATTTTGTCTTACACGGGGGAATCCCCGTTGCCCCCCTGTCTACGCCGGTGCCCGCCCCCATTCAGCGCTGTCAAAGTTACGTCATTATTGTCAAGTTTGATATGTTATTTTGCTTATTTTAGGGATGGTCAATTGAAACGATCGAAACCCAAAAAAGAGTGGAAAGAGCGACAACAGGAGGAGTTCAGTAAACGGTTAAAAGTAGAATAGGCCGCACCAAAAACAATCAAAAGTATTAATCCAAAGCCATCTCAGTAGTTTGTAACGTTCTCTCATAATTTTGTTGGTTAAGGGGCGCTTTTCACCTTCCAGTTACTGGCGTTGTCTTTCAGATAACTATTTGACAGATTAAGTTTTAAACGAGGTCGCGCAAGCGCGAAATATGTATATTGAGGTTTGGTGGTATCAATGAAAACTCAATATCTTATTGGGTCATCTTCAGACAAAAACTTTATACTCACCTTATTCTTCAAATGTAATTTTTAGTCTCCAACCTATAAATTAATATGCAATAACTTATTCTTCTAAATATCTGGATAAAAAGTTATCTGAAAGTTAAAGTAACATGAAAAGACTGGCCTTAAATAAGTAAATGTCGTTCTGGTTCCGACAAGAACAACTCTAGTCAACGGGAATATATTATAGGATTTTGTGATAAAGTTATGAGATATATCAATTTTTTAGTGTTTTTACTCTTGTAATTAGTGTGAATTCCATAAGAATACAATGGATCTTTATTATAGAGTTTATTTGTATATATAAAGGACTGCTATTTTATAAATAGATATAGATTTTGCTTTTTAATTAAATTGCATCAAGATTGTCAAAAAAAAACATCGGTACACTATACAGTACAAAAGGGCAGAGTAGACTAATTTTTAGTGCTCCGTATCAATTGGAAATAATTTAAATATTATAAAATCAATGATGTCTGTCTGTTTGTCGGTACTTTTTGTGTTAAAGGGGGTTTGACATATTGAATCGAAATTTGGCACACTGAACTTGAGTGGTAATTTTCGGGGGCCAAATAAGATACGTTTAAAATGTAAGTAAGTCGGTATTCAAAACATCATTACAAAAGTTATCTACTCTGGACCACCCCCTTTGTACTTTGCAAATAACATTTGATAATTCTTATGAGATTTTAACTACTGAAATAAAGAATAAGCGGAAACACGCGTAAAGTAAGTTGATATTAAGGTTACATCGTAAATATTTGATCCGCTCGAACGTTTTAAAATGTTGTACTTATGGCCTGTGATGTGAAATGAGTGAGTAAGACAGAATTTCTAGCCATTTCGTTGCGGCACTTTGACGGATCCATAAATTTGAGGTTCAGAGGGAGAGGAGGAGTCAACGTACAGTGGTGACATACCATGTTCGTGTAGTTTAACAAAATAATTTGAGGTAGTTTTGTCAAATCATGACGTTATATATTATGGGGCAAACGTCAAACTTTCAGTTGTTTTTTTTTACTAACAGACTTGTATTCTTTGTTACTCACTTCTCAATTCAACAAAACTGAAGTGACCAGTGGCAGCTCGCGCATAAAAAAAAGCCGGAGATTTGTAATGCTTATATTGTTTTTGGTGTTGCAACTTTTGTACCGCCTACGCGATTGACTGGAGCAGATCGACTTTCTACCTCGTATTTCTGAAATTTTAGGTTTATACAGGGTGACTTTTTGAAAACTCACAATGGCTATAAATATTTCCTACATTAAAGACTATATCAAAAAACAAAAAATACCATTTCCGCAAAAACGCGCAAAAGAAAATTTGGTATTTTGCGGGCTACCCTCTTCCACCCATGAAGCATTACTCTCATCCACTTCAATGGCACTACCCTACTTGTCACACCTCTCTGGAAGGCTTATCAAAAATGATTTTTAGCGATATCAAAATTAATGAGATTTAAGTACGAAATATTAGCAAAATTTTAAGAAAATGTTTTAAAACTGACCTTTGCAAAATTTGGTAGGAAAAATTATAAAATAAACTTAAATGATTCCTAGCCTAAATTAAAACGCTATTGTAGTGTTAAACTCTAATTTTTTTATCAATAACGCCAATACGTTTTTAGCTCTTTTTTTATATTTTATTTATTAAAACAGACGTAATAAAGTAAATTCAAGTTCCTCCCTAATTTCCGAAAAATGTCTCGCGGAATAATTCCAAAAGCATCAATTATCCCTCTCACCCAATCCTCTCGGAGAAGCCGGCTAGGTTTGTAAACTAGTGATTTAATGTAAACCCATAAAGAGACGTGCATAGAGGTTAAGATCAGGTGATCTTGGCGGCCACTCAATTGTACCTCTGTTGCGAATCCACTGGTTTAGATAATTTTGGTCCAACCACTCCCTCGCCACAGCAGCATAGTGTGGAGGTGCAATAAAATAGTTAAAAAAATGGCTGGGGATTATTTTTCCGGTCAAATTTTGCAAAATTCAGTTTTACAAAAAATTCTCAAAATTTTGCTATCGTTTCGTACTTACATCTCATAAAACGATGCGACGGCTGGTTTCTTTGGTGATATCGCACGTCGATTTTCAAAGCCGCTATAATAGAACGCTATAGAAATTTAAATTTGTAAAATTGCACATACCTACATATTATAACAATTTGCTTCTAAAGCATCGATTTCTGTATTATGTGTAGTTCCGTACGTATACATGGACTGATCATAATAAAGCATTTATTTTTGTATACGCAATGGTAATTTCGAAAATTTTGTGTGCTGAATGCGAGGCCTTTTACTTTAGAATTGTAATAATTGTTAACCAATTTAGGTTAGTTTTAAATGTAGTTACACTGTAAATAATATTTTGTATCAGTTTTTGTTCAGTTTGAAGAAATAAAATTATTATTGATTATAAAATTTATTGTGCTTCTTTAACGCTTGTACAAGGAGAAAATACTGACATACATTTTTCTAGCGGCGTTTCAATCGAACCAAATGGCATTTAAACAAAAAAATTGAACAGCTTCAATGGCATAATGTACTGTACTGTACTGTACTCATTTTAATTTTCTTACTCAAAAACGGTGCATGAGACAAAAAGAGTCGGGAGAACTTTTTTTTACTTGGAAATGATTGATAACTTGAGGAAAAATAATTTCGATAAAACCAGTGGCGTACCGCTTCTTCTTTTAGTAATAAATCGTCACTTATTTACATCAGGACAATTGGTAAAAGTGGAAGAATTCTGCTTTGTCACAGAAATGCCTTTTTATGCGATATGCGATTTTTTAAAATATTTAGGAAAAACTTAATAATAAAAACATTTTAAACACACTGTATCTTGAAAAGGAAACGTTTCCGGACCTATTTTTATGAGAGAAAAAAGAACAGTAATTTCCGTACTTGTTACATAATAGTAGTTCAGCCAGCGAGTCTGCCAGTCTGAGAGTCCAAAAAAAATTTTTTTCAGCAGCCGCCCGGAAAGCGAGAAACCATCCTGAAAGTATTTTATCCACTTTCCGGACTAGACAGGAAAATTGCTACTTTTTCAAAGAAAAAGCGTCCGAGAAGTGGGTACTTTCCGGACGGTTTCAAAAAAAATAATTTTGTTTATCAATGTTAAAATCCCTCTGTTATTTGTAAGCAAGTGAAATACTTATTTACACCTACTGTAAGTAATTAGGTCATTTTGCTTCTTTTAAACAGCAAAGTTAATATCTTTGCTTAGCTAAGTTGTTAAAGGAACGCTTCGGGAACAACTCCGTAGGGAACTTGACAATAATTTTAATGGGGAAAAAATTCTATAAATCTCAAGTATATATTGTCATAAAACATATGGCAGCAAAAAAACAACATATTTCGTCCCAAAAGACAGCTAGCAAGATTTAAAAATGCCCCAAAATTCAAATTATCCCAAGCGGGTAAAAACGGGTCGTGACGTCAAGAAGTTGCGTGCGACGTCCACGAAATAGGTTATAGGTTGGCAATAAATTGAACGACGTTGAGAATTCCACCTTAAAAACCACAACACAATAACAAGGACACACGGCAATCCAAATACAATCTCGGTCGCTCGGCTACAGTCATACTTCCTGACGTCAACGGGCTTGGCGCGCTTAAGGTTGAATTCTCAACGTCATTCAATCTATTGCCAACCTATAACCTATTTGGCGTTGATTTTTTGAGTTTATTATTTTAATAAGTAACATTTAAAGAAAATCAATAACGTCGGTACATTATTTAGGTAGTATCTGATATATTACAAAAATATCAATTTATTTCATTGCTAATTTTGGGAGAATTGTATAGTGAAAGAACAATGAGTGACAATGACATAATAATGTTAAAAAAAATCTTACCGGATATTTTTCGCTATACAATTCTCCTAAAATAAGTTATGAAATTCCTTGATATTTATTACATATGTCAATTATTACCTACAGAATATGCAGTCGATAATAATTTTCTTTAAATTTTGTATAAAAGCTAGAAAACATAAATAAATCTATGCGAAATAGGTTATAGGTTGGCAAGCATGTTGATACTCCCACCTTAATAGGTCGTTTGAAATGCTTTAGATACGGGTGAAACTTCAAAGATTTTTTTAATTTTTACCAAGTTATTTTTGATTTTTAAGGAGTAATAATTGGGGAATATTTTTTTAGGCCTAACTAAATCATAATATTGAAAAAAAAAAAAATAGGAAAGTTCCCTATTTATTTTATTTTTATTTATTTAGCTACAAATGGGCTACTGCCCGGTAGTAGTATTATAATTACAAATCAGTCTAGTGTGCTATAAAAATTCTTATACCTACACTTTCTCTTATCACAATATTGCAAATATCACAATAAAACATAATGGGTTGAATTACAACAAAATAAAATAGAATAGTACTTAACACGCATTAACCTGAAGTTGTCAAATGGCGTAAGGTTCCTTCGGATAAAGAAAAAATATGTTTTTCTTAAAGGTGCTTATATTAGGAATGTTGTTATTAAAAGTCTGCCGATAACGAATTCCAAATTTTAAGGCCATTATTCATTCATTCATTATAATCGTATGAGAAATATAGGGGCATACTGCTATTTATACTTAACCGCGGCAAGGGAGGAGGAAAAAATCTTTGCTTTGCTATTTAAAAGTAATTAAAAAGGAACTAGGCTATTATTCTTATATTTTTCCAAACTGCGCGTTCTTATTTTTTCAAGAAAATAATCTTGAGATTCGCTAAACTGATGCCACATAGGTAATATATTCTGCGCTGATGCCTTCTATGTCATAGATACTCTCCATAATCTAATCTAAATCATAGTGCATTGAATCTATGAAAAAATAATTTATTTTCTTTAATAACTTACCCTCAACAAATTTTGATCCATGAAATTTAAACTGTGGCTTTATTCCTACCTATACCTATACATGTAATTAGTATATTTTAAAATTCGCGTAAAATCTTGTTAATCTAAAAAAGTGCATGCCTATTACGATGTATGACGACTCTATTGCAGGCAGGTGTATTTGAATATCTCTTTTTATTTCCTTCCTTAAACAGGAAAATGCAGTCTGTAATTTATATAAAATTCTGCAAAAAGGCTTATTCAAGGATTTAAAGTGGGAGGTACGTCAAGACTCACCGGGTTATATAAAAGCCTGAAATGACCATGATCTTGAATTCGCGGTATTGCGTAAAACTGCTTCGAAATCGAAAGATCCGAAGAGATGTCGTTTCAGGCGTATATAATTTTTGAAATTTTGTTGGTGTTTTTAGGTTTTTCGGGACGCGTGAAAGCTGTTTATGAAAATAACCCGTTTCTTCAAAATGGTAAGTTTTTACTTAAGTAGGTACCTATGTACCGGTACGCCAAAATCAAGATATAACAAAAATTTGATATTTTTAATTTAGGTAAGTAGGTACTAATAATGTTTAAAATTTCAGGTAAATCTAGGTAATTTTTTTAAAGTTACTTTGTATATATCTAGTAAAGTTTAATGTGGACATCGAGAATGCCAGAAATATGTAATTTACGCTTTAATATAAATAATTGAACCGCTCATGCCATCGAGATGAAAATTAAGCAAAAAAGTAGTAGTCACGTGAATCGCATTATCTGTCAAATGTTAATTTTTTCCAAAAATAATTCAAAAGCGGAGTTATTTCTGAAAATATCGCAAAAAGTTATTAGAAAAAGTTTTTTTAAATGCATTTTCTAGCCCGCCACGTGCAAAATTTCAGCTGCATAAGATAATTTTGATTTTTTACCCACCACTAAAATTTATTTTCCACTTAGTGTTCATTACTGATGACACTGTGTTCTTTTTTGTCTTAATAGTAATGTGTATTACTTTCAGACACAAACTACGTTTTCAAAAATACTTATTTTATGAAGTTACCTTATACTTACATGATCAAAAACAAATAAACTTTGCATCACATGCGACCAAATTTTAATAGCCCAATTTTGATTTTGTAGAAAAACACACATTTAATATGGCGCTACTTTAAAGAAAATGTATATGAAATAAACATTGTCAAAACTATAAGAAGTTTTATGTAGGTTGCGTTAAGTACCTACCTATTATTTTGCAGAAGTGGTGCAATTTACAAAATATGGGTAAAAATCAAAATTATCTTATGCAGCTAAAATATTGCATGTGGGCTAGAAACCGCATTTATTCCTAATAATTTTTTTCGATACTATCGGAAATAACCCTACTTTAAAGTTATTTTTTGGAAAAAATTAAAATTTGACAGATAATGCGAATCACGTGACTACTATTTTTGCTTAATTTTCATCTCGATCGAAGCAGAACTTGATGCCAAAGTCAAATTTCGAATAAAGTTATTAATAAAAAAAATCCCATATGATGCGGACTTTACTTCGCACTGTATATTCCGAAATAAATTCGATAAGTTTAGAGGGTTTTGAGTAATTGGTATAAATGCATGTCGCGAGTAAAAACGATGGTAGACTTAATCTTGTGCTTATTCTTGCTTTGACACTTGTTCCTTGTAATGAGTAATGACTAAAATGGTTTAGTTCATTCCTCTTCTGCATAAAGAACAATAAAAATTCGTTTAGGCTATGTAATAAAAACGCTTGGCAATCTAAAAGCATATCAGGTAATGCGTGGGAAACGGATTACAGGTTCTTCGTAAAATTACATTTTATTGACTTAAAATTATGTGGGATAGACGGTTCAAACACATCAATACAGTTGCCAGGGTATATAGTAGGATGTCAATTATAGATTTAATAGACACGAAGGAGGTATTTAGATTAAATAAAACAATTACAAATAAGTATTTCGAACCACTCAAAATAAACTGTTTCGTTTTAGAGATTTATGGCGCTATTGTATTTAACTAATTAATATTTTGTTTCTAGTTAATTTGTTTTATCACTTAAGTTATATCATCACCGCCATATACAAAAAAATATTTCCAATAATTATAAATATTAATTAAAATAAAGTGAACATTTAATTTTATAAAACATTTTCGTATCTGCATCTGCAAGTTAATGGAGGGTCATTATAGCGCACATCACATTTAAGCCGTTGCAGCGAGGTAATCACTACCTCTAATTAAGCCCTAATGACAAGCGTCTACATTTCGGCCATTGACTTTGGAACCAACCAATCAGTCAGAAGTCAGGGTTATATTATAAAAGATATCAGTTACGAACCTAACCTTTTTTGTTGATTGTTGTTCTATAAACATTAATATTCATCATATTTATTGTTAAAGTATATTTATAAACGTTAAAATAATTTTTTTTGTAATATTTGCTCTACAAATTACTAGCATTTTAAATCCCTTCGAAGACCTGAGTAGCAGAAACATTCACTTATCTATGTAAATGAAAAGAAATTTAAATGCGAAGAGTGTAAGGGGAAATTTAATAAATAATTTTTAAAGAGAATAAACCGAGGAATAAACAGAGGAGTATCTTAAGTCATAAAAGAAAAGTAAACAACTATTTTAAAACAAGTTAGACACAATATAAATGCAATTTCTGTGAATCGACATTCTTTACAAAATAATGCATCCTTTCCATCTAACACAGCCAAAGTCATGGGCTTATATATAGACGCTTGTTCTTGCGAGCAATTTTCATTTCCTGCTTGAGTATTTGCATATATAAGTACTTACTTCAGGTTGTTGTTATTGGGGAAAACGTCTGATAGATGTAGGATAGGGGCGGGTGTGCCGCAGGGTTCAGTACTAGGTCCTGCCTTATTCTTGATTTACATTAATGACATGGTGTCTTTAAAAACAAGAGGTACATTATTTACTGTTTTTGCTGACGATACTACTATACTGTAGCATACCAAGAAGCATTGAGGGCGATATCAAGAAAATTACATGCGAGTACAAGTCGACTCTCATCGAGTCTCATTTGAGATATGGTGTCTGTTTCTGGGGGAACTCCAGTCAGTATCAGTTTTTGTTATTCAAAAACGAGGTGAGGTATGTGTGCAGGGCAAGAGCAAGAGAACCATGTAGATCATGGTTTAGACAACATTACGAGTATTTATATTTTGGAAACGGCCTGCGTGATGTATAAAAAGCTCAAGAGCCACGATAATGTAAGGGTAAACCACCACAATAGACAAGTAGGAGTTCTGCCCTTGCCCTCATACTGCTCTGGTAAAGAATTCAATTTTTTATAGTGGTAAAAAGGTATTTAACCACGTACAAGCTCACATCAGATCTCTGGGAACCTTTAAAAGGTTTAAATCAACTGTCAAATTGGTTTTGCTGGAGAGGGCCTTCTATACAGTTTCCGAATTTTATCATGATCATTCTTAATTTTTTTCCTACCTACAGTACCTACTTTAACCAGATATGCCTGAAGACAATGTCAATCTTAATAAGAAAGAAAAAAAATGTGCCAGTTTTAGTCTGTACTTTGTGTGCTTCTTTTGCGTTTTTTTATACTGTTTAATTAACTACCTTATTGCTATACTGTGTAGTTACATGTTCTGTTTTATGTTTATTTATTAACATTTGCTAGGACCGTTAGATTGTATTGTGTTGACTATATTAGCAAATAACGATTTTAGTATGTCAAAAAGAGCATTTTTTTCGGACAATAAAATGCTTTTGAGTTGAGTTGCGTTGGCCTTTGTTTAATGACGGAGGTGTGCCTTTGATCATATATATCAGAGTCGCAGCTGATATTAAATGGTTTTGTAAAGTTGTAGATCGCTTTTATGCGATCGGTTTAAATCTTCAAGAGTTCGTCGTTGATGAGGTTCGTAGTACTCCGTAGTTCAAGTGTGCCCTTCTTTCTCCGGATATTATTTCCATTCCACAGTTATTCCGTCTAAGAGGCGCTGCAGATGGCCTCCATTCTGCTGTATCTCTACTTACTGTTACTTTAAAAACATCTTTAATAGGTATTTGAAATTTTGTATTTTTTTTATAATATGTAATGCAATAAAATATAAGAAATTGTAAAAGTGTCGCTTAAATGTAAAATTTTGTATAATTAATGATGTTTATATCTAGGGGTGTTAGTCCTAGTATGATTTCCATTGCTGTGGACATTTTTTATAGTAATAAAATAATCCACTTTATAAGTACCTGTCGATAATCTTTAGTAAACATACTTTTTTTAATAGATTATAGAGTTTTTGAGAAACCGATTGTTTTTAATGCATCAGTTCTCAGGTATATTTTGATTTAGGCCCGGGCCACCTACACCTACCCATTTTACTTATAGGAATTAATTACATGTCAAAATAGTATGCAAAATAATCAGTTTTCGAGATATTTGCAATTTATACTTTTCATTTTTATCTAAAAAGAAATGTTTGCACACTTTTATCTCAGGTTTTGTTAATGGCCTGTCCAAAAATTGTCGGTTTTATCTGATGATAAGTTTCTTATTGTCATTTCTTTTACCTTAAAGCAAACCCATATACATCCCAAAAAATGCAGTTATCTCGAAACTTACTTAACTTTAGTTTAGTGACCCCCGTCAGGTATAACCACCATACTAAGTAGGTAGCAAACAGCTAAATTTATTTAAAAATCTTTGTGGAAATCAAGTCGCAGATTTTTAACGATAGAATCCTTTTTCGGTAGGTGTAGCTCTCTTTAAGGCAAAATGTCGTTTATTTAATTTGAGATGTTTTACATAACTTAGTGCTTTGTTAGGCGTATATCGAGTTCAAAATAACTGTTTTAACTGCGTCACTTTTTTCGCTGCCTCCAAGCAAGGCCGGTTCTACGAGAGAGGATAAACGGATAATTACCTTCTCCATAACGTTCCAGAATGAATAATTTATTAAATTTTTTTCTTTCACTTATTATTATTATTATTATTATTATTATTATTATTATTATTATTATTATTATTATTATTATTATTATTATTATTATAAAGGGTATTAACGTGGTTCATTACTTACACACGACGTTGACAGTGTTTTATTTATTAATAAAATAATGTTTAAAGTTTCGTATAAGTAGCTTTAGAAAAGGAATAATTCAGATTTTATTAAAACATAAGATACATTTCCAAATATTAAGTTTTTTAAAGTAAACAAGCGGTTGTCCAGCTTCCAAGCAACAAAATAATGTTTCGTCCATATTATAAGTATATTTTTAACCATTATAAAGTTATAAATAATATATTTATACACTTAAAAAAAATTAACTATTTTCATCTGGTAAAACCATCAATTTTTATTTCAAAATTAAAAAAAAAAATTGGCATAATATTTTTAAATATACAGCGTTCTGCATTATTGCGTTAGCGTTTAGAATAAATAAAATTCAAAAGGTTCATACAAAAAAATTGCAGAATTTGGCACAAAGAAAGAACACAATTAAACATAATAATACCGAGCGAGCAAAAATTATTTGCATCAAAGAGGGCTTGAATTAAAAAACGTAGGGCTTGGTTTAGATCACAATGCATGGGGACGATATAATATCTAACCAAATCTACGTTAAAATTTTGTCAAATTCATATTATGACATGATAGACAAATACAAATTTATTTTTGTTGTTTACAAAATTAACAAAGTAAGAATATACAGAAAGAAAAAGAAAAATAATTACATAAATTGCTGAAATTGGCCACCGCCATGCTCCAAGCCTAAATTCCCACGTCTCTTCATATTTTCGAAAGTTTTGACTAGCATCTTTGGAGAAATGTTACTACATTTCTTGGAATATTTGCACTTTATAAGAAAATAAATTTAACTGCTTCTTAAGAATAGTCCTGCATGTTCCATTAGATCTTCCCACTTCTTGGGACAGGCGTCTAATACAATTTGTTGGCATATTTTGCATGGTTTCACGAACGTTTGCAACAAGTTCTTCTGTTCTTACAGATGGTCTTCCTGCTCCTTTTTTGTGTTGCAGCAATAAAAGCAACGTTAGGAAAATGTTCCGTGAAAATCGTTCATGCACAAACCCGGATTGTATTGCCACTCAGCATTTACTCTAACCCCGTTTCGAAAATACGCTTCAACCATGAATGTCTTGTGCTGTTCCGTAAAGCTCATTGTGTGAATTGTTCAAGAAATCGTAAAAATTTGCGATGAATCAAATTACTTGTAACGACTGTCAAAAATGACTGAATAACTGATGGATCGTTAATTCAGGTAGTTACTGACACCCAACAGGTATTAAGCTCTACGACTAAGCATTACGTCCTTAGATGCAAGGACCTCTTTAATGCAAATACTTTTTGATCGCACGGTATATTCAACCACATCTTCCTCAATGTGGTCATCTTGTCTACTTGGTTGCATTAAATTAGTATTGTGGTCAACCAAGTGAGTTAGGATCTTTCTGCCAAAAACCCGAACCATAAGTTTTGTTACAGTGTCAGAAAAAGACTCTAAGATCCTATATGAAATGTGAAACTATTTAATCTGGCATTAAAGTTCTTGAACATTTCTTCTTTCTCAGTGTTTTTAAGATCGTAATTCGTCTTTCTTTCAGATATAAACGACGGATAAGTATACGTACTAAGAATTTACTTTGTAAAACCTATGCGTCTGTAATACATACATAATAGATGTAAGAATGTGAAGTAGAGATTCAGGAAGAGACTAACTATGCAACAACGCAAGATATCATTATTAATTTGGCTTATATTTTTAATTTAGATAAAGTTAACACGAATTTTTAGATTATTTAGTAAAAATATAGTTGGTCCTGTTTCCCATATTCAACTATTTTAAATATTTTAAGTGTATAAATCATTTTTATTTAAATACATTTAATAAAAACAATTTTTTAAAATTTTTAGGGTATAATAGGCCTCCTGGTTTAGTTCAGACTTTACCAACAGTACCAATACCAACCATCAAAGCGCCGGTTACGCAACCTCCAGTTACATTACCTGCCGGTCAACCAAGTACTACCACCGAAGAATCTTTATTTACCATCGAACCATCAGAAATACTATATGGTCAGTATAATAATAAATTGATTATAAAATACAAAAATACATTAAGTAATGGGTTTTAATAAGACTTTTAATATCTTTAGGTAACAATAAATACACGCATAAAAAATGTCCTAAACCAAGAGGACAATTTCCCAGCGGTTCTTGCAACACTTACCTTAATTGTTGGGATAATGTTGCAATCGAGCAACGGTGTCTAGGAACGTTTCTTTTCAATCCAGTTAAGCTGTATTGCGATTTTCCAGAAAACGTGGATTGTCAAGGAAAACCTATTACTGTTAAAGGTAAAGAAGAAAATCATCTTGAATGTTTTTATACCTATAGGTACTATTTTTAAAATTTTTTTAAATCGGTGTTTAAACGAAATCTTAAGCCATTGAAAAGTTACGTCGAATTAAGAAATGTCATAATTTCTTTACATTTTTAGCTACAGATATATTTAACTACGAAGTACCTTCAACCACTTCTCCAGTTCTAAATCCTCCACAGGCTGTAACATCCAACTCTGTAGCACCAGGTTTGTAAAAAACATTGAATTTCTTTTAATACTATATATATACACTATAATGTTGGTTGGTAATTTTGTTTTATCTGATAGTAGGTCTTTCTTACCAGATTGTGTTTCTTATTGGCAGACCTCTTAACTTAACCGCCTGGTGGGTTTTATGTGAAAAAATTAAAAAAATTCACACAACAAATTAAATATGTTTTTAGGTATTAATTTCTCACTTCGAAAACTTTGCCGGCGATCCACAGGATTATTTCCTGGAAGTTCATGTGGTAAATTTGTAAACTGTTGGGCCGACAACGCAGTAGAGCAGGATTGCCCTGCCGGTCTCTATTTTTCTAGTGACGGATATTGTGATTATCCCGAAAATGTCCACTGTGATAGTTATAATACGGATGAAGAGATTCCCACAAGTAAGGAAAATGGCCATTCAAGAAACATCATTGTATCCAAGCTTTAAAATCTAAACTAAAAGTAATTAATACTTGACATTATTTTTAGGAGTAAACGCAAAGGAGAGCGACTGTTTATTAGAATTTGGGAATTTTAGAAATCGAAGTGATTGCGGCCAGTACTACACATGTGCCTTTCATAAGGTAGTTTCAAGGTACCACTGTCCTGATGGGTTCAGTTTCAGCGACGTAAGTTTTTTAGTTTTGGTCAATAGAAAATATTAGTTTTATAGAAAAATGCCCTCAACCAGCAGGATTCCATAACATCTAGTCTAATTAAGTATGCAATTTAAAATTATTCCAAATAGTCAGAGCATATTAAACATACTCTGTTTAAAAATGGAACACCCTATATAATATTATGATATTTTTGATTACCCTATGCTTGAATTAAATAGTTTTTGAGTTATTTACGATTTTTCTTAAAATTGTTGTTTTGCAACTTTTAAAAAACATTAAATCTACTAAGAATCTATTAAAAATTGTCAAGGTATATTAGAATTTAATTTTCTACGATTTTAAAAAATTAGATTTTAGGCATCTGTGATTACTCGTACAGAGTGGATTGTAGTAAGGAGCCACAAGCCTTTGATGTACGAGAAGATAGTGAAGGTAATTATATAATATGTAATTACGGTATTAGAACAAACAGGAGCTGTGTATTGTGTAGGGTTATTTACTTAATTTTGAGTAATAGTATTTTTTCAGGAACACATTTAAAAAATAACGATTGCCCATTGGAGTTTGGTAATTTTAGAAATAGTACCAATTGTTCTGAGTACTACACCTGCGCTTTTCACAAAGTCGCTGCTAGATATAAATGCCCAGAAGGATTTAGTTTTAGTGATGTAAGTGTTAAACTTTTTGCATATTATTTCGGTTCAAAAAGACGTTTTTAAATAATTTATTGTAAGATTTTATTTCCAGCTCTTAGGACTATGTGATTATTCATATAGGGTGGACTGTACCAAAGAACCACAAGTGTATCAAAAAAATGCCGATCATGTGCAAGGTAAATCATACTAGGTATACTAATCCTATATTCCCAATTAAAATAATTGTTTGTTGTTTTTCTGCATTCGACACTTTAAACATGCATGACACAAAACTAAACGTTGACTCCGAGGAATGAATATAATTGTTGTAAACTATTGAAGTCCTTTATTCAGAGTACACATTTTCTGGAGGAATATTCATTGGTCCAATTCTTAAAACGATTGTTGTAATAAGCCATACTTTTTACTAAAACTACTTAGAAAAGCTAAAATAATCCTGTCACATTAGAACCGCTATTTTAACTATTTTTTAACTGACAGGATCGAGACAGGATGCAAATTACCTACTTAAAAACCAAATCAAAAAAAAAAAACCTTTACAAAAGTGAACAATTTTTTTTTATAATATTTATTTAAAATTAAAATTAAACATACAATTATTACAACTATTTATTTTAAAAGTAGACGTAGCTTTTCAGGACTATTTGCATTAATCGAAAATGTTGCACTTGATACAGCAGTAGAATTTTTGATGTTTATATGGCAGCAGCAGGGCATGTAAATAATTTTCGGCTAACTCGATTTTATTTTGCAGAGAGTCCTCTACGTACGACCAGACCAGACAAAAATTATTTAACGGTCACTTAGACTGCGGTCGTTCATTGTATTTTTATTTTTAGGGCAAGAATTATCATTTAATGCTTTTGCTCACCCAGATCTCTTTCTACCAGGTATGAATATTTGTTTCAAAAATAAATTGTTGTAACAGAGTGTTTCTATTTTCTTATTTTTCAGCTCCTAAAGATACCCTATGTACTGTTGCAAATGGATTAGTAAGAGATCAAGACAACTGTTCAGCATATTTTGTTTGTGATTCCGGAAAAGTAGCAGCTAACTATGTGTGTCCGAGTGGATTTAAATTCAGCAATGTAAGTAAAATAACAATAAAAAAATTGTTTTATTATTAGTTCGACAAGTTACCTATTTTTTTTATCTTTGGATGATCTAGTAATTTGTCCATCATTTCTTTATTCATTAAGGGCTAACACTAGTGACTCCAAAAAGCGACCAAATACCCGTATTTGGGTACGAGTTATCTACAGTTTTAAGTTAAAAAAAAATTAATTGATAAATTAATGAAATCATAAAATGAAATTTTGTCAAGTTTGCGCACACTTTTTTTTCTGCTTTTATCACTTTATAAGTCCAGCCCTTTTAAACTCAAAAATGTAGGTAATTGTACTCCAAAGAGGAGTATTTTTGGGTAAAACGAAGAAGGAAAGAAATATTGATCAAAACACGAAGTGGCGAAGGCGTTTCTAGTGTTTGCTCTTAACACTATTTGCTTTTATCTCGTATGAAAACTAAACATGTGTAATAATTAAAAGGTTCTGGTTTGACCAAACAATTTCTTTAATTCATAAATATTTGCAGGAATTGGGAATATGTGACTATGAACAGAAAGTTGATTGCAACAATCCCGGTAAAGCCTTTGAAATAGGGACTAAAAATATGCCGGTTGTCCCAAATCTAACACAGGGTAAGGTTTGTCTCTAATTTCTTGATAAAATGGTGAAATAAATTAAATTTTTTTTTTTCAAAACGAAATATCTTTACAATTCCTCTTTACGTCAAGTAATTTATAGTTAATTAAAAATAAGAAAATTTGGTTTGTTTGTTTGTAGAAACCCCGTTTGTTATTATTTTTTAGAAGCACTCTCACTGGTCGAAAAGTGTGTCCCAGGATCAGTGTTTAGACTCAATCCACAATGCACTAGTGCATGCCTGTGTAGAGATGGCATAGCAGAAATAATACGGTGCTCTGCTGGACTAGCTTATGACTCCAAAACGAATAAGTGTGTAATGGCTCACTTAGCTAGATGGTAAGAAAAATATTACAACGTGTTCGTCTCACTTTTCACGCGTAGAAATTATTGTGGGTAATCTTAAAACAAAATTTTGAAATAACATCAGAAGGTCGCTAAATCACGAAAAACATGTTTCCCATTTCCGTCTGTCTGTCTTATACTTGACGGGGAGTGACGATGTTTTGCACCTGCTCAAAACAGGGTATAGTTTGGGTTTGCTACATACAAGGTGAGCGTCAGAAAAAAAATTTTTGAGTTTAATTTCAGTGATTTTTCTTAGGTTAATACAAATACCATATAAACTCTAGATCCAATGTTTTATTTAAAAAAGGGTGAAAGAGAGAACTCCTTGGTTTCTCCCTTCGTGACAATACTGTTCAACGCTTGACGTTTGGCGTCAGACTAGCGGATATAAATATTAAAATATAACCACACTTACTGATACCGAAAAGATAAATCACCTATTATATTATATTTTGAAGAATTCCATACTTAAAGTGGAGTTGAAAATGTAGGAAAGAAAGAAAAACTAAAAATCTTCCTCCACAAAATTTGAGCATGTGAAGAAAGTTAATAAAGGATGTATAAACAACCAAACTTAAAGAGAAAGAAGAAAAAGGCCTTCTAAAGAGAAGGTGTCAAAGATTTTAAAATCATTTATATAAAATTTTTTGTAAAATCATTGATAATATGATGTCTGTAGGACAGTATAAAGATACGAATCTAAGGTAGAATTCATATCAGAATAGTTAAAAATAGTTTTTGGGGTACTGGGAGTTAAAGCGTGGGGCTATTTTGGGCTTTAACCCCCAGTACCCCAAAAACCATTTTCAACTACATATTCTGATATTATGAATTCTACCTTACATTCGTATCTTTATACTGTCCTACAGACATATTATCAATGATTTTACCAAAAATTTTATATAAATGATTTTAAAATCTTTGACACCTTCTCTTTAGAAGGCCTTTTTCTTCTTCCTCTTTTAGTTTGGTTGTTTATACTTCCTTTACTAACTTTCTTCACATGCTCAGCGTGTTTTAACTCTCCTCAACTTTTTTTTTATATGCATCACTTCTAAATTTCAACTTTTCAATGCCATTAAGGTTTTATACCATTTTCTCTTCTGCCAGTATCATCAGCACCATATAAAATGTTTTCTGTCTCCTGAAGATGAACGTTTCTACGTTCGAAACATGTAGTGACCCCTAAAGAATCTATTTCTATTAAATTTTGTGGAGGAATACTTTTAGTTTTTCTTTCTTTCCTATTATATTATATATTATAATTATAAAATATTATTAATTTGGTCCACAATTTACAATTCCGACGCCTCGCTCTGTAGCGACGCCCGTAGAGAAATAAACCATAAGGCGACGCCGACGCCTCCGTCAGTGGCGGTATAATGGCAAACTAGACAAGTAGTGCCTAGAGCCCCGATATAAACTTAATTTTATTTTGATTTTTTTTAGTTAGTACCATCAACCAGCCCTAAATTTTGAAGACTGACCAATATTAAAGTGCCATTAGATGTAAGCCAACCTACTAGGACGTATATGATCAAGTAACGATTATTTATAAAATAAAATAGCAATAGCATGTTAAATTAAACTTCTCCAAACTAGCTTTAAACTATTTAGATATAAGAAAAATGTAACAGCAATTAGATAAAATTAAATACATATAAAAAAAATTTATTTTTGAGAATTTTTCCAGAGTAAACATTACGTATCCTTATTTCTTTCATATTATTTATAGTAATAACAAGAATACTATCGGTGGAGGGAGCTATGACGAAAAACTTTAAGCCTAACTTAGAAAAATTTGGCCTTTCAGGCTATTTGTACCAACAGATTCAGAAAAGCGTCATTTTCTGAACTTGCCACCTGGTAAGACAATTTTTAAACAGTACAGGTTAAGATGATTTTTTTCTCTGTACTGTAAAAATACCAGCTAGACAAACAAAAAGCTGTGAAACAGAAAAATTCCGTTTTTACTTTTATTAATTTATCAATGAAATTGTCTCTGACTTACAAATCGAAATCGCTATCCAAACACTGTGGCTTTTTGGAAAATACGACAAATAATTGAAATATTAATAAGAAAACCAAATGGCGAAAGCGTCACTGATGTTTGTTCTTAAAGGTGAGTTCTCATGTATCCGTTATGCGACGGTACGATGTCCGAAATTTTAAAAATCCTATAGGTACGTCAAAAATTTGCTATTAACATAATATGTCCGAATATCGTACCAAAATTTGTGAAAAAAATGATAATTAGTTAAAAAAAGAATAAACATAGTAAACAAAAATTGCTTCTAATTTAATTTTTCTTGCTTTTTAAAGATAAAACCTGAAAATGGCATCAAATATATTATTTTAAACAACTTTCTATTTATTGTCATATACAGTGTGACCACTAAAGTCAGCATAATATGGGGATTTTTTTTTATTAATAGCTTTATTCAAAATTTTACTTTGGCATCAAGTTCCGCTTCGATCGAGATGAAAATTAAGCCAAAAAATAGTAGTCACGTGATTCGCACTATCTGTCAAATTTTAATTTTTTCCAAAAAATAATTCAAAAGTGGAGTTATTTCTGAAAATATCAAAAAAAAGTTATTAGAAAAAGTTTTTTCGAATGCAGTTTCTAGCCCACATGCAAAATTTCAGCTGCATAAGATAATTTTGATTTTTTACCCACCACTAAAATTTATTTTCCAATTAATAAACACTTTACTAATGACACTGATAAAGCATTGTCAAAACTAAAAAGTTTTATGTATGTGCGTTGAGTCTTATTTTGCAAAAGTGGTGGTGCAATTTACAAAATATGGCTACAAACTCAAAATTATCTTATGCACCTAATATTTTGCATGTGGACTAGAAACTGCATTAAAAAAAACTTTTTTTAATAACTTTTGGCGATACTTTTAGAAATATAACTTTTGAATTATTTTTTGGAAAAAATTAACGTGACTACTATTTTTTGCTTAATTTTCATCTCGATCGAAGCAGAACTTGATGCCAAAGTCAAATTTCGAATAAAGTTATTAATAAAAAAAATCCCATATGATGCGGACTTTACTGGTCACACTTGTAGAAGCAATACGTTATTTTTTACCAGTTTTCGTATTTGAACATGTTTTTAGTCCTAAAAAACTTAATAGTCGGGTAGAAAACATGATATGGAAAAAAGTTAAAATTATTTGGACTTTGTCCGACTTCGGATAATTTTTAAAAACATTCGGGTAAAAAAATATTTCCACCAATAGGAGCAACTTCGGATCGTCGTACCGTCGGATGACGAATACATGAGAAATCACCTTAAGATGTTGTTTTTATCCTACCAACCATACCTTATCTTCCTGTATGACTTTATTAGGTTGTTCTTGATTAAAACTATAATAATGATTATTATTGCCATGCTTTGTCAACTAGGTACTCTTTTTTCAGTATTAGGTATAATAAGTAAACCCGAATTTGAAACTTTTAAAGGACTAAAAAAGCATACCATTTTATAAAAGTTAAAATAAACATAAACAGCCATACTCACTAAAGGGGTCTAAATTTAATACCGTCTTAAATTGACAGTTCTGGGTTTAAAATGACAAGTGTCAGAATAAGTCAACTAATTCTTGTATTGCAAATATTTTTTTGGTATTTCTGTAAAATCATTAAGGAAAACGGTTTTTCACGCGTATTGTTTCTTTTAATAGAACTAAAACTTTTTAGACAACGACATCCTGGTAAAATTATTAAAACGATTTAATTGCAAAAAGTCAAATTAACTCGGAAACGTTATATTATATTATGGCATACTGAAACAATGACACGGTGAAAACACAACTGGGAGACTAGAATATATAAATATTTTGATGGACTAAATTTAAAACTATTTAGTGAATACGGGTGAAAATGTTTAGCAACTTTACAAAAAAATTTAAATAAAAATTAGCAGATAATTAATTATACATTCTATCATCTGAACTGATTAAATTTGGAACGGTTTTACATATAAATATCCCATAAAGTATACCTACATTGGCAACTTATTAATTATGTTATTTTTGTAACCAATAAAATTTAAAAATCTGTTAGGTAATATCTACAACCTTCAAGTTAATGATTTATAAAACCCAAACCTACCTTAAAGTCGATAAAAGTTGGTTAACTTGAAAAAATTCCTTTTATGGTGTGATAAAATCGTTTTTACTTCATTTCTTTATAATTATACAGGGTGGTCCATAAGTACATCAAGAAAATCTAGGATATGATTCCTGGCATCAATTTAAGTTGAAAAGTTCATATGGACTTATGCCCTAAAATGCTTACCCTCTAAGATACAGGGTGTTAAAATATTTTCCATTTTCCTTTAAAACTACCATTTTTTTCAAAAACATAGTAGAGACAACTTTTGTTCCGCTTATATCAGTAATGCATAAAAATGCATCAGAGTTTAAAAAAAACAGTGGCGTATCACATATTTTCACAAAAAAAATATTGATCGTATCTTCATGCACGCCACTGGTGGAAGTAGGCAAACCCTTTTTTAACCAAAAAGTGCAGTTAAATACGAAATCAATCAACAGCAATTTTCAATACCGTATCTTCAAGGAGTTTCGAAATTTTAAAAAAACAATTATTTTTGATGTATACGGCGAGTTTATGAAACAGATTTAAAAAACTATTTTAGTTCTACAACTTTTAATTTTTTTTGCAATAACGCAAATGCATGTTTTTTGCTCTTTTTAAAGCTATTTTATCAAGAGCTTAAAATAATTTTCGTTTTGTTCCAAATTTTGCAAAAGTCAATTTTAAAACATTTTCTTAACATTTTGCTAACATTTCAGAGTAGCGCTTCAGGGGGCAAGACACCTCACTTTTATCCCCTTGCGTGTTTGTTTGTGTTGGTATTTTTGGTTTTTGATACCTACCTTAGTGTAGAAAATATAGCCATTGTGAGTTTTCAAAAGGTCACCCTGTATACATACCTAAAATGTCCTGAAATATATTTCAACATAGAAACATTATTAGGGTGTAAATCACAACATAAATAGGTCATTCTAAACTCTAAATAAAAACTTTTTATAAGAATTAACTTCCATATTTTGTAAGAATAGTTATTAAATTATTGAAAGTATTTCCAGATTGCAATAGCATCAATGCCTTCAAGAATGTGTCAAATTACACAATTCCAAAAAAAGTGAAAATGATTAAAAGATTTTGTATTTTTTCCAAAAATTTTAGAACCACGTTTCCCAGTCAAGAGTCCCTTTAAATTTTCTTTGATATAATAGCAATTTCAGCGTATATTTTAGTGGATACAATTAAAAATTTATCAGGTTGTTGACCGTTTAATCTTAATTTAATCAGTCGCTTTGTGTGCAAAATACACATTTGGATAATCCATATTAATTCGTCAAATAAATATTCCTAAACACCCAAAATTCAATCCGAAATAGACCTGTGACAAAATGCCGGTGAAAGTGCTTTGACACTTTCACCGGCCATATTATCTTCTATTTACCATTTAGCACACATCTAGGCAATGTATCAATAATTACCATACAGTTTGATTGGTTTCCTTCAGAATTTGCATGCGTTAAAATTTTAAATTACCGATATTTTTGTCTGCATTTTGTATTTGCAAGCGTGTGCTTTGAATTATTCTAAGGTTAAGTTTTGCATTTCTTTAAATTAGCATGTCTACAAGGGAAAGATCATATAATGAAGGTATTACGCAAGATAGAAATTAATGAATGTACATAAGTAACCAGACCCTTGTCACTTTGCTGCAAATTGTTACTCAACTATCAGTTCTAATATGATTAGATTTGTTGAAGAAATAATCGTTAGAACACAGAAAGTAAACTTGTTTGTTTAGTTGTACGTTGTACTAACATACATATACTCTGATAATTTATTTTACTACTAGCGTGTACCCGGCCTGCCTTGCAATGCCAGGCATTATACGCCTCTGAGATAATAATAAGGCGAGTTCACCATCACGTCAAGATTTATAAATGCAAACCCGAACAAACCTCTAAATTTATCAGCGTTTCTCTACAATATTATGCATGTATTATACATAAAAACCTTCCTCTTGAATCACTCTATCTATTAAAAAAACCGCTTCAAAATCCGTTGCGTAGTTTTAAAGATTTAAGCACATATAGCTGGGGACAGACGCGACAGCGACTTTGTTTTATACTATGTTAAGATAATAATGCTACAGGACAAAATTTCCTATATTTTGTCTAATACCGTAAGATATCAAAATACTAAAACAGATTGCATGGTACAGTACCTACCTACTAAAGTCAAATTAATCTAAGAAGTCATTAATGGCAACCTGTTGAAGTCTGGTATATTTTACGTTAAGCGGTTGGCTACAGAAACAGAACCGGACTAAGTTATTTTACCTTTGCCTTCGCTATCTGTTAAATTTTGTAAGGGAGTCTTAATATTTTGTAAAGATATAACGTACCTACATACTAATTTTATTATTTATAAAATAAAATATTTTTAAAAATATTCTCACAGAACAGTTTAAGGCGACGATCTAATAAATAAGTAGGATAATTAAAGCTACCGGTATTTTTTTACTGTAACATTGCAGTAATCTATCTGTTATTTAATACAGTTACTCTGCAACAATGACATCCTGGTTATTTGTCGCTTGTGGCTATGAATCTGAGTAATATTAAATTTTTATGCAAAAAAATTTGCATTGTAGACGGTAACCACAATATATTATTCTTGGTACTGTCCAAGCGCTGAAAGCATTTCTGTCGAGTTTATATTAAGGAAACTATTCTATTAACCATTATACATCCATTATTTTAATATTAGTATTATGGGTTTATTATCGAAGAAATCGCATATGTTTACAACGAACGATCAAAATTTTTAAAATGTAGACTAATAAGCCTATATATCACACAATTTAGCAATATTGTATAGGCGCGGGTAAATAATATATTATACATAGACAACCAATCTAATTGGTATGGCGTTTACCAAATGACCCAGAAGAAAATAATAATTATTACATGAGGAGCAGTTAAATAACAGTTGTTACCAAAAAGCTTGCTGACTACAAATTTTAAAACTGGCACAAATTGTGCTTTTTGGTTACAGCATGGATTAGAAATAAAAATGGGACAGTCAAAAATAAACGAGTTTTGTATAGGGAGTTACTATAATTCAAAAAAATTAAGTGGAATTATTAATTTTGTTGCGTAATAAAATTTTTGTTTATATTTTTTTTATGACGAAATAATATCATGGACCATACTAACCCAAAGCCAAAATAAACCCGAATAAACACTTTAGCAAGGCGGGCTATTTTATGCTATAGAAAGGATGAAAGATTTCACTACAAAGTAAGGTTATCCTTATTAAAGTCCAGAATGAAGAAACACCGTACTAAAAAGATAAAAATTGAATTAGTTAATTTAAAACAAAATGTTTTCTCTAGCAGTAGAAATTTAAAAGCAGATAGAAAATCCGTTATCTCACCAGACATGCAATGGAAATCACGTCCCTATCACACCAAAGGATGTGCTTTCGGTACGTGATGTCCTGTTCTTTGACTGTTTAATTATATAAGTTATTCGTAGTAATTTTATAACCGTACCTAGCATATTTAAAGTATTTTTTTCATGTCTGCAGTTCCATTGGTATTTGCTTTAGTCATTCATAACTTTTGTGTCTTTCTTCCTGTACTGAAATATATAATTCTTTAAAAGATAATATAGTGTTCGCGAAAATATATAATAATAATAATAATAAAAAACTTTATTGTAAACATAAGTTACAAAAGGCGAAGTTGAGGCAGAACCTCCTAGCTTATATATTTATGTCCATATTTTCTCGGATACTTATAAACATTTTTATAGCTCAAAACGGATTGCGCGCATTCTAGTGGGTGCCGGCGTTAATCTGTTTTCTGGTCTGCAGAATGGCATATGTTTTCGGTGAATACGCAAGTAGCGTTCCCTATACTAGATTGTGATGCACTTCGTGGTTTAGTTAGTTGTCTAGCTTTCGATTATTACTAGTGTGACTGCCTTTTATATTGGAGTTAATTCCGCTGAGATGGCGCTACGGTGTATTGATGGCCGCTTTGCTTTTGCAAAAAGGCTATTAATACATCGTACCGCTGTGTTGGGATTGCTAGGGTTATGGCTGCCCGTAGAGTCCTAACAAGCCCTACCCGCCCCAGGGTATCCATTTGTGCTTGGATCCCTGTGTATTCCAATATAAAAAACATTTACACACTTGTCCGATATGCCACAATATTCGCTTTTAATAATTCTTTAAATATTTTTTCGAATAAAAAAATAAATATCTTCTTAAATTCTTCTGGAATGAGTGTACTTAATTTTCGTGTTATCGGTTCAATAGTTTTAACCGATGGGGCGATGTACTTACACATTATTACGATAATATAAATTATAACAGATAGTATAACATGTTACAAAATAAAATAATAAACCTTCGATTATTACACGTGTACGCGTGTGTACATCAAAAATATTTTAGATGAAAGTAAACTCGTTCTTAAAGATGCCGGGATACTCGAACTGGTTTTCTAAATGGGTACCGTCAACGTTGGTACCGTACACACTGGTTCACTGTGTCAGTAATGAAAATTCATTATAAATCGATTAGTTTGAATATAGGATCATCATCAAGGATAGCTACTTTTATATTTAACGTAATATTCAAGAAATAAAATATATTTCCATAATATGGCGATCAAAAATCGTGTATTTTAATAGGGATTTTATACACCTGTATTTTAATTTTAATTTTTAGCACTCCTGGAACACAAGAACCAGGCCCGTGCACGTGCCAAACAGAAACTTAATTAATTTTGGGTATAGCATTTGACGTTTATGATATAAGAGATAAGAAAGCAGGTTGTACACTATGGTGAATAGAAGTCCTTTTTGGCTAATGTTGAACATGAAGTTCCTCAGTGATCGGTTCTTGGACCGATTATTTTTTTATTGTACATAAATGACCTCCCCACAATCGACATTCGAGGTCGTTTTACTATATTTGCAGACGACAATACCATCCTGTGGGTGGGCAATGATCCAATTTTATTGGAGGGAATCATTTCAGAGGATCTTCAGCGTTTGAAGAGGTGGTGCGATGCAAATCGCCTCTGTTTTAATATTAATAAGACTAGCATAATATCTTTTAAATTTATGATGCATACATGATTGCATGCAAATGCAATGGTCCACCAGGTTCCTCGCGAGTTCCACAATAAATCCACATGAAAATATACACCAACCCTAGAATAATATATTATGCTGTAGTAAATATCCCAAAGACCTCTTCTTGGTTTAATTTAAACTAGAATGGACTCAATTTGTCACTATTGAGAATTAACCAGTGCTATGTCTGCGCATAATGCCGATTTCAAGAAAAGCTGAAGGCTGGCAGCCAATCAAAAATTTAATTTTACAGGCGGAAAAGTAGGTGTATGATTTGGAATATTCCACACTGGTGTAGAGTCCGCAAAACGTGGAACGTCTGTCTGCCTTCTGGCGGTAGCAAATGAAAATAAGGAAATGTTATATGACAATTTCTGAATGTTGACATTGGAATGATAAAAAAAATGTTAGCAATTTTTGTATTGAGCGGAAAAATATTACGATTGTTTAGAGCTTTCGGACTATTAGTAGGCCATATGGTTCTAAAAAATACACAAACGAGAGAAAAAAAACAAAGTAGAAACAAACTGCAGCTACATAGATAATATTAGAAACAAGTTTTTTGAGAAAATTTGTTTAGAAATTTTCAATATTTTGATATGTTTCTTGTCTTCTGAAATTACTTTGACGAGTAACCTAGTCAGTATCTACAATATATTTATTAATATTATGCGAGAAAATATTTTTCTGACCACCTGAATAATCCTTTTACAATAATCTTGTTACTTCAAGCCCATATGAGGGAGGGGGGTAAGATCTAAATCATAAATGGATACCCCTATTTTATATAATTTTTTGGATTCTGCATAAAATTCTAAACATTTTTTAATAAAAGCATTATTAGTCTATACTTTCCAGTTTCCGAGATATTGACTCTTGAAAAATTACTACTTTGAACATTGACAGCGTCTAGCTTTCTAACTGTACGTCTTAGAGCAAAACGGCTTACATGTCCCTATCTTCGATTTTTATTATCTTTCCAATAGTGTCAACTTCCGGTCAAACCGGAAGTACTATATTTCTTACATCTACTTAAGTATAGACTAATAATGCTTTTATTAAAAAATGTTCAGAATTTTATGCAGAATCCAAAAAAATTATATAAAATAGGGGTATCCATTTAAGATTTAGATCTTAGCCCCCCTCCCTCCTAGGGGCTTGAAGTAACAAGATTGACAATATACGCAAAAGATGTTCCCTTCGAAATAAAAATCGACGGGTCCGAGCGATTTTCCACATTTTTATTTTAAAGCAGGAAAATCGAGGTGGGAAGTTTTCAAATGAACACCCTGTATATATATTACATGAATGTATGTATTAACTTTCAAAATGTCTTTATTCCAAACTAACTTTTACAGTTCATTACATGGAAAGTGACAACATAATATAGAAAATAATAACCATTAAAAGAAATAACAATAAAAAAAAAATGGAAGTTAATCCAATTTAATTCATTAATAAAATCAATTTAAAAAAATAGTATAAATGATTTAATTTAGTAAATATATCTTTAATTGTTTTTTAACATTTGCCAAATTTTTAATTTTTCTGATATTTTTTGGAAGATTGTTATATTTTATTATTCCGTCATATAAAAGCGACTTTTTACTGGTATAGTTTGATAATTTATACAACGTCTCGTGTTATGATCATGTAATGTCTTATTCTCCTGACGTGTTATGTTTGATTTTTTTTTTTAATAATAGAGTGAATTAGAATACAAATTTTTAATTTATAAATGTTTTGAACGTGTAAATACTCTTTCAGTCTATATATATTAACAGTTGGTTTTAAATGTGGTAATTTGTGTATACATTTAAAAATATTATTTCGCAATTTTTGTAATGGTTTTAAGTTTGATAAACAAGCAGATCCCCATGCAGAAGCTAAGTATTGTAATTTTAAATATATTAATGAAAAATATATATTTTTTAAGTATTTCAAAGGAATGAAATATCTAGCTCTGTAGAAAAAGGATACCAAAGGAGATATCGAGTTGATAATATACTGGATATGGCATTTCCAATTTAAATTTTCATCTAAAACTAATCCTAAAAATTTCGTCGTTTTTGAATATTGAATAATTTCATTATTAAATGTTATGATGGAATTTATTTTATTTTTAGTTATAAACATAAAAGAAGATTTTGTAAAATTTAACGTAAGTTTATTTGATTGAATATTTATATCATTGTTAACAACTATTTTGCTGTATCTTGTTTCTACTTTATTTTTACTCCCGTTTGTGTTTTTCTTTTAGAACCTTAAGCCTGATGATGGTCTATTAATAAGCCGAAAGCGCTAGGCAATGGTAAGAAAAGTTACGCTAAATACAAAAATGTATAAACTTAATTTTAATAATTAAATTGTGATAGAAATATATTTTAAAGTTAATATTTCGACATGGAATGCCATATTAAAAACAGCCTTCTGGCAGCGGTAGCAAAGACAAAGAACTAACGCTGTTGCTACTAGCCACCTAGACACAAAAGGCACGTAAAAATCGGCCAATCGCGGCCTGATTTGGGGATCTGGCTAGGATATAAAATTCTTTATGAGCCAGTACGAGAGAAAGATATATTTATTGTTTTTTATTATAAATGTCTCTCTCTTTCTAGTTCATGAGATTAATAGCCTGGCCAGGCCTAACTATATGAAGTTGTTCCGGCACGACGAAGCGCCAGGAAGTTTTTGCGGCGCCAGAGAGTTTTTGCACCATTAGCTTATATATTAAATATTAAATTAATCACAAAAATAATTAAAAGTCAAAAGATAAATGGTGACGTTTTTCGTTGATTCTAGCCCCTGAAATGAGATACACGTGTGTGGGGCAAGCCCTGCACCGTTTCTGTCATCTGCCCAGTATCAGTTCCAGTAGAAAAATAAGACTAGTAATTCGTTAGAAATTAAATTCAATAGTTACCTAAACCACATTATTTTAAAGCACATTCTAAACATAAACTAATTAAATATTACATAACCCTAATCCACACACTCTAGTGAAAGTGTATACTAATGAAACATTTGAACTTTACAAGCGCATCTTCATAATGATTATTATTTAATCGGTCATCGGAGGCGTTATCCTAATGAAAGAGATAGATGCTAATAAAGGATGATAAATATACAGGGTGTCCGGAAAATACGTATACAACGTTTGACGACAGACTTCTGACGTCAAAATAGGTCGATCTAAGCCGACTTAGTTATATCCAAAATTGTCTCGTTTAGCCGGTAAAGGGCGTCAAAAATTTGTAAAAATATTGGTTTTTCCTAAATTACGTGAAAACCTCCTAATCGATTTTAATGATTTTTAGTATGTAGACTAATACTATAAAATGACGTTTTCTAGTAGTATAGTCACCGGCTGTAAATAAGTGGAAGTGTTATAAAAGTGATATAATACGTCAACATTTCTCCTCATTTTTTATATGAACGGCGTTATGACAACCCAGATATTTTTGTAGAGTGACTGGATGTATTTGGAAGCTATTTTACCTCTTTAATATTTTTCGTTGAATGAGCTGTTTTGCCAGAAGAAAATATTTACAATATTTAGTATTATTAGTAATAATATTAAAATCAAATTACCTGTAACAATAATTTTTTAAGTGACCTTGTTGCTATGGCATTTAATAATTTGACAATTATTGACAAATTGTCACCAGTCTATGAAATTTACTCAAGTATACGATCAATGATGCATGATGGTGCCCCGCCCCATTTGTCCGTTGCCGTTCGGCGATACTTACATCATCAATATCCCAACCGATGAATTGGAATGGGCAATGATGCGCCAGTAAAATGGCCACCACGTTCTCCTGAGTTAAATATGTGTGACTTGTTTTTGTGGGGCCCTATTAAAACAGAAGTTTACAAGACTCCGGTAAACACACGAGATGATTTATTGCAGCGGATTTTAAATGCAGGCAACCATTTTAATAACCCCGAGACATTAGATAGGGTCCAATATCATTTTTTAAGGAGTGTTACTAAGTGTATTCAGCAAGATGGCGGTCATTTTACACATTTGCTTAAGTAATGTGTTTGTTTTACTTAGTTTCTTACAATACATACTTTCAACTTTGTTGTACTTTGTTTTATTTTTATTGTTAATAATTGATGTATGCAGGTAATTGTAAATATTTTCTTCTGGCAAAACAGCTCATTCAACGAAAAATATTAAAGAGGTAAAATATCTGGGTTGTCATAACGCCGTTCATATAAAAAATGAGGAGAAATGTTGACGTATTATATCACTTTTATAACACTTCCACTTATTTACAGCCGGTGACTATACTACTAGAAAAAGTAGTTTTATAGTATTAGTCTACATACTAAAAATCATTAAAATCGATTAGCAGGTTTTCACGTAATTTAGGAAAAACCAATATTTTTACAAATTTTTGACGCCCTCTACCGGCTAAACGAGACAATTTTCGATATAACTAAGTCGGCTTAGATCGACCTATTTTGTACGTCAGGAATCTGTCGTCAAACGTTGTACACGTATTTTCCGGACACCCTGTATATTAAGCATCTTTGGCTAGAGGTTTTGCATGGCGTTTCTTTTTTTTTTTGTAACAAAGAAGTAGGAATGGTGTAAGATTGGTGTATGTGGGACAATGACCGAAATATTGTTGTTTAACATTCTTTTAAATATCAATTTGTCGATAACTCTTGGGGAAAGATAGATGCTGGACATAATTCATAACGTCTTTAAATAAATCCGCAAACTACACAGAACTTTGGAACTTTACTACAAAATCAATCAAAACAGTTCTGACAATATTTCTTATGAATAAAACGATCTACGGAACCGTTTCGGTAAAATACATGATACGGTCTTCCCTGCGGCCTTCAAGGTCCAACTGTGCCCATCGGCATCGATGTCCGCTAAAATATTTTAATGATATTCTCGTTTATTCACTTTCACTATGCCGACCACGATGACGCCACACCCAAGCTGCAGCCAACGTGAGTGCGACAAATGCTGTAATACAGCAGGAATTTTTCAAATCAATGTTTTTGTCTAGTAATTTTGAAAATGTTTGCAAGAAATACTATGTAAAAGTTGAATTTTAATTAAAAATAAACTTACTTAGAGTTTACGTACCAAATAACGTTAGAAAGGTAAAAGATATCGACAGTCAGATAAGCAAGTAACCCCTTTATTAAGGGTATTCAATTCAAAAATATTTTACTGTGTGATAATATGGCCAGTGCACACTACCGGTTACGATCCGATTACGGTTCACGATTGCGATTCTGATGGACCCCTCGACCAATCAGAGCAAACCAGTCCACGATTACGATTCGGTTGGGACGTTTAGGTTGAGTTCTATTTTTAATCGGATCGTAGGCAACCGTAGCCAATAGCAATGCCGCGTGATCACGCGATCATCTGTTGCTGCTCCTCATCTTCATGTTCGAATTAAACCCTTTATGTTTCGGTGGTTCGAATCATAACATTTCAGTTTTCAGTCACAAAGTCGTGTTCAGTTGTGGAGTTGCGCGTATAATAATAATAAAGCAGCACCCAAAATGCCACCCAAGTCTAAAAACTGCACTATTGATGCGGAATTTTGTTTGGGTCTCCACGGCTAATTCTAAAAAAAGGTTTCCATGCATCCCTCGTTCATCTCGACATTGTAAATATTTCGTAACCCACACCCTTCTTTTCGCTGCGTTCGCTCATCTTCTTCACTTCTTCAGCGATTATAAGTGCTCCAAGAACGAAACAAATTTTACGACGACGTAAAACTTGATTTAAATACCACTGCCTGTTCGGCCACATTTCCGCCAATTCCGTGTTAACTGTTGCCTCACAGCTGTCAAAGTCAAATCGCTAAATTTATAGGTTATATTTAGTGCAATCGTGAAACGAACCGTAACGATTGTCACTGTAGTGTGAGCTCACGAACGTGCAATCGTAACCGTAATCCTGAATCGGGATCGGATCGTAACCGGTAGTGTGCACTGGCCTTTAGAAGTTTATTCATAGCAGTTAACCTATATAGTATTTGCTATGACGTCCCTGGCCTGAGCTACGTCGATTCAATATAATGGTAATTTATTTTATCTTGTGTTTACCATGTGTTTTTAATTAAAATGATTTATTAAAAAAATGTATTCGAAAAATATGATAAATGCTACATTTGTTTAATGAATTTCAACACTTCCTCCTACAATTACTCTGGACTCTTGAACAAGGTTCTAATAAAAACCGAAACGTTGAAAATAAGTGAAAAGTAAAAGTGTTTTCATTGAAGTTTTCTTCCCACTAAGACTAAAACTAATCCTAGAAAAAAAAGTAATTTCCAATTTTTTCGTTTTCGTCAGTTTTATTTATTTATTAACGAGCTTAGCTTATTGTTAACATTACAATAATTGGCAAGTAATGCTATTTTAACATAGGTAGATATATTAAAATTACCAAACTCAAAATTACCAATAGTATTAACACCAATAACAAAATATTGCAGTGTAGAAAGCGATAAACGTAAATAAATACTAAAGAAAAATCAGCAAGCAGCACCTTAATATCCGGTAACCAGACGCAGGTTCATAAAAAAACTTGAAGCAGATGAAAAAAAGTAAAAATCGTTAGAATAATAGTTAGCCAACCTGATAGACCTCTGCAGAAAATAATTTGAAGCATAATTTGTGCGATTAAATGGCTGATAAAAAGTAAAATTAGAGCGTGTGGTTCTGGGTGGAACAAAAAGTGGAATTTTCACCAACAGATCCGGGCAATGGTAAACATGGTTTAAGATATTGTATAGTAATTTCAAATCGTGCCTCTTACGGCGAACCTCAAGTGAAACCAACCCCAATACATACTGAAGTTCAGGATAAGACATTGCATAACCATCTGGGACTCCATACTGAGGATGCATACTCCAGATTGGGTCTCACCAAATAACAGTACAGAGACTTTAAGGATTGTGGACTCATAAAATTTCTCGAAGATCTATAAATCCTAGCATTTTTAGTGCCATCCTCCTGCATTTGTGCTATGTGGCACGAAACTAAGAGAGCGATCCAATACTATCCCCAAATCAACCACCATATCCACAAGTTTCAGTGCATCCTGCCCAATACCATATACACTCACCGGCACAAAATTCCGCCACACTGATATTTTGGCCAAGTTTGATGTTTTATAACTTATTTATTTTTTATCCGATTTTCATGATTTTGTTATCAGTTTGTAGATCCATTTATTCTGTTCTTCTTTAATTATTTTGTAAAGTATCATTTTTCGATTACGCTATATTATACAGGAGGATTTCAAAATATTGTTTTTTAAAACACCCTGTAGGAAAATTGAGGTGAATAATTTTGTTTACATACTGTTTCTTGTAATCTCTGATGTATTCTAAACATTTCTTTTTTTTGATTCATTCCATTATCTCATTTTTGCTGAGAGCTGCAAAATTTTAAATGTAACGATGTTATTTTTTGAAAATGTATGTCAAGCTTTCGGTAAAAAAATATCGACGTTGGCTTAGGACGCGATTATTGTGGCAGAATGTTTGACAGTGACAATATTATAACTTGTTGTGTGTCAATATGGTATTAATTCCAGCAGACGTGGGTAGAATTGTTGCGTTAATAGAGGATGGCCGTAGCAAAAGTTATGTCGCCCGTACTCTAAGAATTCCGCGGTCTACAGTTCGTGATGCCTGGAATAGGTATTTACAGACGGGAATGTTTGCTAGACGGCAAGGCTCTGGCAGAAGGAGAATGACCACTGCAGCTGATGATCACTTTGTCACCATTAGTTCTTCAGGAGATCGAAGATCTACTGCTGTGTGTTTAAAAAATGACTTACAAATGATTCGGCGAGTAAATGTAAGTGAAAGAACGATACGTAGAAGATTGGCAGAAGATGGGCTTCGTTCACGAAGGCCAACAATATGTCCACGATTACTTCCACGGCATCGACAACACCGACTGAGGTTTGCAAGATCGCATTCTGACTGGACTCTAGAACAGTGGGGAAACGTACTATTCACGGATGAATCCAGAGTTTGTTTAAGGTCACCGGATGGTCGTGAGCGAGTATACCGACGTAGAAATGAAAGATATGCTGACTGCACCATATCAGAACGAATCTCATATTATGGAGGTTCTGTCATGATTTGGGCGGGTATTTCTACCGAAGCACGCACCAATCTTATATTTGTTGAAAATGGAGCTCTAACCGCCCACCGTTACATTGAGGAAATCCTCCAAGAAGTTGTTCCATTTGGTCCTTTTATTGGGAACCAATTTACATTAATGCATGATAATGCTAGACCTCACATTGCACATGTAGTGAGCGAATATGTGGATGAAGTTGGACTTCCAAGATTGGAATGGCCTGCATGTAGCCCGGATCTCAACCCAATCGAACATCTTTGGGATAAACTTAAAAGTGCCGTTCGTCGTCGTCCTGTACAACCACAAACCTTGCAAAACTTAAGACTGGCGCTGACCGAAGAATATCAAGCTATTCCTCAAGAAAGAATAAGTCACCTTATTCATTCGATGCCACCAAGACTGCAAGCTGTCATTGCTGCGAGAGGAGGAAATACACGTTATTAAATTGTTTTTGTTAATTAACTTTATGATATACCTAGTGTTTGTTTTTCTTAATAAAATTAGGATTCAAATCAGCGTTTCATTAAAAATTTTGCAGCTCTCAGCGCAAATGAGATAATGGAATGAATCAAAAAAAGAAATGTTTAGAATACATCAGAGATTACAAGAAACAGTATGTAAACAAAATTATCCACCTCAATTTTGCTACAGGGTGTTTTAAAATTACGACAAAAAACAATATTTTGATTTCTTCCTGTATAATATAGTCTAATCGAAAAATTATACTTTATAAAATAATTAAAGAAGAACAGAATAAATTAATCTACAAACTGATAAGAAAATCACCAAAATCGGATAAAAAATAAATAAGTTATAAAACATCAAACTTGGCCAAAATTTCAGGGTGGCGGAATTTTGTGCCGGTGAGTGTATGTAGGTGGAGTGCGAGACCTAGAGAACAGCATCGAAATACACTTTAAAGCATTAAGTTCCATTCAATTTACACCAGTTCATGAGGTTGATCAAATTCAACTGTAATAATTTATAATATTGGGAAGAGCTGATACGAGAAAACAATTTGAGGTCATTGTCAATTAAAAAATAGTAGGAAAATTTAAAACATTTATGAATATCATTAATAAATCGGTTAAAAAGTAAGGGACCCACATGAGAGCCCTGGGGCACCCCTGAAGTAACCTCAATTTTAATTCTATCAAACTTCTAATAGGTTTTTGAGATACACAATATACATGTCGTTTATTTTTTTAAATAAGTTTTAGTTCTGTAAGAATATTGACGGTTAGAAAATGCTACGCCATCCAGAACATGAAATAATCATTTAAATAGAACTCTGCCATTGCCAATTCTCTTACAGATTACCAGATTGATTGATGTTTTTGATATTTAACAAATTATAAGCCATGTACTTGTATTATGTCGAATTTGCAAGCGAAATAGCAAAAATATGTACAAAGAACACAAAAGTTAATCATACATTTAATTTAGAACATGGGGGAGAGTTTTTTGCAATGACCTTATGCGACCGAATGTACTAATGGGATTATGCAAGTTCATGCAACAAATAATAAATCAAAAATATACAATAGTGCGGCGTACTATAAAAAAAAATTACAATAACTTTTTTTATCTTTAAATCTTGATATAAGACATATCATAATAGGTGACATCATGAGCCATGCATATAAATTTTTTTTTATCTGATTAGAATTAGAATTAATAATATGTCTTACTCGGTATTAATTAATATGCAAGTACTTGATAGTTTTTTAGTACGTGGTGTCTGCTTTATGACCAAATAGATAGGTAGTTTTCACGTGAAGCGTATAAAGTTAATATTGCAAGTTCAATGATCTAAGAGCGTTTTTAGACACGACTGATATTTAGGACCGAATATCGGTAGAGTGAGGGGTTTTAGCTCCCCTCCTCATGGCTCAATAATAAAAAGTAAAAATAATAAATAAAATATAATAATGTATATAGGCATGATCATTTTCGTCGCATGGTCAATTGTAAATATTCCTATATTAAAAAGTATACCTAATAGGAAAAAAAATAATTTTCGCTCTATATTTCATCTTTCTCACTGCGTTGAGACATTGAATATCAAACTATAAGAAGGCCATATAAGCAGATTTCCTAAATCTGCTACATCAAATTCATAGATGGCACAATGAGTTCGCCAACAAGAAAGCGACTAACCTTTTCACTGCTAAATTAAAACATTGTTGCCGCCTGCCTGTTTGACTTGCTGCATGAGTTTTTTAAATTTATTTTTATAGCTGATCGTAAACCTATTTTTAATTGCTTTGTAGCATATAATATTTTCAACCTTTTGACGTCCCAACGTTAATTACATGAAAACATATTGACCGCCATGTATTCTATTTCTAACAGAACTAAATGACGACTCTTACTATTCAATACCTACCTGGGCTACAACGTATATGTTGGGTAAAATATGAATGATGTGCGGTTTGTATAACTTGGTTTTTATTTGCAATTATTACTACTTTTCAAAATGGTTAAAATAAGTAGGTTTACTTTCTTACTTAAGAAACATCCAGTTTGTTTGTATTATTAGTGTATTACGTATTTTGCTATTTTTTGACGAAATAAAGCCTATTTTAGTTATACTTGCTGTCGCTTTTTATCTACTTTTATTTGTTTAACATTTAACACCTAATGCAACGGTAAAATCATTATGAAAGTCGGTCCAATTACCCCGGAGTTATCAGCGTACATATTATTATTATCATCAAAAACATACATTCGGCTGGAATTGAGAACCTCCTATTTTATTGTCTGTGAAAAATGCTTGAATTCTTAAAAATTCCAATAAAATACGATATGCGGCAACACCACGACATCACATCAGTGAATTTGAGACATCTGTTGCCGAGGCGTTGCATTATAACGACAGACAGGCGACAGATTTAAGGTTAGAGTTACGATCAGCTCCACAATGGCGGCCAAACCAGCTCCAATACGTCAAAAAATGGGTTGTCAACTTTTCTCGGACATCCGTCATTCTTATATAGTTTGATATTTAATGGTTGAGAGGATATCAAAAATAAACGCATTCTGAGCCTCCCCAAAACTTCTCGCTGGCCACTGCTTTGATGTGCACGGCTGAATATCAAATTATATTGCAAAGAAAATGGAAAATAAACATATAAGAACTTAAATTTAAAAAAAAGGATTAAAATATGGAAAGCTACATTTAGTGCAGTTATTACAATACAGAAGAACAGCCCGTAGATTGAAACTAAAAATAATAAAAAAAGTTATCTGTATACAATGAGAGAGAGAATATAATTAGTATAGAATACTGCAATGTATTGTAGACATTGTAATTTTTTAAATGTGGAACAGATTTCTATAGTTTTAAATGAAAACAATAACAAATGGTTAGTGAAATCATTATTAGCATTGACTGTTCTTTAAACACAAAGATCAATACAATCTTTAATAGCTGTCGTATCTACGGATCTACGTCATAAAAATGAAATCGACATCGAGAAACTGCAATAAAGGCTATTTAAAGATTCCATAAACCTTCTAAATAAAAGTAAGAAAATACAACTGACAAAGTTTTTAAAATTAAAAAACGTTTTACACCTCCGCTGGGTTTTCGCCCATTAATATTTTTTAATTATATTTAATACTGACATTAAGAAACTATCATTTGTAAGAAAATAAGTTCATTATTAATATACGTACACTTTATATTTTTTCGCTTCTAAAAAAGTTCATGAGCTAAAAAACTCGTATTTGATTAACTAGTTTCTTGAATAACTAACTTATTTATTTTTAAATTATTGCTATAATAAGTACCACCTAGTTAACTAGTTTCTCCAAAGGTAAGTAGTATTTTACCTATTCAAATATCATTAATTTTATATTAATTTAATTTACACTCAGCTAATTACTGCCGACCTGTACAATTAACCTTGATATTTTCTATTAAGTAGTAACATTCTTTTGCATAGTAAGACTATAGAAATGTTAAACAGCATTGTATCATAATGATAAGTATAGTTAAATGCTGAAATTCTGAATTAAGTAGTGGATACCTACTACCTTGTTTTTTAGTTGCTTAAAGAACATCTAATGAATTTATTTTTGCAAATAGTCTAATTAAGAGTGCTCAGGAAATTGTTTCTATTCTTAAAACCAACATTTGGTCTATAAAGCTAATTAAAGTTTAAAAAAATTTCGTATTGAGTCATTTAGTAAAAGTAGTTGAAATAGTCATATTTTTTAAAATTTTTGCATAAACAAAAATGACATTAGGAAAAAATTCAATTGCTATCAATTTGCTGTAAAGTCCTAGGAACCATGTACCCAGGAGATATTATCAAATCTCAAACTACAGAATCTAAAATCTAGGACTGTTTATACTGGATAATGTCAAATCATAATGCTGTTTCAATAACTCGAACCATTATCATTGCTTTACCATAAAGTTTTATTTTTTTAGTGACAAACGTCCGACAGAAGTTCGTAATGATTAACCGAAACATGTGATATTATAGACATCTTGTATTCTTGTCAATCAATTTTTTATGCGCAAATTACTCAGAATTGGCTCCCTAATAAAACTAAATCATAGACACATATTCTTTTAGGCCTAAAACCAATTTTAGCGTTTATACGATCGATTGGTGCGATTGCAAAAAGTGTCTATTTTATTGAACGGAATACCGAAGGCTTCGGATCAAGGCAGGCCAGGACTAGGGTGTGGTCGTTTCCAACTGGTTGACATGTTCCTTCACTTACTCATACGAGGAAATAATGATTGTTGTATTGATTTTCTTCTGGCGATGGACGTCGGCCGTACCAAGTACAAGAAGACTATGAATAAATTTAATATTTTATAGAAATGAAATTTATAACAGTCTATAAAACTTTACCGCTTTGTGTTATAAATAATAATATTATAATAGGGCTTTGAGTAGAAAATGTACGTAAATATTCAGGTGTATCAATCCCAAGCTTGACTGTGGCATGAACATACAAGAACTAGTCAAAAAAGCGTCAGTTGCGTTCAATGCCTGTAAAAAAGCCATTGGTAAGAAGTGAGAATTAAAATCCTATATAATACATTGAATTTATACAAATATTGTAAGACCTATACTAACCTACGGGCTCCTGGTCTGGTAAACTGCTTTGGAAAAGCAGTACACATGAAGAAACTAACGAAGGTACAACGAGCAGCTTGTTTAGAAATGACTGGTGCCCTTCACTCAGCACCGACGGCGGTACTGGAAGTGATGCTGCATCTACTACATCTACTACCCGTGGACCTTTATGGACAACGTGTGGTTGCAAAAACTGCTCTACGATTGCTGAAAGAATCGACATGCTGGACCGGTACCATTTACGGACACAGCAGCATACTAAGGACATATCCAGGCCAAAATTTACGAGAGCCAACCTACACTGTTTCGCTGCCAGACTTTGGTAGGTGTTTCTATGCTCATTCGGAGTAAGGAAGAGTGGAAAGGCAATTAAGTTACAATGGAGACGAACCACTCGAACTTTACAGATGGTTCAAAATTGGACATCGGGGGGAGCTGGTATCTTCTCCGAGAGCATGCAAATACAGAGGTCGTATAGAGTCCCTGACTACTGCAGCATTTTTCAAGCAAAAATTTTGGCAGGTGATAAAGCAGTCAATATCCTGCAGGATCATCCTGACCTAAGAGGAGCTGCGTCTATAGCTATCTATATAGACAGTCAAGCAGCCATAAAGCAGAAGTTGCGGAGATGAAGAAGAGGAGGAAAGTATTCAGCATTTCTTGTGTGAATGCTCCGGCCTTGCGAGAAAGAAGTTCAATGCCCTGGGCGAACCTTTCTTTAATGATCTGGAGGAAGTGAGCAGCTTCCAACTGATTCGGCTCACTAAGTTTATTAACAGCAGTGGCTGGTTTAAATGAGCTAATGAGGATAGGTTCCGCGGAACACGTGTGGTACCACAACGGTCCTTATAGGACTACGTGGGACTGTCTGATCAGTGCCAGAAGTCTGCCACTCTAACCTTACCTAGGTGTATCAATTTTTTAAATGTAAAAAGTTTGTTGTTATTTTTATGAAAATTACCCATAAGCTTATGCCTTTTAAATTATAACTTTTGATTTTAATTGATTGAAAAAGTTCCATATTAGCTTTCTAAAAATAAGTCATTCCTTTGTAAACACTTTCATATTGCCAATCAATTCGTGCTTGTAAACATTAAAAGGATAATCATTTATCAGTATCTCGCCACAAAGAAACAAAATTAAGGTACCAATATTATCAGGCCGGTAATCAGAAACGTCTTTACATTGCTGCACCCTGCGTGCTGTATCGATCAATCAAAAAAACAATGAATAATAGTAATCTTGTTATCTGTGTACAAAAATTGGAAATTCAATGATAATAAATCACTATCACGGGACCCTACTCATAAATAATAAGCATACAAGTATTCAGGGTGTTACAAATTGGACGGGATCACAATTGGGATCCCGTAAAGGTTCAATTGAAGCAAAGTTGGGTAATTCGAACATGAATAATAGTCCTAAGAAAAATTTGGAATTTTTTCCTAGTCTTATTTCCAAAGATGGCAAAAACTTTTTGCACATTTTAATTGCAACTCTTTATTTTCTATAACGTGTCGCTATCAGATATTGATTCTGACGTTCTGTCTTGTGGGTACCATCATCAGGTATGTATTTTCTAATACGAGCGTCTATTTTATTGCATTTTTTAATTAAGTTTCAGGCCCAATAATAACATCTTTAATTTTTGATACATCTGCGATTAAATGACGACAAACTTGCGCATTTAATATTCGATGAAGCGTAACTATTAATCAAGTTAAATTTTGAGGCTATTATTATTATTATTGTGGTCGAAATATTGATATTTGGTTAACGAATTTTGTGTTATTATTTTATTAGACCCCAGGTATATGAAACTTCATTAAAAATACATATTCGATTTAAAAATACATACTTGATGATGGCGTTCAAAAGACGAAACGTCGGAATTAATATCTGATAGCGGTAAGGTTCTCAGTTTTTCCTAATATATTAATTATTATTAAATAAGTATTAGGCATTTTTTTAAATATTTCGACTGCTTGCTAGTTATGTCGAAATTGAGCAACTTTGTCTCAATTTAACCTCAGCTGGGTCTCCTAGCGTTTGCCAGATCTGAATGTCATACCTTTTATGATCTGAAGGTTTCCTCCTGCCTTAAAACATCCAATCGTCTAAACTCCTATAACCGTTGCTTCTGTTACCAGTATTTTATTTCTTTGAGATAAATTAGAAAATTATTTTTTTCCTGGTTATTTTGTACTTTGCCAGTTCGATGGACGCAATTTTTTGTTATTTATCTATTCAAAATCAACAATAATAGTTCCCATAATTCATTATTGTTTAATATTTGAAAGAGATATCCCATATACATCATTTTCAACAATAGAATCAAATAAATACATCTTCAACTTTCAATATTTTGTATTGTTGGAACAAATTTCTTTTATTAAAGAAAAAAAACGATTGTTTTTACCTATTAATGGCATTATCAGTTTCACGTAGACATTGATTTGAATGTGGCCTTTACCTTTTTTAAAAGGTAGAAAATATTTCAGTCAGTTGATATTATTTATTTTTTTATGAAAAATTCTACCCATGTTATATTTTGAAATAATTATTGAATATTATACTTGACCGTAAAATATGATCCTGTCATTAATCGAAACTAAAACAACACATTATTGTATTTACAATGTTTTCAATTACTTTTAGTCAATTTTAAATCTAATTAATTTCAAGTTTAAGAACAGTAACTCCTTGTCTATAAGACCTGTAACGCCAATATTGTTTGATGAGAGATAATAACTTTATCTAGATCAAGAGCACTGACCGCTATTGACCAAACCCACTCGTGTTTTACCTTGATTTTTCTTTTAACTCAATACACACATTTATAATTTTAAAAATACCTTATCGGTATACATTTTTTCTTATAATATACAGGGAAAATACGGTTATAACGTTTGATAACAGACTCTTGACCTCAAAATGGACCGATTCAAGCCAACTTAGTTATAATCGAAATTTCCTCGTTAAGCCGTTAGATGGAGTCAATAATTATTTTTTTCCCAAATTTTTTTAAAATGTTTAATCAATTTTTTTTTAAATAACAATAATTACTTATAAAATAAAGTCTATTGATTTTTATTTAATCTGCAAATCGGTTAATAATATTATCGATAATTGTATATGAAATAACCCCAAACCTAGTCGTTTTTCTGTCATTGTTTTCTCGAATAAATTGTAGTGTATTGGGTTAACCAAAAAAGAGGGGTGGGCGATTAGATAATCACCTCCCCCTCTAGGGCTGCCACTGAGTTATGACAAACCAGGTATTTTATTGCGTCAATGAATATATTTGGAAGTTTTCACTTATAATATCACAAGAGCTTAAATTATTTCCAGGAATAATTTAAGCTCGCGTGGGATTCGGTAAGAAAATTTCACATTACTTCACACCATAATTTGGAAAAGAAATTATTAATCAAACTTGACATTTTAAACTAATTTCACTGCTTGTCAAGTTGGCCAGGGTATTTTGACATAATATGTTGAATTGTCATTTTTGTTTAACCGGTTCTGTTACAAAGCTTAATATTAATTACTAGGTATATAGTTTAAAACGTCTGTACGTTGAGTGTTGAGTTTAATAAGTGTATAGCGAAATGTCGTCATTTGGTAAAGAAAATCAACAAGTAATTAGACAAGAAATTCAAAATATAACCCCAGATAACACCCGAAAATCAAAATCAAGTGTATGGAAACAGTTTGTTGAATTTTGTGACGAAAAGTTGTATAATATTCATGAGTGTATAAGTGTAGTACAGGTTGCTACTATACTGGAGGACTACGCATTTAATATGAAAAAGCAAAATTTTGAAGATTATCAGGAAAGTGTGGTCAAAGTGATGTAAAATGTTACATAATTCAGATGTTTTGCATTATTCACAGGTTCATTATTTAATGGTTGTAGATCATATGTTTACCTTTTCAACTGTCAAAAAATTTCCACTTAAATATCGTGGCGTCTCGAAAAAATTTCCGGAAATTCTTTTAGTTGCCATGGTAACTAGTCATAATGAAGGTATCTTATTGGTTAAAAAGTACAGGTGTGAAATTTTCATATAAATTTCTCGGGGGTAATATCATAAGTGCATCTAATTTTTCCGAAAAAAATTTGGAAAAACGAGTTATTTGAATTTTTTCATAGGAAAAATTAGATGCACGAATGATGTTTGGCAAGATTATTTCCTGACTGAACAAAAACAAAAAAAGCCTATTTACTAGTAATATGATAATTAATTCAATCAAAGAAACGTACATTATACATTTTGCTTACTTAAGTTACAATTTACGTAAAATTTATTTTGACAGTACCTCTAGCAAACATTTTTCTGGAAAAATTACTGATATTAGCTGTCATGCAATTTTTCCACTTGAAAATTAAATATGACATACGAATTCTTGTTAGTGATTGGTCGAAATTGATAGGAAGGAAATAAACAAACTTAAATAACAAATTATCTTGTTCAATGTCTTAAGGATTGTGACTAGAGTTTAGGAGTTTAGAACGTTGCGTTGACAAGAAATATATCAATGGTGCATACTAGCAATAAAACAGTTGAAGATAGGTATAAGGCATGATTTATGAAAAATGTCTAGAATTGATTTGTAAAATGTAAAAATATACAATAAGTTTTATTGAAAAAAAATAAGTTTATAGACGTAGCCTTTTTATGTTCCACCCTGTCTATTATCTTTGTCTAAAAAAATGGATATCAAAAAAATGTATTTGAAGGGTCCGAGCAATTCTTGATAAAAGTGGGAGGTATGTATTCTTTATAAAAGGCTGATTGTTTCTTTTTCATAAGGCTGTATAGTAAAAACCAACAGAAAAATTGAAAAAAATGTAATGAAAGATTTTTTATAATTGCCTGCACGGGCAGGGCCGTCTCAAGCGCTGAAGCGGCTGAAAGCGAAGGGCGGCCTGGTAGCCATAAAAAGAGACTGTCAGTAGTTTCGTTCCACGTTCCGTAACATTGCTTAAGTTATTGGGAATCCCAGTAATTTAGTTTAAAAATCAAGAAATCACATTTCACTACTCAGCTGCCCGAAATTTAGATATCCCAATTTGTTATGGACGGGCAGGGCCGTCGAGAGCCAGGCCAGGCCGGGGGGCTGTGCGGCATCCTGGGCCCACTTCTAGGGCTGCCAGATTTAAAATATTAAAAAGCGGCAGGTAGGGTCCTAGCCAGTGGCGCCTTGTGACTTATTAACTTGGGGGGCACTAAAAGCCCGCAGTAGGCGAAATGCGCCGCAGGCGAAATTTTTTTAAGACCACGCCCAAATTTGGTCAATAATTTTTAATAAATATTTTAAAAATTTATGATTACCTACTTATTTTATTGAAAATGAAATAATATAAAAAAAAATAAAAAAAGGCCAATTTATTTTTTATTAGTGGGTAACATTGTTTAAAAGTAAAGTTCATTCTTCTGTTTTTATTTGCAGCAAACTTATCAATAACAATAAAGTCCCTAGATTTACACTTTGTGGTAATGAGGTAAAATTGTTTCTCAAATATTCCACATTTATAGTCGTTTTGGCATTAAAACTGTTTATTTTTATTAAAATAAGTCTTTACTACCCCAAAATAATAACAAAAATATAATTTTTAAATAAGAAACCCATTGTGGGTCAATTCTAAAATGTACAAAATTTTCGGGTAGGTTCTCCAAAAAAGATGAAAGTTTTATAAACTCTTCAAATAATAAATCGATGTTAATACAAATATTGGGCCGGATGCATCAATATTTAATACTTAGATCATTAATTATTTGCCAACTCACCTAGCAATTTACACACATGTAATGTTTACAATAGCTATTTACCTAACAAGTGCGGAAAATGAATTTTTCCGCACGAGTCTGCCGTTCACCGAACGACGCGTAGCGGAGTTCGGTTAAGCAGCCGAGTGCAGGGAAAACATTTTCCGCACGTATCAGGTACAATAGTTTTTCTACAGACGTGTGGAAATAAGTAACACATATTTCAAATAAATTTAATAATTTTTAATTAACTATAACAATCACATACATATTAACAGTAACTAATTCTGAGAAAAAAAGTTATAACTACAAGTTATTATTGATTTTGACATAATCGTGCGGAAAAATTTTTCCGCACTAGTGTGGAAAAACCAATTTTCCGCACGGATTTTTGACCTAATCGTGCCGAAAAAATTTTCCACACGTCTGTAGGAAAAGTAATTTTTTGTCAACAGAGATTTTATATTTTTTTTTTATAATTTATAATATTTTTTTTACTGCGAGCCCGAGCCCGGGCCCTTAAAAGAAACGTGGGCCCGGGAAATTTGCCCCCTCAGCCCCCCCCCCTCTTGTCAGCCCTGTGGACGGGGGGGGGGGGGCATTTGGTCAATAATCAATATATTTCATTGTTAGACTATACACCTACTATAAATCATTAAGTTTAATTAGTATTTTTGAAGCCATCTACCTACTAAAAGAAGCAATTTCGAATAAGTTTACTTGAATTGGTCTATTTGGACGTTAGGAGTCTGTATAGAATACTATGTTATTTTGAATTACCACAATATCTCTGACGTTAGGTCTTCTACTCCCATCAAATAGTTTTGAAGTCAGAGCAAGCCTACAAGATTCTTAAAATACCGTATAGAAAATGTCAATATAGTTATTTTTTATAGCCAGTTAGTTAGATCGTATATTTTTATTGCCATGAACCAAACGTTGCATTTAAAAAAATTTGGTGGGCGTGATTTGTCCTCACCGTATACAATATATATATATGTCACTGACTCCTTCGTCACAAATTTAAAATAATTTGATGCTAATTAGCCGTTTTAAGTTTTATTGTGTATATTATGAAATCAACTAAAATGACCTTTTTTTTAGTTTAGTTCCAAACTGTATTTAATGGGATATATTAATACTATTATTGATTGAACATTGAAGATGTCAGTATTGGGACCGAAATGTTGATATTTGATTAAAGTAGTTATTATTTTATTAGAGATAAGGTTTACGAAACTACAATAAAAAATGCAGATTCGTATTTAAAAACACATACGTGATGACGGTATCCGAAAGACGAAACGTCAGAATCAATATTTGATAGCGACATGTTATAGAAAATAAAAAGAGGCGATGACTGTGAACTTTTCAGCTCTGTAAAAAACCCTAGGAAAAAATAAAGAGCGAAACAAGAATTTTCGTTTTATTGTGAATATCTTTGGAAATACTAGGAATTTTTCAAATTTTTCGACGGCCTTTTAGTCATTCTTAAACTGCGCAACATGGCTCTAATTTAACCTTCGCGTATATCTTCTCGTTTACGAGATCCCTATGGTGAGGGTCGCATTTGTAACATCCTGTATAATAATGAATAGGGCTCGAGGAAAGAGAAAATATTCTTATTTATTTTTAAAAAATTTTTTATTTCTTATATTATATATATTTATATATTTCCCGGTAATGGAAAAAATAGTGTATGTAATTCATGCGTAAAGTGCCTTTTTTACTCATGAGTAAAAATTCCAATTCTTGAGAAAATACCTACTTTACATACTTTTTGCATAAATAACTATTATTTTATAATACCCAAGAACTCTCTCAACAGAATTCCTGTATAATATTTAGGAATCTACCGTGTCGATGGATACATTCCAGAGACTTTTGTAAATTCAAACACATACTCTAATTTAATCAACCTTTATTAAATTTATTGCTAAAATCTATCCAGGTCCTTGACAATCCTATGCATATTCTAATTTTTTGTGTAGTTGTTTCGAATAAGTTACACCTTTTTATGCACTAAACTTACTCACCTTACGATTTTTCTTGACCTAAAAATATTTGAAATTTTAATGTCAAAATTATGATACGGCGACCATAGTACAGTTTCTATAGAAGAATTAAAAACACATTTATATAGTTTAAACGCAACCAGGAGATGTCTTAAAGGTTGTTTTCGAAAAAATAAATTAAAAAAATGGTTTTTATTTTTTGACAGTTTTTTTTAATTAGGTAAGTCTTATATTCATTTAAACACAACTATATTCAAACACTTTATACCTGTTCATTTTGCTGCAGCAACATGTTAAAAACGTATTTAATTTTTAAAAAAATCGGTAGATGCCTTCCTGGAACTTCCCTTGTTAAATAATAAATTTTTAGTTGTTCATCCTGTATCGAATAAATTCAGGTAAAGTATTTTAAACCCAAAAAATATTATCACGTTCCATATTTTTATGCATATTCATTAGTCGGCCATATTAAAATAAATTAATAAAAAACTAGTATGACTGCATTAGCATAAAAGTCAATTTTGACGACTACGTTCTTGCACCAAGTGACCTTTAATGTCTGACCAATTAGCATCTTCAAAAGTAAAAGTAAATAATTCAATAAATAACCTCTAGTAAAATAATGATATTTTAATAGATCTATAAGCTTTAATGGGTTAAATTGTATTGCAATATGCATATTTCTAAACGCTAAAAACTGAAAAAAAACTCAATTGTAAAATCTGTCAAAATTCAATAATAAAATTACTTTTCATAAGGGATCCGTTCTTTTTCATTTTTAAAAACGTAAAAAAAATTTCAATTTCTGATAATTCTCGTATTGGCAGTAGTAGGTTGCAAAAAAAACACGGTTATTTGAATGCCATTTTATAAAAAATACTAATGTGCACAATAGAGGAAAATGGTATTTTTTGGCTTTGTCCAACACAACAATTTTCATGCAACGTACAAAAACATCTTTTCACACTAGTAGACTATAGAAATATTATGGTACTATCTCAAAAATATTGACGTTAAAAACATTGCACGATTTGCTTTGCAGAAATGGAAAAAGTAAAAAGACGTCAACAGTCGAAAAAGAAGGTGTAACTAAAAATGGTTAAAAACAGCTCGCGCACACCATAAAACCAAAAGCCGGTCGTAAAAGAGAAGCTTTTAAACTGCTATTATTAATGCCATTGGCAAATTTACTTAACTTTATTATCGAAAATAGTAACTATTTTCATAACACTTCATTTGGAAGCAAATAAAAAGAGTCAAAGAAGCCCAAAAATGCCATCAAAACCAAAAAGCCGGCCATGATATCTTTGGCGTTCGTGTAATCGTACGGCAGGAAAGAGTTATCATCGGCAATAATCGCGGCAGCGGGGACAAGACATTCGCCCGCTTATAAAGCTCTCTTGCGCTCGCTTGCGCCCAGTTATCGTACCCCAGAACGACCTGTACAATGAGGAACTTCGTGTGTGTCTTAGTGCTGAGTGCACTCTGTTACTCTGGTATGTACCACGTGACTCACCAACTTCTTTCATCGAGAATCATCCCCTAAAGTGATCGGCCATCGAGAAAAAACAAACGGTGTGTGCAAGTTGTTTCAGTGTGCCATGGACTCATTTGTTTCACGGATTTTAAAAAAAATTTTAAGAATAGTGAGCTGTGAAAAAGAAAAGTAATTCTGATAAGCATAAATGGTTTTTTCTCGATTGCCGGTCCGCTATTATTCCATCCTTTATGATATTTTTTGATTAGAACGTGATTAAATGTGTTGGTTTTGTGATAAGCATATATTGGGACTGCGTTATAAATAGTGATAATGTGATAACTTAACTTCAGTGGAAATTTGTGATACTTGAAAGGTAAAGATGTTGTATTGGTGGTATTATTAGTTAATAAATTATTTCAGTTATCTTTGATTATGTTTTTTTTTGGAGTAATTATATAGGAATTTCTTTAGCCAATACAGTATCTTTAACTTTTTATTGTAGATTTCTGTGATATAGTTTTGAATAATACATTTCTAAATTAAAGTAAAGGGGTCTTCTCTTTTTTAGATAATCCTTTTTATACTTAACATCTTTATATTTACTATAATGTGCATCATTTACGTATGTGCAGCAAATACGTATCTAATCATAGATGATAATTATATTTAATACATTATCTTTCAATAAAACATATATTATTAATGATGTCTTATAATGTGCTCTTTAAAATAATTGATATCACGATCAAAGGGATCTTTGAGTATTTTGTTTTTATAAAATAAATGTTTTAGATGTTAGTATAGTTAAATGTTGCACATTTTCCATAAACGTACTGCGCATGCGGCATATTCAAAGTGGCCCTAATTTTGATACTGCGCAGTATATACTTATCAAATAGCACACACTACTATGATACTATAATATAGCTACAGTAAATAAGGTACAGTTATCTGTACATATTGAATATATTACATTGCAGCACTGCAAATGATTCTAATTAGGTATGCCTATTTTCCATGCATATTACTTCCAAAAGTTTAAAATATACTTTTTTCTATACTTATATATATATAAGAAACCTATATTTATCAAAGTGTAAAACAATTATTTTATTTGAATTGATTAGTCTGGAGGACATTAAAATTATAAATCAGCATCAAATCAGGATTTATTTGATGATTGTTCTTGGCAATATAATATATTAGTATAGGATTTTTAACTAAACAAATATTGAATATATATGTGAAAAGGTGCTGTATTAATAAAATGATTAAGTACTTTATTACGAGTATATTGGCTCTTTTAGAGAAAATTTATAATTTTTTTAAAGGCGTGTTAATTAGGTACTCGCCTGTTTCCCATTGTGTTATAAAATCAATTACATAATCAGTTAAGAACCTGAAATAAATGTACCATGTACTACCAAATCGGCTGAAAAGTTCTGCTTTCGGATTTCAGCCCACAAATATAAAACTGTCATTACCCATAATACTGGTATTATGAATAAATAAATTTAGATGTGTGTTGGAAAGTGGCAAGAAATCAAAAGCTAACAGACATTTTTTTGTTCGTGAACATATGGCAATTATGATATTATATTGCAATGCAAGGAATTAGTAAAGAGTTATTGTAGATTAGGTTACGATAAATAAATTGTAAGGAGTCTTGGCGCATTAAGACATATCTGGATATACAGTGTGTCCACGGATAGACTTTGGAAGAGGAATAACTTTTTTATTAGTATGGGTACCTATAGAAGAAAAAGTCATACTTTATAAAAAACGCCTTCTTGTGCTGAAACTACAATTTCGAATATCATATTTGCGATTACTATACAGAGTTCGTCAAAAACAACATTTTTAGTTTTTTGGATCTTATTTTTTTCATTCCTTGATTTATTATATTATTATATGTTACTTTACAGACCTGTAATATAATATTGTTTTGTAATCATATTCACACAACACATTTTAGCAAAGTTATTTTTCCCCCTCCTTTTAAATAGCAAAGCAATGCCAAGGGCTAAGTAGAGCATTCTTTTAAAAATTTAGCTTCCCCCCCCCCCTTGCCGCGGTTAAGTATGCCCCTCTCTATTTTTCATATAAACTATACGAAGTTGTTCGCGAAGCATTCCTTTAACAACTTAGCTAAGCAAAGATTTTTACTTTGCTTTGCTGTTTAAAAGAGGCAAATGGAAAGTATCTACTTTATAATTTCATCACTATTTTAACAAAAACATGATATTTCTAATGTCCAAATTCAAAATTGTCTTATGTCATTTTTTAATTTTCTCTTGCTACAGCTATGAGGCAGACGTTGCTAAGTTTTGGGAACTCTATACCCGTGTGGCATATTCTTTTAATATGTCTATACTATGGAGGGCTTTAGGAAGGAGTCCGATCGAAAATAGCTGTTCTTTAAATTTACGTCCCTGTTTAGTAGTTAGTTCGCGGTTTTCCGGTCGCGGCGCAGTGATCGTCAAGTGTTTGACTTTTTACAGGTTTTGATAGACGTCTGCGGTATTTTTGTCCATTAATTAATAAAATAAGCTTTATTAGATATAATATATACATATCTCAGCCTGTAGAGGGTTTTAGTTAACTAAATTCAATAAAACAGTTAATTATTCCATAAGAACCCATGCATTTTACAGATTTAAAGGAACACATGCGCCCCTGACGGCCATTTTTAAAGCTGCTTTACCGATCCAAAACTTGGCCCGAAACCAATGTATTGCGATCGGACTCCTAACCTAAAGCCCTCCATAGTCTATACTACTTCAATATAGGGTAAGGTTGCTTAAGTTACTTTTGAAGCAAATTTGTAAAAGCCATAGGGAACTTTCCAAATTTTTTTTTCTTCAATAATATGATTTAGTTAGGCCTAAAAAAAATATTCCCCAATGATTACTCCTTAAAAATCAGTAATAACTTGGTAAACATTCTTTATAGTTTCCAATGACCCGATGACGTCAGGAAGTATGACTTTCAATCATCCGTCATCCTGACCGGTGGCCGAGCGACCGAGTTTGCATTTGGATTGCCGTGTGTTCTTGTTATTGTATTGTTGTTTTAAGGTGGAATTCTCAACGTCGTTCAATTTATTGCCAACCTATAACCTATTTCGTGGATGTCGCACACGAATTATACTTCTTGACGTCACGACCCGTTTTTACCCGCTTGGGATAATTTGAATTTTGGGGCATTTTTAAATTTTGCTAGTGGTCTTTTGGGACGAAATATGTTGTTTTTTTTTGCTGCCATATGTTTTATGACCATATATACTTATGATTTATAGATTTTTTTCCACATTTAAAATGTTTGTCAAGTTCCCTACGCAACTTACTAGTAGTGCGATATAGGAACCTTGTTATTTATAAGTAGAAATACGTTTTTAACCCCAAAACTTCAACAACTGTTAGTTTTGCATATCAGCTCAACAAAATACAAGTTGTATTCCTGTTGTAAATGTGCATTTACTTATTATCATCACCCACATTGTGGCTAATCCTTTACGACAGGTAACAGGAAATTGCAGAGCAAGTACCACTCAACGTTTTACTCTAGATGTTGATAAAACAGTTCGCGTTATTTCAATGAATTTTGATGTAGAATTTGAAACTAATGTCTAGTTCACAAAGCACCCGTAAGATGCCAAATATACCGAACAGTTTTCTGTAAATCAAGATAATGCGATTTTGGAACCGGTGCTATATTAGCAACCTTACCCTACAATATTACAAAAGAATTAAGGATCGATGTTTATTATCGTTTAGGTTATAATTAGGCATGGCTTTAGTGAAATAATCATTGCAAAAACTAAACGAATGAAAGCCAATATGCCGATTGTATGTCACAACTATTACTTATTGCCGTAAATTATGTTTACTTAGAGAGGAATTTAGCATTTCACAAACCACTATAGAACTAGTCTAGAAATCTTTGCTATGTATGTGGGACAAAATAAAAGTAAGCGCAACATATTGTAGATAATAATATGAGTGCAATAATTATTGCTTTTAAATTTTCGATCGTGTGCTGTGAGCTTTAAAGTTAACGCATTGCATGACTTAAAAAAAATGATATGCAATGAAAGTACCTAGTACAGAAATTGGGAAAATTAATATTTATGTCACATTAAAAAAATTGTAGAAATTGGGGTGTGTGTAATATAATCCGTTATGTTTTCTCTTTTATAATATCACTTAGTGCTTAAATTACTTCCGAAATATTTTTCGCTTTTACGAATAGACTTGGCTATTTTGAGTTAATTTTGCAGCAATATAATAAGTATATATTTATAATACTTTTGATTGTTTTCTCTATTTGGGACAGTTTGAGAGGTTTTACCAACATTTACACACATATTTTATGAATTTGATAATGTAATTTTAAAGAAAACCAGTATTCCTCCTTACTAATGGCATTTTACAATATTTATGTAAGACCCATAAGAAATTTTACACTACTTAACCTTGACGTTTAAATATCAAATATCTTGTACTTCTATAAATTTGTTAAAGAAAAGTTTACGTGATAGAACAAATAATGCAAAACTAATCTTAGCTAAGAAATTCCAGTAATAATTTTATTCGAAGGCCGACAGGTACTTATTTTAAGCAAAAAAATGATAAAGCAATTTCTATTGGTATTGGTAGTTTTCGATTTACGAAAGGTCACTGCCATGTTTGAGATAAACTTGAACTTTTTCGCAATTTGATTTATATAGTCTGGCATATTTCAGATTATGTTTATTTGTCTAGAAAAATGTTAATACAAAAGTTAAATGATATCAAAATAGAAATTATGCCTAGGAGAACTGTTCTTCTAAATGTATCATTTCTTTCCTTGTATATTTACACTCTGGACTATTTCTTTAAGTTGATTTCCATCTTAATTTATTATTCCTTATTCAATAAATACAAAATCCATATTCTGGTTTAACTATTACATCCGTATTCGCTACACAGTTTTAAATTTAGTCAATCAAAATATTTTGATCTTCTAGTCTCCCAGTTGTGTTTTCACCGTGTCATTGTTTCAGTACGCCATATAACGTTTCCGCGTTAATTGGATTTTTTGCAATTAAATCGTTTTACCAGTAAATACTTTTACCGGGATGTTGTTACCAAAATTGTTTTACTTTTACTAAAGGAAAGAGTACCTAGGTATCAAAATCTATTTTCTTTAAGAATTTAAATACACACCCAAAAAATATTTGCAAAACAATACTTGGTTGACTTATTCTGACACTTGTCATTTCAAACCTAGAACTGTCAATTTAAGACGGTTCTAAATTTAGACCTCTTAAAAAAACTTATACTCTTTTTTGGGTAAAAATGATTGTTTGGAAAATATTATTAAGTTATTGCATTATCCAGTTAGAGAATCTGCTTTTCTCTGATATAGGGTGAACCACTATAAATATATACAGGGTGCCCAATCATAACTAAGTGCCCAAACAGCAACTAACAGGAGATAGTAGACTTGAAATACTATAGGTCACTTATGTTTTGTCAAGAGCAAATACTAGTGGCACCTTCGCCATTTCATTTTTTGATCAATATTTCGTTACTTCTTAGTTTTATCCAAAAATCGACCAAATCCCCCTATTTGGAGTATAATTGCCTAAAGTTTTACTTTTAGAATGGTCGGATTTATAAATTAATAAAAGCAGAAAAATAAATTTGTTATCAATCATGCTTTTAATAATTTATGAATTAAATTTGTTTAACTTAAAATTGTAAGTAATTAAAATAATGCGTCACTAGTGTTTGCTTTTAAGAAAGGTGTTTATTTAAATGTTTCTTGCCATCTAGAATCTAAGAGGAAATATCTCAAAAACTAATTGTAATATCATCTTATCTTAACATAGTATAAAACAAAGTCGCTATCGCCCGTCCTGTCCCTATATGTGCTTAAATCTTTAAAACTACGCAACGGATTTTGAAGCGGTTTTTATAATATATAGAGAGATTATAGAGAAACACTGATAAACACTGATAAATTAGAGTAGGGAGAACGAACGACCCAACCTAACCGGTCCCCGGCCCGTTCAACGATCGATCCGAAGCACCGAAGCCGGAATAGACGAAGACAGACTATGTTTTATGCATGGATGTGAATTGTGGACGGGCCGGCAAACGGTTGAGTTTGAGGTTTGTTTACCTTATTATCTCACGTCGTATAATGCCGGGCTGCAACGCAGGCCGGGTACACGCCAGTGATTAATAAAGTTAAACTTGTTTACGAATAAAAGGCATAATTTGAGGTGAAGCGGTCAGAAATGTAAAAGACAAAAAATACATACAATAATTTACCAAACTTATATTGTGCAACTAGCGTCCTCTAGGAGGTATCATAGAACATAACTACATCAAATTTGATTCATATCCATCCATATCCATTTTCAAAGCATCGCCAATTCTCTAAAATAAATTTTTACTTGGATCACCCTGTATCTCTTTAACCGTGCATATTTGAAATTAAGCACAAATGACCTGTTTTTAAGTTTACAATCTCTTGTTGCTGTAGGACCCCTTAGTTATGGGACATACTGTATATTAGCGATGAAAGTACCTTCAAAAGAATTAGCCGATTTTTAATTATAATTAGGCTGGTTTTTCTCTGAAAATTGGACTAACTTTTTTCATTAATTTGGGTTTCTTAGTTCTTAATTAAATTTCCAAGTAGCAGAAAGCGAAACTAATAGATGTAATGTTATATTCTCATTCATTATGCATCCTTTATTTAAATAATTTTTAATATTAATGGGGTTTCCTTATAAAAGTAAATTTGTAAATTATGTTAATCGTCATAAAAAGCTAGTTAAATATTCTATTTATTTTTGGACTACCATTTTATAGCAATGCAAAAATATACTGTAGATTTTTTGAATATAATAATTTTTTTCACTATTAACCTATAAAATCGTCATTATTGACCTTAGAAATCTTTTCTCCCTCAATTATTATTGACCATGGTAAATAATGATATATCTAATCTATTTGAAAGCAGGTAACTTGATTTTTCGATATTGCACTAATAACATGGGTGATTTCTTGTAGCTGGGCAACTAGATTCACTAGCCAATTATTATTATTATTGCCCAGCAATTAAAATTAAAAAAAGTTACAGAAGCAATAGTTTAAATACATACCCACATTTTTTTATAATTATTCATACTGTAAAAATAGGTATCTTGTAAATGTGTTAGTAGTGGGGAAAAAAATTAACCACGGTTTAGACAGCTTATAGCCCTTGCGTCTAAAATCACGAGGAGAGGAGCAACGCTCGCGAAATAATAGTATATGTCTAAACCTTGGTTAATAATAATATACTATTGTTGTTTACTTATAACAAATAATATTTAAAAAACTTGGTTTTATTGGGATACCGTTATGCATGTCCATGTCCAATTAATTGTACGAATCGCTTAAACATTTTAATCGATTTTCATACATAATGATGACTCATTCCTTACTTCACACAACCACAACTTAAAGAAAAATACCAATAAGTATTCAGGAAATGCAGTGACAATCCTACAAGCCCCAACCCACAAGAGTTAGGTAATTGCCTTTTCTTTAAGTTGATTGCGACAATACCTTTATGCAAATCGATTTTTGCAATCGATTACGATTATCAGAGTTATTAAGAAAAGTAACGAGTCATTTTGGAATGTCACCAGAGAAATTAGTGGTGAATGAATCAGGGACGGAGATCAAAATTGATTTTTCAAAGCTTTTGATAAAATCCAATGGGTCGATAGGTTAGAAAGAAAAAACGTAGGAGAGGCGTCACTATCATCGTCATCATTGCATGTCAAATGAACCCAATATCAAGCCGCACATACGGTTGAAAGACATATCCTTAAGAGCAAACACTAGTGATGCATTCACCATTACGTTTTTTTGATCAATATTTCGTAAATTTTTTCATTTTATTCAATATCCATCCCCATCCCCCATCCCTGGAGTACAATAATTATTACTTCCAGTTTTACGTTAAATTAGGTTGTATTTATAAATTATTAAAAGCAGAAAAAGAAATATGCGCATATTGACAACATTATTTTATTAATTTATCAATTCAATATTATTATCATCATGGCGATAGTATAGCAGTCCAAAGTACAAAAATAACCTTATTATTTCTAATTACTTAATAAATCCGATAGGTTTAGAGAGGTTCTAATAAATGGTACAAATTCATGTCGTTAGTAAATACGATGGTTGACCCTTAATGATTATTTACAAATTCATGTGTTCATAAAATAAAAAAGAAAGTAGTTTACTGTGACATAAGATTCCAGTGCATTTATTAACCTTTTAAGGTGGTTAATGTATTTTAATTCGGAAAACTTACCAAGCGTGGGTAGGTACTTACAAATTATGTAATTTATATTACAGCATTTCCTAAAATTGTAAAAGGCTATAATCTACTAGCAACCCATATTAAGATTTTATATAAATACAATTTTCAGTATTTACTGACAATCTCTACTTAAAAAATTAATTATTTTTTAAAGCTTTTATAATCTACCTACTAACTTGGGTAACTGCTGCTACTGCAGTAAATTTTAATTACTGTGTCACAAGCAAAAAACTATAGTTTTTAGTAACGGTTAATTTGTATTATGGAATATCTTAAAAGTAAAGTAAAGGAACTATAACCTGTCCAGCAATGACACGGTCTGTTAACAGAGCTTTGGAAAACTTTTTATTGAAGATAACAAAGAATAAACGAAGATTTATTTATCTTATCACAGATTTCGGAAACACAAGGTGCTCTTTATCTATGCCCCTTTACAAGGGGCGTTGCTAGGAAGTTAAACAAAAATAAATATGAAAGTTGGGGAAATTTCAATTTTTCAATTTAAATATTTATGTGTAATAACCAACTTGCCGATTCAATTGATTATTTTAGAGGAGAGAAGGAGAAATGGGGTTCCCCCATACTTTCTTCCTTAGAGACGTCCCTGCCCTTTACTCATACCATGTCGCACGCTTATTATCCGCTAATTATATTTTATTAAAATTGTATTAATCCAAAGATTAAGTACAAAAGGCTTCAACATGACCAATACTCATAAAAACCAGGCGCGATAAATTTTTGCAATATATTTTCGCAATATTCAATTCTCGCATGCAACAAAACAACCAAAAACTTCTTATAAACAATGTTTATGGTGCTAAATACGACAAAATGTTGCAACGTGCACATGGAACCTGTTTTTAGTAATAATTTTCGACTCCGAGATTCCACTTTCCATTTTTGTATGCGCTCTTACGTTTAAAATGTCGACGGGTTGATTTAAATGCTTAAAATGTCACGAAATAAATTAATTCCTGATAAATTGGTTATAAACGTTCACCGATGGAATGCGAAAACTAATAAACTGATAAATATTTATTATACAAAATTAATACTAATAGTCGAAGAAAAAAACGTTCTATCTGAGATGTCACTCACGGCTCTAAAAGGTTTTTCCTGTAAGCGTGCGCGATTTACCGTTTATCCGCACGTATTTTAGCTTGATAAGATCCACTTTTCCGCACTCAACTGCTTACCTGAACTCCGCAAATGCGTGCGGAAAAGTGTGTCTATCCGCACTTGTTAGAATAATAACTTTATTCAGCTTATATGTATATGAAAATAATATCTTTGTATTTATGGCTACCAGGATTCTTCGTACTTTTCACGCACACAAGTTTTCCGTTGTTCTAGATCTAAAGGTCTAATTTTCCGCGACATTAAACGCAGAAAACAATATAATATGTAAACATTTTTGTTTAGCAAATGGCCAAGAAAGCTTCAAATGTCCCGACGATTTTGGATTCTACCCACACACTAGGTCGTGCGACAAATACTGGAAATGTGACAACAACGTGGCCGAACTAAAAACCTGCGGAAACGGTTTGGCTTTCGATGCTAGCGATCCAAAGTTCTTGACCGAAAACTGTGATTACATTCATAACGTAGAATGTGGAGATAGAGAGGAACTAGGTGAGTGTTGACTGTGATATACTTAAATGGAAACTAAATATACTACGGCTTAAAAAAACCTCCGTATTCACTAAAGAGTTTTAAATTTATTCCATTAAAATAATTTAGATCTTCTATTCTCCCAGTGGTTTTTTACCGTGTCATTGTCACCGTAATCGTTTTACCAATAAATAGTTTTGCCGGGATGTTGTTACCAAAATAGTTTTAGTTTTACTAAAGAAAACAGTATCTATTAAAATATATTTTTTTTATTATGAATCTATTTTGAACTTAATGATGTAAAAAAACGATTATTTTAAATCAATTGGTAAGGAAGAAGCTGGATCCATGTAAGCTTAGGAGAAATCAAGTATACCTTTTGAAATTTGCCTATCTTTTGATTCTTGATAGATTACTTAAATAATCATTTTATTTATCTTTTGATGCATTTGTGGTTTCTTTTAAATTTCCTTGCCAAGTTCTATCATGTTATATATTATTCGTAATTTTTTAGCTCTATCGACAAAATTGTTCATTTTTCAGTTGTTTCAGCATAGGTAATCACTTTCGATTTCCACTTACTTAACTCTTTATTCAAAACAAACTGTTACGTTACAAACCAAACAAATATTACCGTATTGCTCATAAATATTTAAGAGAAATAAAATATACCAAGATACCATGTCCAAATGGGGTCGTATGGATTTCAATTAAAATTTGAAACATAATAATTACGTAATGAGTTAAGTAAAAAGAAAAAAAAAGAAAGTTTTTAATGGATTTTGGGTATGTTTTCGGTTTGTTTCGTTAATATGCTGCCACGAACATATTGTATTTGAATCGATTAGTGAACAGCAGGATCAAAATATAGTTGATTTTATTATACATAAATTTAATTGGGAACGAAAACATTATTTTTTTAATAATTAAATTGTAATTTTTAGAACCACCAATTTCTTCCACTCATTGCGAACGTTTGTATGGCATCTTCGCCGATGTAGGCAAATGTGACGTGTTTTGGAACTGTTGGAACGGAGAAGCATCCAGGTAGGTCCAGAAATTTTTTATAATATCTGAATTTACAAATTCATTATCAAATAAACAAAATAACTATTGCTACCAGTGATATCAGTGGCAGGGGGGGGGGGCTACAGGGGCTTTAGCCTCCCCCTCATGGCCTAATAATAAATACAAATAATAATAAATTCCCCCTACGAGATGTGTTTTCTGAAATAAAAAAAAAATATTTTAAACAGCTCAATTTTTTCAATTAATTTTAGGCTGTCAAAGCCTAAGAAAATGTAAATGTTTGTTTAGTTTTCTAGCTATCAGTTGTAACCAAGAGGGAGGTAATGCGGGTTCTGACTCCCCCCCCTGAAATCTAGAAATAGTCACAGTTTTGCTGGTTTAATTAGTCTAATTTTACAAACTTGTTTATGCTTTTAACTACGGCTTTGATGTTGCCTCCCCCTGATGTTATCCTAGGTCCACCACTGCATGATATCAAAATAATATTAAGTAAAAACTTCGGTAACTGTAAAGGAATCCTTTGGCTTTGCTATGTCTTGCCAAATTTCGAACTGGAATAGCTTTAAATTATGAGTAATAGATGTGTCTTGGACATCCATTGTCTTAAGTTTTTCATATCACAACGTTTCAACTGGTAAGTATCTCCAGTCGTCTTCAGGTGAATACTAGAAGAACTGTAGACGACTGGAGATACTTACCAGTTGAAACGTTGTGATATGAAAATCTAAAGACAATGGAAGTCCAAAACACATCTATTACTCAAGATACATCATTGTCTACAACGTTCAAACAAACAGCTTTAAATTAGTTTTTAAGTTTAAGTTTTTTTATTTTTTATTTTCAGGTACCAGTGTTCTCCTGGATTAGCCTATGACAGAGAAGCCCGTGTATGCATGTGGGCTGATCAAGTTCCAGAATGTAAAAACGAAGGTAATTTTTTTTTCACAAATATTTTTGTACATATTAAAAAATGAAAAAAATCATAGTCTGTCAACATGTATCTGCTACAAGTTCGTTTTACCTTTTTAAGTAAAAATCACCATTTGCATATGTATTTATATTTAATACATAAAATCAAAATATAGGTAAGTATACTTTTACTTACAAAGCGTTTCATGCGTGATTATACGTCTAATGAGCAGTTCACTCACAGAACATTTCACATAATAAGTATATATTTTCCAGTTAATTAATCAGATAATTTAATAGTTACAAATTCCTATGATTTTCTTCGTTACTTACAGTAGGCATGTGTGACCAATTTTTTTAAATTTTACGATTTCATTTTTAAGTTCATTTAAATTACTTTTTAACACCATAGATTTTGTAATTAAGAAAAAAACATTCAGCATATTAAATTAATACATCATTATGTACCATTTCAAAATTGTGCTAACCTCTTGTTTTGACAACATACTTACGGTTTTTAGAAGTAGCTGGGGGATTCAGTTGTCCTGCCAACGGTGAAATCAGTACCACCGGATCATTCTCCAGACACGCCCATCCTGATGACTGCAGAAAGTACTACATTTGCTTGGAAGGTAAGGAAGACCACCCAAATAATACTGAAATGCAACTTTTTATAAATCTTTCAACACATTTTTTGGGGTCCTGAAGACTTTACCAAGAAAATCTGGAAAAACAGTACCCGGTTTTCTAATAAAACAACTCAAGTCAAGAATGTGACGTCAAAGTAGTTGTTGGATTTTCATTTTACATTTATTTTTCAGTATCCTATATTTTGCAAAAGTCCTACTTTATCAGCTCTTTTTTGTTAGTGTTGTTTATTCGCTTTTAATAACTATTTCTTTTTTAAAAATAGGTCAAGCCCGTGAATATGGTTGTCCCATTGGTACCGTTTTCAAAATTGGTGATGCTGATGGTACCGGCAACTGTGAAGATCCCGAAGATGTTCCCGGATGGTAAGTGCCTTTATTTTTTTACTTAACAAACTAAATACCTTCTGGATAATTTTATCTCTTTCTTCCCCTAAGAAATGTCTGGAGTTAGTTACCTCTGGAAATCTTAAACTTTTGGCTTTACAAACGTGTTAATTTTGTTTCGTGAAAGGTCAAATGCATTGTTACCACTTGACGTTCTGACGCCAATCTGAACTGAACCGATAAGGTATATCGTATTGAAGCATGTACTGGTAAACGTCAGACGTGACGTCACATCTCAATAATGTGCACGCTCTCGCTATTGAAAACAATGTTATAGATATTTGTAAAGCACGTGTTAACACGTCACGTGTTATTGATGCGTTTGTAGCTTTAAAGATTTAAACATCAAGGGGTAAATACGTACCAGCTTTCTTAAGTTTCCTATTAAAAATGTTTCTAATCAGCATGTGTATGCGCACAATTTGTAACAAAACTCTAACCTCTTTAAATCTTTAGGAATGTTTCATTATTTGTAATATTGTTTACTTTATGTAAATAATTTCTTCATTACTAATAATCTTCTTCTAAATTTATGTTTTTGTCGTTGACGTTTGTCACTAATTTATTTTTGTGTCGCTTTAAACTTCTGTTACTACTGTTGATTCTAGTCCTGTTTAATTCTATCCCGAATTTTTGCGGTGTTTGTATAATTCTGCAATTGATTTAATTTACATAATATTAAAACATTTAACATTTAAAGGCTTTACTTAATCAAAAACGTAGCAGGATATTTACAGATCATTAAATTTTTAAAATTTATAAAATTCTAAGCAATATTGTTCAAAATATTAAAAACTCCTCATACCTAGATCATTTTATTAAAGTAATATCAATTATTAGTACTTTTTAAATTAGAATATAAACAAAATAGAATGAATAATCATAGTGACTTAACTAAACTTACATATACAGGGTGTCTTGGATAAGAATGCACTCTACAGGTATATCTTGCAAACCAGAAGATACAGACAGATGGTAAAATTGAAAAAAAGTTGCGCTCTACTATAATTTTGCAACGTTGTGTTTTCAAATTTTACAAATTCCGAATCCTCCCGAAGATATTTGGGCAAAACCGAATTCTCGAGATTTCCTTTGTACTTTTTCTGACTCTACTTGAAGAGATCGGTTAAAATAAAGGTTACATTCTTAGTGTCATTTTTGCTCCTTTATACGTTGGTGTAATTAGATTTATTTTCAATCTGACGTTTCGTTTTCTCACTACACCATCAACTTAATTTTTTAAAATAGTCGTAATGTCATTCCAAATTCAACGACGTATCTCACCTAGTAGCAATAACACGTTTAATTAATTGCTACTAACGGCCCCATACGGTGGCCTGCGCATTTTCGCGACCTTATACCCTTGGATTTTTTTCTCTGAGGTTATCTTAAAAATAAAGTATGAGAAAGGGAATTTAAAAATAATAAAATAAAATTTTCCTTTAAAACAACAAAGTGGTTGTGGAAAAACAGAACGTCGCGCGTCGGATTAAAAGTCTAATTACACCAACTTGTTAAGGAAAAAAAATGGCAATAAGAATGTAACCTTTATTTTGCCATATTCCTTCAGAGTAAAAAATAAATAAAAACGAATTAGCGAAAATCCTGTTTTGCCCCCTTGCCTCTTCGGAAAGATTGGGAATTTGAATTTGAAAACCCAATGTTGCAAAATTTAGTTGGGCGCAACTTTTCTCTAATTTAACCATCCCTGTATCTCCTATGGTTTACGAGATCCCTGTAGAGTGCATTCTTATCCGGGACCCCCTGTATAATCGATGTAGTAGTTCTTTCAAAGGATATTTTACTTTATATAGAGCTACGCAATATTCTGTGATGTAGGGCACGAAACAGGTAAAACGTAAAATCATGTTAAATACTAAAAAAAAGTGTTTGCAAACACCGCTTACTCCCCTTTCCCCAAAAATACCACACATCATAAAAACAAAAACCAACTTGGTTCCTGCGATCTTTCAGTGAGGACTACTACGGTGATCTGGACTTGAAGAGCATCCGCAAGAGCGAACTCCTGGCCGGGCTTCAGTCAAGCGGCTCGTCTCGCGCTGCTTCCGCTCCCGCAAAAAAGTCGCCTAGGCCCACCCCAGCCTCACGTAACACCCCCGAGCCCTCAAATTAGATAATTTTTTTAAGTATTAACGAATTGCCAAGTAATTTTTTTTCTGTTGAACCACCTGCCAATACATTTCACCCCGTATTAAGGCTAGAATAAGGACATTGGCCCATGTACTATAGGAGGTAAAGGGCGATCGCGCAAAAACATTGTAAGTGTCAAAAGTATTAAATTCATAACATGATTTGTTTTTAAATTCAAAATAATCACAGAAATCTGTCGTTGGAGAAAGATTTGACAGAATAAAATATACCTACCTACTTATTTATGTATAGTATCCATTTCAGTTAGTAATTATGTTTCATAATATCGAATGCGGTTTATTTGTTTTTCTGTCTGTGGGCTGTCAATCAGATGAAGAAAAGGTTTAAAAAATATTTTTTTTTTACTTATGACACACGAAAGCCTCATGACGTCTTTGTCTGATTGACACTGCTTAGTACAACGTAAAATTATTTTTTAAAAGTTAGTTGTTGATACGTTTTTATAAAACTGACGGTACAAAATTGATTATTACTTTTTTTATATATAAAAATAAAAACTGATTTTAAAAATGTTCTGAATTTTATTTTTTATCCTTAACTTTTTCCTTGGTCCTTTCTCTGTGTCCTTCTTTTTCTGTTTACGTGTTTTCTAATTTGTGTAACAATTGCACTCTTGTTATATAAGCTAACTTTTTTAAAACTACTGGGTTTTTAACACTGGGTGTTTAAAAGAACCGTTCAGTAAGTATTTTTAATTTTTGCATGATGGACTTGTATGCTTCTTCTTGTAAATAAATTTTTATTATTATTAGGATATTATTTCATTGTTTAATTAAACTACCATAAATTATTGATAATTCCGAATAAACCATATTCTGGGTATTCTAACGCTGTGTTTACATCATACATTACATCGAATAATTGTCGGCGGGTTTTAGAAAAAAATATAAACTTGCCTTTTTCACCAGTGAATAAAACACAATAATATGGTGTTATTACAAGAATATTACAGATAAATGTTTGCCTAGGGTGTAAACACAACGTTATTGCATGGTATCGTTCTTCAAAAATATTTTTGTTTATAGTGAGGACTACTACAAAGATGTGGACCTAAAGGCTCTTAAAAAACTAGGGTACTAAAATATGAAACGCAGTGTGAAATTGTTACATAACAGAATGAACCAGTTAAAGTATGATGAGTGTTAAATTTTTATTAGTTTCTTTTTTAAATCCCCGCCAGAAAACCAAAAGACTAGACAATGATTGGGAAATGAACTAAAAATAATTTGGTATGACTGATGTATGTGTTTTATTTTTTTTTAAATAGTAGATTAGTTGGTATTTATTTGTTAACTTTTTACTGTTACATCGATCGTTATTTTTATGTTGTATAGTGTGTTAATTTAGTAGTAGAATAAATAAATATTTTAAGAGTATATTGTTGTTTTTATTTTATTTCTAAGTACGTTAGGCATGCGCACTGCAAAATTATCATTTTACGAACGGGGAAAATAGACAGGTCCGGGCTTAGATGTGTTTAAATTGATCATAATAAAATAAAATGACATATCAAGAACTATCTCTACTTCATACTTACTGAAAATACGAAATACCCGGTATTTTACCACTATTTGGGCATAATAAAATCATACTAGTAAAGTAGTAGTATCATACTACTACTTTACTATCGTTGTATCCGAGTCACTGAAGGTACAAACACAATTCATTAAACTACTCAAACACTAGACCATAAATGTTAAACACCCACAATCCACAATAGCAAAAAAAAAAACAAGAAATCATATGTGATGTGTGAAGTTAGCAAAGTTTATCAACAACGAAATTTTTTTTGGGGTACGTGTCAATTCAGCCTGTAGCGTTTGTAAACGAATTTAAATTTTTTTAGTGGTGAGTATTGAAAATCTACAATTTGGATTTATCGTGTTTAGTCTTCGACACTAAAAAAATTAAAATTCGTTAGCAAATGCTACTTTTCGACGTTTTTACTCTTACTCGTAACTTCTTTTCTCTGTATTTTTGGAAATTCGTATATAGCAGGTAATTTAACCCCTATGGGGTAGTTTACTATAGTTGCTTAAATTGGTATATAAGGTAATTTAATAATGTTTCGTAATTTTTTCAAAATCCACCTAAGGGTTGAAAAAAGGGGAGTACCTAGTCTATTTTGAGGGGGTTATAATTTTATGCTCTATTGCTGAAAATTGGTACTATTCTCATTCTGTTAAAATAAGCAAATATGTGTTTTGTTGTTTTGGCAACTTCTGCACCTAGGGGGTGGAGTAGGGCTATACAAATTGGGAACTCACCCCCTTGAATTCTACCCTTGGGGCAAAATTTCCCAAAACATTAAAACATGTACTTGCTTATTTTAACACAGTAAGCACAGTACCAATTTTCAGCAATATATCTTAAAATTATAAAAAATTATATGTACCCCCTCAAAATAGACTACACCCCTTTTTTCAACCCCTAGGTGGACGTTCGAAAGATGACGAAACACGTATAATATCAATATTTTATTAATGAAACTTATGTACCAATTTTTAAACCTCCACCAGTTGTAGTTTCTGAGATACACAAATTTTCATAAAAATTCCAACCCCCGTTTTAACCCCCTTAGGGGTTGCTTTTCCAAAAATCCCTTCTTAGTGGATGTTCACGTTATAAGGAAATCATATCCTCGAAATTTCATGATTCTATGATTTGGGCTTTAGGCTGGGCGTTAATAAATCCAGTTCAAATTCATATTCTCCACGCCGCGTGATGTCATGTGCCATGCAAACGGAATTGTGAGTAATTTCGGCGTAGCCCATTTTAGTTATAATATTAAATATTTGATTGGATGCCTGCCAATAGCTTTTCGTAAAACCGACATTATGTGCCGCCATAGCACTGGTTAATTCTCAATAGTTACAAATTGACACAAAAGGGGAGAATTTGTGGAGTCTTCGGCAACAGAGTATTATTCTAGAGTAGAAATTGGTGTATATTTTCACGTGGTTTCATTCTAAAACGCGCGAGGAACCCGGTAGACGTCTGACGTCTGACGTTTGACGTCTTGTCGGCATGTTATGATAAAGAGAATGAAATGTCTATATTGCTCTATCGTCGCTAGCAAAAAAAACTATACCCGGTTTTATGTAGGGGTAAACACCTAATTTATAAACAAAATTTCGTCATACCTTGTCAAGTATAGTTTTTACGCTTTCGAGCCAACGACAAATGACAAACAGACAGACCAACGGAAACGAAAAACATTTTTTCGTGACCTAGAACTTCGACATAAAATCTGGAAACCTTTTTTTTTCGCGATTACAATACCTACTTTCTTGGCGAGTAAAGTAAAAAGAAAGCCTCGCTTATATTTCAAACGTCCATGAGTTAAAACCATTCAATTCCTTAGAAAAACGCCTGATTTTTCATAAATAATGTACGACTGCTAATAATAGATTCGGATTATTTATTTAGGCCTTTTACAATCATGTTTATTCAGTGGTACGTTCGATTGCATTTTACATATTGCAAATTAAAATTGGTATTTTGTACATTAGCAAACGTAGGTACCTCTACTTAGAAAGTTGCCTTTGTCTTAGGTTTTTATGTCACGAATTACCGGACTTTTCTGTCATAGCGTATGGATACAACCTTGAAAGGAATGCCACTAAAGCAAAATTTAGTTACAGTTGGTAAAGTTTTAATTAGGAAAAATAACCTACCTAAAATACAGGGTGAGTTTGAAACTCGGAATAAATTCAGTAAATCCAGTAATTTTTTATTTTTTTTTTTGAAAAATTTTAAGTTGCGGTCTTTTTCTAAACGCAAGTAAACTCTTTTGAAGATTTCTAATTACTTCGAGAGAAATAATTAACATACACTCATGTCTTATTCGTGCTTTCAACTCCTGAACATTTGCCGGTCTAGTACAAGGAACAAATATTTGTAACTTGGTACTTATGTATAACTTAATATGCATTTTAAAAATAGTCAATAAAAACTAGGGTTGCCATTTAAAAAACTGTCGATATCGTCATAGATTTAATTTGAGACACACCAATAATTTGGTACCTATAGATGAAATAAAAGGACATAGGAACCTATTAAAAAAATCGTTATTCCATAAATCAACATACAAATTTCGCCCATCCACTTTGCCAAACTTACGCTGTTAAAGGTATATACATGATGGGAAGTTTAAATCTTTGTCTAATACCTTATAAAAAGTCTGCAGTATGGCAACGTCGCAGTAAGAGATCCGCCCCAAAAATATGACCGCCAAGACATTGGTCTGAGGCCATGATGAAGATGTTTCATACATTTCCGGGATGTCCACAGAAAATGTTTCGGGACAAAACATCGATGTTTGCAATGCATTGAAAATTTTTTAAATAGAAATAGAATTACAAAATAAATCTAATTATTCTAATCTAACACCTTAACTGAAACCAAAAGTAAAAGGTATAATCAAGATCGAGAAGCATCGGCAAAATAATTATTTTAATAAAATTAAGGAATAAATCCATTAAAATACATCAATGCATCGACAAATATTAAATGGTCTCGATGCATCGCTTGAGAACGATGCTTCGATGTATATTGAATATACATTTTTCTGTTAGGTGTTTTTTTGACAGTAGTCTGAAATTTTCTTTAGTTTATTGCTTTTGTGTAATAACTGCTGTTTTTAGTGTTTTGTGATATTTTTTGGAGACTAATTAAGATGAGTCGCAAGAAGTGTCAAGTATGCGAGAATTCGAATAATTCTGCAGTTACTTTTCATAGTTGAGTAAATAGAAAGTTGTGTTACTGTTATTTGTAGGTTAGGTTTAAACTATAGTAGCAATGCCACATTCAAAGGTAAATCCACCATCATCCCTACTCCCAGCCCCACCCAGCTCTTCACCGCCTCTCTTCTACAAACTATGTTGTCAACACATTTTAATAGGGTTTATGAATGACATGTGCCATCTGTAGGTACCATATCATCGCGACACACAGTATCCGTATTTTTTTCTTAAAAATTCCACAACTTAAAATGTTAATATCCATGTCCAAGACTTTTTCCAAAAAAAAAACTGTACTGGATTTACTCAAATTATGCCAAGTTACAAAGCAAAATGTAAGAGAGAGAGAACAATATTGGCAATTAACGGCAATTTTTTTAAATATACGATGGCACTATTAATCATTTATGCGATGGAAAAGACAAATGAACAGTTTTTTCATTGAAACTCATTGAATATAAAAACTGAAGGTAAAGGTAAAATATAAAAATATTAAATACCTGAAATTCTTAAGATTATAAAATTGTACCAACATCTCTCAATAACAGGTGGAGACGTTGGGTGTGCCCACGACCTCGGAAGAATCGCAGTCGTATTTAATAAAATTTTTGTCACCTTCTTCAAAGAAAACTCAATTCATTTATATGTAAATTTTAAGGAAAACTGTTAATTTGAGTCACCATCAAGGATTTCTTGAATGGGTACGGCTATTGATCATTGTATGAACATAATGTTTTCCTCCCAATAAAAAATAAACTAGTTTTTATTGAAAATATTGAATTGATAATATAATTATTGAAAGCGGTCCGGTTACCGTACTCCTTAAGGTTATGCGTGAACTTCCAATTTAAAAAGACGACAATAATAATTATTAGTCTTTACTTTACATATTTTTATGTATGTATATAATATGTCAAGGGCCTCATAACTTTTAAAGGGAAGTCCGGATTAATAGGAAAGTTTCGGTTTGATTTAGCATTTTAGTATCACATTAATTCGTTCTTAAATTGTAAATACAGAATAGCTTATCGGTGACTTTACTATAATATCAAAACGTTAGCCAATCACTCTGCATACAGTAGTAAAAAATCGGCAAAAACTTTTGTCCGGAACTTCGCCATGCTAATAATGTATATTTTTTTTGCAATTTATCCTCTATTTCTACAAAAAAAAACATTTTGAAGCCCATGCAAAAGAAATTATTATCTTTTAATCCGACAACTCACTGTTTATTAAGGACATTTTATCATATGACATGTCTATAAACAATTTTGATACAGATTTAATGTATTTGTATAATAATGATACATAAATTTATGAAAATTTAATTTAAATTCAAGAGAATTTTGAACGTCGTATAAATTTAAGAAATATGCTCTATATGAATCCTATATCCAGGAACAAAGGAGGAGTTTTTCTTAAACAAAATGCGATTTATCTGGTTCCAATGCTCTTATTTTAAAGAAATATTTTCGTGGTACCTACCAGAAATATTTCTTTTTCTTTATAAAATCAATGAATAATGGACATCTAATTTCTTTAATGAATAGAAAAAGTAAAAGTAAAGCATCAGCCGACATGTGTCAATATCCATTTTCTAATTATTATACTAGGAAGTTCCTAAGGTGTGAAATGTGTGAATCTTCAGCATACAAATGTAGTCGAATTAAATACATTTTAACGAAATTCTGATTGGTACCGATTTGGTAATTTAAAATATAAATAAATTTGACGTTTAAATATGAATACAGATTTTTTCACCGAAATAATAAAAATTGTTGGATTTTAACCTGCTAAAAAAAACAGTTAACTCGAAGTTAAAACATTTGTTCGCCTTTCTGAAAATGCGACTATCCTTTTTTGTCTGACTTTACTGGTTTTTTATACTTGTGGTGTTTTTAGCGCATGGATCAAATATACCGTTTTTAAAATTCTAGGTAATAAAAGGTCCTAATTTCCTAAAAAAATTAAAAATATCGTTGTCGGAAAATTCGAAAACTAAAAGCAATCGGTAACCTTGCGAAATCGTTTCGTGGGGAGCCGAAGTATAAAACCTGAGGACTGACCGAGGCGCGGCTGTTTACCACTTTGTGCTTTGTTTTCAATTCTTGTGATACAATTTATTTGACATGAAGGTTTACGTAAGTAATGGTGATTTTTTGTGATATTTTTTAGTGGAAAATTATTCTTGCGGTTGATTAAAAAAAAGCAAAACTAGTTAAGAGCTTATTTGCAAACGGCGTGTTAAATGAATATTTATTTATTTAATTTTTGGACAAACGGGGGAAGGGAGGTTTCTTAAGTCGTTTTCCGAGAAAGACATTATTTGGGCGACATTAAAATTTTAAATCTCGACATAAGAATGTTTTTATTATAAGAAAATATGTAAATATTTTTATCCTAAAACCATTTCGGGTTCTTTTTTAAATTTTATATGAGAAAGCAAAAAAGTGGTCGAATGCGTCATATATCTATCGCGCAGATAGTAAAAAAAACACTGGACGTTATTTTACAGACAATTAAACGCTTTAAAAAAGCCTAAAAACCTAAAAAAATTTGGTTGAAGAATAACTTTTTTTTCCTGTTAATTACTATAAACACTATTTGTCTGTGTAATAGTTCGGTTTCATTTAAATATGTATTTTTATTTTCTCCTCCCTGTATTAGGTATTTTTTTTTAAATGGTAACATCGGTAGGCCTTCATTTCAATCTTCGATTTTCATGATTTCATAAAAAAAGCAGAAAAATTACAGTAATCAAAAAAAAAATCCTAAGAATATTTTATAATATTTGCCAGTTTAAACTATCAAAACCTCTTGAAGAAGGAATTCCATATAAGATCCTAAACAATTGTACCAGTTATTATAATATATATTTTTCATTAACCAGATACCCAAATTGCTATAGTGTTTCAATTTATTTTTTAATTTCCTTAGTTTTCTTTCATTTCCATTACCATTTTCTCGACCGAAAGTCGTTACCCTAATTTAGGCATCTTAACTCTCCCCCCAAACACTTTTTTTTCGAGAGCTTTAACCCCCCTTCCACCGTTTCCCATGCCAAATAGGTAAATCCTTTTTTTGGGATTTGATTGTGCCTCCTCAAAGACGAAATCCTAAAGGCGCCACTGGCTTTTTACATGCAACATAAAAGGTGCAGCATAATTTATGCTACAGAACAGATAACAACGGGACTCCGGAAGTATTAAAAGTTATTATATATATCGCTTCGTTTTATCAAAAAATTGGCCAAATACCTTTCTTTGAAGTACAACTAGGTACCCAGTTTCACGTCAAAAAAAGGTTGAATTCAAGAATTAAGAAATAAGGGCAAATTTGACCAAATTTCGTCTTCTTCTTTTACTACATTATCAATTAATTTGTTTTAACTTGAAACGGTAGGTAATTGCCACCCAAAGCTGTCCTCTTTTTGGAGAAAACGAAATATTTATAAGAAACTGAAATGACGAATGCACTGTAAACTGCTGTTTGCTCTCAAAGCTGACATTTATTGATGAAAAAGTAATTGAAAGTACCCAATTAAATTGTAAAATCAAACAAACATAGACATTATTTTCAAAAATAAACCCATATTGAACCAAAAATCAAGAGAAAGAAATTGAAACTTCCTGGTTTTGACCTGGTGGACTATTTGTTACAGCCAACATATTATATGGGCAAGTCTTAACATTGAAACGCCGCCGACCAATTTTGTCCGGTAATAAATAAATTACAAGGACGTTTTTTAGGCCTTTACAAGAGTTATACAACAACTTATTTAAAAATCCATTTACTGTTGATTCAGTTTCAGATAATTATCTTATTTACATATTCTTAGATTTGTAATATAAATTTCTTGCATTAATTAATATTAATCAGTGAAATACCGTTGGGTAGTTTTATATTTAATGTGTAAATTTTATTTAATTAGATTAGATACCTACTTATAACTTAAACCTAACTTAAACTAACTTATTTAAGTAATTTAAAGATTTTTCACTACTATAAGAAAGGCTGAGCTTTAAAAAATATAGATTTGAATTCTTCTTTGAGTTTTGAGTATTTTATTAGTAAGTAAATGCTACATGTATCAACTTTAATTTTTCTAATGAAACATATTGTATATCTTTACATTCCATAATCAATTCTAGATATTTTTTTATTAAATCATTTCATATACCTTTACGAAATATTAACACTTTAATCCTGGTGTGCACCATTAATATGTTTCTCGTCAACGTTCTGAACTCAAGTCACGCTACGTTTTCGTTAAAAGGTTAGGTTAATGGACATAGTAGAGATACTGATGGGCACAGGAAAATCGTCACCGGTTCATAGAAAATCGCACCCAGTATAATAAAAAGGTCTAAGTCTGGGCGAGCATGGTTGAAAATAGGGTAATCCGACTATTTTTCTTTGATGAAAACCTCACTGGAGAAAGATATCTAAATTTCCTTTGAAATGATCTGGTTCCAGCTCTTGCTACTCTATTTCCCGATGATAATGATGTTGATTTACGGTAATTTTACGATACAGTTTCAACGGGATGGTGCTCCCCTGCATTATACTGCTCATGTAAGAGAGTATACTTAAATAAAATATAATACAGAAAGCGGTGGATAGGTAGACAGAGGTCAATAGAGTGGTCACCCAGACCGCCCAATCTCAATCTACTGGACTTTTTTTTTGTGGGACAGGAATGTTTGGATCGTTTGATCTACTGCAAAACAGTTGGTGGAGGACATTTTCCACATCTTATAAAATAGTTTCTTTTCATACTTCGTCGTTGGTCTATTTTGATTTAATATAGTTAACATTTTGTAAATGATTGAAAAAGGTATGATTTATGAAAAATAACGTTTTTTTTTTAGAAAAAAGATATTATTCAGGGCGGATAATAAAAAGGGTTCGTGTATAAACGTTATTTTTTTAGTGAAACATATTGTATATTTTTACATATTTAAATTCTTCAAGCAATTATCAGAATACGATTTTTAATATATATTATTTATTTTAGTTGCTGCTTTTAGCAGTAATAGCTTTAGCTTCTGCTCAGTCTTCTAAGCAGAGGGAATATACGCCACCAGTTGCCATCCTTAAGCAAATTGATAAGCACAATGATGATGGTTCTTACAGTTACGGGTAAGTAAGTAAGTAATCACTTACTTTATTTTATTAAAGAAATAAATCGTAAACATTTTTTTCACATCTAAAATTTTTTAAAATCATATAATTATTAAAGAAACATTATACTAAATGATGAAAGAAGATTTTTTTTATAGATAGAAACAATCCAAAAGATTTTCTTTCGTTTCAGCACGCTTTAAATTAAAAAACATCTTTAAACAATTTTTTGAGATAGATCGTTTATTTATTCTTAAATTTTTTGGGGACTCTTTCGAAATTTGTTTTATTATAGTGCTTTTTAAAAATTTTTGTTGCCAACAATTTTTGGCACAAAATCAGCTGCCCTATTAATTGTCTTACCTTTTAGTTATGAAAATGGCGATGGTACTTATAAAATAGAAACCAAATACCCAACTGGTGAAGTATTTGGTAAATATGGATACATTGATGACAGAGGTCAACTTAGGGAAGTTGAATATGGCGCCAGCAAACGTGGTTTTGAACCTTCGGGCGTTGACGTCACTGTAAGTTAATTTTTATAATTTTGTTAAGTCAAGAAATCTCATTATATTAATATAGTTTTTTTAAAATAGCATTCATCTTAGGTATTTTTTAATATATATATGTTATATTTTTCAAAGACAAACAAAATATAGAGCTTTGATTGTATTACCAATATTATTAAAAGCAAACGTTATTTACTATATTATTTTTTTTAATTCGCAATTTCTTTTAGGTTGCACCTCCCACTCTAAACCAAAACCCCGTAGCCCCCCTAGGACCCGATGATGAAGACGACGGTCAATACCGCGAAGACCCCGCAATTTACTATAATAAGGACCCCAATTACGTACCTACAGCGCCTGCCGAAAACAGCTACCGACAATCTTCGTACGAAATGAACTACACGCCCTCAGTATACGGTTCGCCGCAACCTACACATACTCAAGCTTACACTCCTCAAATTAGACCTGCTACATATACTGCTCCAGTATACAATCCTCCCCAACAACCGGCTTATACTCCCTCTTTTACTCCCCCTGCTCCTGCTTATAATCCCCCAGCTCCGGCGTACAATCCTCCTCAATACAACGATTACTACAATAATCGCGTCAATAACCCAGCCCCAGCACCCCAACCTCAGTACAACTACGCTCCCCAAAAATCGTACTGGAACCCACCTCCGGCAACTCCCTCCTCGTACCCTGGTTACAGCCCTAACATGTTTGCAGGACATCCTGCTCAAAATGTTGACATCTGGACTGGTAGTTATACTGTAAATTATAGACGATAAGAGCTGAATGATTGTAGGTGTTTGAAAAGATTGTGTGAACTTTTTTGTAAATAAATGCCAATAAAAGAAGTATGAAGTAGCGTAAGTTACCAAAAAAGAAAGAAAATAATACCGTTCTATAAAAAAACTATTTTTTTGTGCTTTAGGTACAATTTTATTAGTTTTTCTGCTCAGTCGGCTATACAAGTTTTAGTTTCTATTTATTTAATTTCTTACTTTATATTTTATCGTTTCCTATTTCCCGGTACTCATTACTATTACTTATCACGTGTCCTTGTACTCTTCCTTATTTCTCTATCTTTATCCGAATTCTTTCTTTTCTTATAAGTTCTTTTAATTTCTTGTTTGTAATTTTTCTTGTTTTGTTTATTTTAAAATAATTTTCTATATTTTCTTAGTTCATATCATTAAAATATTTAATGATAGATGGTTATTTTGAATTAAAATAGACTAAATATTACAGAAACAGCAAAAACCGTCGGTACTAATTAAAATTAAAAAACAATTCATTTAAAGCTTCTTAACCCTTTATCTTTTTAATCTCTTTTGTATGTTTTGCTATTATTAGATTCATTTTTCCTTCTTTCAGTCTTCCCTTTCTTTTTCTTCGTTTTTTATTTATCATTTCCATGATATAAATTCAATTTGTTGTAAATTGTAACTTTTAATTTCATAATTAATTATTTTTACTGTCGGATTTCGGAGTATGTTATTATTTTCTTTCTTTCCTTATTAAAAAATGAGAACTGAATAAAGCGCAAAAAAAAATCGACATTTTGAATTCAAACATTCCTGAATTTAGTGTTTTAGGGTAAAAAATGTACCTTTTATACTCATTTGCAGCTAGTCGGTATTGATAATGTAAGTAGCAATCTATTTAAATTATATATTGCATTTTTAAATTACAAACGACGAAAGATCCTTTGGATGAAATATATATAAGTAGGTACATTTTAGAATACCTCCTTTTGCCATAACATAAGATTATTTTATATATACTATTTATAAATGTTATAAAAATAGTGCTGCCATGATATTTTTGTAATATTCCTATTTAAGTTACTGTAATACAATATGTAACAATAGGTATTGTGATACAGAATATTTAATAAAAAAATTGTACAAATAATTCAGGTTTTTTCATGCACCCTGATGTCTAAATGTCAAATATTATACCAATGCAATTTTTGCACGAGGAAACAAAACACAAAAACTGCTGAGTCAACTATATTACAAATAAAACAGGGTACTAGGAACTAGACGGTACCATTAGACAACATTGTAATTTACTCCACCCTGTAAATTTGTTAAGGCTTGTTCATTACTGCAATGCAAAATGTAAAAAATTTATAAATCCCCATTTTCAGAATGGGGTATTTAATTATCGTCAGATGTAAATAATATTTTATTACCAATATTGATTTTGGTATGTTCCTCAACATAATATGTTGAGACAGAACAAACTTTCACAAGATGCAAGAATACAAATTTAAAAAAAAATATTTGAATTACATCTTTTGTTTTAAATAAGTTGCATCGCGTTGCGAATAAGCCTTAAGATATAGAAAAACATTGCAAAATCACCTTCTAAAATGCCATAATACCATTAAAAAAAACTAGACCGTTCAGTAGGAGTTTATCGTACCGCGTTAACATTCCATGGTTTTATTCAAGGTTTTCCTGCTGAGAGCTCCACCCCGTTGGATTACGTCTGAAAATTCTTGTGTGTCTCTCATAATTAGTTACTGAGACATTAGAAGATATGTGAATAAGAGAGAAAGAAGTACGATCATTATGCATACGAGGGTGTTATAAAATGTACCTAATAACGGTTACAGCATAAGAAATTGAGAAAAAAAATTGAAATATTGTCGACGTTTAAGAGGCCCTAAAAAAAAAACATGTTTTTCGGTCGGTTTTAAAAAAGTTATATACAAGATCAGAATTGACTGAGTGTCACGTGACATAAACAGCATCTAGCGAGGGGAATCAAAAAAATATACTTTAATCCTTAGACCGACCAGAAAATATACACTTTCTGGACAATTTTTCGTACAGAAAATATAGTTTTTTAGATCAAGACCGGAAAATTGACGTAAGGGACCGGCAATAGTATATTACGTACCGAGGTGGAAAGTGTTTCATTACTGTCGAGAGATTAGATAGTTTACCGAGACGCGAAGCGTCGAGGTAAACTATATCTCAGAGACAGTAATGAAACTTTTCACCGAGGTTTGTATACTATTTTATTTACAACCACATCCAACATCCACTTCTTATTATTTTGAGTTCAAATAATTATTAAAAGGTAAATGTCATTTTGACTTTTCCATTGCAAAAGTAGACAGACATTTAGAATTTCAAATAACCGCAGGTGATAAAATAACGTAGGTAATAATACACATCAAGATGGCAAATATCATTTTTGGAATATGGTTTCCATGTCACTAAACAATATATTATTTTTTTAAAACGTTAGTGTCAAAGTTTTTACAAAACACCAAAAAAATGCTCTCAGATGAGGAATTTGATTTGGCTGCTACTCCCCCAGAAATTCGAGAAGCAGCAAAAATAGTAGAAGAAGATCTTCTGCCAACTAAAAGCCGCCCGAGATATGACAAGGCATATAACTGTTTTAAAGAATGGTGTATTGGAAACAAAGTTCAAAATCCTGGTTCTGAATCGGCGCTACTAGCTTATTTTAGTGAAAATGCCAAGACAAAGAAAATATCAACGCTTTGGTCAATATATTCAATGTTGAGGACCACTCTATCAATTAGGGAAAAAGTAGACATATCTAAACACGCAAAGCTATTAGCATTTTTAAAAAAGCAAAACAAAGGATACAAGCCGAAAAAATCGACCACACTGTCTATGGATAATATTGAAACATTTTTGGAACAAGCACCTATGGAATTTCTTGTTCAAAAGGTATTTTAGGCTAAAAGGTTGACTATTTCTATATTAACTTATTATTTTATACATTTGTAGGTCGCATTGGTTATTGGTGTCTCAGGCGCCTGCCGATCAGATGAATTATACAAAATGAAAACAACAGACGTTCACTTTTTAGAAGAAAAGGTCGCGATTGAAATACAAAATAGCAAAACGTACCAGCCACGATCATTTATGATAACTGATAATAAATGGATTGCACCACTTAAGGAGTACATAACTTTACGGAAAAATATACAGGATGGAAAGCTTTTTATGCAAATAAGATATGGAAAAATTAGTAAACAATGTATTGGGCACAACACTTTAAGTCAGTTTCCAAAAAAAATTGCAGCTTTTCTGAAGCTGAATACTGAAGGTTTTACTGGTCACTGTTTCAGAAGAACAGCGGCTACTTTGCTCGCAAATAACGGTGGCGATCTTATGCAAATAAAGCGGTTAGGAGGCTGGAAATCTAGCACAGTAGCTGAGGGATACATAGACAGTTCGGTTTCTACTCAGGTTAATACGGCAAAATTGATTTCAAAGCCAAGTTCAAGTTTTACTAACACTACTTTAACTTCAAATAATCATGAAATAAACCTTTCAAAAGAAGAATTTCAGCAAGGTTTAAACATATCTGTGACTGCCTACAATAATGCCAATGTAATATTTAATGTAAATAAGTAAAACATAAACCATGTTAATTTTTTGTTTTTTATAAATGTCATTTAGGTATAATTCATTTAAAGAAATAAAAAATAAAATTATTGTTGTTGAATTTGTGTAATGAGTTGTGTGTTGGTGTGTTTGTATATTATTTTGAGATATCGATTTTTATTAAAATTTAAAAAAAAAAAAATTTACTATTTTGAGATATCGATTTTTAATAAAATTACAAAAAATAACAATTTTACTTTCCACCCGGGTGGAAAGTGCTCACTTTCCACCCGGGTGGAAAGTAAAAGTCAAGAAACGTCAACTTTCCACCTTTCAAAGATAGGTGAAATGTCATTATTACATACATGGTTGTAAATAAAAGATTTTTCCGGTCCCTGTTGTTCATTTTTCCAATCGCTCCTTGATAATACAATCTACCTTGATTTCGTTACTATGATATCAATATTTCGATGTATTGTCGAGTGACAGTTCGTTGATTTTTAATTTGTTGTTTATGTGAAACTTGTTTCGCGACACGGAAAATGAGATTCCAAGAAGAAATTTTGGAAGCAGCAAGGAAAGCTACTTACGATATATTGCCCGTAAAATCAAAAGCCCGTTACGAGAAGTCATATGACGCATTTAAAAATAATATAAAATAAAATAAAATAAAGAATTAAATGTATATCGAAGTATCGGTCTTAAAAAAATATTGTACGTCACGCAACCGAAAATTAGTGTTTTGCAGGTCTCTTCAAGCCTCCAGGACTCGACGGCTAGCCATGGAAATGCTTGTCTCACCCTGTAAAACACTACTTCCCGGTCTTAACGTAAATTACTATTATCCGCTTGGTAGCAAAAAGACATTCCTAATCCCGCATGGATTAATATGGAGAGGGAAATCTCAGTTGCTGTTCCCTTTAATACGCCACTGAGGTCTTTCATATTTTTATTATAATAAAGAGTAAATCTGATACGTTAACATATTCATAAATTTATGCTCTAGATATCTTACGTATTCAGTATGGGTTGAGTCTATGTATGTCTTAAGTGACATTAAAGTGAACCGAGGTGTGACACATCTAAGGTCAAACGTCAGGACTACAGTTGTTCCTTGATAAAATGGCGAAGCAAACTTTAAAACCTAATTATTTGAATAATATACTATAGTAAATTCGCTCAGTAAACCTGCAAGATGGCCGACATGTCATATGACAAAAGTCATTGAAAATGCAAAAATTTATTTTATTTAGCTGGAATATGACTTTTGTCATATGACATGTCGGCCATCTTGCAGCTTTACTGAGTGAATCGACTCTAGTGAATATTGTGCAAATCAGCCGACAATGAAGCCTACACAAAAAATATACATTTTTTTTGTTTGTATATACACGTTTTCTAAACAACTGATTTTTTGCAAAGTTCAATGATCTGTTTATAATAGTATCCAATTCAAACATGCAAAAAAACTGAATATGTGATGAAGAGCTACAAAAAAATATTGTTTACAATTACAGGTGACACTGGTGACTTAAGGTGGGAGTATCAATATGTTTGCCAACCTATTTCGCGTATGTTTATTTCTTTTTTCTAGCTTTCATACAAAATTTAAATAAAATTAACATCAATTGCATATTCTTTAGGTAATAATTGACATATTAAATAAATATCAGGGCATATCTTAAGTTAAGAGTTAAGATTTTCTTTAACATTACTATGTCATTGTTCTTTCACTATACAGTTCTCCCAAAATTAGCAATGAAATACATTGATATTTTTGTGATATTTCAGATATTACCTAAATAATTTGCCGACGATATTAATTTTATTTTAATATTATTTAATAAAATAATAAACTAAAAAAATCAAAGCGAAATAGGCTATAGGTTGGCAATAGATTAAATGACGTTATAAATTCCACTGTAATGAATAATACTGTTTAAAAAGACAGTAATTTATGATATTTTTCGCGTAATGAGCGCGGATCACCATCCTGTTGTAACGATATTCGATCACCATGAAGATCTGCTTCTGCATGGTGAGGAAATAAAGTAGTCAATGCTGGAATGTATGGCCATTTAAGTTACCTTTAAGGAATATTGGCCCAATGATGCGATCGCCAATAATTATGCCTGCCCAAACATTAAGTTTTTACAGACGCTGGGTGTGTGATTCTCACATCCAGTGAGGATTTTTTGGCGGACTAATATCGAAAGTTCCGTTTATTGACTTCACCACTTGTAAAAAGGATCCAGTTCAAATTTACTGAATACTGATTAAGTGCATTTATCATCACTTATCACTTTACAAAACTGAAGACGGCAGTCCGGATCATCTTCCCGTAACTATTGTACCATTGACATTGTGGAAGGACGCATAGGACATGATTTCACTAACTTGAATAATTTTTCTTGAAGAGCAAGTAAAACGTTTAATTGCGTGTCTTCATCCATTACTCCAGGCTGCCTTATTCTTGGTATATCCCTGATGTGGCTCACTGTACGATAACGTCTTTCAAGTTTGCTGATGGTGCCTTGGGAAATTGGTGGTAGATCGGGGTGTGTTTCGTGAAATAAAGCTGCTATTTCTGCATTTCAATTTTGTAAATAACTCATTATAGTATAGCAAAAATATGTCTTACTATAAAGTAGCGGAAAACAGCACAAAATACTACAACAGATAAGTATTCACTTCTTTCAAACCGAAAATAAAGTGACCATTGGTATGCGGCATCAAGTAAACAAACAACCTTATCAACAATAAAGTTTCCTTTTTTTTAAAACAGTCTGCGCTGGCAAAACCCAAATTGCAGTACTAATTGTTGCTAAAACGGCAATTTTTTTTTCTGGCTTTCTAGATTACCGAAATGCAAAAGTAAATAGTGGGTCGTATTTCCTTTTTTATGCCCTTTCCAACGATCTATCACAACACATACCCTTACACAAAAGAGGGGCCAATTTCATGCATGAAGACACGAAAAAAGTATGCCAAACTAAAAATAAACGCAGCCGTAGTTCTGAATTTTTTCAGCAAATAGAGAGGCATTCTAATACTGAATTTATTATAGTTAAAAATACCACACTGTATAAAATGTATAAACAAGAGATTTTATTAGTTTTTAGTGACTATCAAAGACCTAATACTAGTCTCTATAGAATAATAAATACTTTTTCAATTATTTCGGTGGTTATCTGATTTTAATAAATAATATTTTTATTACTGTGACTGTGATAACCAGATAATTACATGGGTAAAGGAGAAAGCTTAATCAATCAAAATATTTAGGAAAAAGTAGCGTTATTGGTTTTATTAATATTTTTGTTAAATCAAATTTAGAAGCTGTTATTTTTCCGAATCCATAAAATAGATTCAATGCGAATTTTAATTTAATGGCCAAATTTTTGGATTTTTTTTATATTTCTCCAACTTTAGAAATTTAAATTCATATAATCTACTTATATATAAAATTGTAAAGTAGTGACTCACTGACTGATTCATCAACAAAAAAAAACCCCAATCCTAGAATCATGAAATTTCGAGAATGTCTTCTCCTTATAACGTAGGCATCTACTAAAAAGGGATTTTTCGAAAATCAACCCCTAAGAGGGTAAAAACCGGGGTTGAAATTTTTCTAGGAATTTCTGTATCCCAGAAATTGGTGGAGGTCTAAAAATTGGTTATATATAAGTTTCTTTAATAAAATAATAATATACTTACGTGTTTCATTATTTTTTCCAAATTCACTTAGGGGTTGAAGAAACCCTATTTTAAGAGGGTACCTATAACTGTCTTTAATGTTAAGCTATATTGCTGAAAATTGCTTACTCTCTTAAAATAAGCAAGCACGTGTTAAAAAAATTACGTTATAGGTCATCACAGACCACAACATTGGCATTAAGGTAAGGTGACCATTTTCTTCTAACCTGAAACCAGGACACAGAATACGGAAGAAATTCTGTGAACCAGGACAATATGAATTTTGACCAGCTACGTCCAAATTTTACAAATCTTTACTAAAAATTCACCCAACGCCAACGGCCAACCTGTATACCCAAGTAAATAAAGAACTTGTAGATATCAAAAAATGTTGCGTTTATTTAAACACAAGAAATAATGTGAAAATTAAAATGTGATTTTACAATTTAAAATAAAACATAATAAACATAACATAACATGATAATATAAGTCATAATAATAATAACATAATAAAACATACAACAAACAAGTAGTTATTTAATTTAGTTTGATTTTTTATATTTTTCTGAGGAATGAATTGCTTTTAACAAATTTTCAATTTTCTGAATATTTCCATAGATTCCAAGGATTTCAAAGTTCCCACTTTCAATTGGGTTTTTTCGCTAGTCCAGATGTTGTTTAGTAAAAAAAAAAATAAAATAAAAACTCGTTCGGTAGGTGCATTAGTTCCTGGCATACAGAGGCAATACTCTACCAGTTTGCCAATATAATTATTGTAGGACACATCATTTTCTTTAAAGGCTTAAAAAATTTCAATCCACCTATCTGATACCGAGACACAATTTTGTTTCCAATGCCCAAGTTTTTCATCTGTGGTGTAGCGCTGAATGAAACAGATTTCATCAAAAAGCTCATCTTCAATTAAATTTATTTCCCCATAATGTTGAATTAAATAGTCACTGCCATGGGCGTCCATAGGGGGGGGGGCAAAACGGGCACTTGCCCCCCCCCCCCTAGGCACCCACATTACTATTTTATTTCATAATTCAGTATAAATATTGAATAGTACAGTGGTTAGTTAGTAGATAAAAAAATATTGGTAAAGTTTTTGCCCCCCCCCCCTGAAAAACGCTCTGTGGACGCCCTTGGTCACTGCATACTTGAACTATTTGATGCCTAGGTTTCATGTTTAATGTAATCCAATTAAACTTCTCGATTCCCTCAAAATGGTCTTCTGATTCTCATTTAACATTTTTTTTTTTTGGTTTTAATGTTTTAAATTCTAAATCTAATCTAAAGCCAGTACTTTTCGTGTACTGGTTTTGTTTAATGACTAACCAGGACTTATGCCCTGAAAACCAGTACTGTACTGGTAAAATAAGTACGATTGGTCACCTTACATTAAGGCCATCACTGCAGCGGCGCACCCAGGATTTTATGTTAGAGGGGGCCCGCCAACCAGTGCTGGAAGCAAATTTTTTAATTAACTTTTAAGTTACGCATTTTTCTAGAACTTCGGAGCTTTTTTAACAGGTACTCTTGCAGGGAAGATCGCAATAGCCTAGTCATGGGAGTCGTTAAACGGTTTCTTAGAGGGGGGGGGGGGCATTGGCGGTTTGTGACTTGTTAATTTGGGGGTGTACTAAAAGCCCGCTGTACGCGAAATGCGCCGCAGGCGAAATTTTTTTAAGACCACGCCCAAATTTGGTCAATAATTATTATAGTAAATATTTTAAAAATTTATGATTACCTTTTTATTCTATTAAAAATGAAATAAGATAAAAAATAAAAAGGCTAATTTATTTTTCATTAGTGGGTACATTGTTTAAAAGTTAAGTTCATTCATCTGTTTTTATTTGCAGCAAACTTATCAATAACAATAAAGTCCCTATATTTACACGTTGTGGTATGTATCAAGTTAATTTCGAGAGTTTAGGTCTTCCCTTATTTTAATTTCAATTTTTTGCTCAATACTTAATGAGCTAAAATTGTTTCTCAAACATTCATAGTCGTTTTGGCATTAAAACTGTTTATTTTTATTAAAATAATTCTTTACTACCCCAAAATAATAACAAAAATATAAAGGAAAACTCGAAATAATAAATTCATACATTCAATCAAACCATATTAAACCTCAATAATATTTTTATTAAAATAATTCTTTACTACCCCAAAATAATAACAAAAATATAAAGGAAAACTCGAAATAATAAATTCATACATTCAATCAAACCATATTAAACCTCAATAAGTCAACTTTTGTCAATAAGTCAACTTTCAGGGGGAGGAGGGGGGGCAAATACCCCACCTGGCCCCCCTCAAATGAGGCCCGTGAGGTAAATCTAAGAAAATTGACTTTTTAAAATACTTATCCACTTTCATAATTTTTCATTTCATTGGGGGTTTTGGGGGGGGGGGGGCCAAGGCCCCCTTGGCCCCCGCCCTGGGTGCGCCACTGCATCACTGCATGTAAAATAAACACAATTTTTACCCTTCGCTCTCACCGAATTTCCCCGAAACCCCACATACGATTTAATTCAATTTAACAATGTAGCGAGACCTATCCTTAAACTCTGTTTCTCATGTAGCAAATTTTCCGATTACCTTTTTGTTTTTAAAATATACTATAATTTGAGTTAGTATAAATAGGCACTAACTTTCAAAATTATTTTCTCACAAGGAACGGCCTAAATTAAAGATCTGTTACAAGAAAAACAAAAAAATTAAATTTCTGACATTCAACTAATCTAAATTTTTTAACATAAAATTTATTTTTGTATATTTGTCAAAATTTAAAATAATCCGCATTGCCTTATTTTGTAAAATTTGTAATTTATGAAATTTTTCCTCACTAGTACAATATAAAATCGAAGAATAATAAAGAAAATGGGGTAATATAATAGTATTAAATACAGTTTTTTAGAAAACAAACTTAAATTAGAACTGATTCTTTTAAAATAACCTACTTTTCCGGCAATCTTAGATATTATGATACGTTCAAAATAATTACAAATTTTAATTTTGAATCAATGATCACCCCTTAATATTTAAAACTGTTTACTTATTCCAATTTTTCACCATCAATTAAAACATTTATATTTTGACAATTTAAATAATTACCCATAACCATACATTTAGTTTTTGAAATATTTAATTTTAATTTATTTACTTTTAGCCAATTTAATAATATATTTATCTCAGAATTTAGAGTATTTAGACCATCAAAAATATTTAAAACATTAATGTAAATTAAGGTGTCATCAGCAAATATTTGTAACTTACATATTTTTAAAACTAAAGGCATATATTGTTTATTTCTAAAGAGTTACTTAGGTTTCTAGTTTAAATTAAAAATGTATCCTAACAATAAATATTGTTAATTATCTCTGGAAAAATTAACGACTTGATTTGATTTGATGTTAGACTCTTAATATCTTTTACGTATTTCTAATAACAACTTACCTTTTGTCTGACAAAAAAATAAATTTAAACACTACCTTTATGGTTTTTTTACATAACAAATTATGTTACTATATTGCTTATAAGATAATATAAAAATGACCAATTTAAAAACAAATTCGTAGACTTTGTGAGCTTTTATTTATTTAATTAGTGTACTTAGATCATACTAAAACCACTTTAATAAATGAAACAAAAATAAAATTATATAAAACTGAGAAAACTTAACCTCAAATTAAGATTTTCAAAAATCAAAAAGAAAGAACCGTTAATAGGTGAGCATTACCTAATTCTTACTTTCCCGATAGAGAAAGCAAACGTATTATTTAAAAAAAAAAAAAACTCCCCCAAAAATCGACCAAATTAACCAGGATCCGTGTGACAGGACACAAAAGCTAACTTCAGGACCTTGCCCCCTTCTTCCGTGTAAACTGTAGCACTTATAAAATGGGAAAGTACGACCCCCCGCACCACTCTAGTGCGGTGTCTGCGTCCACGAAACATGTTAAGATACGTGAGTACCATTCACCTTGTTAACCCTTTTTAGATATTTTTTTAAAGTGAAATGTGCCCCCCGATTGGGGGCGTTCTTATGTAAACAGTGACCTCATTTGGATAACCGGCAATTAAAAAAATATATATATATATAAAGTGAAGTGATTTGATAGCTATTTAAAGGTATTTTTTATATTTGGTTACTTTTGCGAAATTTTCTGTTCCTGTAAAGTTTTAAACTGGTAGAATTTTTCCAATATAAAATTTTATAACCCTTTTTAATTTCTAAGATACAGAAATTTCAACCCCCGTTTTATTACTTTAGGAGCTGATTTTCAAAAAATCTCTTCTTAGTGGATGCCTTTATTATAAGAAGACATCCTCAAAATGTCATGATCCTAGGATTAGGGGCTTAGACTGGGCGTCTATGAGTCAGTCACTACAATTTTACATACAGTATAGTTTAAAAAAAGTGTAATTAGTTATATGCATTTTATAGTATCTATTCGCAAGCTAACCATGGCTAAATTTGGTATTAAAAATGGATTTTATAAAATTTTGGATATTTGTTAAGGAAAATTACCCTTCTCAGGGGGGGGCGTTTTCATGTCGTCTTATAGTGGCGTCATTGTTATCCAGCCATTTATTCAAACATAATTAGAATTTAAAAGTAAAGGGCATTGTATATTTAATGAATAAGCCATAATTATTAATATATTTAACATCATAAATTTTGTTGAATGATGTTATTGTGAAGTATTTTTACCCTGCCCACATTTTTTTTGTAAGAAAAAACTATGCATTAATTTTGGGTTGTGAATTATTATCATTACATTTTTATTTCAGTAATTTGTATAAATATATTTCCAAGTTCCAGCAGAGGCGTAAAACTTTTTTCAATTTAGTAACTACCCCAAAGGGGTAAATTACCTGCTGTATACGAATATCCAAAAAACCGGTGGAAAAAAATTACAGGATAAAAACTTCGAAACGAATTAAAATTTTTCTAGTGGCGAAGATTGAAATTCTACTACAGACGTTAAATCCAAATGGAGAATTTCATTCTCCACCACTAAAAAAAAAAAAGTGCGTTTGCAAACGCTACAGGCGGAATTGAAACGTACCCAAAAAAAAAATCGTCGCTGCATAAACGGTGCTCATGAACGTTGCTAACATCACACATATGCTTTATTGTTGTTTTCTTTGCTATTGTGGGTGTTTAATATTTATGGATTACTTACTATAGTTTTTGTGTAGTTTAATGAATTGTGTTTGTGCTTTTATATGACTTGGATACAAAGACTAGTTAAGACCATTGTATGATTCTATTACCCAAATAGGGCTAAAATAGCGGGTATTTCGTATTTTCAATCAGTAGGAATTAGTAATAGTTCTTCTTAACATAGTATAAAACAAAGTGGCTGTCCCTGTCTGTCCGTCCCTACCAGCTATATATGCTTAAATCTTTAAAACTACGCAACGGATTTTGAAGCGGTTTTTTTAAATAGATAGAGTGATTCAAGGGGAAGGTTTTTATGTATAACTAGCGACCCGCCCCGGCTTCGCACGGGTGCAATTTCAGAAAGTGGCATGCCGGGTACTAATATATCGGGTTTATTCGGGTTTGTATTTATACCAGCGGGTTGCAACGCATGCCGGGTACACGCTAGTAATATATAATTTAATATTATTATTATTAATCTAAACACATTTATCTAGGCTTAGGCCACACAAGCAAGATTTTAAAGCCCGGACCTGTCTATTTTTTCATTCGTTAAATGATAATTTTGCAGTGCGCATGCCTATTCCTGTGTGGTTTTGTTTACACGCACAAGGCCATATTTGCCATTTTCGTGATTATTGTTTGCGTATCTAAAGGTAAATGTCTACGGTTTTAAAGGACGCGCATTAACAAAACTAGTATTAAATCTACTTTAAAGTATAACGACCACTTTCTGTAACCTGCTTTTGATCAACCCTGTACACCATGACATTACAAATAAAATTACAATTACCCAATGGCAGTGATAAATAAATAATTTATTGGCAACTTTTGCATTTCCAGGGTGGGGCTAAAACCTTCAACAAACGAGAATTACGACCAGTTTTTTATGATTCTTTTACCTTAAGAATTGTTTTATATTAAATAAAATTAAACAATGTTAACAATTTAATTAATTATTGCCTTACGCATTTAATGAATGATAAATTTTGTAATGTCCATTATTTCTATTGGTACAGGTAACGGTGCTTTATAAACTGAATATGTATGGATTTTCAATACCATTTTAAGCCAAAAATGGCTTAATATAATTTTTTTTAAATATTCCAAACGCGTCACTTCAATTTTGAGACCCAATAAAATCTTATCTTATTTCCAACGTACGTAGAAGAAGAATTGGGGTACGAAGATGGCAAACAATTTTTTTCCCCTTTTCCTTTACCAATCTCCTCCTTTTTCGTTAGTTTGTTTATCACAGCCATTTTTTTTAAAGACCGTTTGACATAAAGAGCTGAAATTTGGTATGATTATAATAATTTATTACCGAGAAAAATGCTACAAAAATCCAGTTCTCATTTGATACAATTTTTTCTTAATACAAAATTCCGCTTGTTTTTTTATTAGCTAATTATTAATTTGAATAGTAATTTAAGCAAATCAGTGAACCAAAACCTAATATTTATAATAATACTTATAAGTACAGCTAGGTGCAACTCGGCGAACATTTATTGCTACATATCGCTAGCAAGAGATAATGTCAAAAGACAAATAATTGTCCCAACCCTATTGTATTAAAAATAAACTTGGACCAATTGTGTCATTGATAAATGCAGTATTCTTTTTACATATTTGCATTTATACAATGTGCATGTTGTCATAATAATATGTCATATACCTAATATGATTTTTGCTATTATTATGGGTTCTGGTTTGATTATAAAATACTTAAGTGGCATTCTCAACGTCATTTAATCCATTACCAACCTATAACCTATTTCGCGTTGCTTTTTTTAGTTTATTATTATATTAACCAACATTTAAATAAAATCAATATCGTCGGTACAGTATTTAGCTTTCTAACTGTACTTACGTCTTAGAGCAAAACGGCTTTCATGGCCCTATCTTCGATTTTTATTATCTTTCCAATAGTGTTAACTTTCGGTTAAACCGGATGAAAGAAATATAGTACTTCCGGTTTAACCGGAAGTTGACACTATTGGAAAGATAATAAAAATCGAAGATAGGGGCATGTAAGCCGTGTTGCTCTAAGACGTACAGTTAGAAAGCTAGACGCTGTCAAAGTTCAAAAATGTCATTTTTCAAGAGTCAATATCTCGGAAACTGTTAAGTATAGACTAATAATGCTTTTATTAAAAAACGTTCATAATTTTATGCAGAATCCAAAAAAATTATATAAAATGGGGGTATCCATTTAAGATTTAGATCTTACCCCCCTCCCTCCTAGGGGCTTGAAGTAACAAAATTGACAATATACGCAAAAGATGTCCCCCTTGAAATAAAAATCGACCGGTCCGAGCGATTTTCCACATTTTCATTTTAAAGCAGGAAAATCGAGGTGTTAACTTTTCGTTGGACTACCCTGTATACACAAATATTTATTCTAGAATAATACACACAAATAAGAGTTTATATAGACATGTTACAGAACAAAAAGTCCTCTATAAACAGTAAGATGTCGGCTTGTCGCAAAAGTACGTCATATTTTTACTTCATAGTCGTTCGTATCTACCATTGGTGCGTTTTAACGTAAAAGAAATGAAAAATCCGATACCATCATAACAGAAAGGCCATTTAAAGTACGTATAATGTAAATAATCATGTAAAACCAAATTTGCTGGTCAGTCAAATTTATTTCATTATTTTCTTATTCACAATCAGTTTTACTTTCTTCTAAATGCGTCTGGCATAAAATTTCTAAAATTGTAATACTCGAATTATAATTGCCAACGTTCCTATGGTATATAGTACCAACCTTGCATGCAAATTCTTTTATTCGCAGATTTAAAAAAAAAATGTTGTGGTCGATCGATTATGTAACTAAGACAAAAATGTTTATTGAACCGAAAATATAATTTTTTTTTAATTTCAAGACCTCGATATGTTACCAGTTATAATAAGATAGAAACATTGCATTGCGAGCAAGGCTTCTTACAGGCAAATTGTATGTCTGACTCACGGGTTTACAGCTACTGAAAGAGTGCAGATTTGTAACATAGGTATATTCCTATATTGATCCTTTCTTATATAATTGAACACTCCTGATGAACATCTAAATTATTTTTCTCGACGAGCCGCTCGATAAACATTCTATTTAAACAAAAATACGCACTGTTTCAGTATAAATAGCAGTAGTGTATAGTAGCCAATAGACAGCAGGTTTCAACTAGGCGAGGGTGCCTTTAATATTAGTACCTACCAAAAAATAAATTGAAATTTTCATTAATTTTTAAACATTTTTTATTATCTTTTTTTGTATCACACTCCTGCGGACTGTGACTAGAAACATATCGCTCGAATTGTCAAAATAGAACAGAACATATTTAATATTTTGTTTTTAAATTAAATAACGTTATCGTACAAAAACAACAACAAAAGATTTTGTTAATAAATCCTTTATATTGTGCCATTATCTCACTACAGAGAACCTGTTTCCAATTCTCTATAATGGCCCACTTCACAGCACGAAATAAAAGCTCATTAAAATTGTTACGACGAAAAATGCAATTTTTCCCTTATTTTGACACATTAGTTAATTATTATATACACGCTGTTCAAAACGTCGTGTGCGTCGTAAATTTCAACAAATTGTCACAAGTGTGAAAATTGCATACTACTTATTATTGAAAATTCAAATATAAATCTTTTATGTATACCTCATCGGCGTAGCTAGGGGGGGGGGGGGGGGGGGCAGGGGGGGGCCTGCCCCCCCCCCCCCTGATGTCCCTGGGGCCCCCCTGAAACAGTGAATAGGAAAAATATTGCAATTACAATAATGTAAACAAGGGGGCGCCCAGGCTCCCCCTGAAAACTACGCCGATGAATACCTATTATCCAGCCTTTTGATCAAAATAGTCATAACGTTAAAATAACTTTAATTGAAAACGAAATACACCAATTTTGCCTAAATTTGGCAGCTCATTTAATTTCAATCCGTTCGCAAATAATTAACCTAATCTCGCGGGTCTAGTTTCAGCTCCTTTAACTGATTAATATATGTCAAGACTGGTTTCTGTCCTCTTCTTTTTTCTTTCATGGCTTGAATCGACCTATATTGAAATCAGTAGTCTGTCATCACATATTTGCTTGGCACCCTGTATAATTTATCCGTCTATACCTAAAACAAAGCACAAAAAAGAATATTTTAATAAAAATATTATTCAAATCAACGTCATTTTATTTAAAATGTATCAAGACCATCCACATTAGGAATTCCTGTTTCCGGAAGTAGGTACTTAGCTTTAGTACTAACTACTAACATATTATCTGCTTTTAGTGATCTATTTTATTGAGCCACACCCAAAGAATTTTTGTCTCAATGTTGTTTGTAAAATCTTTATATGACCCTCGAATTATGCGATTATGTCCTTTCTCATCTTATAAATCTAAAAACCTTAGTCTCTATAGGTGTGGCCAAAAAAGTTTCGCGGTATCACAGCCTAAGCGATATTACCGATTATTGTGAATACATAAAATCATGTTAGAAATACTGATACATTTAATACAATCAATTCAAAGATTGCACCGCAAAATGCAGCGACTTGTGGACAAAAATTAATATAATTATGAATATCTAATTCTTGATTGGAAATATATATTAGATTGCCCCGGTATACCATGATTAAGCCCTATTGCCGATGCCATTGAAATTAGGGTCTATATTAAAACTTGCACACAAAATAATTATGTTTCTTGTAAATAATTTGGCAAATTAGTTACAATTAAGGTTAAAAAATTGTTCCAATTTTTAGAAAAAACAATTTACTACTGTAATTTACATTAATGTAAACGTTTTTTGTTGGCCGCAGGGGTATTTTAACTATAGCTTTATGTTTAAAAGGACTAAGCTAATGGAGTCATTCAGACCTTTAAAAACAAGATATTTTTATATTTTTTGTTTTGTAACTGTGAATGTGAGACCTAATTAAAGTGAAGCTATATTTAACTTGTAAAAAGTAATATAAAATGGAATGTAACATTATGAGATTTTATTAAGGACACCACGCCCATATATAACAAGTTGATAATTAAAAAAGCGTCTATCATGTCATATAAAAAAGGTTAAGGTCATACCAGAATTTTTATTGCTGTAAACTGTTACTTACCGGTATTAATATTTTCAAAATTCTATTTTCTCTTAATGTTCTTGTACTAAATAAATTTAAAATTAAAACATAGGTGGCTGTATTCGCCCTAGTGGCAGTAACCCTTGCTCAAGATTTTGACTATGAACCGGCACCCAGACCCGCACCGCCAAGACTCAAACCTGGATATTCTGGACCTTCTTCGAGCGCTAAGTCTCCCCCACCTCCACCAATAGCTATTATTAAACAAATTAACAGGTAAGTAAACACGTCTGTATTAAGTACACTATAAATAAATAAGTTTATATAAATAGTTTTAAAAGATAAAAACTAAGCCAAAAAATATGCACTTTAGAAAATAAATTTGAAAGAAAGCGAAGATGTTGAAAAGTAATCAAAAAAGTACTTTAGACATTAAAAAATAATATTTATTATAGATACTTTATTTCAAGCGATCAATTAAATACAAATTTAACGTATCTGTTTATTTTCCACATTATTTTTTTTTAATTTAGACACAATGACGATGGTTCCTATACGTATGGTTATGAATCAGCCGATGGTTCTTTCAAAATCGAAACCAAACTGCCAACCGGCGAAGTTAAGGGCAAATACGGTTACGTAGATGACGTAGGCAAGGTCAGAGTCATTGAATATGGTGCTACAAAGTATGGATTTGCTCCCTCTGGAGAAGGTGAATATGCACATTTATTTATAACTAAATAAATAGACTGAAATTGGAATACAGAGAATAGATAACACACTTCCCAATCCATGTCTTATAAAAAATGTGTAATTTAACTTTTGTAAAAAAATCTGTTTTCTCCATTTATCCCATATGAATTTACATTGGTTTGTGTAGTCTGCTGTAAGAAAGGTATTTGTCTTTATAGGTATCACTGTACCACCGCCAACCATCGTGGACGAAACCACGGACAAAAATGGCAACTTTCTTCCCGAATATTCTGGAGCGTACGATCAGCCAGATGATGAGCCAGCACAAGCTGATTATAGCAGGTATTTTTCTATATTTATGCAAATACCTACAGTGTACATTTCCCAGGAAAATTAAAAGTCGTGAAATTTTAAGATCACTAACCAAAGAAAATGCGTCATGAATAAAAGAGTCAAATTTACATATCAACGAATATAAAATAAATATTTTTCTTCCATTTTAGTTCCCAAGCAGGAGGCAACTTTGAATTCTCGTCCCTCCCTGCAGCCAGACCTGCTGCGAGACCAGCGCCAAGACCTGCGCCAAGACCCGCACCTTTGGAGTACTCTCCTCCTCAAACCTTTGAACCTGTCCAAGAACAACCACAAGCTCGTCCAGCTGCGTCAAGACCAGCACGTAAGGCTCTCTTACTACACTACATTTACTATACGTATCGTTTATAAAGTAACTATTTAAGGACTTTCTATGAAAGTTTATTGGTAAATGAAAAGGAAAGAAAAAACTAAAAGTCTTTCTCCACAAAATTTAATAGAACAAAAATTTGTTCAGAGGTCTCTACATGTTTCGAACGTAGAAATGTTCATCATCAGGAGACAGAAAAATGTATTGCTGATGGTTTTAGCAGAAGAGAAAATTATGAGTGGTATAAAACCTTAATGGAGCTTTTATGGAATTAAAAATTGGTGTGTCGAAATGACATAATGTGAAGAAAAGTAGAAATAAGTTAAAACATACTGAGAATGTGAAAAAGTCAATTAAAAGGGTCTAAAACAACCAAATAAACCGGGGAAGAAGAAAAAATCACTTCTAAAAAGAAGATGTCAAAATGGTATTTTTTATGTAGAAGTGATTTTTTTTCTTCCCCGGTTTATTTAGTTGTTTTAGACCCTTTTAATTGACTTTTTCACATACTCAGTATGTTTTAAGTTTCTATTTTTCTTCACATTATGTCATTTCGACACACCAGTTTTTGATTCCATAAAAGCTCCATTAAGCTTTTATACCACTTATCATTTTTTCTTGTGATAAAGCCATCAGCAATACATTTTTCTGTCTCCTGATGATGAACGTTGAACAAATCTTTGTTCTATTAAATTTTGTGGAGGAAGACTTTTAGTTTTTTCTTTCCTTTTCATACTTTCAACTCCACTTTAAGCATGAACTATTTCTTCAAATTATTGCTAAATGCATATTTTGTATACATTATTATGCGTTACTCTTTAAGTTATTAGAGGTTGTACAACTGCTACAATATATCATTAAGTATATTAATTTATTTTGACTTTTTTTCAGCATCCAGTTTCAGCTTTGATTTTCCCTCAAGACCAGCACCAGCTCAAAACCGACCGTCATTTTCACCAGCCCCGGCACCACCAAGACCAAGCTTCGCTAACGCTTCTCCATTAGATGATTTTGGTGGAATACCCAGCAGGCCCGCACCTAAGGTTACCTATGCTCAACCTGCACCTCTCCCATCAAGGTAAAGTGTATAAAAAAAACAAGACGTAGGAACTAATAACATTTAAGATAGAATGAGGACATACATAATATAATGTTGTAATTTTAAACATAACGTTGTATTTTTAGGCCTGCTCCTCAACCTTCTTTCGCGCCTGCCCCAAGGCCAGCCCCTGCACCCCAATACAGGCCGGCCCCACAACCTTTTGGTGGACGACCAGGAGGAGGAGGATCTATCTTGGACCAGCTTAGCAAAGAGTACGCTTTGCCTCAAGGAGGTTCCGCTCCCCTACATGATATCAGTTTTGGTTATTATTAAGTTATAAACGTTTCCTAGGGTTTTTGAATTGTGAAAATTGTTGTGTAATATTTTTGCTGGTTTTGATAGAAATATTAGGCAAAGAATGGCAATAAAAATAATACCTACGAATATATTTCTAAATTGAACCTTTTTTACACCAGTTTACAGTAATTTTCATTGGAATTTCTTTCTTTATACTTATTTTTCTTAATTTCATTGTTACAACTTCTTATTTACGTCTTAAATCGTGTGTATTGTACTTCTCCTAAATATTTATCTTTATCTTTTCTATTTATAAACATATCTTTATTATATGTTGTGATCTTATTAAATTTTCTTCCTCATTTATATTTTTTAATATTTATTATTAATTCTTTTTATTTTTAAAAGCATTAACAAAAACTTTAATTTCTTCACAGATAACATTTTCTATCTTTGTCAAACTGTATTCTTTTTTTCCTTTTTTGTATCTACTGTATAGACTGTATAAGTAATTTATAATATAGTTTTTATTTTATGTTTCATTACTTAATTGGTAGGGGTAGGGACCTGCAATAAATACTTTTGTTTATGGAACAATCAAATTTTCTTCTAAAACGTATACATTTTTTCTTTCTTATCTATTGCTTTCTTCATTTTTTTTTGTGTCCTTTAAATTTGTGTCTTTTTTTTACTGCTTCTATACTTTCTTATCTAATTTCCTTCCTTATTTTTCTTACTGTTGATTTTTAACTTGTCTAACCCTCTTTTCCTGTTTTACTCTTCTTACACCTCTTTTTTATATCTATATGCAAATAATTGTTGTTTATTTCTGCTAATATTTTAGAAATTTATTCTCTTGCCAAAATTGCAGGCACCTACCCAGAATCATCAGAAAATTTATAAAATTGAGCAGTTTTATGTTTTTTTTTCGTTTTTAATTCCTCCATTCTTATTGCTGAGAAAATATTGTGATTTATAATTTTGTAAATAAACATTTAAAACAATATAAGGTGGTTTTTATTATAACCTTTATTTTATTATTATGAGTATGGTCAAGAATACGACTAAATTGTATTTAACATTTTTTTTTAATTACAAATTTATATAAGCTTACGCATAGACCTATATTACCTCTATGCTATAGATTAAAACGGCTGACTTCTGGTACTAACTGCCGAAACAGTCTCACATAGTTCTATAAGGAGCGGTTTCATTCCAAACGAGTTCCATGGAACCTATCAGCATCAGCTCCCTGGGAACCTATTAATCGCGTCTCCATTTTTACAACAAACTGTATGAATTCCGACATAAATTTAATTCCCATCATTGCTGGTTTTCTTTTAAAATTTATTTAAACTTTATAACAATGTTTAAAATTTATTGGATACTTTTTAATAGTTATCCTGGTATCCTTAAAGGCGCTCTTAATAATTTTAAGGAGTGAATTTTATATTATAAATACGCACGTTCCAAATTTCGCATATCTTAGATCAAAACTGTCAAAGACTGTTGTTTCGGGCAGATAAATGGTTGGACGTCTTTGCATACCAAAGAAAATTATAAGCAAAATGATATTTCGCTAATATGTTAGATCACAATATCTTCTGGATAGTATGGCGAGTTTCAGAAATAAATTTTATTGATACGATTTTAAATACATATTATTATAGATATCTGTAAGTATAGCGGTTAATTTATATGATTAAGACGCCTTCGCCATTTCATTTTTAAAATGAATCGATATTTAGTTTATTTTTCGTTTTCTTCAAAAAGCGGCCAAATATACGTCTTTGGGTAGCAGTTAGCTACAGTTTTTAAGTCAAGAAAAAATTAATTTATAAATTAATAAAAGCGAAACTTGAAATTTGATCAAATTTGCCCATATTTCTTTCTGCTTTTATTAATTTATAAATTCAACCTTCTTTAACGTAAAATTAAAGGTAATTGTACTTCAGTAACGGGTATTTGGGCAATTTTTGGATAACAAGAAGCACAGTAACGAATTATTGATCAAAAAACGAAATGGCGAATGCGTCCTTAGTTTTTGCTCTTATAAAACGTTACTCTATAGAGCTACCCTTACTACGTTTCGCATAGAAAATAATATTAAACATGAACTATTAAAAATACAACTCTTTTTAAAATAGCATTTAGGCACCACTTTATTCTATTTTTGCAATTTGGCGAGTTGGCGCGGATATAAATTAATTGGGTGATCATATATTTTAAATAAAATTTAAATTCAGTCCTAAATCTATTTAAAAGGTTTTAACTTTGAAGGATACAGTAAAAATCAGTTAATTAAGACAAAATAGTATTTTTGACTTTTGCAATATATGGTTCAATAATTCATTATTATTCCTTCCTGGTTTAAAAAAAATTAAAAGCATTTACTAATGTTCTTAATAGGTAATAAATTACCAAACCAATTTAGCTATATTTATCTAAAACGGTTTAGATAAGATAAGACAATGCTTTGGCATATTATTTATTTTAATTAAATTTTATGCATGCTATTAAAGGGAACTAATGTGCTGATTTTTGTATTTTTTTTTTGGCACTACAGATTTTAAAATAATAGCGAAACAGAAATCGCCCGAATTTTAATACGAAATTAGGATGTTTTACAATAATAGCAATATTGGAATATAATGTAGCAATTAAACAAGATAATGCGTTATATAATAAACTTATAGTTGTATTTTTATTTTTATCTTTATTTGGCTCTAATTATTTCCTAATATGGGTCCGTTAAGGTGGGAGTATCAACACATGCTTGCCAACCTATAACCTATTTCGCGTAGATTTATTTATGTTTTCTAGCTTTTACACAAAATCAGTATCGACTTGATATTCTATAGGTAATAATAATTGACATATTTAATAAATATCAAGGAATTTCATAACTTATTTTAGGAGAATTGTATAGCGAAAAATATCGGGTAAGATTTTTTTTTAGGTTGAATTCTCAACGTCATCCAATCTATTGCCAACCTATAACCTATCTCACGTTGATTTTTTGAGTTTATTATTTTAATAACTAACATTTAAAGAATATCAATATCGTCGGTACATTATTTACGTGGTATCTGATATATTACAAAAATATCAATTTATTTCATTGCTAATTTTGGATGAATTGTATAGTGAAAGAACAATGAGTGACAATGACATAATAATGTTAAAAAAAAATCTTACCCGATATTTTTTGCTATACAATTCTCCTAAAATGAGTTATGAAATTCCTTGATATTTATTAAATATGTCAATTATTACCTATAGAATATCAAGTTGATACTGATTTTCTTTCAATTTTGTATAAAAGCTAGAAAACATAAATAAATCTACGCGAAATTGGTTATAGCTTGGCAAGCATGTTGATACTCCCACCTTAACATTATTATGTCATTGTTCTTTCACTATACAATTCTCCCAAAATAAGCAATGAAATAAATTGATATTTTTGTAATATATCAGATATTACCTAAGTAATGTGCCAACGATACTGATTTTATTTAAATGTTAGTTTAAAAAATAATATACTTGAAAAAACAAAGCGAAATAGGTTATGGGTTGGCAATAAATTGAACGACGTTGAGAATTCCACCTTAAACAAAATGTATTTCTATTGATACACTAAGGCCTCTTTCACACTATTAGGTTTAGCCGGTCCGGTTTCAAACCTGAAGCAAACCGGACAAGTAATGGACCATTCGTTTAAATATAGCTCTTCACACTATCAGGTTCAGGTTTTACTTACTTCAGGATTCTGTCCGGTTTAAAACCTGACCGACAAACCCGATAGTGTGAAAGGGGCCTTACAGTGCCATTTTATGTGAGTATGAGAGAGTAAATAATAGGTTTAAGCCCGCAATAAGGACAATAGATCACATAGTGTTGCCGACGTGACCAACGCATGCGAGACGATCCCTCGGTTAAAGAGAAGGGACCATCTGTGCTGGCCACGTTTGACGAAATCACATAGCTTCGCTTCGTCGACAGAAATTCAGTTTTAGTATTCAGTAGTATTTGGAACTTCGTTTGGGTTGTGCAGCGAATTTAATTATTCGTAATTATTTTACTTTTTTTCTTTTTCATGCAGTTAGCAATTATTTTAAATTGTTTGTTTTTATTAGCCTTCGGTGAAAAAAAAATGCTGGTGTACAACTTATTAAATCTATAAAAATTATTTAAAATCGTTTTGGATGTTGGGAGAGGTTAGTCCGGATACAAAAATGCAAAACGCCCATCTACTTCTTCTGCACTCTTAGCTTTCGCACAACATAAAGTAATTTAACAAAAAAAAAATGTAAGAATTGTTAGAAATTCTTTTACCTGTCTGGTCATTCCTTGGTATCGTAGCGTGATAACGATATAATAAAAAGAGACACGATATATTACATAAATAAATTTCGTGAATAGCTATTAATATGCTTACATTGAATAATAGGAAATTAAATAAGTTTTCGTGCCATTACAATAACAAATATTAAACATAGAAACTTAAGCTAATTAAATCACCTTATATTGCTAGGAAAACGGTTCGTGTAAAGTTATTTAACACAGTCAATAATATAGACTTTTTGCAATTCCTCAAATCGCTTTTTTACCGTAAAAATTTTCAAAACAGGAAACAAGACTGGAGATGTTATTCAGGTCGCGTCGATCTTCAGTCAGAAAAACGGCATCGTGTGGTCGAAGCAGCTGTGACGTAGCTCAGTATTTTCGCGTGTTTTTATTAGAGATCGTATCTTGTTTAATTTTTTTTCTCAGCAAATAATTCAAGTTCAAAGAAGTAGTCCATTCTCCAAGAGACCCGTTTCTATTAAACAAATCAAAAGAACACAATTAAACAAAGATTTTGACAAGACTCCGACTTTGTGTTCTTTTGATTTGCTTAAATAATTTAAGGTTTAAAAAAGTTAAAATGTAATTGTATGTGTCTGTTTCTTGTAATGAACTATATAACACAAACAGTGTCTTTAAAGTAACTAAATAACAAAAAAAAAATTCTTTTAGTATAATTTTATTTTCAAAATTTAGTGAAAATGACCATGTGTGTATAAAAATCCTACTACAGAAGCTCACCAGTTCCGAGATATTTACCTTTAAAAAAATCGTTTAGTCGAGCTGCGAAAATTCCCCAATTATGTATGTATATCGGACCATAAACCAAATGCGTACATGTACACTTTCTTCGCAATCCTTTTTTATTCTTCGCAATCCTTTTTTAAGCAATTACTTTTACTTTTGCTAGTGGACAGCTTAAGACAGGATGCAGGAAAATAGCGTGTACATGCACCGTCTGTCGTCATGGTAGAATTTAAATTAAGGTGACAGTGAGACATTTAAAAAAAATGTGTGAATAAATGATTTAACGCGATTTAAACGCAGATGATATTTATTTATAAGGGTTTCATGAAATACATTAACAAACGCTTTTCCACGTGCCCTTCTTGCCTCATCGTCGAAAACAACTTTATAATAGGTATTTTTGTAGGTAACAAAGGCTATCGTAAAGCTGCTCTTCTTTTCCCTCTCTAGCTTTATAAACTGATGATTTATCCATATTCTAGCTTAACTTTGGCGGCTGCTTTGTTACGACTAAATAACTTCAAAGCTGCCAAGTAGAAATGTTATTTTTAGGTGAGGCTTTGATTTTCGGGAAAAGGTAAGAGGAAGTTCACGTCTTTACGGTTTATGACACATTTATAATAATAAAAACGTTTATTAATGTACCATAAAACATATATTTTCCTTACAATATTCAGCAGGAGAAAGATGAAATTTGTTCTTAAAATTTAAAGATCGTGGCTTTTTATCGATTTTATTTATACCCTCTATATTTTAACCTTAACATTACAAAAGTGCCTTCAAAATATAGATTATCTTATAACAAACGTATACGTAGCCTTTAATAAACGAAAGTAGTAATAGATATAATAGGTATTAATTAATCATAAGGATAGGGTTTCATTAAACTGCGGTGTCGAAATATTATTTCAATAGTCTCGTTTAAATCTATTATTATTATTATTACAAAGTGTCCCAACACCTTTGAGCTCACGCGAATCGTTGATTTATTTCTATGTTATGGTACCAATAGAAATTTTATAGGTGGCAATTATTTATTGATTTTTACTAGATCCGTATATACCAGGTACAAACTGTTGTATTCACATTTTTTGCGTATTTTTTAACAGGCATTGTACATTTCAGCGTTAGCGGTACTCAATGTCCACCTTGTATATGCATAATATAGATTCGTTGAAAGTACCTAAAGTAATAAGTTATGTGCACAATGTGGTTATACTCAGCACTACGAATAAAATTATTAAACTCAAAATAAATGGAATTTAACTTTTTTCTGATCGAATCAACTTTTTATAAAAGCAAAGCGTTTGACACAATTGACACTCACGACATGTGATATTAACAACTGATAATGGTTCTTCCCAAAAGGTCCCAGTTCCCAGGAGCTCACGCGTCAGGTTTCAGAGACTAAATTTTCTTGGTATTTATTTTGTGTGTAAGTTGAACGGTGAGTAGAATAAACCAATTTAGGTAATTAACTCTCCTAATTCCAATAAAAAACATTTCATTTATCTTCATTTGCTATTGTAAATTTATTATTATTAGATTATCCATTTTAATTTCGGTGCAATATGTTGTCAGTCCTAGCGCTCACTGAGAACTAATACAACTGTTTGTATTTAAAATGGCTTTTGACGGATTTGTACTACGCTGGGAACGTAAATTATAATGTGACAACGCAGCATTGAACGCGAAACATGCGCAGCTGCACCGCTTGCCGCTTGATTGGCTCATAGCTATATGATTTGGGCGGCGAAACTCTTGTATGTTGTCAGAGTTGTTCACAGCGTTTTCCATTGGTAAGTTAATTGCATGTCAAATGTAGCTCTATGTTTTGTCAATGAATAACGCGATACATTTTAATCTATCGCACGCTGAGTTCGATGTTTCAATTGGAAATCAAATTAACACTGCATTTTTGCAATTCTTTATGCTAATAAACCAGAACTTAAGTAAAATACTTAAGTCCTGTCTCTTTCGCCAACATCTTAACGTAAAATAGACCAGACTTTAACAGGGTGATTAACTTTACTTACATATTATAACAAATCCAAACTGCACCCGGCTTTGAGCAGGATTATTTTCTTATCGAAATACAAAATTTCCTTACTTCCCGTCAAGTAGTATTAAAGTGCTTGAGCCAACAGACAGGCAGACATACCGGATGATATGGGAAAGAAACTTTTTGTAATTTACGAACTCTTACTAAGAAGTGGGATATATGGTAATATTTGAATATTTTTTTCGCAATTACAATACTTTCCACTTTCCCTTCTAATAAACCAAACGCCTAAAAAGGAATTTTAGTTGGAAAGCTGCTTTTTGGTGAATGATGTACATTTTATTGTTTGAAGACACTTTTTTATTTTGTATTCAACCCTTGTATAAGGATGGAAAATCACTTAATGTCTTTTTGACCCGTATCTTCAAAACAAGAAACAATATGAAAAACCTTCGAAAAAAGTTGTAGAGCATTGATATGTGAATAAAAAAGTGTATGCTCATTTTACTATATCTTCAATAGTTATAGCCATAGAAAAAAAGAAAAGAAAGAAAAATCATTTAGCATCTAATTTATAATAATTATATACAGTGTCTCTACTTAAGTTGGAACCATATGGAAAACTTTTTTATTATTCACACTTCTGTAATGGACAATATTATTCATTATTAAAGTGTGGTTTTATGGAAAAAAAATATTCTTCATAAAAAGTTCTGCATGATCTAAAAGTCAAAATACAACCTTTACTTATCAAAATTTCCCAGTCATATACGATATCACAAATTATGAATTCTGCTTATTTTTGACAATACAGAAGAATGTTATAAAGATAAGTTGTTTTGAATAAACTGTTCCAGTGACCAGTCTACTTCCAGCACCGGAGATGGATGGACCTCTGAAGAAGCTCGCCACTCGTGCTAGCGAAACGTTAGGAAGCAATTCCAATCGACGACGGCCTTTAGACCCGAATGATGACTACACTAGCTCAGTTTCCTCTGGTTTTATTAATTTATTAACCCAACCTTTTTTTAACGTAAAACTGTAGGCAATTATACTTCAAAGAAGGGTATTTGGCCAATTTTTGGATGTAACGAAGAAGTAACGAAATATTGATCAAAAAACGAAATGGTAAAGGCATCACTATTGTTTGCTCCTAAATGCAGACAGTAAAACCAGATGTTTACCCCGTAAAAATTTTAAGCTAAGTTTTATTTCCATTTCACTAATTCCAGCAATCTCTTAAAATTTATTTAACTTTCCACATTAAATTAAGAAATTTTAAAAATTGACATGGTTTAATTGGCCTCCCTATAGGGGGTTTTAATAATTTTTACATAGGTCCATCTTCCTAATATATTAAAACCGCATGCATACTAAATTTCATGAACACTTGCTAGGCGGTTCTTGATATAGAAGTAGAATAGTGGATAATGTATGAGGTTAATGTTATGATGAAAATTATTTTAAAAATTCCTATAAACGGTGAATTTTCCTTAACGTTATATTTGTATTTATTCAGCAGTTTTTGAAATAAAAATAAAAGCCTATTCTATATAGTCATGAGGTCATGACTAAAAGTCTTTTATAATAATATTAATCGTGCAAGATTAAGATTAATCCTATTACTGCAATTAAAAATTTCATAATAAAATCGATTTTATGAGGAAGTAACCAATAGCAACGACTGGCCTGGTCATCTTGCCAAATACTTACATAACCCATTGTATACCGGACAATCTTGATAAAAAAAAAGTTATTATTTATTCCTGTACTGATTGGGCGGCATTCACCAATCATAAATCTGGAGCAATGGCATAGAGAAACCTATAATAAAATAAATCTAAACGTTTTATAACGTATTATTACTTCTAAATTTATATTTATGTCTGTCTAACCGTTGCAATGCCCACAGACTAAAATTACCGAGTTAAAACAATACATTTTTTTATTCAACCTTCTTGTGTAAGAACGACCTTCTCGAAATTAAATCAGTGGTGTAACTGCAAATAATTACAAAGGGGACAATAATAATAATAATAATAATAATAATAATAATAATAATAATAATAATAATAATAATAATAATAATAATAATAATAATAATAATAATAATAATAATAATAATAATAATAATAGATAATGTTATTTAATGAGCTATAATACACAGACAAATTCCGAGTTTTACAGAGAAGATTAGCCTCTTATATAGACTACCATCCACTTAATCAAGAATTTAAAGAAATACATTTATCAGAAAAAATATATTATATGTGGATCATAAAAACGCTACGTGTATCAACTTTAATTTTTTTAGTGAAACATATTGTATATTTTTACATTCCACGATCAATTCTAGACATTATTCATAAATTATGCCCTGTATACTTATATATCTCCAACCATTCACAAACTATAAGTTTATAAAACAAAATAGACAAGCCACAAAGTATGAAGATAAACTATACTTATACCAACAATCGATCTAAAATTTCCTGTTATACATTTTGTATTACTTGTGAAAAAATATCTCGTATCACTCGTCGAATAGAATATCGAGTTGGGTTTAGATTAATAAACTAAATTTTTGACGTAGCCCCATAAAGAAAAGACCAATAGATTGAGATCCGGCGGTCTGGGTGACCACTCTATTGACCCCCGTCTACCTATTCACCACCACGGTAAAATGGCATTTAAGTACTCATTTATATGATTAGGATAATGCGAGTGAGCACCATCCTGTGGAACCATAAGGTTAAACTTGTTAAATCAGGACCATTATAATCTGGAAATAGAGTGGCAAAAGCTGAAACCAGATCATTTTGAAGAAGATATAACGGACATCTTTCCCTAATGAGGCTCTATAAAAAAAAAATGCTGCGATTACCCTATTTTCAACAATGCAAGTTCATTATGTCGGGAGTGATTTTCTATAATCCAGTGAGGATTTTCCTGTGCACAGTATCTGTAGTTTTATCTATTAACTTTTTAAAGAAAAAGTAACTTCATTTGAAAAGGCAATTCTTTGGACAATTCGGTAGTGATTTTCTTTTAGCTTAATCATTGTTTCACAGAATTACTCTCGCCTATCAGGATCATCGTCCAATAACTCTTGTACAATTATTGGTTTGTAGGGATGAAACTTATCTTTTTTGAAAAATTTAGATACGGTGGTTTGGTGAGTATCATAGTCACGCCCAAGTTGTGTGCGTGAGCTGTCAGAATCTTCCTCTAGTAATAATAATATTTTTATTGCACAGGAAGAAAAAATAAAAATACTTTTTATGTTTCACAAATTTAATCAGTTTCCTGACACGTTTGTCGGCCCTTGCGGGCCATTATCAAAGAAGTACAAGAAGATACTAAATTCTACGTGACATTACAAAGGTATTTATATCATATTATGGTAATTATAAACATGTCATAAAATTAAAATTAGAGTTAGAAGATTGAATGGTCAACTGTGGGTTTTCCTAACTTTTAAAAGTACAGATACATATTTAGTCCTAAATTAGTGTGCTATTAATAATTAGGGAAGCGCCTGAAGGTATTTCGGTTTGAATAATAACAACATTACGTTTGTTTTTATGGCTTTTTTAATAGCTATTGTTTCTAGTATATTTAGTTTTCTGCTTTTATTATGTATGTATATGGGTTTTATGTTGTTAGAGATTGAGTAATTGTGTAATATGCAGTGATTACTGATCAGCTACACCTGTTTTATTTTGTTTTTTAAAATAGATATTTTGTATTCTTTAAGCCTGGTGTCAAAATTTTTACCTGTTTCTCCAATGTAGATAGCCTCGCAGTTGTCGCATTTTATTTGGTGGACCCCACTTTGTAAAAGTTTGTTTTTAGTTTCTATTTTAGGATTGGATAATATGTGTTTGTGTACGTTGTTTTTATTGACTTGTATACGAATGATATTGAGGTTTTTAAGTTTTTTGGCGATTTCTTGGCTTGTGTTCCCTGTATATCTTATTGAGCAGTATTTTTCCTTAATTGGAGTGGGATGTTCTTTGTAGAGAAGTTTTTGTGTGTTTTGTGTTTGTTTTTTCTTTATTATTTGGTGTATGATTTTTGTTGGGTAACCGTTGAGTGTGGATATCTTTTTTATGATATCTAATTATTTTTTTTATTGGATGTCTGAGAGGGGAATGTTAACTAGTCGATGTACCATGCTATTGAATGCAGCTAGTTTTGTTTGTTGGGGGTGCTTTGATCTAAATCTGCGGGTATGATTATGTCTATGGTAGTTGGTTTTCTATAAACTTGGTAGGTAAACTGATTTTGTTGGTTTTTCATTATTCTTTTTCTATGGTAAATCGGATTCCATGGTTTAGACTATTAAGAAGATAGAGAAATTAGTGTAATTGTCGGTCCGTACCGGTCCAAACACAAAACACAAAACACATCGTCGACATACCTACGCCAAAAATGTATGTTTTTAATTAGAGGATTTTTTTTACATAACATAACAAGTAAGTAGTTATTATTTTTTATTCCCGTGCAATGGAACAACAGTTTTACCAAGCATGTAGCCCAACACATATTAATTACATAATATTTTTCTATTATTATGGGATAAAGTAAAACAAAGTTGAACTCGTGAATTTCCACTATATTAAAAAGAAAATGCCATATTTCGCTAACACTGTAGTTTCGTCAGATGATAATGATATTCTCATATATATATATATACAATATGTCTCATTAAAAAGTTGATACACATAGCATTTTTATGATCTACTCTGTATAATATCTTTTGTCTAAAAAATGTATATTAAAAAAATCTATTTGACGGGTCCGAGTGATTCTATAGTCTTTGTCATAACGCTGTATATAACTATTATTTTTTTTTAATAGTGTTATTATTACATTAGATTGTGCCTGTTCCTATTGCTTTTCGTTGTCAAAAGTTGGAATTCTACACAAGGTTAACATTTACTTCCCTGTGATAAAATTTTCAGACTTGCATAGTCAATTATTGCCAAATCAGTTTAATTATTTTACATTCTAAAGTTTAATTTGTTGTAACAATACCTTTATTTATTACTTTTGGTATTATTTTCCTATTGTTTTATGGGTTGCCATTAAAATTATATATACCATATGATGGCTTAGATGAAGCAATTAAATCGGTAAAATAGTAATAAGTTTTTAAAAGTAGATTAACTGACGTTAAATATAATTACACACACAACACTTACGTTAAAACAAAGGTCTTTAAATTATCTAGCTTATTTAAAAAAAAATCAAATCAATAATAAATTTTCGCCAAATGAATATTTGGGTGTTTAATTAACGGATTAATTAGAAGATTTTAAGATAATTAGCGTGAAAATTATTTTAAAGTAATGGCTTTTGCCTTGCTTAGATTATAGCTATCTTTTGCAGGACCATGAATTTAATTGACTGGCCCGTCCATTTATTTAACAATAATCGGTAAAACTAAACATTATTTTTCAGTAATTTTAGTAGGACGATAAAATTCATGAAAATACGGTACATACTTAATAAGAAAGGCTTTTGTTTTTGGACACTATAAAACATTAAATCGTTTTGATTAAAATCATAGAGATAACTTGATATTATTATTATTTCTCTTTTTCGCATCGTTTAGTTTGTATTGCTGGTATTTTTTACAGTACAGAAAAGAACTTCATCTTGGCCTGTACTGTAAAAATTTCTATGTACCTATAGTGTAATTATTTTCAAGTGGCAGCGACAGTAAACAATAACCTAACCACGAAACGCTTCATTCGATCGGCACAGGACCGCATTCAGGTTTCGTATTTGAATGCACACGTTTCGCAATTATATTGTAGTTTAATTTTGCACAACATACTGTTTTAATAGATGATGATAGTGTCCACGAAAATAATTAAAAGCTTGAGTTATGGCTGCCCGTAGAGTCCTAACAAGGACGAAACGGCCGTCGTGGTCTACCGGCCCCAGGGTATCCATTAAACTTGGATCCCTGTGTATTCCAATATAAAAAATAGTTATACTCCATACGAAGTCAGTTGAGACAACGTAAATATTGGGTGTACGATCAATTTACTGCATCACACACTGAAACTATACAATACAAATATAACAAAATTTGTATTAATCGCTCCCTAAACAGATGTTTGAAGATAGTCCACGTGGACTTGACAAGTCTGTCATCAAATTTTTTTTAGTTTTTTTGTCTGTTTCAATTAAGATCGTATACACTTTACACACTTGTCCGATATGCCACAATATTTTCTTTTTCTTTTAATGCTATTTTAATGTTTTAAGAATTATTAGGTTTGGCATTTTGGTTTTGCACAATGCAGTGCTTGTTGTTATTGATAACTTTTCTTTTGTTTGTAAGTCGACCCTTGGCGAACAATTAAATAAGTAAAATAGAATAAATTCCCTTTAGAAATAAAGATCACTACACTGCGTTTACCCTCATACAGCCCTTTACACTTATCCTATTGTGTCGCTTGTTTAAATATTTATTATTTTATGTGGCGTATAATTAGTATGATTCATATGCAAAATAAGCAGATTCTGTTTAAACTCGTGCAAACGTATATAATATCGATAAGTAGAAGAAGGGTCCAAGTGACCATTTTTGACAGTTTAAATTGATCGCAATTTTGTTAAAATACCATCCATCCATCGACTGAACCGAAATTCGGTCCAAAATTCAATACCGTTTGCCTACCAATGATCTGCTACTTATAGATGCCGCACGCCATTCATAAACGCTATTTAAATCTGCTGCCAAAATCTTTTGTAGGAGAGAGGAGGTGAAGTACTTCCCCCCGGCCGGGAGTGGGGATTACGTTGCCGCCGTTAGAATTTTACCTCGTTACTATGCGCTATCATATGGTCACAGCGGCGTCTCGTTTCAGGGTTCACAATAAAATATAATTATCCAATCTGAAATCAAATATTTTTTAACTTTATCTAAAGTTGCCACAGTGGATCTTTGCCCGTGCGTCATCAATCAACGATCAGGACTCGACGTGGTTATTAACTCTGCATCCTTGTTTATTACAGTAACAAGTTTGAATAAAAGCATAAAAGAACGTCTCCAAAATTCCGCAATAATATAACGTGCTAGACAAGGATAAAACTATAAACGTCAGTTAATTACTTTCTTTATTTGTTTAGTTGACAACCGTTGTATTTTAGAACGTCATTGTCAACCTTATTTTGATCTGCCAATCTAATTCGTATTTTGTAAATCTGTGTGCCTTAGAACTGTTTCTGTTTCTAAAAATAGTTCTTTTTAGAGGTAATTATACCCACCATCTGTTTTGGCGGTAAGTATTTATGGATTTTTATAATAACTAATTTATTTATTTTAAATATTCTAACCGTGAAAGTTCTTTGAAACGTTTACGGCAGTGGCTAAATTCCCTTAAATAAAAGGATGTTAAAAATTTGACTTTTGCGATTTTAATAGTCAATAAAACATCAAACTTTTGTAGATTTTAAGCTTTAAAAATAGTATTAAATGTATAAACATTTGTTTGTCAATTTCTTTTAGATAATAGAGAATGCCGGGCAAAACTTAAAATAAATAATAATTTTTCGTGATATTATGTAGGTACGTCAAACGGTAGGCAGGCACGTCCATTTTATGAACTTAACTTAGTTTTGACTTTTTTCGTCTCGTAATTTTGATTTGATTCATACGATTTTGATGACGTAAAAGTGATGACGCACGGGAAAAGAACCACTGTGGCGACTTTATATAGGTAAAATACAATACCTACAGTTCAACATAAACTAATTGAATTCAGTCAGATATTACATTTACTGTCAAGGAAATCCCCATATATGAATTACGTAAAGTACGTAGACCCAAAAGTGGTTTTTATAAAATTTGTTGGTTATGATACAGTTACATTTTTAAATTTGTATGTGGGCTAACATAAAGTTAAAAGCTTCAATTTAGCCAGGGATTTAATTTTTCTCTCAATGGAAACCCCAATTTAACAGTTTTTGACTTACGTAAGGTACGAAGACCCAAATATGGTTTTTATAGAATTTGTTGGTTATGATACAGTTACATTCCTAAACTTTTATGTGGGCTAACATAAAGTTAAAAGCTTCAATTTAGCCAGTGATTAATTTTTCTGTCAGTGAAAACTCTACTTTAACAGTTTTTGACTTGCGTATAAGGTACGTAGACCCAAAAGTGGTTTTTATGGAAATTGTTCTTTAAAATGCAATTTATTGATACGGTTATATTTCTAAACTTGTATGTCGGCTAACTTAATGTTAAAAAATTTAGAAATAAAACCAGCATATAATAATAATCATAGGTACCTAGGTAGGTATTTTATATATATATATATATAGGTAATTTATATATTGGTACTCTAAGATTAGTAAGTTAGTAAGATAATTTATTATGATTTCTGACTTCTGTTGAAGATGTAAAAATTCAAGGGTTGTTCAATTTTAGGAAATATCTTTTTTCTTATGCAGGAAAATTATCCCGTATTCCAAGTTTATGTTATTTTTGAAGTGAAAACTTCTTTAGGCGCGTTTAGCACTTTTTGTGGGCACTGAATTAAACTGAGCCGTCACGCGTCAGTGTCAGGCGTCAGGTTCGGCTGTGTAACGCTCAAATTCGACTCCGCTGCCGCATCAGTCGACGTGGAAACAGTGTGCGACACTTGTTGCGTCTCAGGTATGTTCTAGCATTTTTTAAATTATATATTTACGTAGGGTGAAGTAAGGTAATTAGTTTTACCGTAATTGCTTATTCCGTGGACCTAATTTATTATGATTTCTGACTTCTTTTGAAGATGTAAAAATTCAAGGGTTGTTCAATTTTAGGAAATATCTTTTTTCGTATGCAGTAAAATTATCCCGTATTCCAAGTTTATGTTATTTTTGAAGTGAAAACTTCTTTAGGCGCGTTTAGCACTTTTTTGTGGGTACTAAATTAACCTTGTTGAAGTTTTCACTTCTGTCGTGTGGTCTTAAGCACACACAATTTTTTTTTGTTTCCTCTAGAATGTTTATTTCTGCACTTGGACTTTTCTTCCACTCATTGATAATAGTATTATAAGTGTTAATGCGACCCTGTTCAGGACGAGTGTCTGTATTTGTTTTGATTTCCTGCTAGTTGGAAATTGACGCTTTTCTGAATTTGTTAGAACAAAATGCTTGTTATTTATTTAGTGTTGTAAAACTCCACATATTACTATTATAAATTTACACTTAATAATCTTCCTAATCTCTCTTGAAAAACAAATCGCCCTTTCCAATCCTTGAAATTCGACAAATAATCCAGATTATTAAGAAAAGTTTGTACGTATCGCTTTAGACAACGCTAGATAATATGCAATTATATTTAAAACGACTTGGAAACGACCTTTGCCGTTTTTAATAGGTTTATAACGCGAGATTTGTGTAGCACTAATATTGTACGCCAGTTTTTTATAATAATTATATCTCAAAGGCATTTTAGATTATTATGAATTACTAAAGAAAATCTGATTGGTACACGACTTGAGCTTACTGAAAAATTCATTTTTATACAGATCGTCAAGGAGGATATTATAGCGTTAACTATCTTTATGATGATAACCGCTTAAACTTGTCTGCTACTATCTTTATTGACTGTTAGTGTCATTTAACAAATTTCTCTAATAATTATACGTTAATTAGTAATATTTTTGAAACTTAAAATTAAAACGTGTTATAATTAAACATACAGTGTGTTTGCAATACCCTGTATAGGTAGTTATTATAATGTAGGTTGGGCTAATATTATTATACATGATATTTGGTATATATTTTCGGTAAACAGTTAAACGAGACGTAACATTTTTTGAATAAATAATGAAAATCTAGGTAAAACGAAAACTTGCAAGCGTTTTTCCTACAAGCTGTAACATAAATAAACTGTATAGCCTGTCAAAGTGTAAAAATGTCCATTTTAAATGCAAGCATATTGTGAGCGTAGGGTCTTAGGTATAGGAGACATAAAAGCAGTAGGGCCAGTAGGGTATAGGAAACATAATAGTCTCTACATAGAAATTTGAAGATGCTAACGAATGTAATGTCCCATTTTTTTTTAAACCCTTTATTTAGTATAATACCTACCCTATACAGCGTTTATTGGTTTATGTAGGTAGGTACATAAAACACTGACCTCGGGGACACTTAGGAGAGTTCCTAAGGGGGGAGGGAGGGCAATTATAAACTGAGTTGGCTATTATACTTAACGAGTTGGATATATTTGAATCTAAAAAAATTGAAATTTCTCTCATTTACATAATATTTTAGTTAAACTTTCTAAAATTTAAACTTCTTAAAATAAAAAAAACATTCGCTCTGGAAATAGATTGTTTTTTCAGGGAATCAGGTAATTTTTTAATCTCTCACTCTCTCTCTACTTTATCGTGATCAGGGAGGTATCCTGGGATACCTCATCTAAACTTCGCCTTTTTCTTAGGAACATTATTTTAGTCTTAACAATATATAACATATAGTATGTACTGTGGAAGTCAGAAATAAAGACATTTATTGTTATTATTATTATTTACGCCGGGGTAAACAAACAGTCTTGTAAATTTTATACCTGTCATTTTCAGGCAATCAGACATTTGACATGTTGCCATGACAACAAAAAATTTTCGGAAATCTCCCTACCTGTAAGATTAATAAGTGGAAATATTCTTGCCTTGCTAGTGACGCTTGTATAGGGCGGAAATTTACCATTCATTTTGTACACGTTATCATTTAATTTTTTTAATACTTTCCCCTTGTTTCTAGTACTATAAAATTATGATACGTATAAAGAATAATATTTATTTTAAATTATTATTTAAATCTTATTTTACTAGAGCACAGGAAAGTAAAAATAATGCAATTTAAACTGCTTATGATTTACCAAAATATAGTATATTGTTTTTACAACACAGGGTTGTATTATGTCCCTTACGTCGATCTGCATCAGTTTAATAATATTTTCAAATAGCTTTCGCATAAAATTTTCTTGCTGAATCTCCCGCGAGCTTGAATTAAAATTCCGGAAATTTTTGTCAGTTGTGAATTTTTTTAGAAATTTCAAAAAATTTGAACCATGAAAAATTTTCCGGAATTAATTCATGCTCTAGTGAAAATTTTTATTTCTGCAAATGTGGCGAATGGCACGTGGCGGTAATACGCAGACCGACAAGAACGCGAGTCGGGAAATTTTTTAGTTTAGAAAAGTTTTATAGAACGTTTTTGTTTTTATTGCGTATGATATTTACTTTACGTAAATTACGTTCTTGTTTGTCGTTCTTCATTGAGGGTCGAGTTGGTTTAGTGGTGGGTAACTGGAAAAAATTTATTATAAAATGGACAAGCAAATAAAATATGTATTTTGATGAAGGATTGCCTACTTAACTTAAGATTAAGGACCTTATGTTGAACGAACGCCTGATTAGTATTTATTATAAAATGTTGACCAGATTTATCAAAATTGGGACGTGGTTTAAAATTATTTTCGCCTGCGGCGCTTCTGCTGGCTTTTAATCTCTATGGTACTCAGCATTTTCTAACGCGCCCCTGGGTCATAGACATTTAGCTTTAGATACGTACAGTTTATCTCCTGCGCAAACAAAAGTTACGTTTTATGGGTGAAAAAATACGTCCGAGCGCATGGCTCGCCGGTCAGCTGCCTTCCCTCTGAGCAGTATCAAGCATGCGCACAAACCTCGTGTTATCGGCTTGTCCTTCTTTAGCGACATGCTCAAAATACACTCCAGAATCGGCTCGGCAGCCATTTTTGTTGTTTTGTTTTAAGGTTTCTCTGTGGATTCCTTGTAGGTTTCTTTGCTATTGTGGATTGTGGTTGTTTATTATTTACGGATTTCTAGTTTTTGTGTAGTTAAGTGAATTGTGTTTGTGCTTTTAGTGACTCGAATACTACAACTGGAATATAAACAATGATTAGTAACAGCCGTTGTATGATTTTATTATGCCCAAATGGGGGTAAAATACCTGGTATTTCGTATTTTCAGTAAGTATGGAGTAGTAATGTATCTTGATATAGTATAACTTTATTTTATTATGATCAATCTAAAAACATCAAACTAGGCCTAGGCTACACAAACCAGGTATGAAAAAAAAAGAGAAACACACACCGAGGCAGATTATCCTGATGCATGTCTTGGTATATTTTATTTGCAGCCCTGCAATCTTCAAAAAGTTGTTTAAAAGACACTTTTCTCTATAGGCAATTATACAGTATGTGTATAAAGTCTGGAAACGGCTTAATAACATCACAATTTACTGGCCGATTTAAACCAAATTTGGTACAGTTGTGTAAGAGGATCTAACGCACCGAATGACAATACTGGCGTTGTTGCCAGCTTTTTAGTTTGTCTGAAATTCGAACGAATTTTATATTTTTAAATATAACACCCAGTTTTTACATTTTTAAATTCCACATAAAATTATAATTATTTTTTATTAAATGCATTATTAGTCTATACTTCATAGTTTCCGAGATATTGAATCTCGAAAAGTGACATTTTTGAACTTTGACAGCTTATAACTTTCTAACAGTACGTCTTAGAGCAAAACGGCTTACATGTCTCTCTCTTCAATTTTTATTATCTTCCCAAAAAAATCAACTTCCAGTTAAACCGGAACAACTATATTTCCTGCTTTCGAGTTACATCCGGTTTAACCGGAAGTTGATTTTTTGGGAAGATAATAAAAATTGAAGATAGGGACATGTAAGCCGTTTTGCTCTAAGACGTACTGTTAGAAAGTTATAAGCTGTCAAAGTTCAAAAATGTCACTTTTCGAGAGTCAATATCTCGGAAACTATGAAGTATAGACTAATAATGCATTTAATAAAAAATAATTATAATTTTATGTGGAATTTAAAAATGTAAAAATATACTGGGTGTTATATTTAAAAATATAAAATTCGTTCGAATTCCAGACAAACTAAAAAGCTGGCAACAACGCCAATATCGTCATTCGGTGCGTTAGATCCTCTTACACAACTGTACCAAATTTGGTTAAAATCGGCCAGTAAATTGTGATGTTATTAAGCCGTTTCCAGACTTTATACGCACACTGTATAAAAGAAAAATGTAAATGCCTAAGTAGTTTATATTACTCCACGGGTCAAGTTCTCGGGTAAAAACTTTTTTAAATTCTTGAACAAGAAATTGTGCTTGAAAATGTTTTACACGTACCCAAGTTTTGCCAAATTGTAAAAATCAATAAGTTATATACCAACTAATATTTGACGATTTAACGATATTTTACTTTACAATAGCAATGCATTATTTTTTGAGTTCACTACGAACAAAATAAATTCTCTCATGGCGGTAAAGAAGTCACGGAACCGACCAGTCCAAGTGTACTAATAATAAATCAAAATAATTAACCCCAGGGCTAAAACCAACCCCGCCGGTGTTACCAGTGCCTGTCCTAGGTAGAGACAGTTACATAGGACTGACTCTAACCTATTGACCACATAAGACACATATTATATGTATGATATTTATATTTCATATATTTATATCTTATATTATGTTAAGTTAATTATTTGATATACCCAATTATTTTTGAACAAATAAAGCCCTTTTTTGATTGATTGATTGATAATATTTGACTTATGGTTACGTACGTGATAACATTGAAGATTGGTTATTTTGCTGGTTTTGTTTGTTTTTTATATTCGATTTTGTAAGTTTTATAGTTTAATTGACCTGTTCTCTTCCCTTTCGTACTAAAAAAAACGGACGACTATCTTCTTGTGTTGAGACGCGACTGTGGTGTATGATCTATTAATCGACGTATGTATGTATAGGTGCCATTTATATGCGTTTAGTTGTTTATAAGTAATGTATAAATAGACCATTATCAAATGCCATTTAATGGTATTTTCTTTGCAATGTTGTAATGTGTTTGTTCCAAAAAAGTTAATTAATATTCGTGGATGCAGATTTCTGTTGGTTAATGTTTTACTTAAATTAGGCATTGAAAATTGACATTATTATTGCGATAAAAACAATGAGTAGATATGGTTTAAATATTCATTAGTATTACTAAATGTATGGCCTTAGAAATAACGTATGCATTTTTTGTAAACAAAAAAATGGTAAGAGAGATTTAATAAACCAACATTAAGATACAACCAATCAATATTACACAAATATATATTATTTTAGTTATAAAAAAAATTGCCTCTATAAAAGTGAAAATAAAAACATGCAAATTCGGGCGTTACTAATAAATAAAACACGTCGTAGCATACCTATACGTAACGTTTAAAAAAATGTATCTACTATGATTTAATTCTTTATTGCATTTCTTTCTATCACTATTGCGTCAATTTTATTTTAAATGTAAGTAGATCACCCATAAATTAATAAAATTACGTTTTTGGCTTCGCCCTGCTACTATTAACACATCAATAGAATTTATGTTATAGAATGATCGTTTATATAATTCTATAATCAATTAAGTCCCATGACTTTTGACTATTTTTAGCATACCAATAACACATTTAAATTGTTGACAACAGGTGTATAAAAAATTATAATTTTATATTTAGAATGTCATATGGAGTCAAAAAAAGGAAAAATATACTAGGTGTCCTATTTAAAAATCAAAAGTTTATGTCACTTCCGGTTAAACCGGCAGTTCCATAATGTTGAGTCACCTGTCGCAAAATGCAGTTTTATATCGTATACAAATCCTCCAAATTTTATTCCATTATCTTGAAAAAGAAAAAAGTTGTATGGGCAAACTACCTTCCGCGGACACCCGGTATAAAGGGTTCTTTAAAAAATTTTAAATATTTTTTATGAACAAGAAAAGCAGGAAGTCTTTCTCCACAATAATTATATATTAATAGATTGAATTTTTATTATTTTCATATAAGGGCGATCACGGTTTGTGCCGACTCGGCAGCCGCCGCGACAGCCTGGTCGGCAATTAAGCAAAAAAATAGTAGTCATGTGATTCGCATTATCTGCCAAATTTTAATTTTTTTCAAAAAATTATTCAAAAGTGGGGTTATTTCTGAAAGTATCGAAAAAAGTTATCAGAAAAAGTTTTATTTAATGCAGTTTTTAGTCCACATGCAAAATTTCAGCTGCATAAAATAATTTTTATTTTTTACCCATATTTTGTAAATTGCACCACTATTGCAAAATAAGACTCTACGCAACCTACATAAAACTTCTTAGTTTTGACAATGTTTTATTTCAGATACATTTTCTTTAAAGTAGCGCCATATTAAATCTGTGTTTTTCTACAAAATCAAAATCGAGCTATTAAACTTTGGTCGCATGTGATGCAAAGTTGTTTTTTTTGACCCTGTATAAGGTTACTCCATAAAATAAGTATTTTTGAAAACGTAGTTTGTGTTTGAAAGTAATACACCTTAATATTAACACAAAAAAGAACACAGTGTCATCAGAAAATAAATTTTAGTGTTGGGTAAAAAATCAAAATTATTTTATGCAGCTGAAATTTTGCATGTGGGCTAAAAACTGCATTTAACAAAACTTATTCTAGTAACTTTTTTGATATTTTCAGAAATAACCCCACTTTTGAATTATTTTTTGAAAAAAAATAAAATTTGACAGATAATGCGAATCACGTGACTACTATTTTTTTTGCTAAATTTTCATCTCGGTCGAGGCAGAACTTGATGCCAAAGTCAAATTTAGAATAAAGCTATTAATAAAAAAAATCTCATATGATGCGGACTTTACTGGTCACACTGTATACGAATAAATAATTATTGAGAAATAGTGTTTAGTTTTCAATTAAAAATTTAACTTTACAGTAGGCATTTTAATCGGAATATTTCACTCTGGTGTAGAGTCAGTAAGACGTGGCCTCCTATCGGCAGCAAGTTAATATAAAAAAGATAAATATGAATATTTCACACTGGTGTAGAGTCAGTAAGACGTGGCCTCCTATCGGCAGCAAGTTAATATAAAATAGATAAATATAAATGATAAAAATATGTTATTGAGAAAATAGTAACGAAGTTTAAACGGTCTTACGTGTTGCTTAAGATTATAACAAAAACAACATTACTAGACAGTTTGACAGTACCATTAGATGTCTGTCAAAATTTTTGTTGTACAAGTAAGTGTTCATAGACATGTTATATGATAAAATGTCCTCCATCAGCGGTGAGATATTGCCTCAGCACAAAAATACGTTCATCTTTGCATTATCGTCGTTGTTTTTTACATCTGTATTTTGGAATTGGTTTTTTAAACGATGTTGGCACACATAAAAGAACGTAGGTACAGTTATATTTAGAACATCACCAAGAGGAAGGTCATTAATAAAAATAAATGGATTTGTAATTTTTTTATTCTTTTAATTCCTACAAAATAGCGCATCGTATGCTTCAAAAGTGATAAATTAAACATTTAAATCATTAAGAAAACGATGCTGCTTCCTACCTTGTAAAAAATCAATGTTGAAATATTTATAAATGATATCGGTATAATCTAGAAACTGTTGTAGGCAGAAGCTACCAGACAGCATCATTGAAATTGAAATTAGAATGTAAATCGCAACTAAGTCAACAGTCCGGTAAGATTTCATTAATAACCTCTTTATTGATTGAAATATGCGTGGCGTTTATCGTAAGCGAATCATTATAGAGACGTTTTGTAAACACTGGTAATTAATTTTAATAATTAATTCTTTACTTTTGTAGTTGCAAAGGAATTTAAGAAGAAAAATCGGCAAATACCTTTTTAAAAACATACTGTGGCTATATTTTTTTTGTACATTAAAAGCGATTTATAAAAACCAAAAATAACATTTGGGTCATTTTCAAAACAAGGAATTTTCTATAAGAGGTGATTTTCTGGCCTCTGGTAGGCATTTTAGATTATCTTTAAGTGTTATTTATTGTAGTTTTATGGTCTCTTTTTGGACAACCATAATTAGTAGCTGTAGCTGTAGCTGTAGCTGGTAAAAAATTAAAAATTAAATTCTGTCAAAATGTCATGAAACGTGGCATGTAAGAAATCATGTATTTCAAGTTTGACCATGTATTCTTTTTTTTCTATGTAATAGATTTGCTTTTTGAACTTTTTATGGCCTGTATGGACATTTAATCTAAATGTTTGTAAAATTTCGGTTTGATCTGACCAATAATAAAAATTTTGTAGGGCACTTTGTTGTGTAAGACATTTTTGTGTCAAAAACGTGGATTCATGCATTCGAGCTTTTTTCACTGTGTCTGATTTAAATAATTGAGTCGCCAGCAGTGATCTCTCAAAGGGAACCGATCAGCCATTTGTGTTTTAGTGTTAAATGGGTCAACTTCGGTTTTTATAAAAAGGTATGATTTTTTTTATATACTTTTTGAAGAATGGTAAAGCATGGCAATCGCAGTAAATCAGGGCACACGTTTTTCTTTCTGATTTTCGTATATCTGATAAAAAAAATAGGATTAAAATACCACCATAAAATTTACAGGTAAACATCAGTACGTATAGGTTATGTTTTGCCGGCATGGCAAAAAAAATGTCAAAACGTGCCTTAAAAAAATGTCAAAGACGTGGGATTTTGTCAAAGACGTGGCTTTTAAGAGTTTATTGTATGTGTCTGCACTTGTCTTAGTTTCTTGGGTAAATGTATGACATTTATAAATAAATATATAACACTATTTCCATTTTTTTTTGTTAATAAATAAAGCAAAAATCTGACCAAATGTCAAAAAACATGCTCTAAATATCATCAAACATGGGCAGTTTTTGGTGAAACGTGGTCATGTGTCAAAAACGTGGCTTCAAAACGTTAGGGGAAGGTTTTAGGGTCCCCAGGGGGTAATAAGCTTGACCACCTATACCATGAATCATTTAAAGCACCCGACTATCCAAAACGATCAAAATAATTTGAAAATAGGAGGAACAGCTTCTAATCACTTGTTTTAAAAATGTCCCATTTCTACAAAAACAAAGGGGTATAGAAATGTATTTTGCGGACTACCCTTGCCCACCCCTGAAGCACTATCATGGTTTACTTTAAAAGCATAAATGGCACTACTCCGCTTGTGACACCTCTCTGCAAAGCTTATCAAAAATGCTTTTTAGCGATACAAAAATTAATGAGATTTAACTACGAAATGTCGAAAAATCTGAAAAAAGGTTTTAAAGCTGGCAAAATTTGGCAGGAAAAATTAGAAAATAAACGTAAATTAGAAAAAATGATCTCAAATCTAACTTAAAACATTATTGTAGTGCTAAAACTATCTATTTTTTTCAATTATTTTTAAAACTTGAAATGAGTTTTTCTTCCCCCATTATATCAATTTCTGTCTTGAGAAAATAAATTTTTTATGTCTTACAAAGTCTTATAGACTTCTTCTTTTTAAAATCTTCTGGTTATAAGCTTTATTTTAGTTCCTCTTCCATTCAGTTTGGACTCTTCTTACTAATCAAATGTTTTAAATTATTTTTCTATAAACTCAGTATGTTAATAATTTTTTCTTCACTATTCATTAGTTATACCAAACCACCACTTCTTATATTTCATATAAGCTTCATTAGGGTTGTATACCTTCCACCGTTTTCTCTTCTGCTAACACAATCAGAAAATCTTTTTCTGTCTCCTGACAGTCCTGACGATGAACGTTTCTACGTTCGAAACATGTAGAGAGGGAAGGATACACTTTTTATTACAATAAAATTATGGAGAAAGACTTTTTGGTTTTATTTCGCTCCCATACTGATAGAAATAAAATTCTGGAGTTTAGGGCAGGGTAGTTTACGTCCTGATACGTCTAATTTAACGGGGTTTGTTCGGGTTTCGGCATAAAATCTGGATACATGTAACTTCCTAAATCAAATCTGACATATTTTACATTAAATGGAATTTAATTGACTTGTTAAATTAAACCAATTAGACATCAACTGGGTTAGGCACTGGCGGAAAAGTTTTGCCATGCCACTCGGGGTAACAAAAAAATTACCTTCTAAATAAGTTATACAATATTATCAGGACAAATTCACATACAAAACTGCATCGTTTCACTTCAAGTAGTTTTTGAGCTTTCTAGCAAATAGATAGACAGACTGACGGAAATTGAGCACATGCTTTTTGTGTTCTAGGGACCCTAAATCGTCGACATCTGGTAATATATCAGAATATTTATGCCAGAAAATTTAAAATTAGTGATATTTCGAGACTTCGTCATGCCACACACTAGTTAATTGACTTTATGATCATATTTTAACTGGATAGTTGATGCTTTTTAAAGACATTTTTACCGATTCTTTAAACTCAAATTTTCAAAAACGACTGGGTCTCGAAAAAATACCATTTATTTTGTATTTTACCGTCCTTATACCTCTTTTTTTGTATAAATATAATAATATTATCTATTTAAAAAGAAATTTTTCGCAATCATAAAACAATTTATTCTATTAATAATAAAAGTATCTAATAGTAATGTTCATTAAATTACTGTTTAGAAAAGTATTTGTAAGAGATTTAAACTATATCATTAACATTGTTTTCTGAATATGTTAACAAAAAATTAGCCGAGTCCAATCATTTAATATAGAATAATGTGTATGTGAAAGCAAGATCTTTTTCCAAGTTTGTAAAATTATTTCATTTTTAAGTAAATTTTTTAAAAGCTTATTATCGAATTACTGTTATTTTTCAGGAAAACATATTTTCTATTTTACTATAATTTAATTGCCACACCTTGCAGAACGTTTTTCTATTTTTCATCTTACGGTTTGATAGATACTTGTTACGAAACTGTGTTATTCTCCTTCAGTTGCATGTTTAATTCAAGATTTTAAACGCAAGACTTGATAAAAACAAAAAAAAACTTTTTCTGTTACATATAAACATAACAATTAATTAGAATTATAGTTTGACGAAGATTGTCTTAAATTAGACAATGAAAAATAACAATGATTGTTGTCAGAGTCGGGCTGAGCCCTCGGCAAAAAAATAAAGTGGGAATTTTGCTAAATTTGGCCCTTATAATACGAGAAGGATTAAGATATTTTTTCCTAACCATATAACCTATAATACCTAAAGTTAATAAATATAGTTTAAAATAATTATTTTTGAAATTCTTAATATAGGCAGAACATAATAATGAACGATAAACATTAGTATTATTGTGAAAAAAGCGTGTTGCGCTTTGTGCTATATTTTTCGTATCGTTATAGCACCCCTCGCTTTTTTCACAATAATACTAATGTTTATCGTTCAATATTATTTTCTGCCTATATTAAAAATTTCAAGAATTATTTTAAACTATATTTAGTTTTTTTAAACTAGGGGAGTTCTGCTTAAATTGGCATACTTGGGTAAAATGACATACTACACTTATTTGGAGTTTGGCGCCTCTAGGAGACCTGTGTTGTGTGTCATCCAAGGTTATGTTGGCACCACTGCATTCCTACCTAATGGCGTCATTCTAACCCGAACGGATTTGTTGTAGTGAGTGTAATAGAGAAATGTAAGTATACAATGTAATATTTTCGATTAAATTTAGACGGAATTATGTGACATTGCGATGGGCAAATGACCCGCACTAATTGGTGGTATTATCATGATTATTATCCTTCATTTTGATAATATATAGATTTACGCAATTATTGTGCTTGTGTGTAAATTAAAGGCAAGCTTATGAAAACTTTCAGCTCGGGGTAAAACGACATACCCAAAACGGCATAGTATGTCAGCATGTCATTTTGCCCTGACAAAAAATTTAACACATTTTTTCATGTTTTTTTTTTTACAGATGGTTGGAAATTTTTCTGTTTTTTTTTATTGTTAATATGAACGCCCCTTACGTTTTTTAGTTAATAAATGGTTTTTGTGATATTTTTAAAGTTTTTCTACACGTATGTCATTTTACCCACATATCTGCCTAAAATGACATACCGAAGCCAGTTTGAAAAAATCTGATTTTATTTTCTTAAGCATTTTGGTTGGACTATTTATTAGGTCAATTATGTGTGTTGATAAAATATCCAACTACTAGTTCGAAAAAAATTACTATAAAACAACTCTGATACATTCGGTGAACGAAAATGCTTAGGGTATGTCATTTTAGGCAGAACTCCCTTATATTTATTTTTCATTTTTTAGTTTGAGTTATTGTTAAGAACAAATTTTTTTTGAGTAGGTCGAGCTAGATTAGTAGATTATTGTATTGCCAGCGGTTCTTGATAAGTCTACAAAATTTAAATTAAATCTGACCGTTGACCAAAATCGGGTTCAAAGAAGTCGGTTACAAACAAACATACATACATACAAACCCGAACAAACCCGATCGTTTATGCCGAATTAAAAGAAAAGAACGATATTTGCAAATTTTTGAAAATTCTGACATCTTGACAAGAGAATTTTTTGCGTATTTTTTTCAACTTTCCACCATCAATATACATACGACCTTATAATAGTTTTTTCATTAATATAATTTTTTTAAACAATTTGACATATTGACAGTTGTCAAATTTTGACAGGAGACTTTTTTGCTTATTTTTCCCGAAGTCACCGCATCAAATACTGTAAGAACATAATCTTCGTTTTTTACCTGACAGCTGTCAATATTTGACAGGAGAATTTTTTGCGTATTAGATTATTGTATTGTCAGCGGTTCTTGATAAGTCCACAAAATTGAAATTAAATCTGACCGTTTAAAGTGGGTCAAAATCGGGTTCAAAGAAGTCGGTTACAAAGAAACAAACAAACATACATACAGGTGAAGCTAATAAAAGCGTGTTAAAAAAAATATTTATAAATTATTAAAAGGAGTGAAATAAAGATTTTTGTTTTTGGCATTTATCATTTTGTGTAATAAAAAGTAAATCAATATTTTTTTAAACTTAAATCGGTAGGAATTTGGGTCCTTAAAACCGGCCACTTTTTTATTGGGATTCGCTAACTCCCGAAACATGATTTACGGTTCACTAGAAGGAATGCTATTTAACGCTAAATGTGAAATATGTATTCACCAAGTTTTTAGTTTAGCTTCGTAGAATCTCGTAGCTTTAAAGTAACGAGATTGTTTGTCTGTGTGTCCGGTAGCCTCTAGTCCGACACTGCCTAAATTAAACAATCAGAAATGCGATAATTAATGTCTTGAAATGAAGTTATTTATAAAAATCTCACTTTCTATTTTTTTAATTGATAATCTGAGATATACGTATTGTGTGAAATTTTTTATGAATTTTTATCAAGGCTCTGGGAATTTTCGTTGAATAGGAAAATAGGTGCTAATTGCCGTTTGTTCTTGAAAGTAAATTTTGCATGTTGTTTGAGAGAGTAAAATTAATCACATGCAGATAAATTTACAAGAGAATGTCATTTTGATGTTTTTAAAGATAATAAGTACAAACCATTTTTACATAAGGGGCTAGAAAGGAGGAAAAAAGTCACAACAACTTTTAAATGTTTTCAAGACTTAATCTGACTATTGGCTAATTATTGTCAACAAATTTATACAGAACTTCGATGCGGGTACCATACATACCTACCACCCAATATAAATAGAACCTTTAATAGGTTCCCATATTATTTTTATAAAGAAATTTTTCTGGTGCTTTCTTACATCATTTCTTTTTCTTTCAATAAAAATGTCATTAATCTCAAATATATAAATTCATCTTTATTATTAAAAAACATCTTTCATTACAGAACCTTTCTTTCCATGGACTTATAAACATCGCCTTGGTAGAATGTATTTAAATATAATTATCAAGAAATATTTTTTCTAATATAAACCCCCATTTGACCCCTTCAGGGGGCCGATTTCCAAAAAATAGGAAGTGTTTCATTACTTGTGTTTTAGAGTATTTATGCTGTTTCACAAAAATCTGACAAAAATATTTTTCCAATATAAAGTATTATACTTTCCTTTTCACCCCTTTTTCACCGATTTCCAAGAAAATAACATATTTTGTGAATTGTATATTAAAGTCTTAATTCAAAAAATTTGGACCAAAAATATTTTTTCCAGTATACGTTATACACCTTTTTCCACCCTCTAGGGTCAAAATTCACCAACACATTAAAACACGTACTTGCTTATTTTAAAAGTGTAAGGACGATACCAATTTTCAGCTTAAAATTTTAGACTGTTATAGGTCCCCCTCAACAAATAAACTGGGGAAGAAGAAAAAACCTTTCTAAAAAGAAGGTGTCGAAGATTATTTAAAAATATTTAAAATCCTTTAAAAGACATTTTTAAGTATATGTCTAAGACATTGTTAAGACAAAAATAGTCGTAATTATTAAGGTAATCTGTAAAAAATAGAAATTGAAATTTAAAAAAAAAAAGAAAATAAAAGATTTTTTGGAATATTATTTTTTCGATAAAAAGTAAGTATTTACGAAATTATATACGACAAAAGTGTTTGGTTGGTTTAGACCCCATTAAGTGACTTCTCACATACTCAGTATGTTTTAACTTTCATCAATTTCTCTATATTTTTCTCTTTTACACTTAAAAAAAAATTTTAATTCCATAAAAGCTCCACTAGGGTTCATTATCTTTTAATACAAACTAGTTCGTATATCACAAATTTCAATGACAAAGTTATTATTTTTTAATTAAGTATTAACCCAGTAATTAAATAAATTGTGCTATAAAAAAAATGTCGCAAGGTATATACATATGTATGTAACGTATAGACATAATGGCCAAGTACATAAAAGCGAATTAAACATAGTTTTACCACAAAAGGTATGAAATCATATCTTGATTCAAATTTCCTAATGCACTGTTTTCAGCTAATGTCTGTGTATTTCCCGTCTGTTATACAATTTTTGTTTGTTGCTTAAGAAATGCGGTTTGCTTGTTCTAAAGTGGTATTTTAAAGAAAATTTACCTTTAATACGATATATGTTTACATTTCTACCAGAAAAGTAAAACTAGTTATATTTTACATAGTATTTAAATAAATACTTTACATGTTTGCAACTAATTATTAGTGGTAAAAGTAAAATACCAGGCACTACCTATAAGTAGCTTAGCTACGATAAATAGCTTTAACTACTTGCACTTTTAAATAGCTTAAAGTGAGCTACTTTTTTATAGTACCTAGCTTGCCCAGCTCTCAAAATAAATTTATGACAAAACGTCCAAATTATGGGTGGTCCCAACATCAAACTACTTATATTATTCGTTCACTTAACTCAGACAAAACCCTGGTCACGTATATATCCTTTCCATTGATCTAGATTTATTACATAAAAGAACTAGTTTGGAGCCGTATTTGATCACATTATAAGCAACCTTTTGTTCGAAAGATTTAATAAACATTTAAGAAATATTAATTGTTTTCTTTGACGTATTGTCAAAATACGGCTTTACTACTTTTTCATTCAATTGCTCAATGTAGGTGTAGTGTGACATAAGTGACAATGAATTGAAAGGTCACCTCGCTTTCTGAAATAAAGTTTTTTGTTTTTCAGTATACATGGTGCGAGGAAATTACGTTTACACTATGGAGAACTAGAGGGTAGGAAGCCGATCGACAATGGCAGCATTTTCAAATTCTGTCCCGGTTTTTTGGTTAGTTCGCTATTGGCCGATAGATGCTCTCGCGTCGCAAGTGGGCTGGTGTCGTCTTCTTCATCTTCGTTTTTTACTTTTACTTTTGACAAATTGACATTTTATTTTCGAAGTAAATTACGTTTGAAGACAAGACAAGACAAATAACGTTGTATTGTAATTGATTTCTATATTTATCTTAACATAGTATAAAACAAAGTCGCTGTCGCTGTCTGTCCGTCCCTACCAGCTATATATGCTTCAATCTTTAAAACTACGCAACGGATTTTGAAGCGGTTTTTTTTAATAGATAGAGTGATTCAAGGGGAAAGTTTTTATGTTTAATAGCGACCCGCCCCGGCCTCGCACGGGTGCAATTTCAGAAAGTGGCATGCCGGGTACTAATATATCGGGTTTGTTCGGGTTTGTATTTATACCAGCGGGTTGCAACGCATGCCGGATACACGCTAGTAATGAATAATGGTACAATTTATAAAAGTAGAGTTTGCTTTGTGTCGGGGTGTAAGACAGGATCTTTTTCAGAAAGGAAACGCAGCCAAATAAGTCTTTTTCTAGCTCGAAAGGTATAGCTAGAATGTTTAATACCCTGTATTTTAAAAACCAAGCATCGTTGGAACTTCATACAGGCCGAGTTTACTAATAAGTATAACAAAGTAAGTGTAAATTCATATAAAAGTCCTTATTTGATCCTTAAAGAACTAATTTAAATAAAAATAGTTATTGCGTCCATAAGAAACCATTTATTTGATAGCCCACTTCGAACACGAGCGTCATCTTACGGCGACTCGTAAAGCTGAATTACCGATGCAAATTTGGGACCGAATCCAATGCATTGCGATCGGCCTCCTACCTCAAGTCCTCCATAGTTTACACAACGTATGATGGCAGAGTGATACAATAAATTGGTTCGTTTAGTATTTCAAATCTAACAAAGTCGACTTGAATTGAATTATTTCGTTTCATGATCAGTTTTTCAAAATTTCCTTAACCATATCTTTATAAAATAAGACCCTCCTGATCCTGTAAAGTACCACTGGAAAGTATGGACTTCTGCAACTGAAAGACTCCAGCTACTACCTGCTGCCTTCCCTAGGCGGAAAACCATTCCATACGAGGAAAACCTAGTAGATCTAGTATCAAAATGTAGATAAATGAAGTACAATGTTGTAATATCATAAATAAAGAGGTTTAAAAGTAAAGTTGTGCAAAACCTTAACATCTAAAGTCTTCTAAATACCATCAAGTTTTTAAATTAAGCCACCGATTAAGTTTATATTCTTGTTTGTCTTATGAAATCCGAAAAATTTTATGATACAAGTTAATAAACCGCTAGTGTGTTTAAAACCTAAACAATGGTACAGATATTATCTGAAAAATAACTAAATTCATAGTATATTATTATATTACATAGTATTACTGATGTCAGTCCAATAAATTATTATAAAACAAGGGCAGTCCTATACTAGAATTCTGAGGTGAGGGGTTATTCTTGTAATCATGGCGAGTGTCTTTCTTCCCCCGCACTCCACGTAATATCCGATCTCATTCGGCCTGGTTACCCGCGTGAATGGGGTGGGTTTGGGGGATGATACATTTTTCACTCTTCCCTAATTTTTGCTCGACGCTGGACCCACGTCAAGACTTATACCACTAAAATCCACCGGGCTCGAACCAGTTTACCGGCAGTGGGATACGAACCAACAAACTCTCGTCCTAGAGTTCACAGCGACTGATGCCGTCGCCGGGGGTATGTGGTCGATTTTTGGATAAAACGAGGAAGTAATGAAATGAAATGGCGAAGGCGTCACTAGTGTTTCCTCTTAATGTAGTATAAAAATTTAGTAATATTTACACTAAGTAGCTATAATTTTATGCATGAGCTTTAGTGGCCAATGTTCCCCATTTAAACAAGCAACACAATAGGCAATTAATTTTATTTTCTATAGCAATCTTTGTTCCTCTGTGGCGAATATTTATATTTTCATCCCTTCGTTGCTATTAAAAAGATTATAGAGCTTTTGAAATAATTTTATAAATAATGGTATGACTAAAGAAACGGGATATAGGGGATACCTACGTATATATATATTAAATGGAGCAAATCGTGGATTATTTAAAATGTTCGTCCTGAATATTGCAAACCTATTTTTTTCATTGGTCCTCTCTCAATAGGTTTCTGCTTACGCGCCCTATAATGTGAATAAACCAGCCAAAAAAAAAATTAATTAGTTACCCATCGGGCAACTGGGAGTCATTTTATTGACATGTAGGAAATGTAGGTAGGACGTGTTGACCATAGATCCGCTCCACAAAATAGATAACCTTAACCTTATCATATCTGAAAATCACCAGTATATATAAACAGCCGTGTCCAGGCTCTTTGCTTTTTGGCCTTTTAATAATAGATTATAGTATTTAACTATATTATAAAAAAAAAATAACAAATGATTCAGATTATGTGGATAGTTCGCAAAAGCATAACCACCACCGCCCAACAGAGGTTATAAAGAGAACCAAGCTTTGGTACCACAAGACATTGAATGTTACTCTCACTGTTACATATTACATTTGCGAGGTAGCGCGCAAGAAAAATAACTATAGTACACTAGAGTATTATACTAGGATAGTAAACGTGCGTTGTATTGTTCGCGGGTCGGTTCTAGTGCAGTTCTTGTTTGGATTTTGTGCAAGAAGTAGGAAAGATGCGTCTTAGTATTACAGTGAGTACCAAATATATTTTGTAATTTTTTGGTTTATAGCAGGTAACTCAAATTTTTTTCGTAAAACGAAAAGGTTCAAGTTATACTTCATAGCCAAAGCATTTTGGTTCTAGTTGTTTTCATGAGGCTTTCTTTATTATCATCTAGGATCATTGATAATAACGAGATAATTTTATTATCAATTTCGAAAAGCCATTGACGAGTAACGTACTTGTAGAAGGTGTATATAATAATATTTATCAATGCTGGAGGATAAATTTAATGACATTTTAAACTGTAACAATTAAAGAAGTGTCAACATTTTTTGTTCCATGATGATATAGGTGGTAACTATCCAAGGGCTGTTATCAGTGTAATATTATTGTTATTGGTTGCTTTTGCACACGTGATTACAAATAGACGAAATCAATTGGAATGTAGTTACATTAAAAAAATTCTAGCTTTGTTTAAAAGGGAAGTTTATAATTCTTATTTAGGAATTAATTTCACAAAATTGATAAAAAGTTAAAATATTATGGTATCTTTAACATTTTGATATACTTACCTAATTTGTTTTTTTCTGTGACGAAGGGAGGGGGGAAGTTGAAAAATATTTTTTAGAAGGAATATTTGAAATTAATTAGTGTTTTTCATTAAACATTTAGAATTTAAGAAAAATATATTCTACTTGTTTGTTAAAAGAAAACAAATTTTATTTTAAATTGTGTAAACCAATTTTTTCTACTCAATATCTACTTAGTATTCTCTAGTTGATTGGAAAGTATGATTGGTAAATCAGCCATTGTTTAAGTATAATTATTTGTTATTTGTTTCTGCATTAGGCAAATTCATCATTAGTATTATTAATATCATTTTAATTCACGATGGCGAAATTAAAAAAAAAATACGCATTTAAACTATGGTATAGGAAATAATAGTTATGTTCGGAATGATTGAAAGGAGGGGGGACGGTGTAATTACCCTCTCCTTGAACGATTAAATGTATCAAAATACAGCCTAGCAGAATAAAATGCTTTCCTATTTTTTAGTAGCTTTATTCCTTGTTAATTTTATATTAATAAAAAAATAGCAGTTCCCTACTCAATATTCAAAATTTGTCTTCTGCAGTGCTGTGGAGCCACTTTTTTAATTTTGCGTCCATATCAAACAAAATTCTAAATCCGGCTCTGCGGCTCATTATACACTTCATTTCTCAATCGAACTATAATACAGTTACAGTGCGTGCAAACATTATTTGCATCAAAGAGGGCCTTGCACCTAAGGACGTAATGCTTAGCCGTAGAGCTTAATACCTGTTGGGTGTCAGTAACTACCTGAATTAACAATCAATCAGTTATTCCGTTATCTTTGACAGTCGTTAACTCGTTACAGGTAATTTGATTCATCGCTCATTTTTCCAATTTCTTGAACAATTCACACAATGAGCTTTACGGAACAGCACAAAACATTCATGGTTGATGCGTATTTTTGAAACGGGATAAGAGTAAATGGTGAGTGGCAATACAATCCGGGTTTGTGCATGGACGAATTTCACGAACATTTTCCTAACGTTGCTTTTATTGCTGGGGATTTTTATAAATGCCTGAAAAGAATTGTGGCTGTGTTTAGGGAAACAGGTTCTATACAACACAAAAAAGGAGCAGGAATACCATCTGTAAGAACAAAAGAACTTGTTACAAACGTTCGTGAAATAATGCAAAATACGCCAACAAATTGTATAAGACGCCTGTCGCAAGAAGTGACTATTCTTAAGAAGCAACTAAATTTATTTTCTTATAAAGTGCAAGTATGCCAAGAAATACAAGCCGCAGATTTTAAAGGACACAGGAATTACTCTCAATGGTTTACCCAAAATTTATTGGAAAGAAATGATTTATTTGACCTGACATTTTTTTCGGATAAAGCCTGGTTCCACCTCTCCGGTTATATGCTTTCTCAGAATACACGCATGAGGAGTAGTAAAAATCCCGATTTTTTGTAGAGTCCACATTGCACCCCCCAAAAAATTGGTGTCTGGGTAGCTGTTTCCCGAAGAAGAATTGTTGGTCCTATTTTTTCCATGACCAGCGGTATAGGGGCAATATTTTGAATCCATTTGTGGAGCAATTACTTAACGACGAACTAACTTTTGGATAACTATTAACTACTTACGCAATTTTTTCGACGACAGATTGATCAGTTTTGGATCAGACATTGAATTCCCACCTAGATCACCTTGTTTAATGGTTATGGATTACTTCATTTTTCCTCATTTCAAGAACACTATTTTTAAAACACCAGTTGCAAATTTAGAACAATTACAAGAATGTGGTAACATTTCTCCAGAGATGCTGGTCAACACTTTCGAAAATATGAAGAGATGCATGTGTGAATTTATGCTTGGAGCATGGCGGTGGCCAATTTCAGCAATTTATGTAATTATTTTTCTTTTTTTTTCTGTATATTCTTACTTTCTTAATTTTGTAAACAACAAAACTAAATTTGTATTTGTCTACTTATTTTATTACTAATTAGTTTGGCATATCATGTCATAATATGAATTTGACAAAATTTTAACCTAGATTTGGTTAGATATATCGTCCCCATATCATTGTGATCTAAACCAAGCGCTACGTTTTTTTAATCCAAGCCCTCTTTGATGCAAATAATTTTTGCTCGCAGGGTATTTAAGAGTAAAATAACTTAATAAAAAACAATACCTATTTCCTGATATATTTCCTAATATTTTGGGAGGTCATTGGTCTAATGACCACTGTTTGAAAAATTAAGTTTTAATAATATTTTATTGTTTCAATCATTTCATCTGTATTTATTTACACAGAAGTATCTCATTTTATTATCTCCCATAAATTAATATTTTTCAATGGATGTGAAAATGATGAATTATCTCAGTTAATCATATTATTTCATAAATGCAAAAAATGATTTGAATATTTTATTTTGCAACGACTTCCAGTCATTTTCATTTAGATCCAAGGACAATTTGCATAATTTATTTTCCATTTATTTATATAATTTTTATATTAAAATTGTTAATGGTCTTTCTCACTATATCCGAATTTATCATATTCAGCACTGACATCTTAAATTAGATGGAATCTAATAGAAATATATCCCAATAATAAAATAAGGTTGGACGTGGGTTTAACACTAATAATAGGTTTTAAATAATCAACATATACAGGGTGAGTCGGGAGGAATGGACCAAACTGTAAGGGTGTAATCTATGCATCAAAATAATAAGAAAAAACTGAAATGTTGTTATCCAATATTCATTTCTTTTCAAATTACAGCGTCAAATAATAATATTAAACCAAAATATGCAACATTAGGTTAGAGTAGCAGACCTCTGGCATTGACCAAACAGTCACACCTAGTCCTGTAGGACCTGCAACATTAACATTGTTTTAAATAAATCACTAGTCATCATTTGGACCAAAAGTTTGGATTGGTCGCGGTGGTCCTATTACTTGGCCTCCTAGATCGCCAGACCTCACACCGTTGGACTATAATTTATGGGGTTGGTTAAAAAATGAGGTATACAAAATAAAAGTAGATACTAGGGATGCATTAGAAATGCTGCACTCAATATTAAAGAAAGGCACGAATCAATTAGAAGAGCCACGCGCGCCCTTCGTAAACGAAGCAGGAAATGTTTGGAAGTCAATGGCGGCATTTTTGAAAATTTACTAAACCAATGATTTATTTAAAACAATGTTAATGTTGCATATTTTGGTTTAACAATAATATTATTTTAATTAACGATGTAATTTGAAAACAAATTAATATTGAATAACAACATTTGAGTTTTTTCTTATTATTTTGATGCAGAGTTTGGCCCATTCCTCCCGACTCACCCTGTATATTATATAAATTGAGTCTGGATTCTGCCAGATTCTTTATCTTTGGCATGGTTTTCCACCACATAATGGGCTGGTCGGCCTATATAAACAGTCTCTACAACAAGCTATCTTCTGTTATGTTTTGATTAAGAGTTTTTCCTAAGAACGTTGATTTGATAGTGTTAAGGGTTGTTTACTTTGAAACTTTTTACTTTAGAATTAAGTTTGGAATTGACATATGGGCAGCGTCTATAGAAATACCTAAGGGTTTTTTCTTTGTATATAGTGCGAATTCTATTTAAGATTAAATATAGATACTCATGTAGGGGAGTTTTTAGGGCGAATAAACTACTAACTATAGTGGGTATTTACATCTATGAGTGTGTTAATTCCTAATTAAGAACCCAAGTAGTTCTGACTGCAAGAAGACACGAAAATAATACTAGATGTAGAGGTGACTACAACACTAACTTATCATGGTAGAAGTGGTAGAACGCTATTTGAAAAAGGATTCGATAAAAATTTACAATATCTTAACATTAAGCTCTGTTTTAACTCACTCAAGGGATATTTCATAGGTTTTGAACCATATACTCCACATGCATTCTTAAATTCTTGACTTATGTGTCGTGGTTGTGTCTAAGACTAGGAATCTCTTGATAAGGGTAGGTAATGTCTCCTGATTTAGTCTGATAATAAATTTGTGTTTTATTTGTCCTCTTCTGTAGTGCACTTGTGCATTTCTTAGGGATCCGATTTTTTTGCATGTTAATCAATGTATTTTTATAAAGCTTATCATTGTTACGATAGTTTTAACGCATTTCAAGTATCTTTTGAAATAAAATACTATTTTATGTTTTTGTTTGATTTATTTAAAAAACGCAGACGAAAGCATAAAGTTTGGACGCAAACAGACTGGACGCCGACTCGACGACGTCATCCCATTATAAATAAGTCTCTTATTTGGCAGTCGAGTGGCTGATTATAATGTTATCGTTGTTTCGATAACCTAAATAGACAAAAATAAGTTAGAGATAGGAAACGAGACTTAAGGAGATAACCCATCGTTATGAGTCGAATGAGAAAAGCCAACGGTCCCAAAACACTTCCCTGGGGTACACCCGAAGTAGTGGTTTTAACATCTGAAAATTCATTATCCACCTTGACACACTGCGTTCTGCCACTCAAAAAACAGAGAATCCAACGTACAACCCTCTTATCGATGATTAGCTCATTTATTTTTTCTATCAACAAATCATGAGGTACTACATCAAATGCCTTCTGAAAATCTATCGCTATCATATCCAACTGACCCCCCTGATCGACAACATCCGCCACCTTCTGAGAAAACAACGCTAAAGCTGTCTCACATGAGTAACCCGGTCGGAAGCCATGTTGGCCAGCACAAAAAAATCCCATATTGTCCAACTCTCTGCGAATGTACTCACTGATTAATCGTTGCTTTGCGATGACAGCGGTATTAGATGTTCGCGTATTTTTATCAAAAGGCCTATTTTCTTTAATTATTGTCTCAGTAGGTAAGTAATTTAAAATTTCGAGAACTAAAACCATAGAAAATTTTAATTTTTTCTTGGTCTATGCGGAACAGTCAAAATTTAAATTTTGTGAGAGATTGTTTGCTCAAGCTTTTTCTAGGGACTGAAAAACTTTAAAGAGCGATCATCAGACATTAACTTTTTTTTGTCGTCCGGAATAAGACAAATAATAAATGTTTTCTACTCTATAAAATGTTTCTTCTTGCTGTGCAACCTTTTTACGGAAATATTTAACCTTCGCCGACACACATTCTATTGCAACCACGCTGCAACTCTGTTAGCAAGTAGTTCTGTTATATTTTTAATTTACCATCATGAATTAATGGTCCTAGTAAAAGTTCAAGATAACCATAACAGAACTATTAACAGCTCTTTTTAGTTGTTTTTGGGATAACTGTAACATTAATTATTGTTTTCTACTTCGTGCTAACCTACTCTACTTTTTTTGGGAAAAAGTAAAACATGCCTACAAATCTGTACTTCAAGTGATCTTAATCTGCACATGTGCTCATCTTTATAAAATATGTTCTCTGTTTTTTGTAGTTAAATTTTATCATAATAATTTCTTTTATGTTTATCAGATTCTTAGTTCTCACATTTCGAGCTTCTTGAAACAATGATAAAAATCTTTGTCAGGAACGACATACCGGCAATGTGCATAAAAGATTGTAAACTTTATTAAGTTGTTGCTTGTTGTTTTTTCTGCATAGAATCTGTACGTTGTGACTTTCGTTTGTTTTCATTGTTATACATAAAAAGGGCTGGAAGCGGGTCGCTGATATTCAATTATATTCTAAAAATGATGTACGCGCATACTTATCATAATTAGCGAAAAATATTAAATCATCAACACTAGGGAACCATTACTACATGCTAAAAAACATTAAAAATAATATTGACATCGGTAAATACCGAAAAGTTCGTGGATATTTAAAATGCAAGAATGAAGAATAACCCAAAAAAATCTCTTATATAAGAGAAAGAACAAATTTTCAAGTTCATGAATGAGGCGCCTGACAAAAATTATTTATTAACTAAAGTAATATTACTATTTGGTGCTCTTAGAACAAGCGAAATTTATAAACTAAAAACACGCGATATTGAAGATTTGGGAAATGTTCTTGTTGTATACGTTAAAATTATCAGGAGGACCAATTCTTCATTACCCATCAAAAAGAAAAATGTACACGTCAAGTCATCGGGATAAACAAATTTCGAAAATTGCCTATTGAAATTGCAAAGTTTTTAAAACTACCACACCCAGAGGAATATACAGTCTACTGTTTTAGATGATCTTCTGCTTTCCTGCTAGTTGAAACAGGTGCAGATTTGTTAATGTTAAAACAAAGAGGTTGGAAGTCTTCAACGGTAGCTGAAGGCTGAATGAGTAAAAAAACCACTTTTTTCAAAAAAATAAAATAAAAATAATAAAAAGAATGATATTTTTAATAGACCTTTATCAGCTCAAAATACGAATATTGCCTCGACCACAGACAGGCGAATGCGTCTTTAGAGTTTGTCTTAACATTAAAATAATTTTCTGTAAGTTTTGTAAAAATTAATTCAGACGAGTCTGAAAGTGACGATTGCTTGTTAAAAATAACAACATTTAAATGACAAGAAATTACAAGAAAAAATTTATTTGTGTAAATGTATACATATAGTGTTTCACTTCCATTGTTTTCCTTTTTAGAACATTTTTTATAACAAAAATCTTCACATATTACATTACCGCCAGACAATCACCTAGAGAAAGCTTTTTTATTATTTTAATAAAGTATGCGTTTCATGTAATAGCCGTGTTACAATTATTATTTTTCCTCATATCGTTGACGTGCGATTACAGTTGTTTATGAAATATCTATGTAATTAGTTTATCATGAATTATCGGTAAATTATCTATAAAACCATTACTCCTGCAATATTAAAATTATTTTTGTAAGATAAATTTAAATGCAAAATCACGAGAAGAAAGTAAAAGTATATTATAGGTAACGATCACGTAGTATTAATTTGGCAATTCTGTTTAGAAACTTTTGTTTGTAAATTAGTAACTTTAGGCTTTATATTGTTGTTGTATTTTACAAATTAATTTTTCCCTACATTCCACGCAAACTCCCAGAATACCATGGCGACATAATGCAAGTATTGGCAACTCTTTACGCATATTATGTTCTTTGCATTGAGAAACTACTACCAGGGCCGGCTTAAGATACAATTTACGCCCCAAAATTTTATTGACTTCTAAAAACAAAACTGCGCCCTCCTAGACGCGAGGCTCCCTGGGCAGTCGCACGGGTCTTAAGCCATCCCTGAATACGATCGCGCAATTTATTTCTCATAATTCCGCTATCGAAACAACACAGCTGGTATCATACCGTACCCTTTTAAGTACACATATTATTTTTTCAAATACATTTTTTTAGTGTTTTTTCACAATTTTTTTTTTTTCAATAAAAAATGCCATTTGCTTTTTCGTTTAAAGCTGCAACACTGTAATGTTATAAAATTCGGTGAATTTTTTGTGATACCACTAATCACAGCCGATATTTCTATCGTTATCATCTGTGTCACAATTTAAATTTCCATTGCTCAGGTATATATTTGTTTCGTTTGTTTTTTTGGTTTCTTATTTTTCTTTAATTTATTTTTTGCGCCACTCTCTGAGAGAAATGGCGCATGGCGCTTGCGAAGCTTTATTTTCTGTTTTTTCCCTTCTATTGATAGGTCAGAATATTTAAGATTATTTTCTAAAGCATTAGTAGATAACTGAAGATAGACTTTCGTTTTTATTTTCGTTCGTGGTCGACAATATAAAAAGGTAATTTGGGTTTTCGATCACCAATTTTAATAATTTATGTTCACTAATGTTTTATAATTTTAAATTTAAAAGGGTTGTCGCAAACCAAAAATTTCTATTAAATACATAAAAAATTTAACAGCCCATTCTGATTCTCGACCCCAAGACTGTCATCAACTAAAAGTAGTTCATTTTCATATTTTATTCAAGTTTGTTCTCGACCGATACATGAAAAAAAAAATACTATGAAACATATTGCATTCAATAATTCAAAATAAAACAAAATTTATTTACCAATTTCGGAAACACTACCACTTAGCACTTTCTTAGAATGTAGACAAAATGTGGGTGATCACTTGATCAGTTAAATGTCAAAAGTTCACTAATTTTTTGCTGGAAAGTACATACCTATTCATGGTAACATTACCAATATTACATAGGTCAAAGTGGTCGAAAACTAGCTAAACAATTTTTAACAAGCCTTGGTTGAAAATTTAAATATTATTAACGTTTAAATAGCAACATGGTCGAGATCCAGTGCAGGTCGGTAAACAGGTACCTACATTAACGCTCCACCCGTGATTTGGATTTTTTTAGGAATGAATGGATTCCTTAATAGCCATTTAATTTTATTTAAATAGTAATTTACGTTACAAGAGCGGAAAGTAGTGTTTTTCAGGTCGAGACAAGCATTGCTTGGAGAGAACTGGAAAACACTAATTTTCGGTTGCATGACGTACAATATTTTTTTTTAAGACCGACACTTCGATATTTACATTAAATTATTTTATATTATTTTTAAATGCGTCGTATGACTTCTCGTAACGGGCTTTTGATTTTACTGGCAATATATCGTAAGTCGCTTTCTTTGCTGCTTCCAAAATTTCTTCTCAAATCTCATTTCCGTGTCGGATAATTCAAAATCTGAATTCATATTGTTAAATTTGCGAACTCGCGAAACAAGTTTGACATAAACAACAAATTAAAAATCAACGAACTGTCACTCGACAATACATCGAAATGTTGTTGTCATAGTAACGAAATCAAGGTAGCTTGTATTATCAAAGAGCGATTGGAAAAACAAAAAACAGGGACCGGAAAAAGCGTTTCCGGTCTCTAACGTCACTTTTCCGGTCTTGCGATCGAAAAAAGGTTATTTTCTAGACGAAAAATTGTCCAGAAAGTGTATATTTTCTGGGCGGTTTAAAAAAATAGTAATTTACGTTACAAGACCGGAAAGTAGTGTTTTTCAGGTCGAGTCAAGCATTTCCAGGGCGAGCCATAGGCGAGTCCTGGAAGCTTGGAGAGACCTGGAAAATACTAATTTTTGGTTGCGTGACGTACAATATTTTTTTAAGACCGACACTTCGATATATTTTATAATCTACGCGAAACAAGTTTGACATAAAGAACAAAATTAAAAATCAACGAACTGTCACTCGACAATACATCGAAATGTTGTTGTCATAATAACGAAATCAAGGTATCTTGTATTATCAAAGAGCGATTGGAAAAACAAAAAACAGGGTGACAGTGACATTAGAGACCGGAAAAGTGACATTAGAGGCCGGAAAAGATTTTTCCGGTCTCTAATGTCACTTTTCCGGTCTTGCGATCGGAAAAACGTTATTTTCTAGACGAAAAATTGTTCAGAAAATGTAAATTTTCTGGTTGGTTTTAAAAAAAATATATTCCTTCATAAAATAATGTTAGACCTAAAGTACCTAATACCTAATACTAAAAATGATGAACAGGAAGAGTACTTAGCTGTAAAAATCCGACACGCACTTCACCGATTATTGTGTTTTATGATAATCATAAGGATAATCTTTGGATTGCTATTAAATTATTATCAAAATAACAAATAATATAGGTAATTAAATTTTTTAGATCTAATCTTTTCTGCTACATTAACCCCCTAATAAAGAATTTTATATGTACGTCATAATTAAATTATATTACAAAACATATATTAACAGTATTAAATATATTTTTTTTTAAATTCCTTAACTTTACAATTCTTATTTAACGGTATTATTGCATTAATATTTATCCTATTCAACGATTTTTTGTTATGTTGTTTCATCATACGAGAAATTGTTATTTTATTATTGGCCTTTTTTTTGGCAAAAAATTTAGCAATATAGTAAGGTAATTTATCTGATTTCTGTTGGTCATTATGGACATGAACATTTTATTAAAAATACACAATTACATCAATGTTTGATATGGTTTGTGAACATGTTTTTTTTTTGGTTTTAATACTTTTAATCCTTAATCGATGTATATTTTTCATAATTTCATTGCTTTGCCGATTAGTACATAACTAGCGTATATTTTTTGGAGGGCCTAGGTCCCAAAATGTAACCTGATTAAAATATTCGCCGCAGGCGCAGGCGCAGCAAAACATTGTTAAACTCCTACTTTAAATTTTTATTAATTAATTATTTATGGATGAGGCTAGTGCGACGACAAATCATTTTTAAACCGATTTTAGAAACAAACCCATAAAAACAATTTTCTATCCTCAAAATCTGATAGGTCTGCCACTATGTACTAAAAATGCCAGAAATCCCTACCTTCTCCCTAATTCTCCCGCGTTGTTGTAGAAATAGTTTTCAAAAAGTCACTCTATGGGTACGGTTTTATCAGCTTGCAAATTTTAGAAAAATATTAATTCTTGGAAGAAGTTGTGGTTTCTGATTTCTTATAATAGATATTTTTGAACATATGTTAACTACATATTTAATTTTATGTAACAAGACGATTTTGTAATTTTGTAAATGTAAATTGGTCACCCACTATAATATTTCCTTTTATTTATTGGTTAAGCTTCATTAGGTTAAGTGTTAATAAAAGTTTTGAAATAAATTATAGTCAAACAATCACTAATACTAATATATCACCTTATGGCGGTTCCTTATTTTTTACCACATAAAATAGTTATTTACTTTTTTTTATTCACGATTGAGTGTTTCAATTTTTATTATATACAATATATCTATTTTTAATTTAGTTATTTATTTTTATTAAAATGCAACTTTAAAATATTAAAAATTAAAACTTTTGAGTTATTACAGAAATTAATTTCAGATATTTTTAACAAATCTCATGAATCAACAACAATTTGCCAATTCAGTAACTATATTTAAACAGCTTTAAAAATGGCACTAGTTACGACCCTGTTATTTCCACTCACAAGATAATGAAAGTGGAGTAAATAATAGTCATTACAAATTCTGTCAAAAACGATCCATCATTTTATTGCCAGTTAAGGAGTCACGATTTTTAAACACCTTGTATTAGGTCTAAATCACTATAATTATTATGTTGTAGTAGTTTTATAATTATTATATTAGTGTTTATTAATCTTCCGGGGTAATAGGTCGTAGAAAAAAAGTCTCATTAGGGAAATTGTATTTCGTTTAATTTTTCCGTATAATTCATTAGCATTATGATAATAACAAATCAATACTGTATATCAAAAAAATATTTATGGTTATAATGTTAAAGGACTAAAAACAAAAAACTGTTTACAGAGAAAATATTATTTACCTACTAAAAAAGATCATCCCTAATAACATTTCTTATATTTTAATTTGATCGAATCGGCATTTAACTATTTTACAAGCTTTTCTCCAACTTTAAAGTTAGAAGATAAATAACAAAGTCTTTAAAAATGTCATGTAAAGATTCATATATAAAGAACTCCTGAAATTGGGAAATAATACTTGCCACCCACAATCACACCGACGACGAATACAAACATACTATGCTTTTTTGCTCGCAATACAATACAATAAAATGAACTGAGTGGTGAGGTAGATGGAGGCGAGGGGCTGCAATATTTTTTGTTTACTTAATACATTTTTTCGTCTGTGCGTCGATAGGTTATAAAATAAGATCTGCCGATACAATCATAGAAGGACGAAGATGCGAAGAATCAGTTAAACAGGAAATAAAAAAACATGTGAAATAGATTCGCGGTACAACCCAAACAAAGTTCCAAATATTACCCTCTTTTTTACCGAGGGATGGCCTCGCCTTGCGTTGTGCACGCCGACAATATTAATTGATCTCTTGTCCTTATTGCGGGCATCTAAATATATTATGTATTCTCTCATACCTACATAATATGTCACTGTAACTTGTTTGACTGATTCGAACCAAAATTTGACAGCATTCTTCACTATATGCTATCTCTATTATTTATTTATTGAGTTTACGTAGAAAAAAACTAACTACATTGTGCGGTAATGAATTTACACCAAAAAGGATTTAATTGGTCACGACTTGAACCTGCGGAATGATAATTGCACAAATTTGTTAATATTCATTAAACAGTCGTGGTTTCGCTGTGTCCGAAAGTTACATAAAACCGCTCTAAATAAATAAAATTATGTTATAAATGTTTCACGTTGAAAATATGCATGTTTTAATTATTAGCTAACTAAAAACCTTTCTAAATATTATTAAACGGTAATATTAATAGAGAAACAAGAATTACCCTAAATTATAAAAATAATGTTCTAAGGGTTGTTCGCAGAAATACGCAATACCCTTCAAGATTGCTAATGCTTGACAGGGTCGGATAAAGGATCTGTGGGCCTCTAGACTAAACCAAAAATGTTTTTTTTTTAAATTTAATAAACCTACAAAAGCTGCATTTTTAGCAATTATCCAATTAAAAACTTTTAAATAAACGCTGCGAGACTCCAATAATTATGACGTGTGTCTTTATAGGTAATTTCCTCTAAACATTAGCCTCACAGATGAGCCATGATGTGGCGAAACGCGTCTGGGGATGGATCTGACAAAATGAAATGAAAAAATTAACGTTAAAAGTTTATTATTATATTATAGAAAATTTATGTACGATATTCCTATACAATATTTAGAATAATATGATGAATTCATGAGATAAAAAAAAATTAAAATAACTCAAGATCATTAATGGTATTTAGCAGGATTTATTAACATTAGTATGAAAAACTATTTTATTAAAAAATAATATAGCTGAAATGTTAAGTGTCGTAACATAGTTCGAAGGTAAGGTTCGAAGCCTATTTAACACGCATTTATTAGCTTCACCTGTATGTATGTTTGTTTGTTTGTTTGTTTGTTTGTTTGTAACCGACTTCTTTGAACCCGATTTTGCCCCACTTTAAACGGTAGATTTATCATGAACCGCTAATAATACAATAATCTAATACGCAAAAATTATCCTGTCAAATTTTGACAGCTGTCACGTATAATACGCAGATGCGATTTTGACGAAACAAATTATGGGGTCGTAGTATTCGATGCGGAGACTTCGAGAAAAATAAGCAAAAAATTCTCCTGTCAAAATTTGACAGCTGTCAATATGTCAAATCGTTTAAAAAAAATTATATTAATGAAAAAACTATAAGGTCGTATGTATATTGACGGTGGAAAGTTAAAAAAAATACGCAAAAAATTCTCTTGTCAAAATTTGACACCTGTCAATATGTCAGAATTTTCAAAAATTTGCAAACATCGTTCTTTCCTTATAATTCGGCATTAACGATCGGGTTTGTATGTATGTTGGTTTGTAACCGACTTCTTTGAACCCGATTTTGACCCACTTCAAACGGTCAGATTTAATTTAAATTTTGTAGAATTATCAAGGACTGCTGACAATACAATAATCTACTAATCTTGCTCAATCTATTTAAAAAAAAATTTAGTTTAAAAACACACGCTTTAAATTAATCAGACTAAAAAGCGGAAAATAAATATAGGTTAAAATAATTCTTGAAATTCTTAATATAGGCAGAAAATAATAATGAACAAACATTAGTATTATTGTGAAAAAAGCGTGGTGCGCTTTGTGCTATATTTTTCGTATATCGACAGTGGCGGATTCAGAAAAAATTGACAGGGGGGGCACTTACTTGTTATCTTGGGGTGCACGAAAAGCCCGCTGCGGACAAAACGCGCCGCAGGCGAAAATTTTTTAAGACCACGCCCAAATTTGGTCAATAATTTTTAGTAAATATTTTAAAAATGTATGATTACCTACTTATTTTATTGAAAATGAAATAAGATAAAAAAAATAAAAAAAGGCCAATTTATTTTTCATTAGCGGGTACATTGTTTAAAAGTAAAGTTCAATCTTCTGGTTTTATTTCCAGCAAACTTTTCAATAACAATAAAGTCCCTAGATCTACACTTTGTGATCTGTGTCAAGTTAATTTCGGGTTTAGGTCTTCCCTCAATTTTAATTTCAATTTTTTGCTCAATACTTAATGAGCTAAAATTGTTTCTCAAATATTCCACATTCATAGCCGTTTTGGCATGTTTATTTTTATTAAAATAAGTCCTTACTACCCCAAAATAATACACTTTCTTTGTAAACAAAACCACAGATTACAGTTTTCTGTAACAAAACACAAATTCTAAAATCCTAAAATGTATGCTTTTTATCTAACGTGCTTTACGCCATCTTTTCGCTAATTATCAAACCACGTTGAAAACCTGATTTTTAATATCCATTTCTAAATGCTGTAAAGTTTTGGCATCAAAAAAATATTTGGTTGTTACAGTACAATGCTTTGTCACTGTGTTTGAAATTTTGGGTGTTGCGCTTAGGTTGGTTCGTGCGAAATTATTATGACAGGGGGGGCACGTGCCCCTGTGCCCCCCCTCTAAATCCGCCACTGTATATCGAGCACCCCTCGCTTTTTTACAATTTTAATTAAAGCGTGTTTTTTTAGTTTTTTTAAACTATATATATTTTTAATCAAGTTGAATTGGGAAAATTACCTTTCTCACTGCTTTTTGTGATCATAAAGGACAGGTCATTAAGGCCCGACTTTGTTGAGAAAGGAATTTATTTGCGACAAAGACTCATCCGAGCTGGACATATTCGCGATATCACGCCGTGTAGGAAAATATTCCGTAAACACCGATATACACTGAAATCAGAAGTCTTCACCGCGAGCGAGGCGATCGAATTCCGAGAATTTGTTATTTTCATCGATTTATTTCTAAATAAATGAAGATACATTTGACTTGATTTTATTTCGGAAACGAATTTTATTTTATAGAAAATAGGTAGGTACTTCTAAAATTAGACAAAATAATATACCTAATCCTATGGATAGTATGATTTTTATATTTTTTTGTTTTATTTTATTAATGAAATCAAAGAAAATTTGTAAGTTTCATAGGTATCTAAAAAATAAAATTTGGGATAGCAAAAAGTTTTGTGAATAAAGATCTGTTATGATTCTAATTACCTACATATATTAGGTATTATGAATTCCCTGGAAAACTCTACCTATTATAATGATTTAAAAGAAGGTAGGTAATAAAAGTTTTGAAATCTTGGCCCATCCTGAAACTAAAGGTGCCAACTTAAATTGTATTTAGGGGATAACTTCATACATAACAAAATGTAGAAACTGTCATTGACTCTCGTGCGTTATTTTTTCTGTCGCGTTCCGTTATATTTAATTCTTTAGAGCATTTTATTTTTGAGGAACCGTTGTGCTGCCTGCCCCTCAAAAGAGAACAAGGTAAGTAATCGTTTTACATTTGGCGACCTTTTTTTAAACAAGAAAGAAGGTACCGTATTGTCACATTTACGAAAATGGAATAAAGCATTCCAGTATCAGTGTCGATTCAATACAAAGTCGCGGTATTTTGTTGCGGTATTTTTCTGGAGTTATTGCAAAAGTAATGCGACAGTAGGCGGGAACCGATGGATATTCCCGTCTGTATAACTGCATCATAATGAAAGCGTCAGCGAACATTTGACCATGCGGCGAAAAGTCTTGTACCTACTTACTATTTAGCTGCTAAATTGTACTTTTCGTCTAGAGAAGTAATAAAAATGTTCCTATGTTAAAAATCTAAACCGCAAAAGATCACATCTGCTACAAAAACGGAGACAGAGCATCAACAGCTATGGAATCCGAAATCATTGTAGAAGGATTTTTACAAAGTAAAAAATTACGTAAAAGTACGTTACGTAAAAGCCATTCTTTATAGCAATTTCACAGGCAACAGTGCTACAAATTGGGGCAAATAGGATTTCTATAAAAAAAAATTAAAGTTTAAAAAAAAAATGTCTGGCCTCTCGGTAGGTTTACCATTACGTTGAAAGATTTTCCCAGCACTTTGCTTGTTTTTCCATCATCTCGTAGCTCCGTTAGAACTGTTTGCACCTATTATATTTCTAAACTCCTTATTGTATTCTCCTGATGCGTTCGAAACATGTAGATTGTAGAGAATTACCCTGTATTAAACCTTGAAACTTATGTTTTTTAATATACCAATGGAGAAAGACTTAAAGTTTATTTATTTTCCTTTAATCATTATTTTGTTTCATATACAGAGATGACCGGTTTTGGCAAGGAAAAATGGAAGAGCAGTTAAAAATTTTTTTTTTCAGTTGCCTTCTTTCCGAAATAATAAATCCACAATACTCAAACAAGAGAAAAATTAAAGACAATTTTCATTTATTATCTAATAGACTGTCATTGTTAAATCATATTTTTAATAAAAATTTACTATAATATTTATATGTGCCTTATTTAGGATATTCAACCTAATAATACCACTTGACTGCTACATTTCAGAAGGGGGCAGCCAAAAAACCGTAAAACTTCTCCTATTAGAACCTGGCTGTAAAAAATATAGACACTGTCCCCCTCCCTGTAAACGGCTATGCCTACCAACGCAATGTATTTTTATACTCTACATGACATACTGTCCAATTTATTAGTGGTGGGCAGAGTCGAATATTCTCATGAATCGGATAGTTTAAAATTACGTACTTTTAGGAATCGATTACTTTATTGAGTAGTGATTATCAGCTCGCAAGGGGCCAGAACTTCTAAAAAGATGGTCGTCAATGCCCTATAAACATCTTCCATTTCTTGAAAAAAAAATCCGCAGATCTTGCATCTTACGCAAGTATCATAGGCATATTGAAAATACCTACCACATACAGTATATTCACTTTTGAGTTTTTTTCGTTTTTTTTTTAAATATTCTCCCCCGACTTTCTGTGTAATACGCCAAGACCGCCGCGCTATTTCGCTTTGTTTCAGCGACATTCACTGTTTAGTTTTTTTCCAATTTTTTCAATTCTTTACCCCCAACTTCCTTTGTAATATTTCAAGATCGCCGCGCTATTGTTCTTAGTTCCAGAGATATGCATTTTTTAATTTTTCCAGCTTTTTTGCAATCTTCGCCCCCGACTTTATTTGTAATACGTCAAGACCGCCGCGCTATTTCGCTTTGTTTCAGAGATATTCACTTTTTAGTTTTTTCCACTTTTTACTATTTCCTTACCCCCGACTTCCTTTGTAATATATCAAGACCGCCACGCTAGTATTCTTAGTTCCAGAAATATTAACTTTTCAGTTTTTTCTGCTTTTTTGAAATCTTCACCCCTGACTTTCTGTGTAATACGCCAACACCGCCGCGCTATATCGCTTTGTTTCAGAGACATTCACGGTTTAGTTTTTTTCCACTTTGTTAAATTCTTTACCCCCGTGCAACCTTGACCTACCCACACCGCCAAGCCGACGCGGTCTCTAGCGTGACGCTTATTGATGTCGTTCATTTTTCATGAAATGGACCCGTATATACGCGACCAGTTAGTATTTTCAATACTAAAAATGGCTTCTTAAAGAATCTAAAAGAAGGTCGCCACACATAAAGATCTCCTACTCAAAAAAGGTATTTGTAATAAAAAAATCCATTCCAGAGAATTACTGATTATCATTATAATCGATTCCGAAAGGTATTCGAATCCCATCGATTTTTTTGGGAATCGAACTTCACTTCTTGTACTTGAGTACTCCAATTACTAAAATTGATGTTTAGTATAGCTTTTTAGCCGCCTTGTCAATACACAGGAATCTCGCTACACCAAAAATTGCAGCGCTGCGAGTCAATAAAAAGGCCAGATAAATATGACCGACGCCGGATTTGTGCCTCAAATGTACTATTTAGTCGTTAAACCATGGAACGCGCAGCCGAGTCGGTACATGTGTTGTTAATTGACGAAAAATACACACAAAGCAAATTATTTTATTTAATTAAAAAATTAACCTAGATTTGTCTTTCCAAGGCCGCCGCCCCGCTCCCGGTTTACCGGGACATATAACCAGTTTCAATGGCTTTGTCCCGATGTCTGTTGCGATCAGCTATTTAACTTTATATATTTGTTTTACTATCAAGAGACTTCACTCACTTCGAGGAAGAACGCAACATAAAAAATTAAAAATCCGATAGCCCATTTTTGATTTCAATACACAAACAAATCGGCTGCATTTCGTTTAATTTTTATCCTTTACCAAACATTAAAAACACAATTTTAAAAGTTAAAACATCATTTGCTGAAAAAATGGCGAACGCGCTTTGTAACTTTTGGTCCTGTGTCACGTTATAAACCGTTCCGGTCTAAGCCGAAAGATGTATGCTTACCCAAAATTAATAGGTACGCCTTTAGTGGAGGCGAAACGAATCACCTCCTTCGTTTACTACCTCTCTAAAATTAACGCTCCTATATTCTGTTATTGGCAGACAATACAAAAGAAAATCACAATTAGCACGAAATCATCTCCAAATTATTTAACCTATGTAACATTTTCTCAGTGTATCATGATTTAATCTAGTATCACGTCGGCAGGAAATAAATAAAGCTTTAGATAGGCAACTTCTAACACATTTTAACAAAATTTACCTGAAACACGTTTCGCGCGCTGCAGGATAACGGGCTTATTACGCGATATTTAAGTCTCAATTTTTGGAATAGTAAACATAAGACATGGAAGCTCTAAGGTATAGAGCGATTTTTTTGAAAAAAAAATTATTCGCGACGGTATTAACCCTGGAAAATGCCTAAAAATACGTACTTTCAGCGAGCATTTTTTCATATATTTTCTTATTTTTTTGCAAAAAGGGCTCTATACCTTAGAAATAGAAACATTCCTTTACTAAAATATGATTCGTCCCGACAGTCATTTCAAATAGGCTTTCCAGAATCCTGCAGTAGCGAAACAGTGTTAATCATCCTATAATTTTGCGCATTGTAGAGCCTTAATAAGGCAATCCCAATATTAGGAAAACAACCTTCAACGGTTTTTTTAAGATGAGTTTATACATCCACTTCTGCTTTCTTCATTTTCGTCGTATTTTTTTTGGTAAAAAATGTTGAACTCAATCATTTAATTAAATTTATTTTTTATTTATTAAATAATAATATCAGCTGCCTTTTTTGCTCCCTTGTAACTTCACAAAATTGCTAAATTCTACAAAAATTTCTTATCAATTTTTGTCCTCTTGACGTGGATATGGGAATCTGAAAAGCATAAATTCTTAATATTTTGATGTCCTGCATACTTCATACATCTGTACCAAATTTCATTGAAACAAGGGATAACCGCGCCAAATTGTCGGTCTTTTTTTAAGTATTTTCGTAGCCGAATCTAGAATCATGAAATCCCTTTTAAATAGGCCTTTAAATATAGTTTATTAACATAAGGATCGTATAATCTACAATCGTTATAAGAACTGAGTGTTGTATCGGTTTTACTTTCATAGTTACTCAACAAGAACTAATTGTAGACTAGGATGTAGAAAACTATACCAAGCAGACCTTACAAGGTCGTTATCAAATTAGTAATGTGGGTTCCGCTTGGAACAAAAGAATCCAAAAAGAATAAAATTAGTCATCTGAAGAATCGGTGAACCGTATTCTTTGTGGGATCCATCGATAAAGAATAAATTTTAAATTTTTTTTAATAATTGGATTAGATCCACATTTTTATGCATTTATTCACAAAATAAACAATGCCTTGTTATATTTGATAAATAATGATAACCAAAATAAATCTTATTGATATTTGGAATGTTTATCAAAAATTTTTATTTTATTTTATGGGAAATGGGTTTAAGTGGCATTTGATTTTCCCAAATAATGTTTATTTTCACAAATATTTATGATTTTACATATTTATATTTATATATATTTTACAAAAATTAATAAATAATATGTATTTAAAACTACATTGTTTCTTTAATATGTGTTTTCAGGTTATAATTAACTTTTTTGTATTGTCCCTCCATTAGTCGAGAGGGTATGGTATTGTAGACTTGAATGCTTTTTTGATAAGGCGTTTATTTTTTTAATTCTTGCAAAAGTATTTCTGAGCGTAAATCCGAATTGCACGTTTTAGTTGTGAAAGTCTTTGAAGTATTAAAGGGTTTTAAACTGGCTAAGTGTTAGAAAAAGGTATTTCCTGTATAGATTTTCACTTGGGGTAAAATAGTTTAAGGCGAATAAAATTTTAATTAATTTATTTTGCAGTCTTTTAATAAGATAATCACTTGCATTACCCCAGCACGGTAGCAAATATCTGAAATGCGGTTCAATAAAACCGTTGTAGTGCAGGAATCGGTTATTACCATTTAGTTGGTGTGAACATCTTTTAATGGCACCAATAATAGGGGCCGCTTTATAAATAACTTTGATAATATGAGAATTCCATGTTAGGTTATTAGAAATTACGAGTCCGACATATTATTTATACTCTGTATCTTGGGTAAGCACTTGATTATTTAGTTTTATAGTTGGATTTAACGACTTTTTTCCATGTTATTATATAATTATATATAGTTTTTTTTTTATATTTATACTTAATTTGTTGTAACAAAGCTACTGATAATATAATTCATTATTTATAGAATGCACTAGTTGCCTAGTTTGTCATTAATTTCCCAGATACCTCGAAATCCTAGTGTATTCAGTTATTCCAGCATCAGTTCTTTATTGACAGTATCGAAAGTTTTTTTCAAATCGACATAAACTGCAATCATATCTATTTTTATCTCATTAACGATATGTAATCTAAAATATCTGCAGTTGCTCCTAATGTGGTACTACTTTTTCTTTGGCAACCATATTGATTTTTGTCAAACATAATTAAATATTAAGCTAATAACATTAATCATTCCGGATTTAACAACATTTTCAACAATTTTGGAAAACCAATTAAGTAGAGAGATTGGATGGTAGTTATTTAGATCATGTTGAGCACCTTTTTACAGACTGAAATTACTTTTGCAGGTTTAAGTTCTTCTGATATTATCTATAACAGCAGTAAATATTTCTTTGTGACGCCATCAATGCCTAGTGCACATCTGTTTTAACTTGTAATAGAATATTTTGTATTTCAGCAGTATCTGTAACTTTAAGGAATATTATGCTTTCTTTGTCTAAATATTTTTTGAGGGTTGTTTATTTGGGACGATAAAGTTTCACCTATGCTTATGTTGGTTGAATGCTGTATCTTTATCATAATCGTTATTTTCTATTACTCCATTCTTATCTGTCATTCGATTAATAATTTTAGTTTTTCCAGTAAAATGGTCACAAGAATATTTTATTCAATATTACATTTGCTTGTGCTGAATGTCGATAGTTTTAACAACTTTAAGCCAAGATTTTATTAAATCAGAAGAAAGCCAAGTTTTTCTTAAGACATGTTATCAATTTCTATCACATGTCGAGTGCAATGTTCAATTACGAGTTAAATTCCTTCTTTAGAAGAAAAAGGAAAACTAAATTACGGCATCTCGATGCACTTTCCATATTTAAAGCGGTAACAGCCTCTATTTAATGTAATACCATGTTGCAGCTTTAAGTACTTTCTATTAAGTTTTTATAATTTTTTTATAATTATATATCAAATTCGACGCATATGTTGCGTTCGGATACAATGAGCGGACGGTGGGAGTTTCAAAGTTTGCTGTGCGGTTTTCATATTTTAAAATTACCGCCGCTTTACAATTGCCATGGCATAACGGGACAAGGTGACCACTTCAATTGACCGAAAAACTTGCGACAAAACGATGCAAATGCAAAAAAATGTCGTAATAATGTAATTATTTAATCAGGTTCGGCATAAAATTCGTGAGAACATGTGCCATTACTTTGCCATTGTTCGGTTGCAGAAATCGAACTACTGACCTTTGATGTTGCAACGGGCCATTATGCAACCAGTGGTAAAGTCGAGAAGCTCATGAACCAGCTGGTCGAAATGCAGGTTCCTTTTTGGGCCGAAATTAATAATGAGGCAGGTTCTTATGTGGGTCAAAATTTAACTTGTTTTAGTCGGTAAATACGATGGGTTCCGCAAAACTATTCTTCATACATCAATGACACAAAAGTATAGTTTTATTATTTTAGAAATGCAGGTCTTTAGATATTTTGTGTTAGTGATTGTTTTGTAAAAAAAATAATTATTTAAGGTTACTGTTAGTTTGGGATAAGTGAACCCCATAGCCTACTCGATTTTAAGGAATTGACTGAAATAGTATATACTATAGCCTCGTCGCCAAGACACCTAAAGTCAGCGACACCGAGTTCAACTAAATAATTTGAGGTTAGCTCTGCTTGTCAAATTATGACAAGACGTTGACACCCGTTTGTTTATTAATTTAATATTTTGAGGTTAGTTTTATGACACGACCTTGACATCGGAACATTATCAGGTTAGTTTTGTTTGTCAAATCATCAAAAATTCACCCGATACTTTGGTTTGCTTCTCGGCTATACACTTTGTTTGAATCTTTACTAGCTTAGTAGTGGAAGGCTGTAACCTTCAAATTAGTTTTTTGAAATACGGACCTGAACATTTTTAAAAAATTTTGAGTAGCCTTTGACCTCCCAAAATTAATGATGTTTCACACTTGTCACTAAATTTTTTGCTATAGGAGTTATGTAAAGTTTTTAAAAATTGAAGAGTTGGCATTGACTGAAAAAAAAAACAAGTATCCCAAAAAACAAGTTTGACAAAAAACCATTGTGTTTCTTACCTTTTCTTAACTTTGACATGAATAAAATTAGTTTCGTATTCTCGACATAAACAATTTAAATCCCACTCTGACATCTATTTTGAAAATTAGGTCTCAACGTCCTTACTCCATTAGTTTCAAATGGGAAGAAATTGAAGATAAATAGGCCGAAATTTTTAAAATGTTATGCAGCTTCCTGATTCGAAAACAAAAGAACATTTCTGTAACCACACCGTCTAAAATCAACTTTTTCAAAAAACAAAGCATTTCGACAGTTGACACGTATGTGACATTAACAGCTGATACTGGTTTCTTCCTAAAAGTTCCCAGTTCCGTAGTGGGCAGGAGCATGATCACGCGTCATGTTTTATAAACAATTTTTTTTTGCTGTTTATTATTGTAGGTTGAATGGCGGGTAGAATCAACCAGTTTAGGTTAATTAACTCTCCTATTTCCAATAACAAACATTTATTTTTGTCGGCTCGGCACTATGCCGCGAACGTAAATTATAATATGAGAACGCAGTATTGAACGCGAAACATGCGCACACGCACCGCTTGATTGGCTCATAGCTTTGGGTGGCGAAACGCTTTTATTTTCTCAGGATTGTTCACAGCGTTTTTCATTGGTTAGTTCAGTACATGTCAAATGTATTTCTTAGTTTTACCAATGAATAACGGCATAACTATTGATCTATGTCACCGTGATTTTTTCAGTTTTTTTCGGATATATCCGGAAGTCATCGGATTTTTTTTAGCAAATTATTCGACATTAAAATGTGCCACTCTGTCTCAATTTAACCAGCTCTCTATTTCGGACAGTTACCGAGATAGCAAAGCTAATGCATCCCATTTGTAACACCCTGTACAATTATTATGCATATCCTCTGCAAATTACTTTCCATAAAGGACTAGAAACAATAAATATATAATATTAATGTAGGTAGGTAGTAAAATCCGTTTTAAACTTTTAAATCAGATAATTAGTAGGTAGAACTATAGTAGAAACATACACCAAATTGCATCGTAACCCAATAAAAAAGTGTTTATGGAGATAGGGTATTATTAATCAAACTCAAGGTGATCATTTCATTCTGTTGGCAAGGAATTCAGATTTTCTATGCTAATTTTAGATAAAGTAAGTTGGTAGAATGGCTCAATGATATTAATTTGGTGCTAATAAATAATTCCGCCCAGTTAAGTTGCTACTAATTAGCGAAATGTTATTTTTGCGATACCCTACATTTGACTACGATTTCGATCAGTATCTGCAACATTATATAACATTTTTATTTTTATGTTTGATTTGGATCCATTTAATGACAATTAGTTGGGTAAATGTGAAATCAGGTGGACATGATGGTACTACATAGATCCGAACCTCCATTTAAAAGATATTTGCAGCCGTATTCACTAAATGAGTCTAAATTCATTGCAAAAAAATCAACATAATATGGCATATTAAAACAATGACATGGTAAACACACATTTGGGAGACCATAAGATCTAAATAATTTGATGGACTAAATTTAAAATGCTTTAGTTAGATTTTACATAAGTTTTTGGGAAAATTATATCCCAAAGAGCTTGAAAATACCTTTCATGGCCAATGATTTAATTTAGGTTTAATAAAATCATGTTTCTATTGATCTCTCACCTCATCGATCTTAAAATATGTACGTAATTGCATATGATTATTCCTTCATTACAACTCTTCTTGCGGTATTCATATTCAGCATAACATGTATGGCGCTTGTTAGTTAAAATTATTATTAATAACTTCCAATTAACCTTAGACCTAATATGTATGTATTCAAACATAAACAATGAAGTTATGTAGATATGTGGAATTCCGTGAAAGAAAATATTAGCAAGTCATTAATAATTTAGGACACACCCTGCCGTTAAAGATATAATATTATCTTCTGTTAAGTCAGGTTATTTTTATAATTAATTACAGCACAATAATATTATACTGGTATTCTACTTTTACGCAGTAATATTATATCGGAAAACTAGATCCGCAATAGGTGGAATCAGTGGTGAATTGGGGGGGGTCTAAACCCCCCCCCCCCCACCCGGAAATACAAAAAAAAACTTATTCGAATTTTTGATAAACTTTGGGCGAGATTAAAAAAAATTCGCCTGTGACGCATACTTTGAGAAATTTTCATTTAATGACTGAACCCCCCCCCCCCCCCTTCCGCTGATTCATAATTGTAAATAAATACGCCACTGATAGGTATTATATTTTAAAGATAAAAACTAGTACCTACAGCTATTGAAAAATTTATTTCAAACTGGGATTTCGAAAAAATGGATTAGTAAACAGAAAGTGGTGGTTTGTCATCCCTCTTCCACATATGGAAAACATAACATACAAATCTTTGGAGAGATAATAATTGTAAGTAATTTTCTTCTCAAAAAATTAATATTGAATTTTCTCTCTTACATTAAAAATCATGTTTCTGCAATTTGTGTTCCATTTCGATATAACCTTGTATTTCTTTCATACTCAGTATCATGGGTTGTAAATAAGAAAAATAAACAAATTGTCGTTTAGGACAGACATTAGAAGTCAGCAATTTATAATTTTTAAACTCTTTCAGGGGTAACGAAAAACTATAAATTTTAATCCTTGCCAGTTTTTAAGATGTTTATTAACATCTGTATTTGTCATTGTAACCAATATGGCGCAACTTAATAAAACGCCTCTTAAATTTAATATAATGTTTCCATTGTTCGCCAAATGTTTCTATTATCTTTTAATGTTACTTTACACAATTTTAAACAAGATGTTTTTTGTCAAAGTAACAATAAAACTGTGTGAAGCATTTTGACATATTATTAAGTTAGAATATTTTTATGTTGTGCTAAATGAGGTTTTTGCTTTAATTATCATACATATCGTACATATTTTAACAGTGGGATTTTTATTATAACCGAATTATTCATATTCATATAAACCTTTCCTAGCCATATTTAAAAAGGTTTGAAATTATGAGACCAAAACATAGACCTCTCATAGAATGGACTAAGCCATTCATTCACGAATAGCCTATTTGTTTATATAAAATATTCGCACATTCTAGATTTTGTCACCATGGAACTAAAATAGGTAGGTACTAAACACAAAGACCTGAAATACCTCATATTAGCATCATCATATCCAAATTATAATTGTAAACCTTGTATTTTATTAACTTTATGAATTTAATATGTGTTAACAGAGGGTTTGAGAACAGCTTTTTTTGATGCACGTGTTAAGTAGGTATAGTGGACCATACGTGGACCATATAGCTAACTGGACAAACTCTGAACGCTTGAATCTTTGATTTCTTTGAAACGTAAATAATGTAGTCTATTATATGAAAAGTCTTATATTTGCCGGTAGAGCAACCGATTATAATGTTATCTTTGTTTCACTAACGTTAAATAAAAAAGTACAGGAGACAGACTGCATCCAGGATGATCTAGGAGGGTTGACCTTCAGCCCAAATCACTACGACTAGTCGATTTGTTTGTGTCGTAGATAGGCGAGTTTTTATTAGAGAACGTATTTAGCTAAACTATTTTCTTAGTAAATCTTTTAAAATTTTACACACTGAAACCGAAGGCAATTTTAGTTTTTCTTCCTCTGTGCGATAGGATAAAAATCAAAATTTAGTGCAGAATAAGTACATTAATTGTAAAAGAACACCTTTTATTTAAAATATCCAATATACCGTGCGAGCAAAAATTATTTGCATCAAAGAGGGCTTGGATTAAAAAACGTGGGGCTTGGTTTATATCACAATGATATTAGGACGATATATCTAACCAAATCTAGGTTAAAATTTTGTCAAATTCATATTATGACATGATATGCCAAACTAATGAGTAATAAAATAAGTAGTACAAATACAAAGTTATTTTTGTTGTTTACAATTTGAGAATTCACATAACCGGAGAGGTGGAACCAGGCTTCATCCGAAAAAAAGTCAGGTCTAATAAATCATTTCTTTCCAATAAATTTTGGGTAATCCATTGAGAGATTCCTGCGTCTTTCAAAATCTGCGGCTTATATTTCTTGGAATACTTGCACTTTATAAGGAAATAAATTTAGCTGCTTCTTAAGAATAGTCCTGCATGTTCCATAAGATCTTCCCACTTCTTGGGACAGGCGTCGTATACAATTTGTTGGCGTATTTTGCATTATTTCACGAACGTTTGCAACAAGTCTTCTGTTCTTACAGATGGTCTTCCTGCTCCTTTTTTGTGTTGTATAGAACCTGTTTTCTTAAACAACACAGCCACGGTTCTTTTCAGGCAATGATAAAAATCCCCAGCAATAAAAGCAACGTTAGGAAAATGCTTCTGAAAATCGTCCATGCACAAATCCGGATTGTATTGCCACTCACAATTTACTCTAACCCCGCGAAAATACGCTTCAACCATGAATGTTTTGTGTTGTTCCGTAAAGCCCATTGTGTGAATTGTTCAAGAAATTGGAAAAATTAGCGATGAATCAAATTACTTGTAACGATTGTCAAAGATGACGGAATAACTGATTGATTATTAATTCAGGTAGTTACTGACACCCAACAGGTATTAGGCTCTACGGCTAAGCATTACGTCCTTAGATGCAAGGCCCTCTTTGATGCAAATAATTTTTGCTCGCACGGTATGAACGCACAGACTAATTTTAAGCATAATTTATTAGTATATTATACACATTTTGTAATAAACAAACAAGGACCACTTTGCCAAAAGGCTTTGTAGTTCATGAAAAAATATGGTAATTTTTTAAATACATTTTTTGCTGAAAGAACTCTAATATTTGTGATATACTTTTTTTTATTTCTCTGACATTGATTTGTTATTTTGACGGAACCCGCACATTGTGTATACATCATTTTTTGTATCGATTCAATTCAATTAAACTAATTAATCTGCCGGTTACAGTCACGAAAATAAATAAAGCTTCGGTTAAAATTTGCGGTTACTTAAAAAGAAAGGTCAAGGTAAAGGTTTAACAATTATTTTAATTTCTTGTTAAAATAAAAGTAGAAGTAGGATATTATTGTTATATGTATTATTTCCACGCTCAGAAAATAGACGGAAACGCCCATCAATTAATAAAGTACATATTGTCGGTATTACAAAAGAGTTGTTTTATGTTTTCAGAATAAGACCGTTACAATAGGTAAACCAGTAATGAATTCTAAGCACTCAATGTACTGTAGCCTTCAGTTTGCTGAAGAAGTAATAATTTGTATTTTTGAAAGCAAAAAGAATTTTCCAAAACAGATAGACCCGGATTTTACAAATAAAAAAAAATAGATGTTCGTCAATATCACCATAGTGTACATATCACCACTACTTTTTCTGTCTTTCTCATATAATTTAATTCCGTCCACCATCTGTCATTTCCTATTTCAATTATAGCCTTAGAAAAAAGTGGTTTTAATTACATAACATATCACTTCATATATACACTTATCCACTGATTGACAGCTTTCCTTTTTTTTAAATAAATACCTCATAAAACGACAAATTAATAAAGTCAATAAATTAGTAAAAGTAATGTTAATTTTTAGTTTTCCCGCAGTTTTGCTCGCAAATAATAACTGTTAAGGGCGGTGGTTACAATTATTTTTTAAGCTTACGGTTCAGCAAATTCAGTAACAGTAAGATATCGATTGAAATCTTTTTTCTGGGTAATAATTAGAAACGTTTTCTTTTACACGTAATTTTACATTAAACATATGATTTTTATTGAAAATAGAGAAATTTTCTAATTATTAATGCTATTTCCTGGAAAGGAAATTTTACATTTTTTATACAAAATTAAAAAGCAAGATTACTGCAAAGAATTTTTAAACTTTAGGAAATAACTTGGAAAGGAAAATATTTCTGGGACTAGCAAAATACTGAAACAAACATCCGAAACAAAACAATGAGCTTAGAAAAACAAAAACAAGCATTTAAAACTAAGAATTGAAATCTACAAAATCCTTAATATTGTTTCAATTAATAATAATAATTAAAATATTTTCACAAGTAACACAACAATAGGTTAAGACTCCGACTCGGGATAATTTTCAAAAGATTCATGAGGTCGAATAAATTTCCGGATTTAACACCGCGTGGTTTTCTGTAAGAAAATTCCACACTAAACTGTGTTTAAAATAAAATAATTTTAAAATTTGTACTACCTATACGATTTCTACTAATTCCACATAAATACAAATTTAGGTCTTAGCATAGTATATTTTTTCATTTTACGTAATTTTGGTTTACAACATCTAATTTTTTTCAGTTCAGTTTGTTCCGCAGCTTCGATTAGCTTTCGGTAGCAATAACATTATTTTGATATCTACTTATTGCAGTTACAATGAAATGCAATTTTAAGACAACGTAGTATATTCTTTAATTTTACATAATAATAAATTGCTTTTTTTAGCTTTTATTTTATTTTTTATACGTACATTTTATGGCTTGCATAATCGGATACTGCGAACCGGTCATAGGGCTATGTTCATCATATTTTGACAGTACAAAATGTAGAAAATTTGTTCAGGAATATTTGCTTGTAAATTATTCAAAATTGAAACTATTAAATGGAAAAATTGTAAGTAAAATGGTGTCCAAATATTATATTATATCGTTTTTAAGATATAGATATTTAATTAATAAAAAAAATTTCCGATATAATACATGTGTTGTCATGGTGATTTGTCAAAAAAACCCTTCTTGATTGGTTAAAAGTACTGGTATTTCTTTAAAATAATATTTATCCAATATCAAGATTCTTTTGTAGCCTGTAAATCAACAACCGTTAAAAGGGAGTCTTGAAAATACAAAAAAACACTTACTTTCTACAAATCCACCAGACCATATCTTTGAACATTACATACCCAGTTATTTGGGCGTATATGTTAGGTAACTCACGTTTCTGTAATCGAAACAAAACGGATACCTTTTCTGGACAAAAAATGTTTTAGATCAACACGGTTTGAATATTACATAGGCGAGCATTATGTAGGTTACCTATAACCTTCTATTAATTCAATCGTTGAATCACCATTTAGGTTGATTTGGATTCATGAAATTATACTTACATACATAAGTGCACGACCATTGTTATTGTATCAAACAAGAAATATGCAAAAATAATATTATCTAGTTTTTCGTTTAAAGATAATTTAAAACTACTTTATTAGGTATTATGGTTAAGGTCACTGGCGCAAATCGGGGGCACTTTCTGGGGGGGGGGGGGGGGGGCTAGAGAATGTAAATGTATTTGTATGTAAATGTAAAAGTCCCGGTAAAGACCTCTAATTTTAATATGTTTGGGAGAAGACGATGACTAAAGGCACAAAGTCTGTGTTTCAGTTTGTAAAAGTTTGTTTGCCATCTTTACGAAAAACAATAGATATTTTGCTGTAAAAAATATGTACAAATTTCTTATAAAAATTGTCCAAATAACAGCTGTCTTCTTACCTTCGGCCTCATAACTATAGTCCGCCTTACGAGACTGTGGCTATGATGCCTAAGGAGTCGGTTTGATATGTCAATGTTAATCGACAAGTCAATAATTATTAACGAAGAAGGGACCGTATTATTTTGACCATTTACAAATAAAGCATAGAACAAAAAAAAATCAAATACCTAAATATTAAGAATTCTGAATCAAATTGATAATATCCTAATAACTCTATAATCGCTCATTATGCGGGATAATATCAGTAATAATGTCGTGATCGTACGGTTCTTAGTGCGTTTACTCTATTACTCTATACTATTTTTTTTCTAACATATTTAGGGGAGACTGGGGAGGGTTGATACGTTTTCTACAAAAATGGCAATTAAAATTCTGTGATTACTATTTACAGATCCATTTATGTCAAAGTGCAATTTAAGGACTTCGCTTAGGAATTTGGCAATATTAAATTATTGAAAATTCAAATACATATAAACCTTGGTTATAAATTTTTAAAATTGTCAAACCTCCCTATGCATAGGAGGCTTGATACAATAAATGGGAGGTTTGATACAATACGAAATTAGGCATAGGTAAGCAATAGAAATGCAATCCTTTATTATTAGAACACTAAGAACTTAATTGGTACATAATTCGCAAGTAAACATTTTTATGTTATAGTTGACATCCGCACAAGCTGCATGGCACCATTTTAGACAGTGCTGGCAACGAATCCTTGGATTTCCATTTAATGGCATCTATAACAATGTTACTCAATTAGCCAATTGCATGTGCCGAGAAAATGTCATAATTTGTTATAAATTATAAAATAAATAAATACAACATACATTTACTTCATATAGGGAGCCTTGATATGCGTATCAACCCTCCCGATGTAAACTGTATCAAACCTCCCGGGACGACAAGGTTATGGAATATATGACGTAAACGTACTATGGCATTAGATTGAAGATATATTTTACTGTCCTTTATGCACTAAACTAAATATGCTTGAAGCATAATTTAATGAATTTCGTTAATTTTTATTGTTAAATTGATAAACCCTTACATATGTTATGCAAAAACTTACATCGAATATGTAGAAAACACACTTTAACCCACAAAACTAGTAAACGCCACGCTATCGTTGGTAGATTTTAGTAGGCATTGTCTCAACATCCGCAGTCGGCAATACGCGCGGTTACGCCATCTGTAAGGGACCGAGGCGGGAAATTTGGACGTGTATCATGCCCCCCCGCGTATCAACCGTCCCCAGTCTCCCCTAATCTTATCAATCACTCTGCTAGTCCGCTTGCATTTTGTATTGTTTAAGAAATTAGGGCAAAATAACACGAATAAATGTTATGATAATTTTACAAAAATATTTTGCTATTGTGCCAGTTACAAGAGTATAATATGACCTAGCACCGATATATGATCGCGTTAGATAAAATTATTAGAGTTTGTTATATACACACTATCTTTGAGAGTCGACCTTTTGTTGGGTATTCCAAGTAGCATGGTGAAGTGTTTTCAAACAAACGTTCATGAGGTATCCAACTGTGTGCTATCTAGTCTAGGTAATCTAGTAAAAGTACCACGCCTTTCAGAAAAGTCCTTCACCGCGTGACTCCATGATCTGTTGAAAGAACCGATTTAATGGGTAAACTAGTTTAGCGATTTTATTCTTCCATCGAATTATTGAAATGGTTATACAATTTGTAATCGGTTTTTAATTACGTCTGTTATTCCATGCATATGCAACGTGTATCCGATTTTTTGAAGGATAGCGGAAAATATATTTATTCTATTATTACTTAACTTATTCCACATAAACGTTCTTATATGACTAATTGTAAAAAGAAGGAAGAATCTTAAAATTAAAAAAACGTTAAATGAGAACGACAAAGTAGTATTCCTTTTCTTATTTTGTTTTTACGTATGTGTTATTCAATCATGCTTGGGGATGGCAGTTTGGCATTTAAATATTTCATATAATATAATTCTAATAATAATATTATTATCTTTATTTACCGACAAAATCAAAAATGCATTGGCATAGCAACGTCATTAAGAGGACGATCCAAACATATTTAATACCAGAAACACCGATAACGATAAACTTAAAATCTGAAACATTTGCAATGAGGAAAGTCTAATGTGACTCTTCTGAATGACGTCAATGTTTCCCTACTCGTAATATCTATGGGGAGCATATTATAGGCCTTGACTGCCATATAATATGGAAGGTAGTAAAGGATGGGTAGCCACTAGTCACATGATCTAAAATTTTTCTTGTTCTGGTCTCATCTGTGAGGTAAAAACCGAATTCGGCAATTATTTAAATAGTGTAATAGTGTGGTAATATTAGATGGAGTAAAGAAACGCATTTCTGCGGATTTTATACAATATTTTACTAATCTCAAAATGCTTAGTTTGACCATAGTTATAAAAAATATTTGTTAAAGGTATTTCACATTTCATTTTGTCTTCCTGTCGACCTGTGTACGAGAGGAGGAGGTAGCCCTAGTAATACCAATTATGTGTGACGATAATCCAAAGCTCAGTAATAGTTCTGAGACTGAAAAGGACTCTATACTGTCCCCACAAAAATTGACGACATTAGAATCCACATATCTAACATTGCTATTTTTTTAATAACATCTATACTGCAAGATTTTTATTGATTTTATACATTTTTCCGGTTAACAGTTAAATGTTTAAGAGTAAATCCTAGTGACGCACTGGCAATTTTATTTTCTTCAAACAGCGGCCAAATACCAGTGTTTGGGTAGCAATTACCTACCGTTTTGGGTAAAACAAAACCTCTAATTGATAAATTATTTAAAGCAAAAAACGAAATTTGGTTCATATTAAAAATGGACCCATATTTCTTTTACTGCTTTTTTTTTTGTAAATCCAACTTTTTTAACGTAAAACTGTAGGTAATTATTGTACTCCAAAGATAAGAATTTGGTCAATTTTTGAATGAAAGGAAAAGTAACGAAATATTGATCAAGCAACAAAATGGCGAATGCGTCACTAGTGTTTGCTCTGTTGCTAGTAATATTAAAAATGTCTTATTCTTTAAAACAATATATAATATGAAAAAATACAGTTAGGTAACTAATACGCATTCACAAGGAAATTAAATGTTGAATAAACACGAGTCCTCTTTTTTCTCTGAAATCCTTGCACGATCATTTTTTATAATAAGTTAATTATAATATTTTTAATTACCAATGCATTGTTGGATTGTTGTAAGATATTTAAAGTCTTTGTAAAAACACAATAGATAAATCATCTTACTTCATTGGATGATTTTTTTTTAAATATAATTATTTATTAGAGAACCATTTGTAAAATCATGTAGTATACAAAAAATAAATATAATATGACTGTTTTTAGGCAAAATAAATTTTTTTTTTCTGTTTCTCAACGCGGTACACTCTTGCCCGACTGTTGTTGTTTTTTTCTTATATAAAATATTTTAATAGTATTTCTACGTTATAAATTTTGTTTTTTTATCGAAAAAGCTATAGTAAGTCTTACAAGTTTAAAAATAATAAATGTTTAATTTCATGGAACGTTTTTGCCAATTTACCTACTTAAACGCAATCAGTTGGCAAGAAATATTTAACGAAAAAACTCTTCGATATCTTAATTTCGACACCGAAATCGTTAGTTTCACATTAGTGCACTTGACTGCCTCAAGAAATATGTCGACAATGAAAAGTGTTTGGTTTATTTGTGTTTACGAGAAATATAAAATTGTTTATCGTGGCCGAAAGGTACAAATTCATATTTTATAAAAAACATTAACCTGGTTCGAATATGTTTTTATCTTTGATTAAATATATCGGTTGTAATGGATATATTCTGATGATACGAATATGAGTTATGGATGGAGATGAACAGAAACTAGCTCGTGTAAGAATATTAGTTTCAATAATATCGAAAGAATTAATTTTGAAGTAAAAACATTTTAGCTCCATAGAAAACGTAAAAAAAATTTAGAACATAGAGGAAAGCATTTATACTAAACCAGCGTTTTGTTATAAATCCACTATCGAAACATCTTAAAAGATGAATGGAACAAACCCGAAAAAACAGTACTGCAATAAAACATAGTTTAAACCACTTCCTTTTTGTTTTCCAGTGGCTGTCCCTCCTGCTGATAGGAACGGTAACCATATGTGAAGCACAAGGCAGAAGAATAAGAGTACAACCACGATTACTACCTCAAGAAGAAGCAGAAGAAACGATTCAATATTACGCTGCAGAACCACAAGAACAGGCCGACGATAACAGGCAAAGATTAGTTTTAGGTATGTTGCCACCATGAAGATACTAAACAATACAAAAAAATTAAAAATTGATTAATTCAAACTATTTTCGAATTTACTTTTTTTAATGCGCTAGCTATACTCCATAATACTTCTTACATTCCTTTGCAGTCTCTTCCGCTGACCAATACAATGGTCTCTATGGCCAGCAGACAGACAGAGCAGCATCGTCGAGAAGCGCTCAAGACAACTATATTCCCAGAGGAGCACCAAAAACTCAACAACTCTATGCTCAACGAGTCAAAGAATCACCCAAAGCCCCACCAGTACAAACAATAAGGTAAAATCAAAATTTCTAAATAATTTTTAATAAAAAAAACACAGTAAATTGCAGCTATTTTTATATTTAGAAACTACAACAAGGTAAATGACGATGGTTCCTTTACATTCGGTTACGAAGCCGCTGACGGCAGCTTTAAAGAAGAAACCAGAGGAACTGATTGCGTGGTTCGCGGTAAATACGGCTACGTCGATCCAGATGGTAACAAAAGAGAGTTCACTTATGTATCTGGTAATCCGTGTGACCCGAACGCGCCCAAGGAAGAAGAAGAATCCGGTAAGTCGCTTATATTATATAAAAGAAAGTAATTTTCGATTAGAAACAAAGGTTTTAAAAGTCCAGCGGACCTCTCTTAATATTGGTTTTATTATTTATAATCGTTAACTAATGAGCAGCATTACCTATCTAAAAATACATGGATAAAACAATTATTATAGAAAACTAATTTTTCAAATTTTCATTAGAAAACGAAAGTATCGAAAACGAAAATATCCCAGCTAACTATCCAACTCGTCCAGTGAGACCCATCTCCAGACCTGTTAGTACCATCGCTCCTAAGCCAGCGGTAACGCTGTTCCAAAATACTTACGACCAGGGAGAAGACGAACAACCAGAACCCGAACAGTTGTTGAGACCGACTCCTTCGGTAAGTGAATTAAAAAAAATCAATAATATTGCGGTTAACTTCCTCAAAAATTCCAAAGATTGGCAATTGTATTCGTTGCGATAAGGTCACGTATCTCTTGTTTATTGTACTTATAAAAAGTCATACCTACTAATAGAATTGAAATTTTTTATATTCTTAGTAGCAGTAGTAATAATAATATTACATCGAAGAAAATGTTTGTATTTAATATCTAAATTATATAATAATATTTAGCCTGTACTGCGAAGCAGACCTCAGTACATCGCCCGACCACAATATGCCCAACCCCAGGAACAATCTCTCTATGCAAGGCCTCAAGTTGTACCGTCTAGTACCCCTTCATCAGTTATTTACAGGTAAATAAAATAATTTTGTAGTATTTTGGAAGTAAAGGCAACAAATAATTTCAGCGGAGATTGCGGTTGTGCTCTTTGTGAAACATTTTAAGTTGCATAGTATAGGGTCCTTCAAAATGAAGAAAATTAAAACAAGGAATTTAAGATGATAAAAACTATAGAAAGGTGCAACCAAATAGCAAAATTATAAACATTTTTGTTGGTAGCAAAGAACACAAATTTTTTTAATTTTACACTCATAAATCAATAAAAAATGGTTTGCAATCAACTATATGTCACAGGCATTAGTAGTAAAGTTCACAGGTCAGCTATAAATTGTATTTCGGTAAACAATAACTTTACAATACACAAACAGTTTTGGGAATAACACCAAAAATAATCGACGTGGCAAAATTATTTATTTATTTAACACAGATAATAAAAACTACCATTTTATAAAATTAATAAAGGAAATAAGACTACTGCTATTTTTAAAATGGATCTTCCATCGAATTCCTTTAAAAATGGTAGTGTAATATACAACTATAATAAAATTGTAATATTATTTTAGGCAACAATATCAACCACTTACCATTACCCCAAGACCTCTGCATCAAACAGCTTCTCCCACCACTTCCACTAGAACTCAGCTTCCAGCAACAACTTTCAGGCCTCAGCCCCTTCAAGTAGCTGTTACACCTAGACCTGCTCTCTTGTATACTCCTAAGGGACTCGGCGCGACAGCAGCGCCAAGCAAAGGAACTGTAAGTTGTTTGTTTAAACCTTCACAAATTGATCCCGGGTTCTTCTATTATATACCTAATTATTGTATTCTTCATACCCATACCCCTTTGTTATGTTCGTATGCTTTAAAATAATAATTAATATGTTTAACCTATACATTAAAAATAGTTAAATGCAGTAAATTGATGAAATCTAATTTTTGCATCAAATAGATACTTTTTTGGTAGTAAATTCCATTATCTCTTAGATTGATTTTGATGCCGAATTCCAAAGATTCCAACAAGAAAATAACGTGGTATCACCAACACCGAGCACAATACAGCACCAGACTGGCAAGCCTGAAACAGCATCTGTGGGACAGATCTACAGTTCGCAATTAATATATGACCCTGCAACAGGTAATACGTTACTTATTATGCAAAAGTAAAAACTATTATAGTATTATAATATAATAAGAAATGTAGTTACCCTAAGCCTTATTTTTATAACCATGGTAGAAAAATAACCCATTTTTATATAAAATAGGTCAGTACAAAAACCAACTATACCAATCTCTTCCGCAAAGCGAAGGAGACTTCACCCTAAACCAAAGAATACAGCCGTACGTTCACCAACAACAACAGCAACAACAGCAGCGACCTCAACTGAGCCTTCAACAGTTTCAACAGCAAAGCCCACTGTACAGACAGCAAGTACAGCAGGTGGGTTACGGTGTATATGATGATAATGTAGAGTATTAGAAAGAAAACTGTACTAAAAATAAAAACAGAGTTTGTGTATGTAACTAACAATGACATCACATGGCATGTATATAATTAATAATTATTGTTGTAACATTGTAATGTACCTACATCTTTCACATCTATCACTACTGCACCATTAGTCGAGAAGCAAAGGTTATCATCATTTTGATATTTAAAGCCCAACACTTATTTTCATCACAACTTTTCTTGTTCTTATTTCTTATTTGAAATCAAAATTTTTATTGTAAAAATTAGTTTTTATTCTTTTAATTTTTGCGTTTTGTATATCATTTTCTAGTGATTAATTTAATTTTTTACCTTTTTATATAAAGTTTTAGAAGTTAAGTACCTATGTTTTGTTATTAAATAAGGTTACCGCGTTTTTTTATTGTACTTGCCATTATTTACTCATATTTCTTCTCTAATTTATTTATTTAATTTTTTTTTCACTATTTCGTTTTTTGTCGCTTTATCTAAAAAGCGGTCAAATATGCGTCTTTGACAAGCAATTACTTACAATTTTAAGTTAAAAAAAATTGATTGATAAATTCAAACTTTTTAAAGTGAAATCGTATAAAACTATGAAAACAAGTATGTGGCCGATTTTTTAATAAAACAATAACTTGATCAAAATCGTAGTCGCGAATGCGTCATTAGCCCTATCTTCTTTTAAATCAATTAAAACTAATTCTAAATATCAACATTTGATGCTCTTTTTTGAAATTTTGTTAATGATTTAATTTTTTACAAAAAATTATCACATGATCAGATAAGTCATCAATCATATCACAATCACATTTTTCTGATAAAAATAGAAGCCATACTGTTGCTATTAATTTAATATTAGAACCATCAGTGGCGGACTAACCCAATGGCAAACTAGGCAAGTGCCGTGGGCCCTGATTTGAATGGGACCCCCAAAGCGTTTCCCGAACCGAAAATTGTGCTGCGAGTGTAAAGGATGTGAGTGAGGGACTCCATCGAATCTGTTGTGCCTAGGGCTCCCAAATGCCTTATTTCGCCACTGTAAATCATATTGTTTGTAGCATGGTTCTATCCTTAAACTTACTAATTCCTTATTAGCTAACTGTAACTGAATACATGTTTTCTAAGGATTAACCATCATATTATTATAATATTTCTTCTTCCTGTTGTTATCACGTTTTGCACTAGACACCACTTTTGTAACACATGGGCGCATTCATAACCAAAATAACCTAAAATAATGAATTACAATTTCTGTAGATCAATCCACAAGCTGTATATCAAGCTCAACAATCCGAACAACAGTTCCAAAACTCGGCGCAATTATACGCTCATCAGCAAAGAGCAAGACACCAACAACAGCCCGAGGCGCAGCAAAGGCAAATACAGCCGTCGTCTGTAGCGCCTCCTGTTTATTATATACAGCCTTCTGTAGACTCGACAGGTGTTTTAGGCGCTGGTCAAATCGATGCGTTTCTAAGGGGACATAATATACAGTTTTAAGTGCTAGGTATTTGTGCATGGGTTAATCGAAGGTTTTTTTTGGAAAAATTCAGTAATTAAGACAAGGAAAGGAATGTAGATTTACATAATTTTTAGTCGAGGGTTGTGTAGTTTTTTGGTATTCATTTGCAAGCTTTTCTAGTTTATGATTATGCCATAACTCGTATAAACTATATGCAGGCTGTCCTAAAAAGTATGGTTAAACATTGGGCTGAGTAGAATGATTAAAAATAAAGTAGGAACTTTAAGTAAAATTGTGTCCTATGTCCACTTACTACGAAGCCACTAAAGCGGCTGCAATAAAGATTGTTTTTTTTATACCAAATATTTTTAAAACCTTTGTAGATATAAATTTAAAATTTGGATATTTTTGTAAACTTCATACGCTGAACAGAATTGTGGTCTTAAAAGTGTCGATATTTAAGAAATGTGGCAAGAAATAGGGGGAAGTAGGGTAAAAAATAGATATCACTTTTTTTTACGTTAACATTTATAATTTTTTTATGCCAAATTAGAAAAAACTGACATATTTTACAGAAAAAAAAAGGTACTATCGGTAAGACATGATTGGGTACGCCGTTTTCTATATAAATTTTTTGAAATATTACCTGTATTTGAAAAATCTCTAATTTATGTTAATTACAAGTAATTTAAAAATCCTAAAATTTTATTTAATTTTAAAGTTTATTTTAAAATAGCACGAAATTAGTGAATTTTTCTTTTTTATTATTTTTGGGTATTATTAATTTTAGGATTTGTTAATACTAGTAAAACATAAATTAGCGATTTTGTCAAATGCAAGGTAATTTTTAAATAAATTTATCTAGAAAACCGGCGTATCCAATCATGTCTTACCAATAATAGTACCTTTGTTTCGTAAAATATGTCAGCTTTTTCTAATTTGACGTAAAAACGTATAAATGTTTGCAAAAAGAATAGTATGTCTAGTTTCACCTCAGTATCCCCTATTTCAGGACACATTTCTTAAATAGCGACATTTTTATCACCACAGTTCCATTCAGCGTACAAAGTTTTTAAGATATTTAAATTTTAAATTTGTGTCTACAAAGGTTTCGAAAATATATTTTTTTAAAAAGCATCTTCAGAGTATGGGTTTGTAGCTTCGTAATAAGTGAACATAGGATACAATTAAAAATAAGGTACTTACTTTATTTCTAACCAATCTACTCAATCCCAAATTATTGACCATACCTTATAGGATACTCCGTATAACACTCTTGGAAATACAATTATGGACAAAGAATACATATTTAATGACCAATGTTGTGGGATTCTTTAAACCATACATTTTCTTATTAATGTATTAATTTAAAAAAAAAGGCCTTTTTCGAACTGAAGGCTTAGGCCGGGCGTACACAGCCGGAATGTCTATCTGAATTCAGAAACAGAATTAAGAATCTGAATTCAGAACGCACGGAATTGTATATATTTTTAATATACAGCACACACATTCTGATTTTTTCAGATTATGATTTTTCAAATTTTCAATGGGCCGGAATTCAGATTCTGGATTCCGGCCGGAATTCAGATTCTGGATTCCGTTTTTGAATTCAGATCAAACATTCCGGCTGTGTACGGCCGGCCTAAGAGTACGCTACAATATATTGTTTTTCGCTAATAATATAATAAGTAAAATAGGGTGTCCGGTAAATACGTGTATAAAACGCTAGCACAAATTACTGAGGCTAAAATATGAGGAACCAGCCCAATTTATCTTAATCCAAAAGTTAATAGTTTTCAAATACAGGATGTAAAAGTTATTATTTTTTTGAACTTTTTTTGCAAATAGTTATCTTAATAAAAGCATAAATTGCACGAAATCTAGTACATACGGTTTTTTTTTATGAGAAATCGAGATCTAATCGAAGATTCGATGTACATTGCAGAGGGCGCCACCAGCAGCCCTTCGCCTACATATATCTAAAGATGCATAACTTTTTTGTGCCTCTGTATATTAAATTTCTAGTTGAAAATTCCTATTCCTTGGCATCTTTTCTTAGCGAAATTGCTACAATGAGTTTTAGTACGCAATAGAACATTTAAATTATCTTTTTTGGACAAAATATGTCAAGAAATAAGAATTTTCAAGTAGAAATGTAAAATACTTAAGCACAAAAAAGTTATGAACCTTTAGATATGGGCAGGCTTAGATGCTGCTGGGGGCGCCCACTACAATCTACATCGAAACTGTGATCAGATCTACATTTTTCATCCTAAAAAACCCTCAAGTACCAAAATTCGTGCAATTTATGCTATAATTTATTATATTGTCACCCTGTATGTTCGAAACTATTAACTTTTGGACTAAGGTAAATCTCAGGCTAGGTCCTCATATTTTAGCCTCAGGAATTTGTGCTAGCCATTTGTACAAGTATTTTGCGGACACCCAGTATATCAAGGAGCCCACAAAAACATCGAATACATTTTTTTTTCCATAAGTGTGTTGATAAAGAGGTTTGGTTACGCTAAAACAGGTGATATCATGATAAATATGATCACTGTATTCACCATTGGAGATCAGAAATCTTTATTTTTCCAAAAAACTTTTTTGCATCCTTTTACAGAATGGACTAATATTATAATATTTGAACTTTAACTGGTGGGCAGTAGTGACCTCTCAATAGCAAAAACAGTGAAAGTGTTAAGCTGAGTAAGGAAAATGCCACGCCCTTTGGTTACGTAACCAAGAATGATATCGATTTTTGATAAAAGCTGTTTTTATTTTTGATTATTAGGTTATTATAGCACTAATATGGTTTGATTGACGGTCAAAAAAAATTATTAATTTATTTTTAGGATTATTTTTCTTTAAATAAAAATTATCAATATTAGGGTACCTATAGATACTTTTAATGATAATGGCAATTTAGGTATTTTTTTAAAAGGAGAATTTTAAAAATATTTTTTTATTTTGGATTATTGAGAACTGTATTTCTTTAAACATTATACGCCAACAAACAAACTATTATACCAGTAACATTATGGAACGTATTGCTATTTTTTTTACTTTCTGCATGCGGTTTTTTGTCGTGATTAGGCAATTTCTTAAGACTTGTTCAAGGCTACTAGTTATGCCACGCCCTATCTTAAGTCGACCTTTACAAGGAAACCGCGTTGTTTCCTCGACTCTTATTCATAAACATCTTCGCTCTGCTTTAATTTAAAGCCAGTCATTTTTCATAGTTTGAAGCTTTAGATTAATAATTATTTAGTTTTTAATTTTATACTTTTTCCTGTTTCAGTTTATTTTATGTAACTTCTTCTTTATTTAATTGTGCCTTATTTATCTTACCAAATAGTATTTTTTACTATAACTTAAAATATTATTATTATTTTAATATAGGTCGGACCTATTTAAATTTTATACTTATATAATTTTTTTTGTAGTAATAAAATTATACTTTCTATGATGTAGTACATAAATAAAACTAGTGGTACTCATGTTGCGCAACTTGATTTTAATTGGTGCCACAGCCTTATATTATTTATTTAGTTTGTTTTAGTTTAATAGTATTTTGTATTGCCAAATTTTTAAAATGTAAATAAAATTTAAAATTTTATTTTCGCTTTTTTTTTGCCTACATGTAGAACGGGGGCAGGAAAATATTGTTTTTTATACGAGTTAGTTCCGGAGACTAAATATATAATATAATATATTATCCTGCAAAAAATACTGGTACTTGGATTTATCTATCCTGGCCCCCTATTAAATTTATTTAGCGGTTATTTATATGAATGTGTGACATGCATTTAAACGACAGACAGATTATCGAGAGAATTCAGACATGAACAAAAAATTAATTAAAATTTTTACGTAGCAAATTAAAAACGTTTATAAGTGATCACAAATCTCCCTCTCCTCTAGATACGGTTACAGTAATATATTTAAAATACTCTAATAAGAAAAAATCTTATTAGTTTCATAAGTAGAATTTATTATTTACAAAAAACGTTTAATAATATTAATAATATATATATATATATATATATATATATTTATTTTCAACCAACTTAAGGTGGAATTATCAACGTCATTCAATTTATTGCCAACCTATAACCTATTTCGCCTTATTTTATTTAGTTTATTATTTTATTGACTAAGATTTAAATAAAATCAATATCGTCTGCACATTATTTAGATAATATCTGATATATTACAAAAATATCAATTTATTTCATTGCTTATTTTGTAAGAATTTTATAGTGAAAGAACAATGACATAATGTTAAAAATAATCTTAACCGATATTTTTCGATATACAATTCTCCTTAAATAACTTATGAAATTCCTTGATATTTATTTAACATGTTAATTATTACCTATAGAATATGAAGACGATATTGATTTTATTTAAATTTTGTGTAAAAGTTAGAAAAAATAAATAAATCTACGCGAAATAGGTTATAGGTTGGCAAGCATGTTGATACTCCCACCTTAAAAAGTTTATTACAGCTACATATACATAATATACAATATATAAAATAACAAATAATAAAAATTATGTTTAGTAACTATTAATAATATTGTAATATGAGAATTTTATCTCGTGATGTAAATAATGTTGATCGAAGGAAATATTATATTCGATTATTTTTCTTTAATAATAATGAGTGTATTAGAATGCATAGTTTTAATTTATAAAAAAAAATACTGGTGACGCTTTCGACATTTCATTTTTTGATTTGTATTTTTCGTTTTATTCGAAAAGCGAGCAAATACCAGTCTTTGGGTAGCAATTACCTACAGTTTTAAGTGAAAAAAAAATAATTGATAATTTAATAAAAGCAAAAAACGAAATTTGGTCAAATTGCCGATATTTCGTTTTCTGCTTTTCCTAATTTATAAATCCAATTTTTTTAACACAAAACAGTAGGTACTCTTGTACTCCAAAGAAGGGTATTTGGCCCATTTTTTGATAAAACGACGAAGTGACGAAATATTGATCAAAAAACGAAAAAATGGCGAATACGTCACTAGTGATTGCCCTTAAATTGATATATTTTAAAAGTTATCTACTGGCCCCCTATAGTAGGTATTTTTACAAACAAATTTTACTGTTTTACTTCTTACATTAATACTCTTTAAAAAAGTCTTTAATACTTTCTATAGGTACCTACTCAACAACTTTAAGGACCCGGCCCGGATTTAGGAGACTACCACGAATGGTGCAGCATCCGGTTTCTAGTTTCTACCCTGGAGATTCAGGAGATATTCAGGAGATCCTGAATCATTAAACTTATTCTATTATTATTTCATTGATGTATTTTATGCGTCAATGTTTTTAATTCCGACATATTATATCGGTTTGGGGGTTAGTACTTTGCAGCTGTATAATATGAAAGACGGTTTCGTCCTCTTCACAGCAAAGTCTGCACTCAATGGGTCCATTGTAAATTCCCATTCATTAAAGGTGTTTTCTTAAGTGACAATGGCCTGTTAACAAACTTGTCACTGATACGCGTTGGAAGTAGCGTTGATGAAAGATGAACTCACACGTGAACAGCTGAAGAGCCCTTTTATTTTCTATTTTTCATAAAATGTTTAAAAATGAAGCTGGCTTGCTTAATTTAAAATTAAGATCTGGTAGGGTTACTGAACCTTAAAATTCAGTGCCCCAAACCACTTTTTCGAAAAAATATTCTATTTTAATATAGGATGCCTACAATGCCTAATTTCTATATATGAAATAATTTTACTGTGTCTTCAAGACATGTTTTTATTAAGAAAACCTTTTTGACATCTTCTTTTTAGAAGTGTTTTTCTACCTCCACGTCTCCCTTTTTTTGGTTGTTATAGATCCTTCCAACTGACTAACTATGTATGTTTTAACTTATCTTCATTTCTAATGTCTTCACATAATGTAATTTTAATAATCCAATTTTGATGCCATAAAAGCTCCATTAAGGTTTTATGCCTACCACTTATCATTTTCTCTTTTGCTAAAAACATCAGCAATATATTTTTCTCCTGATGATGAACGTTTCTGCGTTCGAAACATGTAGAGACCTTTAACAAAGAATTTTTTATTCTATTAAACTTTGTGGAAAAATACTTTGTGTTTTTCTTTCTTATTCATACTTTCAACTCCACTTTAAGTATGGACTATTTCTTCAAATTTTCAAGATTACTTTGTACACTTGCTTGAACGTCTGCTTGGTATACTGTGGCGTAGTTTCCCAGGGGGATGCTGATTTACGACGCGTCACATATTAACGTTCCTTCTAATTTTTTAATGGCATTGAAGTTATGACAACCTTTTGGTTGAGTAATTTGATATATTTTATAAGCTTTTTTATCTTCAAATGTTTCATATTGGAAAAGCGATTTTGCCTGAAATCTTTGTTTCCTAATTAGAAATGAGGAAAACAAAAATTGGTATTGGTTGTATATTGCCTAAAGAAATTAGTTTTAACATTGATTACTTAAATAGTAAAGCAAAATTGCGGTTAATACCGCAAGAAGCCGCTTATAAAAAAAAACAGTACAAGGCGTCGACTATGTGGACTATCAATTTTAAATTACCAAATAAGAAGAATATTAGAATATTAGCAGTACCAATAATAATACCAACTGCACTTATCACATGTATTTAAAAAATTAAGATTGTTAATTATTTGAATAAAGCTTTTCAAACATTTGTTAGTAGGTAATATTTTCTTTAACGTTAAAAGGTACTTCTGTCAGCTCAATAATTAAAAAGTTAACATACTTCACGTTTCTCGGGTTGTTGATGTTGCCATGGTAACTTTTAAACGCGCGTAGTACTTTAAATAAGGAAAAATAGGATACAAATAAAAAATTTATTAAGGCTCATGCATTTACAACCTGCATTTTTAAACCCTGCATCAAAATTGCATGCAATTTGGGATTCACATTCATGCATGCACAGCGCAAGTGAAAGTTACAGCGTTTTTCACCCTTGAAATAGAACAAGCTCTAATTATTTGCACACCCCATGCGATTTTGTCAAAATTCCCTAGAAATTTCTGTTGGTGGAATTGATTTATAAATATAACTTCGCTCATTTGACAACAAAATAAACAAGACATCTGTCAGTTTTAAGTTTTAACCATATGTGGTTTTATTCGCGTTTTTCTGCTGCTTTTTGGGTTTGGGGACGTCTTAAGCAAAGACTCCGTCATTGCACTTATAGAACTGTATCAAAATTAACCGATTTTGTATTCTGTTAAATGACACCAACATTAAACGAAAAAATACCAAGAACCAACTTTCAAATGAAAAAAATTAAAAATGAGAACATATCAGGACTTTGATGCATATTCGATAAAAAAAACTCATAAAATCAGCTGTTGCAACCATGATTTAAAAATGCAGGGTGAAAATACATACCGTGCAAGCAAAAATTATTTGCATCAAAGAGGGCCTGGATTAAAAAACGTAGGGCTTGGTTTAGATCACAATGATATGGGGACGATATATCTATATTTTGTCAAATTCATATTATGACATGATATGCCAAACTAATGACTAATAAAATAAGTAAATAAGTAGACAAATACAAATTTATTTTTGTTGTTTACAAAATTATAATACTTGCACTTTATAAGGAAATAAATTTAGCTGCATGTTCCATAAGATCTTCCCACTTCTTGGTACAGGCGTCTTATACAAAATTTGTTGAAGTATTTTGCATTATTTCATGAACGTTTGCAACAAGTTCTTCTGTTCTTACAGATGGTCTTCCTGCTCCTTTTTTGTGTTGTATAGAAACTGTTTCCCTAAACATAGCCACGGTTCTTTTCAGGCAATGATAAAAATCCCCAGCAATAAAAGCAACGTTATTGTATTGCCACTCACCATTTACTCTAACCCCGTCTCGAAAATACGCTTTAACCATGAAGGTTTTGTGCTGTTCCGTAAAGCCCATTGTGTGAACTGTTCAAGAAATTGGAAAAATTAGCGATGAATTAAATTACTTGTAACGACTGTTAAAGATGACGGAATAACTGATTGATTGTTAATTCAGGTAATTACTGACACCCAACAGGTATTTAGCTCTACGGCTAACCATTACGTCCCTCTTTGATGCAAATAATATTTGCTGGCGGTGCGGATCGGCAGGAGCGGATTCGATCGACTTGGTCGCTAGGGCATTACTCAATAATTTGATTATTGACATATTGCTTTTACTGTCAAAGAAGTTGGCTAGATCATGAGATTATTATATTATTGTTCAAAAAAAAGTACGTTTTAGAAGTTCTTGAATGAAAAATTACGAAATTATATTTCTTTAAAATTTATCTTTACGACAAAAAACACACAACGAATTCTCTTAATAGAAGAATTACCCAAACACATGTCACTGTTACAAACATACAAAAACGGTACAATTGGGTACTAATTGCATTATCACGTAAACGGCTTGCATTTCGAAAATCGAAAATTTTGCATCTGAATGCAACCATTATTTCAATGTAGGACATTTCGCAGGCTATTTTCGTTAATTACTCAGTTCTTATTGTGTTTCATATTAATTCTGAAGCATGCCATTCTCTTTTGTGAATTTTCAAGACAATGTTTATTTAGTTAAATCTGACCGGCAGATTTTTAAATTTAACCTTTGTGTTTGTTGTCTTGGATTATGCAAGATTTTTAATTCACGCAGTTAATGTCGCTGTGGTGTTAATTTGGGAATTAGGCTTATTCGGTGGTAAAATTAATTGTTTTCTTTCGGTTCGATGGTTTTGTTCATTGCGGATATTGCACATATCATGTTAAAATGATGAGTTTATCTTTTCCAGAACTATTATCCGTGTAGACGATGGGAGGGGGACGCAAAATTTTTGCAAAATTGTCGTGAATTACGTCATTTTCATAATTAATCAAAACATCAATATACAGTATCACCAGTAAAGTCCGCATCATATGGAATTTTTTTTTATTAATAACTTTATTCGAAATTTGACTTTGGCATCAAGTTCTGCTTCGATCAAGATGAAAAATTAAGCAAGAAAATAGTAGTCACGTGATTCGCATTATCTGTCAAATTTTAATTTTTTCCAAAAAATAATTCAAAAATATCGAAAAAAGTTATTAGAAAAAGTTTTTTTTAAATGCAGTTTTAGCCCACATGCAAAATTTCAGCTGCATAAGATAATTTAGATTTTTTACCCATATTTTGTAAATTGCACCACTTTTGCAAAATAAGACTCAACGCAACCTACATAAAACTTCTCAGTTTTGACAAGGCTTTATTTCAGATACATTTTCTTTAAAGTAGCGCCATAATAAATGTGTTTTTTTTTCTACAAAATCAAAATTGGGCCATTAAAATTTGGTCGCATGTGATGCAAAGTTTATTTGTTTTTGTCCCTGTATAAGGTAACTTCATAAAATAAGTATTTTTGAAAACGTAGTTTGTGTCTGAAAGTAATACAGCTTAATATTAAGACAAAAAGAACACAGTGTCTTCATTAAAGTGTTTTTTAAGTGGAAAATAAATTTTAGTTTAACTTAACGTTTTATCTATTATATAATTTTATAAATTTATCTATTTTCAACGATTTAATTAAAAACCCCTTTACTTTATTTTTTTAATTTTTTTACTTTCAGGCACAAACTACGTTTTTAGAAATACTTATTTTATGAAGTTACCTTATACAGGGTCAAAAAAAAATAAACTTTGCATCACATGCGACCAAATTTTAATAGCCCAATTTTGATTTTGTGGAAAAACACACATTTAATGTGGCGCTACTTTAAAGAAAATGTATCTGAAATAAAGCATTTTTAAAACTAAGAAGTTTTATGTAGGTTGCGTTGAGTCTTATTTTGCAAAAGTGGTGCAATTTACAAAATATGGGTAAAAAATCAAAGTTATCTCATGCAGCTGAAATTTTGCCCGTGGGCTAGAAACTGCATTTAAAAAAAAATTTCTAATAACTTTTTTCGATATTTTCAGAAATAACCCCACTTTGCAATTATTTTTTGGAAGAAAATTAAAATTTGACAGATAATGCAAATAATGTGACTACTATTTTTTTGCTTAATTTTCATCTCGATTGAAGCAGAACTTGATGCCAAAGTCAAATTTTGAATAAAGCTATTAATTAAAAAAAATTCCATGATGCGGACTTTACTGGTGACACTGTACAGAACGTATCCATGGGTCGCTGTAAAATTAAGAAAATTGCCCTTTTCCTCGTCCGCTTGGTGGTTGAAAGATAAAAAAAATTAAAATTTAACAAAGCCTTACAGGACCGACAATTTTAAGTCAGGAAATTTTTTGAAAAAAAAAACACCTCAATAGAAATTCCAGCCAGTGCTGCATTTGTAAATTCGTAATAAAAAAGAACATATTTGGAAATAAGTTTATTTACTTACTAATTAAAAGAAAGAAAAATCAATATTACGACAAACTAAAATACCAAAAATAGTAATTTACGGTAGAAGACCGGAAAGTAGTGTCGCCTACGGCTCGCCCTGGAAGCTTGGAGAGACCTGCAAAATACTAATTTTCGGTTGCGTGACGTACATTTTTTTTTAAGACCTACACTTCGATATACATTTAATTCTTCTCTCTTTATTTTATTTTTTATTATTTTTAAATGCGTCGTATGACTTCTCGTAACGGGCTTTTGATTTTACTGGCAATATATCGTAAGTCGCTTTCCTTGCTGCTTCCGAAATTTCTCGTGGAATCTCATTTTCCGTGTCGGATAATTCAAAATCTGAATTCATATTTTTGAATTTGCGCACTCGCGAAACAAGTTTGGCATAAACAACAAATTAAAAATCAACGAACTGTCACTCGACAATACATGGAAATGTTGTTATCATCGATTTTCCGGTCTTGGTCGACAAAACGTTATTTTCTGGACGAAAAATTGTCCAGAAAGTGTATATTTTCTGGTCGATCTTAAATAGGTTGTTGCTGCAATACCTGCTTTTTAGAAGTATAAAGCAGCTATTTTATATATAAAAAAGTACGCCAAGAACAGCAAATGTTACTAAATCATTCCTAATGTCAAAAGTATTATATTTTATTTTCGCATTTTCACTTCTACCGCTGGGAAGCAGATGTTGCTTCCTACGACTTGCGGACTCTACACCAGTGTGGAATATTTTGAATAATATACCTACTGTTCTGACTTTCAACTTTTGATTGACTGCCAGCCAACAGCTGAACACAGCTTGAAACCGTTATTATGCGCCACCATACAACATAGAACTAGTAAATTCCCAATAGTTAAAAATTGAGTCAATTTAAGCTCAAATAAAATCCAAAAGGGATGATTCTTCGGCGACACCGTATAATTCTAGAGTAGAAATTGTTGTATATATTTACGTGGTTTTATTATGGAACTCACAAGGAACCTGGTGGACCTTTTCATTTGAATTGTTTTGATGAAGAGTATAGATATGTATATCTTGCTCCATCGTCGTTGTGATTATACAACTTTTTACTCTCGGGGTAGATGATTTTAGTTAAGGTAAGTGGTAGAAAAGGGTGGGAAGAGGGATGTAAACTAGTAATCTCAACCCGATACCTATAATCCAACGTCGCTCTTTCTTAGAAAGAGGGAAAAATGTTAATAAATTTTGCAAGACAAATAGTAATCTGCAAGACTACTGAAAAAATTTATTTTGAATATTTGGCAATTGTTTTTATTTTGTTTTTCTCCAAAGAACTAACTCTTTATGGTGAAGCAATGTACCAAATTTGAAATTTATATTATCTTATAAAATACTCGAGTTATTCAAAAAATCAGTTTTTAATTTTAAATTTTGTCGCCCTGTATATCGAACATGAGGTTCAAAAATTAAAAATTAAAATATTATTTTAGCTGAAGAAATATATGGTTCTTGGATTGACCTTCTTTTTCCGGACACCCTGTTTATTAAAAGATAGTGATTTAAACTCATTTGGCTACATTACGTAATAGATTTCCTCATATTCTTAGGGTGACTCGTGACTCAACCCTTGATGTATATCTACTTTCCTGGCTTCTTCTTTGCATTAACTAGGTATACTGTTTTATTTCTTAATTCAAGATTTTTAAGTGCACCAAAAATATTAAATAAATATACTTATATTTCCTACACATTATAAAACAAAGACTGTAGTCAGACCACAAGTGTTTCAAAATAAATAAGCCGTGACAATTCTTTTATCTTGTACAAAACCTACTACCCAATGGTTCTTGGACCATTTCCCACGCAGTCCTACTATTTTGTAGTTTTGATTCATTAACACAATATATATTTTTTATTTTCTTGATTACATCTTACCTTGGCGTGGTTTATTCACTTTAATGTATTTACTAGATTGGGAATGATAAGCATGTTGTACTGGTACTTACTATTCCTACGTACAATTTAGGTTGTTTTAAATTTACTCAAATGATTGTTAAAAATTGGTAAGAATAACGGATAAAGAAATTTTACCTGTGTTAATAAAATAATCACGGGGAATGAAAAAAATACAGTTTTAATGTTTATATAACAGACATATCGTATTTAAGTAAGCTCGCATGTCAGATCCTTTGGCGTCCAACAGGGATGAGCCTGCGCACCACCTTTTTGTTAACTAGGTTTTCCTTCTTTATCGACCTCATATAAATGTTGTTACCTACCGAGGAGTAAAAAATTCTTGATGAGCTGTATTAAATTTTTAAAAGAAACGCTCAACTTAGCCGTTCACTTGCTTTGCTATTTAAAAGAAACCTAATAACCTAAAGGAACTCTGCTAGTCATATGAGAAATATAGATGAGCAATCTCATCATCTCTTGCCGGGGTGAGTTAAATTTTTTTAAAGGAGCTTAGCCGTTGGCTTTGCTATTAAAAAACTAAAAGGGTTATTGTGAGTGTTTAATATTTCGGATTTCTAGTTTTTGTGTATTGTGTAGTTAAGTGAATTGTGTTGGCGCTATAAACAATGACTTCTAACGAAAACTTATTTAAATTCTTAATCAATAATTTGTGCTTGAAAATATCATTTTACACGTACCTAAGTTTTAGGCAAATTGTTAAATGTTAGGTACTCGATAACATCGAAGATTGCTGTTTTGTTTGTTTTTCTTAAACAAATTTTAGAACCAAAACATTAAAAAGTATAGGTCTGATAGGTTTGTAGCTACTAAAACTAGCAAAAATCCCTACCTTTTTTCCCAACTTGGTCAAAAAATTAGAATTTGTTCCAATTTTTAAGCAATAATTTGCGGCATATTATATTTTTTCTGTTTACACGTAAAAATAAATTGAAGGTCAACTTTAACAATTTCTTGAGCAAGACCTTAAATTTTAAAGCCCGGATCTGTCTATCTTTTCATTCGTTAAATAAGAACTTTACAGTGCGCATGTCTATTCCTGTATGGCTTTGTTTACTGTCGCAATGCCTTAAATTGGCCACATTCGTAATTATTGTCTGCATGCTTATCTAAAGGTATGTACAATACATGTCTATGTATCAAATATGCTTGAATGGCGTGGATGCCACCTCTAATGGCGGCCAGCGCTTCTTCTATGGCCTTTTTAGTAAACTTGTGGTATTGTGTCCCCCATCCAAGCTAGTTTTGAGAGTGTTTAGGTATTTTCAGTTATTTTTGACCGATAACAAAGGAACCAATTAAAAAAGTGCCAAAGTAACCCCATTTTACGGTATTAAACCATGTGCACAATATTTTTAAACTAAGCAATATTAGCAAAATTAAACTTTAAACAAATGGAATTTATTTTGTTTATGATACTCACCCTGTATATACCTACAAATCTAAACTATTCCCGATTTTTAAGCCAGGTTACTGCTTAACCATATACGAAATTTCGTCAATTCTCATCAAGTAGTTTTGACCCATTGATCCAACAGACAGACAGACCGGCGAAAATGGAAAACATGTTTTTTGCGATCTAGGGACTCTATAACGTCAACATCCGATAATATCTTTTTTTACGATTACAATGCTTTGTTTTGCGAGGAAACAAGGAAAGTAAATAAGTCTAGAATACGTTTAATTGTAATAATAGGATTTTCACATAAGGTAAAAGTGATGTACCCACTATATTCATTCTTGTTATTAAATAAATACCCAAAAATACAATATCTCATTATGACATAATCATCATATGTGGTGAGAACTACAACACTTATTATCCAATAAAAAGAAATTACCATAAATACTAGACCGCTTCCTTGAGAAATTCTTTCAACTTTTGTAAAACATTTTAATCATATATCAAGAAACACGTTTATCATCTTAACGGTATTAATTGTGTATCCTAATGTTTCAATTTGAAAATTTGAAAGTATAATTTATGTTTTAATTATGTATGTCACAATACGATTTCTTAAACTTACAGCAAAAAAACAATAATACGATCAACAACGACGGAGCAAGATATACATCTTATTATTTTTATCATAACAAGGCGACAAGACGTCAAAGGTCCACCAAGTTCCTCATGAGTTCACAATGAAAACACGTGACAATATACGCCATTTTTTACTCTAGAATAATACGCTGTTGCGAGGACTCCAAAGACACACCCCCTTTTGAGTTTTATTTGAATTTAAATTGACTCAATTTGTAACTCATAAGAATTTATCGGTGCTACAGTACCGATTTCATTAAACGCGGTTGGCTGGTTTATGCCACTTCGTGAAAAAAATCAAAAATAACTGTTGTCGATTAATTTAACAAATCGCAGAAAAAAAATAATGGATTTACTTGCTTCCCAAGATGAAGTAAACATATGGCGAATATCTAAATAAAGTTAAATAATAAAAACTTTTACTGTAAATTACGTAAAAGCAAAAAATATATAAAAACGGATTTCTATAATTAAAAGATGCATCTCCTTTTCTTACGTATTTAAGTCGCGGTAAATTCAACTTGCTCCCGCAGCACGTGTTTATAAATACAACAAAAATAACAGTCATTACTGATTACGCTCAACCAAAATCATTACCGAAGTGTGTAATTGCATATCTCACGCAACTTTCACTAACCATGCAACTAAATCAACGAGGTTCAAGTTCTAGCAGTAACATGCATTATATTTTTGAAAATTTCACACCAAATTATGATTAATAAAATAATTTTAAATCTATTTATTTTATTTTAAACACAGTTTGGTGTGGAATTTGCTATTATAGTACCTATAAGATTTCTACTAATTGTAGTTACACGTAAATAAAATTTTAGGTCTAAGCATAGAATATATATAAACAACGTAAAATAAATCAGACTTTAACAGGATGCCATAAATGACTTAGCCATGACGCTTCGTATTCTTAGAGAAATTTGACTTTAGTTGTCTTTGGTTACCAACAAAAAAATAGTTTACATATTTCTCAACGGTATATTTTTCTAATTCATTGTAAGGCTTTTTCATATCACCAACTAGTTTCTCCTTTATTAATAAAACAGCAACATACATTTTATATTTCTTATTGTCTCCTGATGATGGACGTCCCTACGGACGAAACATGTCGAGAAATTTGACGAATAATTTATTAATTTGAAGAAATAGTCCATGCTTAAAGTGGAGTTGACAGTATGGGAAAGAAAGAAAAAACTCAAAGTCTTCCTCCACAAAGTTTAATAGAATAAGAATATTCAGTAAGAGTATCTACATGTTTCGAACGTAGAAACGTTCATCATCAGGAGACAAAAAAATTAATCGGTGCTGATGGTTTTAGCAGAAGAGAAAGGTGTAGAACCTTAATGAAGCTTTTATGGAATTAAAAATTTGATGTGTAAATTAAACATAATATAAAGAAATTGATGAAAGTTAAAACATACTGAGTATGTGAGAAGTCAGTAAATGGGGTCTAAACCAACCAAATAAACTGGGGAAGAAGAAAAAACCTTTCTAAAAAGTAGGTGTCGAAAAATGTTTAAAATGTTTTAAAAAACATTTTTAAGTAGGTATGTGTCTATAAGACATTGTGAGGACAAAATTAGAAGTAAATAATAAGGTAATGAATATTATATTCAAGAGAAGTGGGGTACTGAGGTTTCAAGCTCAGTAACCCCGCAGGATTTTAATTTAAAACTAGTAAAGTTCATTAAAAAGTTGCACATTTCAAAAAAAATTAAATCATGTAGAGACTCTTACTGAATATTCTTATTCTATTAAACTTTGTGGAGGAAGACTTTGAGTTTTTCTTTCTTTCTCGAATAATTTATTATTTAAAAAGACTGGTTCCTTTAAGGATCCTTGGTTTATATCTGATCAATCCTTTTAAATCTACTTGCAAGGAAACCTTTCTTCGAATAAAGGGGTTATTTACACATATTAACATGTACGTAAAACAATTTCCTAAACTCAGTTTCATTTTTATTTCAAAAATTTTATGACACTTCCAACCGACAAATAACCAGAACACTGTATTAGAACAATGCACCATACAGTGCAAGAGCTTTGGGCAAGGTCGCCTATCTCCCACTTGGCGTGTACGCGAAGAGATCTTCTAAGTTATATAGGGAACCCAGAATGGTACCATCGTTAGTCAGTGGTACCATAACTAAATGACATGAGATAATATGGCTTTTATTAGAAAGGTGAGTTTGTGCGTGGGCGTGCGTTTGTTTTTTGTTAGTGGCTATACCGGCATCGGCATAATATGGATTAACTAAGTGACAAATGAGGTGGTCGAGAGCGATTCGAAGGCGTTGATGAGTGTTCCGTACCATCATTTTGACCCGTGAATTGGTATCTAATATAAAAAACATGACATGGATCAAATATTTTCTTTAGTGTTTCATTCTCGTCTCGCTTTTTCTCGTCTCGACTCGTTCTCGCGAGAACGAGAAATCCCGCAGAATCGATTAAAAATGCATAAACTTTAAAAGAATCACTCGATAAAAAAGCTATTTTTTTTACCGATATTGCAAGGTGGCCAGGGAAAAATCGAGACGCGTTGCCGAAAATCAATAGAAACAATGATCAAAAGAAAAAAATGAACCTTTTTTTTTACTTTATAGTTTGTCTCGAAATCTTTGATACAGAGAACCGTTTGATAAACCATAACAAATACCGTTTGATCCTTTAGACTTTAGCTATGTAGTGATACGAAATGTATACCTGTTTAAGAGCAAACACTAGTGATGCATTCACCATTTCATTGTCTTATCAATATTTCGTTTTTTATTGGGTTTCTCTAAAAAGCGGCCAAATACCCGTGTTTGGGTATCAGTTATCTACAGTTTTAAGTGAACAAAAATGTCATTGATAAATTAATAAAAATGAAAAACGCAATTTGTCCAAATAAGCCCATATTTCCACATTCCCACTAGTGTTTGCCCTGAAAATTTTGAGAAAATGTATTCTTCGATATGCCAAATGCATCGTCTGTCTACCAACCATATTAACCATACATTTTGTAGATAAACATTAAAATAATTTTAATTTCCATCGAAAACAGCAATTAGATAAATTAAGATTCCCACTCGCTATATATTAAATATGAATTATTTTACATACCTTCGGTTTATTATTATTGTAGGTCGGATCCATTGTAATAGGTAATGGGATCCATTGTAATAGGTGACGATAATTCATTATAGTTATTTTTAAAATATAATAAACGATCATGTTTAAAAATGTAATATTAACATTACGCCTTCATTTGAAACAAATATGGATAGAAAAGCTCTCTCAGCCCACTGTTAATGTTAAAGAACTTAAAAATGTTAGAATTTAAAAAAAAATATTTTTAGACAACGGGAAAATATACAGCGGTAATAGTGCCTTCAAAAATTACCCAAAATTCAATTTATTGATTTAAAAAATATATTAACACCTTAATTTGATCAAAAAGGTGAGTATTCTTAGGTCTATGGTTTAATTTACTTTTAACGTTTATTATATTTCATAATCATAATATTTTTCTTTATTCAAGTAAATTGGCAATAATTTCCACATTACCGCTAAGGATATGAAACATTTTACTTCTGCTATTTCACGCTTGACATTATAAAAACACGATTATACAAATAAACAGTTGCCTTTAAAACTAATTTCCCCATTGTTTAAGAATGAAATGCAGAAACAAGCCTAGAATATGTCATATGTATAAAGAAATCGGATGTAAGCAACACCTAAGTGTTTGTTAATGTTATTGTTGGACCTTAATACTTCTTATTAGAGGCATACTTGCACTTGATTCGGGATTCGGGATAAATTTATTAAGATTTTTTTTAAATACAAAATATTCCTAAGTGAAACTAACAAATTATTATATTTCTTACAGATTTTTCTCGCATTTCTCATTTTTATTTCACTAAAAAATGTAATTTGCGACGAATCTGACACCAAAATTGAAGCAATTGAGGCCACAACAATCAAAGCCGAGGATGACGAACTCGAACCGTCAGAATCCAAGGACGGAAAATTAGACATAATAAAAAAAATTAAAAAGATTAATCCAGACGGGTCATATACCATCGGATATGAAGCCGATGATGGATCGTTTAAAATAGAAAGCCGAGACGTTCTTGGAAATATAAAAGGTACTTATGGTTTTGTCGATGATGCGGGGCAGGTGAAACGAGTTTCTTATAGTTCTAGTAATGCCAGTGACATTTTTTCTAAGCACGAGTCAGTTAGCCAACCGGAATTACCGATTCCATCCGTAGTACAAAGAATACCAAAGAATGACAAAACGTTTTCAACCAAAAAGCCCAGTACGTATTCTACGTATTCCTCGACAACCCCAAGTACTCCCAGTTCAACGTCAAATAGTGTCATCCAAAGCATTGCAAGGCGTAGAGCAAGTAGTACAACACCTAAACCTAACTACATCAGCATTGAGGGTAGCAGAACAACTTTAAAACCTAACGCTGTACTTTACAGTTCTGTTTCGCCAAGAGTATTGCTCCAGAGGCCTTCCTTAGTTTCTGCTGGTTCCACAAAATCTCGAGCTGTAGAAAGCAAGTCGGAAGGGCAAATAGGTCGCCCTGAATTAGTTTCAGAAAAACCCACGGAGCATACAATATTTAGAAGTCTACCAGTGAAGACATTTGACGAAAATAAACCTGTTACTGAAGAAGCTTCTGAAGTAAGAAATAATATTTTAAGGAGACAGCTTCCTCAAGATATTAGAGAAGGGTCATTTAATCCTAAGGAACATATTTACAGTTTGCAGCAGTCTTTCGGAAATAACGATCTGTCAGACGTCTACAATAACGGCGCTACAGCAACTTCTCGTCCACTTTTTACTACTTCAAGACCCCACAGACTATTGCCTATTATTTCTAGTACAGCAGCATCTGCCTCTGTATCAGTGCAAAGACCTGCAGTAAAGTATGCTTCCAATTATCCAAAAACGTTCCTTCAAGAAGTTGAAAGTAATACTGCAGAGTACGGCCAACCTGTTGAAGAGACACAAACAAGCACCGAAGCATCTAGCACTTCTACAAATGTCCCTGTAGTTCAGATTCCTCCAAATAGCGCAGCAACACAAGAACCTCTAGTAGCTATCAGACATCCGTTTCAACAGGGTGCGATTTTAGTGCCTCTCAGTCAGTTGCAGGGTAGAATAATACCCGTTGATAGTATGCAAGAAGTACAGGAAGCAAGAAGACATTACACTTCTCAACATATTCAGGAAGGTACCAGTACACCCAGTGTCGAAATTGAAAGACAAAATGTTAAGAAAATACCTTCTTTACGACCTCTTCCTGTCCATGTAGATGAAAACGGGTTTATAAGGGAGATGCCCCAAAATGTTCCAACGCCTTATCCACTTCCAGTACCTATAACTCAAATACCAGTACAACTCAGACAGGTACCAGTTACTCCTGTACCAATGCGATATGAGGAAAATGAAGTTGACAGTGATATAGAAAGTATACAGCCTCCAGTAAGTACAAAAGACTTCCAGAAGCTTCTAAATGAGCTTATTGTGCGTCAAAGAAAACTAGAACGAGTTAGTGCTATAACACACGCGAAGCGACAACCAGCATATTATCAACCACCACCTGTTCAGTATCAACGGGTACTTCAAAATCCACCACAATATTTTGTTCGAAGAGTAGTGCCTCAAAATGTCCAGTATAGTTCTCAAACTCAAGAGATTGATCAGCCGCAACAAAGGGGCTCTGTAAGGCAATATGTAGCGATTAATCCTGAGCATGTTGAAAGAAGACAGAGATATACTTATCAGTATCACCGTGAAATTGATAATGATGATTCGCAGCCTAGAAAGGTAGTCACCAGTTATGAAAGGCAGCAACCGGCGTATGTATCAAATGGAAGAGTCGCTAGGTTATTATCTTCAAGAACGTCCAGGCAAAATCAAGTGCCCTCTGTGTATAGAGGTGAGTTATCACGATTTAAAACATTGAACTGATTGATTTGAGAATACAGACTGTTGTTAGAAAGTCTCTTTTATCGTATACATATCCTAATGTAGGTTTAATAATATTTCCTTTTAATCCAATTGCAGAAAATTCCGAAGCCTCCCAAACCGATGAATATCTACCTCCAGAAGTACGGGAGATGCTCCTCTTGCGCATGCTTAAACTAGCTATGAATCCAGCGTTACCAGTGGATGATGAAGACGAAGCTCAGCAACTGGCGACTGCGACAACACCGCAGTATAAGAGGGCACCAGTAAGAAACGTGGAAATTCTTGGGGAAGAGGAAGATGAGGTTGAAATGTCGAAAGAAAAGTATGGAATGAGAACTAAAAGGTATAAGGAAGAGGATATGGAGTATATGGAATAAACTGAGTAAAGATAGCAGACTGAGTATATTTTATAAAAATTTGTGGTGTTCTGATAATCTGATATAATTACATAAAATGTAATATTCTGTAAAATTGACTGATAGATGTGTTGATGCACATGTTTTGATAGTCGGAATAAAATAGAAATCTCATAACTGCCACAGTAAAGAAAATTGACGAAAGTAATAGGAAAACCCTCTTTTACTAGTTTTATGTTGTAATTTAAAACTAACATGCTTTTTTTGAATTTAATTGATTTTACACAGTTCTTCAAAATTACATATTTGGCTTTTCAGTTCTAAGAATTTAGCCTATGAATAAAACAATACCATGTGTAAATATTATTCACTATTAGATACCCAATATTTACAGCTTATCAATCTAGTAATTTTTAATTTCCTATGGCTATAAAAACGAAAAATAGAAGTTAAGTGAAACGGGGGATCGATGAGGAAGTAAAAGTAATTATAAAATTATTTCTTGGGTGTTTCGTAACAGGAAAAACCAAATTGTTTAATTAATAAATATACAAAATGGAACAAAATGTCCTTATTCCTAATCTATTTCTTGTGAGAAAATTTTCGGTATACAAGAAAAGTAAAAAAATTCAAATTATTAAAAATAGTGACCCTTATTAATACAAGTTGTTTTAAGTTTAAAGTTATACCTAAATAATAAGGCTTGACTTGCAATTTTCGTGCAATTTTCGATTGTGCAACTGTTTAGTTGCGCGATTTCAGCCATGGCACAAACTAAACGGTTGCAGAAATTGTCAGTTGCAAATCGGCGCGCTCCCATTTAACTCTATGGAAGTCACTCATGCAACCAAACAGTTGCGCAATCGAAAATTGCAAGTCAGCGCCTAGCCTAAGAGTCTCTAATTTTGGACAAAAATTAGGAATTAGGTAATCGTTTTTTGTAAATTACCTTGTATAAAAAGCAGATCGCCATCATACAGTGCAGACTTATTAGAGATAACTGAAAGGTTATTATAACAGAGGGTCAGTTTTAAAATTTTTATCGCCTTTAAAAATAAAAACATAATAAAAATTTGCAACATACCGTATTTTATTTTTAAAGAATCAAAAGTGTTACTTAATAATTGAAATTTGGTTATATACTTTAACTTAAACTTTCTTCCAAATGATAGGCATAATTATTCTTCCAAAGTAAATTGTTATTTAGGTATAATTAAAACAACTTTACTTAATAACATTTTTTTAAAAGGGAAAAATACGGGTGCTTTACTCTTAAGGCCATTTAAAATTTTTGACTCTCCCTCGTATATCATAAAACTTTTACAGGCTTTGAGATATTATTTTTATAAGAAGACTTGCAGAATTTGTCCGAAATGAACTAAATTTATTAAATTCAAAAATAACTATTTCATATTCCAATACCTGTATGACCAATATTTATTTTGTTGACCTATTCTACTCTTTAAAAAATCGCTGCTCATATTAATTCCTAACAAAATTTTATACAGTATTTTTGTTCCATTTCGTATATTTTAACGCAGTGGCCTTTATTAATACAAACCTTTGTTATCTGTGGCGATACGCTATTTACATACCAAGGGAGGAAACGCATTTTCTTTTTGACGTATGTATGCAGTTTTTTCTACTAGTTTAACCGTTTTGATTTTACAGGGCGCCAAAGTTAAAAAAACCCCGATTTTCAATTATTAATTTATCAAGAACAATTCCATTTGGTCATAATAATAATAATAATACTTTTTTATTTCAAATTATGCATTAAAATGTAGGATAAAATAGAATGGGATTACCATTCCTTGTCTAAGAAGTCCATTAATGAATAGGGTTGAATTCATGTGGTGCTCTTTACGAAAAAATATTAGAAGAGAAATTCAAATATCGATGGCTTAGAGTGCAAACTGTCTAACTCCAAAAATAGAAATTTGACAGGAGGGCAAAAAAACGATTCTGACTTCTAAAAAATGCATAATATATCTGAAAAACGGCTAACTCCATTTTTATTTCACGTGTAAAATGGCGCGAAATACTGGAGTTAGATGTTTTGCCGTATGCAGCCGTATTCATAATTATTGTAGGTCATGGAGTTAGACGCTTTACGTGCGGTGGTTTTTAAAGAAAACCGTAATTATTTGGAGTAATCTGGTTTGGGTATCCATAGATCTAACATTAAAATCGACATTTTCATAAAAAGTGGAGTTAGACGGTTTGTACTCTAAGCCATCGATATGTAAAAATATATAGGCTTTTTATTTAAAATAAAAAAGTTAGTATACATTTCTGGTACAACCGGAAGTGCTTGAAAATATTTTTGTTGGATGTACACATAGGTTATATTTATCCACCGAATTTTCAGAAAATTCGTATATTATATACGATTCTTCATAAATATATCGAAAGTGGTTCATCGAGATAGGACACCCTGTACATTTTGTAATGTTGTTCTAAAGATTATAATTATTAAATAATTCAGAGGGAGGAAAAGAAAATTCCTTCTGGGGAGGAAGAAACCCATTTTCCTCCCTTGTTTTCGGGTCAAAAATGACTTTTTCTAGTATGGTAGTGGAACAATATATTTTTATTATAAATCCGCGACAATCAACATTATTATTTAAAAGTAATTATTACTTTTTGTATTCACTCCATTTATTACAGAAACTGTAAGTTAAAAATGCTAGCTTCCTATTTTCATGCATCAAACATTTTCATCTTTTACGTTATAGTAACCAAAGATTACCGAAGCTGGGTTAAATACAAAAAAACTTAGTTTTTAATTTTTGTTAACACAGAATGGTACAACTGCGACTATTCAGACGTTTAAGTAATAAATTGCCTTATTCTGATTGACTGACCAATTCTTAATATTTCGTAAATTTATTTTTTCTAGAGAAGAGAATGTTTTAAAAAATTTAACTAACAAAGAAATCCTGACTCTATATTTTGTGAAATAATATGGTTGCTCAAACAAAACCAAGAAAACAATTTCTGATTTTTTTAAAATTTGTTTTGATTAGGTCAAAATATAGTTAAAAATTATCGGTTGGGAATTTTTTTTTCCATCTTTAGATTGTCTTAATTGCCATTGCATTACTAAGCTGTTTTCCGTTTTACTATACGATATTAATTTATTGTAAGAAAAACACAATAGGGTATATATGTACTATTTTTTTATTATTTATGTGAGATCTAGGTAGGTACTAATATTGTCTTAGCTTTAATTGTGTATATAAGGTAAATAAGTATTGCATAAAAGTTACCAAAGATGTGAACCAACTTGTGAGAATATTTTAACTGTTGTCGCTCTATAATTTTTAATAAAACAATGAAAAATTTGCATGGCATTTTTTTAATAATTCCATTTCGACATTTCTCCTGCGTTGTTTTTTTTCATGTCTTCCAACGATAAAGCGTGTTTGAAAAATGAATTGTTGGTTAATACGGACTTGTTAGGAACTTAATTAGAAAATTAGTTAATTACTTTTCTCACGAAACAGGCGAAATAAATCAGTCGTTTGCTAATTTTGTGTTGAATTGATATTTAGAATAGGTAATGGTATTAGTAATAAGAAATTTGAATTACTCATTATTAAGAAAATATATATAGTTAAAATTTATAATATTATATAAAATTGTAAAGTGACTCACTGATTCATCAACGCTCAGCCTAAACCCCTAATCCTAGAATCAGGAAATTTCTAAGATGTCTTGTCCATATAACCCACTAAGAAGGTTTTTTTGAAAATAAACCCAAAATCAACAAGTCAGTTAAAACGGGGGTGGAAATTTTTATAGGAATTTCTGTATCTCAGAAACTACAACTGGCGAAGGTCTAGAAATTGGGATATAAATTTCTTTAATAAAATAATAATTTATTGTGTTTCGTCAGTTTTTCTAAATTTATTTAGGGGTTGAAAAAAGAAGTTAGCCTATTTTGAAGGGGGGGTACATATAACTATCAAATTTTAAGCTTTATTGCTGAAAATTGGTACTTTGCTTACTGTTAAAATAAGCAAGTATGTGTTTTGGGAAACCCCCGTGGGGGTAGAAATGGAGGGGTAAGTTTCCAACGCAACCGCAAGAGAAACGATGTAAGTAAAACATTTTAGACGAATGATTCGCTAAAAACAAATAAACATATATGGGGGAAAATTAAACTCAAAGTGGTCTCCACAAATATATTAATGGTTAATAAATAAGGGGGATGCTAGAAAGCATTAGCACTATTGGTCCCAAGTGTCACTCACATAAGGGAAAAAGGAAATTTCTTGTGACTACACGTATTATTCTTATTTTTATTTTTTAACTTTGTCTGTAAGTCTTACAACCGAAAATTTTCTCGTCCTCTTCATGTTTTTTAATAATTAAAAAAAAATTCATATGAGTGACACTTGGGCCCAATGGCGCTGATGATGATGCTTTCCAGCATCGAAACTTGTCCACCCACTCATTAATTGACCATTAATATATTTGTGGAGATGACTTTAAGTTTTCCGCCATATCTCAACAGCTCCACTCTGAGATAATGGACTACTTGCGTAAAATTAAAAATTAAACATTTGTTTAGGCATTTACGAAAATTTTGCCCCTAGGGGGAGGGGAGATAAATACTGGTATAGGAGTTTATATTAGAAAACATATTTTAGCTCCTAATTTTTTGTTTAAATTAAATTAAAATATTATTTGGATAAATACTCTAAACGCAAATAGTGAAACACGCGTTTCTAATTTTTTTTGAAAATCTGTCCCTAAAGGGGTAAAAGTTGACATAAAAATTTCTATAAAAAAATATTAGTAGTCGGACTTCTTTGAAGCTTAGCAGCGGCCCTTAAAAATGTGAAAGAGGGGTATGAAAGTTTATGTTGGAAAAATATTTTTTGACGTATTTCAATATTTTAATAGGTAAATTCTAACCCGATTAAGATTTTAATAAACGCAAAGTATTTGGAAAGGTTCTTAACGATCTGTAGTAAAATAGACATATTTTGAAGCAATAATGATGAAGCTAAATTTTTAGTATTGATTTCATGTACAAAGATCGAAGATTAATAAAATTTTTAATAAAAAAGAAAGAAATGATGTAAGAAAGAACCAAAAAAATTTGTTTTTAAAATATTATGGGTACCTATTATACCTAGGTTCTTTTGGGTAGTATGTATGGTACCCGCTGTTCTATTTTGGGTGAGCGAAGTGCTAGCATATCTCAATGGTGTCATATTAAAGAAGTCGTAATTTTTTTGAATATTTAATGGGGTAACTTTAAAAACTTATTTTATCGAAAACTGTACTTAAAAATTACAACTACACTGTCTCAATCTATGCGAATTTATAAATATTCATATACCGATAAAATGTCTACTAAAATACAAAGCATAATCTATTCTAAAACGGACTCTAATCTTGAAGGTTCCTCAATTTCTTCCAACTCAATGGAGACTTCTTTTTGCGATTCGTTCCATTCTTGCACTGATCCGCTACCGCACATCATAAAGAAAATTGCTGTTGCAAGTAAAATAACGGTTGATGCGCCAAAGACCAATCTCCACCATCCTGCAAACTGATAGTTTCCCAATTAATTTAGGATATGAGTTGTTACGGAATTAATTTTTTAGCTTCGCTTCAACCCAGAGCATTTTCTGGTCACTCAACTAATTTGCCGAACGAGCAATCGATTAAAGTTTAAAATTTAATTGACTTGCTGAGTTGGACCAAAGCTATTATCAACCATAGGGACAAACCTTTAGATCAGCAAACAAAACTCACAAAACAGGTATGTAGATAAGGGGGGGGGACTGGAGGACAGTACCCCCCCCGAGCTAGTTTGTATCATCAATTAATCCACTTATTACTAACTTTTTAAATGCTTTATAAAATGTAATAGCACTTTTTATGTGGGAGCTAATGGGTAATTTAGCCTTTAATTGACCTGTTATATGACACTTAATACATATTATGTACTTAATACTTTTTCTTTTATGCATTTCATCAAATTAGAATGCGTCACTTTTATCTTAAATAAACGGGGCAAAAAAAATTATTTTAATTATTGTTGAATTTTTTTTCGTTTATAATTGATAATTTAATAACTCATTTAAATTCAATTATTGACCAATTTTAGCAAAATGTGGGCTCGGCAGCCGAACTTTACGCCTTTCTGGTACCTGCCCCTCCCCCCACCCCCCACCTTAAACTCGCGAGAAGAAGACCAGACGAGTGTGAAACACTAATCATAATAATGATTAAAAACACTTTTAAAATAATTTATTTTTTAATTGAGGATATTTACCGAACCATGAAGACCCTCTGCCACAACGTAATTTGCTGCTAATAATCCTGCTGCTCCCACAGTTTGGCAGAGTCCAAAAACTGTACCTACGATAATGAAAGGAAAAAGAAATGTATTATTATACATCTACAGTTGTAGTTCTAAACAGATATACTAGTAGTAAATGATCGTAACGTAATTAAGTATAATAGTATACTATACCTGCAAAGTTTGGTGCGATATCTGCCGCACTAGCAAAAACACCTGCTGGCGTGGCGCCTGTCATTGCAAGTGCTGCCACATAGAGTGCAGCGGGGGCTGCAGGGTCGCATCCTGTGTAGCCCAGGATGAACATAAGAGCCGCTGGCGGAAAATGAGCTAAAGAAGAATAAAAATTATAAAAAACGCAAACTGCGTATTTTTACATTTTCTCCGCAAACCTAAAATTTAATAAAACATTTGTTATGTGTTATTTTAAGAACAATAAAATTTGTTGCATACACATATAGACGAATAATTTTCTTGCGGTTGTAGTTGATACCATTCCAGATTCTCTTACATGGTCCACGACTATTCCAAATGTGATAGCAGCAATAAAATGTCCAATATGTGGCATAGATTGCAGTATATCTTCCTTAAAGAAATGAACAATATATTTTTTTCAAAATACTAAATTATTTTAACTTGTCTCTCTATTACAAACTAATAATAATTGATGACGAAATGAACAACATATATACATACGTATTCAATGGAAAATCCATACACCAATTTAAGGTATTTCGTTTCCCCCAACATAAGGGTAGCGTCAGCCCATTGACTGCCCACCACGGCTACCCCACAAGCCCAGGCTGGTTTGGAGGCTAATAGTTTTCTCCAAGGAAGATTTCTGTGTTCCTAAAAAAAGAAATGATAAAAAGCAAGAAAGAGAAGAAATCATCTCTGCATGGTAGCATAAGGAAAACGATATACTATTTTGGCCAACTTGAACTTACAGTGACGTTTTATGTGTTTATAATATATATATGATAGAATAAATGATATGTTTAGATGCGCGCAATAAGGACAACAGATCAATCAGTGTTTCCGACGTGATCAACGCATTTAATTTGTTCAACGTTGAATCTTGATCGATCTCTTTTTAATTCGCGCCAAGTCCATTTTGTATTCATTTCTTTACATTAAAAGCCTCCCTCTGTAAGTTCAAGCTTACGAGCACTGTATAACAAATTTTTTAAATTATTTCGGTCCCTTACATCTCTCTTAGGTCTGTTTGGATGTAAGGACTCTTCAACAAACCTCCACCATAAAAAATACCATAGACCAGCAACTCCGGATATGACGTAACTAAGCCAGTCTCGTCCACATTTTCTTACCAATAAAGTTCCTAGGATACCCACTACTGCGTAGCCCAAATTTACAGCTAAAAATAATTAATTAGCCGGTTGGGAAAAAGTATATTCTGGAAGAGGTCAATTGATTTCTTTAATAGAACATATAGAAGTACTTACTAACCTGAATACAAAGATATAAACCCACTTAAGTGCTTTGGCTTTATCCACGTCACTGCGAGCATATGGGCAGCTGGCCAAGTGGCACCCTGTAAAAGAAAGACGAAAAACTTCTAACTGAACTCACCCATTCCTGATGATTATTTTGTCCGAATTTTCGTTTGCACGGCAGGATTCATATGCTTACCATAAACATTCCTTGAACAAACCGTAAACATACATGACCTGCGGTTAACCAGCTTGCTGGAACAAGGACGGCCACCACGCAGGTGCCTAACACTCCCACACCATAAAGCCTCTCTGCGCCCACCCTGGCAGCAATTCTGCTAGCAGCTAAAGGTGATACTAGGGTGCCCCACATAAACGTTTGACGCAGTACTGCTTCGGTCTCGTCGGTTCTTGTCATGGGAATCTTTAAAAAACAGTGGTCAAGTGTAAATCAAACTCAATTTCAATAGATATTTTTGTAAACTTACCTCAATATGCGGTATCGACCGCACTACATGAACACTGCTATAGGTACTCTCAGTATCGTTTCTCTCTTCGGGAGGTTGGCAGTACCTAGTAATATAGCTGGTATTTTCAACGTACTCGGCGAACTCTTCTGCTGAATAACTGGAAGTGCTGTTCGCCCGGAGAGCTACGGAAGCGCTTTGTTCCACTACGCCACAGAGCACGAAACCAGTAAATACAAATGCTGCTAGAACTTGTCTATTTCCAATTTGTTCTGAAACGTACAAGTTGCATGTGTTAAAAAAATCTAAATTGTATAAAGGAACGAAAGAAAAAGTCTCTTCCTACGCAATTTTATTAGAATAAAAAATTAGTCTTTCAAGGTGTCAACATGTTTCTAACGTAGAAACGGTCATCATCAGGAGACAGAAACAGCTTAGCTGATGATGTTGGCAGAAAAGAAAATGGTAGATGGTATTCAACCTTTTAATGAGCTTTTATGGAAGATAAAATGGTGTGCTGATATAACATATCGTCGTTAATTTCACAAACTGACGTATCTCAGAAAATCGCTATTTTGAGATACGATCAAAAACGTTTACCTTATATAAACCTTTTTCATCTCACAAAGTGTCGTAACTTTACCTGCTATACTTTTCTCGTAATTAACATTTGGTCGGTGACGAATCTCATAATAGTAAACTTTATAAATCTCACAAACCGACCTAACTCGAGTTAGGTCGGTTTGTGAGATTTACTTTTTAAATAGATTTGTGCAGGTCGCCGACGTATCTCAATTTGACGAGTTAGAACTCGTATTATACTTGAACGGGTCTTTTATTTTACGGCAATTATTATGCATTTAGTCTAGTTTTAAACGTAGCCGGGTGCAATAACGCAATATTTGTACGGTGAGATTAATACATTTTTACGATGGATGCACTTGTACTATGGGAGGATGGCACAAAAAATGTTGTGTTATCAAGTAAACTTATGTTTCGTGGTGCATTGAAAAAAGGAACTAAAGTAAAAATGTTTTACGAAAAAAAGTGGCATAATGGCAAAGTGATCTTAACGGAGTGCGACATTAATTAGATTATGTACCTGTACCTACGCAGGAAGTGAACAAGCTAGATGTCAAGTCTGTGAGTGAGTTTAGAAACCACGTGGACATTTCAGATGTCGATTCCTTGTCGGATTCTTCGGACAATGTACCTCTAGCCCAAATCAGGGCTTTGATTTTGAGTGAATCTTTAAGTAATCAGAAAACGGCAATTTCTGACAATAAGAATGAAATAAGTGAAGAGCCTGTTTACGATTCCGATGCCGATCCTCCGTATACAGCCACCTGTAAATATTACCGATGTAAGGGAGAAGTATGGAGTTCCTGTCATCGTTGTTGGATTCTTTTGTGCTACGATCACTTCATGGATAACCCACATTGTGACTACCATACAACACGTATACTAAAAAAAAAAACTACAAGAATAACCAATGTTAATAGGGACTTACAGCCTGAACAGCATCAAGTGGAAGGAAGTAAAAAGGAAGGCGAACCGAGTCAAAGAAAGAAGGGAATAGTTAACAAACAAAAACTTACTACCACATAAAAAAAATTAAATGTTCACGATTTTTTTTACCCATTTTTACGTGTTCATATTTCTTTTTGTATTTTTGCTAATTAATGTAGCCTTAATATTTGCATAAAAATGCCTGCAAAGTTTCATTTACCTGTTTTACATACTACGTCAAGATAGTTTTGTATATTTATATTCTAGTTTAGGTATTTAAAATAAAATTTGTTCATTTCGAAGGGTTTGCCTTATTTTTCTATTATAAAATAATATATTTTATCATAAATAACAAAGACATATCTCAACATACAGGTAAAATTTTATTCTCACAAATGGTCGTATCTATTTTTTTTTCTTCTTAACTCAGGGTAAAAAAATCATATCATATGTTTTATCATGAAACTACAAAAAAAACTCCTAACACTATAACACAAGACCGAATAAATATTATAAAACAAATGCTTTTTTACTTTTATCGAAAGCCAAAACTTACGAAAATCTTTAAACCTCTGTCCTGAAAAATTACAATAAATGAGATACGACACTTTGTGAAATTAACGACGATATGAATAGTGAAGAAAAAATTATCAGTGTACTGAGAAAATTTTGTTTAGTAAGAAAAGTCCAAACTAACTGAGTGGAAGAAAGATCGTTAAAAGGGAAAGTCTATAAGACTTTTTAAAACGTTATAAAAAAATATTTTTTTCTCAAGAAGGAAATTGATGTATAATCTTGAGTGAGGGAAGAAAAACTCTTTTCAAGTTGAAAAAACAAATTGTAAAAAAGCGGATGGTACTTTTCTTACTTAACAAAAGTTTCGAATTATTTTTCTACAAATATTTCTTCTTCACAATTCATATGTTATACCAACACAACATTTTATCTTCCATAAAAGCTCCATTATGATTGGATACCATCTACCATTTTTTCTTCTGCTAACACCATCAGCAAAGCTGTTTCTGTCCTGATGATGAACGTTTTTACGTTAGAAACATGTTAAGACCTTGAATGAATAATTTTTTATTTTAATAAAATTGTGGAGGAAGACTTTTGTTTTCCTTTCGTTCCCATACTTTCAACTCCACTTTAAGTATGGACTATATTATCTTGTCTATGTATTGTCTTTTGACAATACATTGTATCTCTGGCAACCTTGTCTTACCGTTTGAATCCGGACTTGCAGCTGCACAACAAAAAGTGGGTAGAACTAGAAACCATGAGCATAATTGAAGACCACAGGGAAAAAACGTGTCAAGTCATTTTTTTATTTTTTTACAGGAAACGAATTTTAAGGTTAAAAACGCTACGATAGTTACACAAGTTGCAAAATGGTTATTTATTTGCCATCATATTGAATATTTGACCTTTCTCTAAGTCCCTAATGACCCTTGTAACAAAATATCTATCTGGTACTTCACCACAATATGTCGAAGTTTCAAAAAAATCAGAATATAGGGGAAAAAGGTGTTATGTCACTGACTTAGCACGTTCTTTCATTGTATATACTTATACAATGAAGAAACGTGCTCAGTCAGTGGCGATTGATTTATATTAAAATTTAATAAATAATTATTTATACTTTGATATTTATTTACCAAACATAACGTATAATGTATTATTTTATTTTTATGTATTTATATAAGAATGGTCGTTATAATAGAAAAAAATAAAACTTCTGTTCTGGGTTCTTACCCGACCCGTAGATTTTCTCTTTTTTGTGCTTATTGGCTTTATCTGATTCTGATCTTCACAATCACTCAAATTATTGTTATTCATTATATTGTTTTTCACCAACAGCAATAACAAACCAAACCTTTTTTTACGCGGGTCCCGTTAACCTTACTTGCCGAAGACTTGTTTATGTCCGACTGCCAAACGATTAATTTATGTACGCGCAAGAGGGCGACAAAAGTGACTTAACACGTTCTTTCCTATAGTACACCAATATTTATTTTTGTTAAAACGGGTGACTTGTCACGTTTTTTCGCTGTATATAGATAATATACCCTATAACCTATCATTTTTTTCTGATTAGTTCGATTTCACCAATTTCTTGACAACACGTTTTTCCCCTGTGGTCTTCAATTATTATTTTGTTTTATACTAACCATTTACTACCTTAGCAGCTTTTTGTAGTTGAACACTTCCACGTTTCAATGGACCCAAACCAGGTGCCATTTCGACCACTTTCTTTCACGAACTATTCATTTCTACTCTACTTTAAAAAAAACAATTTTAAGAACTGATAATATGTGACATTAAATTATTGCATTTTACACATTTTCTATTAATTCTGCTAAACATAGTTCGCGTAACGCTGCAAAAGCAAGACATATCTAAATATTTTTATAAGATAATTGACCCATTATAGCTACTTAGAGTAATTTTGTTACCTATTTTAGTCAGCCTACATAATAGGCCGTTAGAATGAAACAAACGATATTAAAAATTAGTAAAAAAATTAGTTTTCTTGTGATATGCTATAAATGAGGTCTTAAATTATCGTATAATAAGTAGTACCACGACCAAATTGACGGGCAGTACCCAAATATTACGTATTCGTTTTTACCTTTTAGTGGTGAATGCGCAAGAAATAAAAGTAATTTTTAAAATTTTATTCAGCGATTTATAAATTTAATGGATTGTTCGTGGCAACTATAAACTGCGAATTAATTATAAAATATGCATCCCTAAGGCAGGGCCGTAGCCCAGTGGGGGGCTAACGAGGGCGTATTTCGCCCTGGCGCGCCTATGAGCGGAAAAAAGGTAAATCCAGCACTGGAAACATATTTCATATTTGGGTACTTTTCTCAATGTATTTTCTTTAACCCTATAATGGCCTGGCTATAAAGGCCAACCCCCTGACAGCAGAAACATTCGGGCTACGGCCCTGCGCTAAGAACTAAAATAAATTGAAAATATGCTTTTTTCGCTTAAATGGTTAAATCTCATGAAACTTATTATTTTAGAATTATCATTCTTCTTCCAACTTCGACGCAAGTGGTGATTAAAAACAGGAATTAAAATAAAAATACAAAATACAACTAAACGCAAAGAAAACATTTATTTTTTGAAAAAAAAATAAATAATTTTTTTTTTTGCTTAATAACTTTGTTATCAATTTATTAACTAAAGACTAGAATCGTATATTATGGAATTGACCTATAAGATAAAGTTGCAGAACTTTTAGTTGGAAATAAAATCCAAAGCTTTTAAGGAAATTAGGCAAAATAGGCTCTTTGCAAACTTAGTTGTGACGACAACATAATAGGTTTATCATTATCCAGACTTGCACTGGAGTTAAAAGCAAATACTAGTGACGCATTGGCAATTTTCTTTTCTTAGCAGTTACCTACAGTTTTAGTGTTAAAAAAATTGATTGATAAATTAATAAAAAAATTTCCTAAATGTTGTGTGGTTTTGATTTTAATCGTATCCAAATACAGTGACCTGACCATATTTAACACTATGCTTTTAATTTTAGAGTCTAAACAATAGTTAAGATATAAAATTAATCCACACGCTTTTTAGACCCAAAAATTGTGTAGCGAGTTTGGAATTTTATGTACAACTATTTTGTAAATCGCATCAAACATATCATCGTATCTCTAATATAACTTTTATAAACTATACTAAGTAGGTACCTATATCATATTTGGCAATATTTACAATAATGCCTTAATTAGTAAAATTACGATTGTTTAATAAAGACTAGTAAGTACTCTATGCTGGTATTACTTTTTAAATTAAGAGTAAACACTAATCAAACATTCGCCATTTCGTTTGCTTGTCAATATTTCGTTTATTTTTCGTTTTCTCCAAAAATGTGCCAAATCCGTATATGTGTAGCAGTTACTTACAATTTTAAATTCGAAAAATTTAAATGATAAATTAATAAAATCATAAAACGAAGATAAAAACGAAATGGCGAAGGCGTCTCTTGTGTTTGTTCTTAAACAAAATCAATTTTTCATATTTTTGGTTTATTTAATGGGAACGCAAGCGATCGGTGATGATGTCATTCCTAAACTGACCAAAGTACTAGAGTATATAATTTACAGTAATGTCATTATTTTATATGATCGTGGAGGTTCCCAATATTACTTTTTCTAAATACCTATGTAAGTTGCAAAATCCACTCACAAAAAGTATATATTTACAATTTGAAGTGCCTATTTAAAATTCATAGTATAAGCCCAATCCCAATAAGTGCACCGTTAAAAAAATATAAAATGCAGTAAGGATAATAACGTTTTATCCTTGACCCTAATAACCTTTTGTATTTTTATTTGCACTGGCACAATAAATAATATAATTTTTTAAATTACAGCTCTGCGGTCTAAAATTGATATAATAATATCTTTTAAATATATCCTGTATTTATATATACCCGTTTGTATGTAAAAAATATATAAAAATGCCATCTTTTTCTGTAAATTATTTCAAAAAAATAATGGTGGTCGCGGAATAATAGCTAAATCAATATTTTTGTGGATTCTATTTTTTTACTAATACACTACTGACTACTTATACTGTTGCCTTCCTCGCAATATTTTAGCTAATTCAATGCAGCGCAGCGCCTGTCTTTAATACAGAATATCCTTAAATGATTTTTTGATATGTACCATGGTAAAAATGAATATAATCTACGTAATAGTTGATCCTGCAACTTTTCATACCACTGTGCCGCTGTTACTAATTAGGCACTAGCTTATGACGTCACACGCATCCACAAATCAAATAAAATAGTAGAAAAAGAACAACAGGAACCTTGCTTTTAGTCCACACTTTACAGTATTTGAAAAACTAGAGAAAGTATTAGGCACTTTTTAACACTAATAATATCAAAAAATATTATAAAAATACCAACTTGCAGGTTTTAGGAGTCCACACTTTAACTTTTAAGCTTAATATTACACAATTATTTTAATACTTTAAAATCACATTGAACCTTTTTTGTTATTTTCAGGGATGCTTTAACACGTCTTAAACAAGAAAGTACTATATTTATTATGATTTTGCTGATTAAATCAATTAAAAGAGTACGTAAATAAATGTAAAAACTCTTTCCCATTGAAAGTGAGGTTATGTGATTTGTGACGTAGTAACTAGTGCCTAATTAAAAGTTGACTACGAATTATAGCTTTTTCAACGGGTACTTTTAAATAGCATAGTTGTTGTTGATGAATGCCAATGCCAATTCCTCCTTGCATGGTTTTTGCTTCCTTTTTGTCTTCTAGTCGATAATATTTTTCTTAAATTATAACGTTAAAAAGTCTCTTGGCAAGATTGACAACTGTAGCGTTTTCCAAAATTTTGTTGATGTACTAGGAAAAAATAAAAGTAAATGGTTAATTTTATGAAGAAAAATATAGCAACGGTATTTTAGTAGTAATGTATAGTTTGACGCGCCAGAAAGTACCAGTATAAAATTTCAATCATCTAACACTACTATGACATCTATTAAATAGTATAGTACATAATATGTAAAGCTGAATGTTACTATGTTTGTCCGGAAAAGAAAGCCAACTTCGAGATGAGGTATAGGAAGATACAATTTTACATACAGTGAGGACCTAAAGTCCGTCCCCCCCCCCCCTCTAACTTCCTAACCGTTTGGTATATTTTAATGAACGATAATATTTGAGCAAGTCTTGCACTTTTTGACATACCAATGACAGCTTTAAATGTCAAGATGACAGCTGAGTCCACTTTTAGAATATTTTTTTAAATGGAACACCCTGTATATTTTTACATTTTCCAAAATCCACATAAAATTATAATTATTTTTTATTAAATGCATTATTAGTCTATACTTCATAGTTTCCGAGATATTGACTCTCGAAAAGTGACATTTTTGAACTTTGACAGCTTATAACCTTCTAACAGTACGTCTTAGAGCAAAACGGCTTACATGTCCCTATCTTCAATTTTTATTATCTTCCCAAAAAAAATCAACTTCCGGTTAAACCGGATGTAACTCAAAAGCAGGAAATATAGTTGTTCCGGTTTAATTGGAAGTTGATTTTTTTGGGAAGATAATAAAAATTGAAGATAGGGACATGTAAGCCGTTTTGCTCTAAGACGTACTGTTAGGAGGTTATAAGCTGTCAAAGTTCAAAAATGTCACTTTTCGAGAGTCAATATCTCGGAAATTATGAAGTATAGACTAATAATGCATTTAATTTATGTGGAATTTAAAAATGTAAAAATATACAGGGTGTTCCATTTAAAAAAATATTCCAAAAGCGGACCCAGCTGTCATCTTGACATTTAAAGCTGTCATTGTTATGTCAAAAAGTGCAAGACTTGCTCAAATATTATCGTTCAAAATTTCATTAAGATATACCGAACGGTTTAGAAGTTAGGGGGGGGGGGGGAGGACTTTAGGTCCTCACTGTATATCTACACAATGTTATCATTATATAGAGAAAATCTAAAATACCTAAATTTTTAACCCGGAAAAGACTTATTGAATTATTTTTATAGTGTATCCAAAAAAGTATGTAACATATGGGAAAGTTTTTTATCACAGATTTCTCAGAAAATTTTATTCTTTATAAAAGTTGGTGCATTCCTTAAAACTATAAATGCATATTTCATATTTCACCTGCGGCTAATAGTAGGGGAGCAAATAACATTTTTTCGAAATTGACTTAAGAGTAAAGTACCTTAATTATTAGAAATACCTATAGCAAAATTTTATATGGAAATGTTTTTGCAAATTAAAAACTCCAAATACGAAATTTGAGTTAGGTGGGTCAATTTTTAATTTTTTTATGCATTTCTTTAAAATAGGTTTTTAGACTTCAGCGTACTTACTGTGTGAAAATGACAAATAAATTATTAATTATTTCCAGTAATATGAATAGAGTTGGATTCTATCATAATTTTGTTTAGAACATAAGTTTACTAAAATGTGTTTAAGTAGGCGTGCAACGCGCTAATATCTGAACCAACTCGGAACATTGAAAGGTTTTAAAAAGTTTGCAACTACTTAATCCATTTTTATTATAAACCCACGTTTAAGTTATTTAATAAATATATTAAAATTGCGTAAACAAAAAATCGACCAGAGGTCATTTAGGAGAAAATTGAGATTAACCAAAAAAAATTAAAAATTGTGACACCTAACTCAAATTTCGTATTTGGATTAACTTACTAATTCGCAAGAACATTTTCATATACAATTTTGTTGTATTTCTAATAATTAAGGTACTTTACTCTTAAGGCAATTTCGAAAAAATGGCATTTACTCCCTTAGTAGTAGCCGCTGGTAAAATATGAAATATGCATTTATAGTTTTAAGGCATGCACCAACTTTTATAAAGCATAAAATTTTCTGAGAAATCGGTATTAAAAAACTTTTCCATATGTTGCATACTTTCTTGGACACACTGTATATACCAACAACAAAATAAGATATACATCTCATTATCTTTATCATAGCAAGCCGACTAGACGTCAAATGCAAAGGTCCATCAGGTTTCTCACGAGTTGCACAATAAAGCACGTGAAAATATACACCAATTTTTACTCTAGAATTATACGCTGTTGGCGAAAAATCCAAAGAACCGCACCTTTTGGGTTTTATTTGAGCTTAAATTGACTTCATTAGTAACTATTGGGAAGTTATCAGTGCTATGGCAGTGCATAATGCCGCTTTCAGCTATTGGCATGGCAGCCAATCAAAAAATTAACTTTACAGTTGTCTTTACAACGGTAGGTATATTATTCGGAATATTCCACGCTGGTGTCGTGTGCAAAACCTGGCAACGTCTGCCTCCTAGCGGTAGCAAGTGAAAATAATAATGAAATTTAAACGGTTTTACGCGTTCTGTAAACAATATTACAAGTACGGTAAAGTACCTAATTTAGTGCCAGGATTTTCATTTTACAAGTAAGTGTTCATAGACCTGTCATATGATAGAATGTCCTCTATAAACCGTAAGATGTTGGCTCGTCGCAAAAATACGTTCATGAATGGGATGCGCGTCTATCTTTTCTTGATTGTCGTTGATATACAGTGTGGTTGTTTAAGTGTGCAACATATGGGAATTTTTTTTATTAACGATTTCTCAGAAAATTTTATTCTTGATAAAAGTTGGTGCATGTTCTATAATCATATTAGGTGCACTTGGAATGGTTGCAAGTCAAATGGCGTACAGGGTAGGCCAAAAAATATAAAACTTTTACAAGAATAAAAAATTTTAATAAACATTTAAAATAAAAATTTTGGACTTTAAATGATGGTTTTTTAATTAGCATATTATCATTACTAATGCTTTATCTTGTTAAAACTCATTTTTAGGATATTTTAAAGTTGTGTTTAATATCGTTGCAAACAAACAAAGTTTGTGATTCCTTAAGAAATTAAAAATTCAAGTAACTTTTACAAATATGCTTGAACTTAAACAAAAATATGCGAAATTGATTTGATTTTGATTAATTTATGAAGGTCTTTATGGTAAATATTAAAAAAAAAAATTTGGGAAATTATTAATGTTTTTTAAAAAAAATATATTTTTTTATTTTAGTAGGTCACGTTTTTGAATCTATGCATAACTTTTAATTCTAAACAACTTTTTTTAATAACATTTTGCTGAATTTTTTGAAATAAGGGTACTTTATTCTTGTACAAATTTTATATTTTTTGGCCTACCCTGTACACCGTTTGACTTGCAACCATTCCAAGTGCACCTAATATGATTATCGAATATGCACCAACTTTTATCAAGAATACAATTTTCTGAGAAATCGTTAATAAAAAAAATTCCCATATGTTGCACACTTAAAAAACCACACTGTATATAAATATATATTTCTTGACAAAAAGGGGGCGCCGCACTAGGCAAAGCGACTAGGAAGGCGAGCGGAACCTGCTATATTATTTAATAAAATCGCTTCTTTCTTTTTATAACTTATGCGCATTTCTTTTATAGGTATTCATTTTGATTAAAAAAAACCTATTCGACAGCGTAACAATAAAATTCTTGTTAGGTACCTTTTTAACTTGCTCCTGCACAGAAGGTCTGATTTCAGGCCACAAAATGTCCAGTGCTTCAGGCGCCATCATGGAAATAACCCTGTTTATTAGTTCACCCGTTTCTTTGTCGTTTAGAAGGTTTTCAAAACGGTTCTGAAAAAACAAAAACTATAATTTTTCGTCTTATAATTCGATAGAAATCTATATATACACACCGGGTGTCCCGGATACGAATGCAGTCTACAGGGATCTCGTAAACCGTATAGAAGATAAAGTTGTACCCTACTAAATTCTGCAACGTAGTGTTCTCAAATTTCAAAAATTCCTAATCCATCCGAAGATATTTGAAGAGATGTGTCAAAATAAAATGATGCCATTTTTTCTCCTTTACAAGTTGGTGTAATTAGATTTTTAATCCGACGTTTCGTTTTCTCACAACCACCATCAACTTTGTTAATTTAAATAGTGGGAAATTTTTATTTTATTATTTTTAAATTTCCTCCTCATTACAAATTCAACGACGTATCACACCTAACACGTTTCGCACTTAAAAACTCATCATCAATAAGAATAAGTGCAAATTTATCTTGTTTAAACATTCCTGGGAACATTCCTTTGTTTTCAAAGCCAACTAGAAATGAGTTGCCTCTGGAAAACAATAAATGTTTATTAAATACATGGGTTTTAAAACCAAATTTGTAATTTGATATTATTTTTCTATTAAAATTAAATGACTTTTAATCGTAGCTACCCATAAAAAGTGCACCAATTACCACTCAAACAATTTATTGAATTTAATTTTCAAAAAAGCCACCTTCTTTTTCTAAACAAAAAAGCAGCAACGATATACAATGTCATCCATTCCGTTCTCTAACATTCTTGGAGTTATTCTTCAAATGGCAGCTTGAACTTCAGTTTAAAGGTGGTCAGTATTTTTATAGATTTTCCAGTAGTATTCATTTTTAAAATAGCCCGAGAAAAAATCCAAGGGTGTAAGGTCCGGAGAACGTGCTGGCCACCTTATGGAGTCGTCGCGTCAGTGGCAATTAATCTATTTGTAAAGCATTCCGTTAAATATTCAATATTATAGCGATACTTCTGGGGAGGGACTCCATCTTGCTGAAACTACATCTTGAATAATGTTCCATAATTTTTATAAAAAAACTACAATAGACGACAACTCGTCAAAAACACAAAACTTTCACTTTTCACAAAGAAATTAAATAAAAGTTAATTTACACTTCTAAACGATTACGTTAACCTAATCTGTAATTTAGCAAGTCTTTATAATTTATTTAAACATGTACCTGACACAGACTACTATTACAGTTGAGACAGCTTAAAATTAGCCTAGGTTACGGACACTGAAAATAACATAGGTAACATGAATTTGAAGATGAGTTTTTAATTGCGAAACGTGTTGTTAATATTAGGTGTGATATGTCGTTGAATTTGTAATAAGCAGGGTAATTTAAAAATAATAAAATAAAATTTTCCGACTATTTAAAAAAAACAATGTTGATGGTGGTTGTGAGAAAACGAAACGTCGGATTGAAAATCTAATCTAAACGAACTTTTAAAGTAGAAAAAGTGGTAATAAGAATGTAACCTTTATTTTGATATATCTCTTTAAATAGAGTAAGAAAAAAATAAAAACAAAATCGCAAAAGTACGGTTTTGCCCAAATGTCTTCGGAAGTATTCGGAATTTTTTAAATTTGAAAACACAGCTTTGCAGAATGTAATAGGGCGCGACTTTTTTCTGATTGAACCATCTCTGTATCTCCTACGGTTTACAAGATCCCTGTAGAGTGCATTCTTATCCGGGACACCTGGTATATAGAGTGTTATGGAAATTATACCCAATATATTTAAACCCATGAAATTTTGGTACAAATATAATGTAGTAATATATTATACTTACTTCCAGCTTTGCTAACTTAATATCAATGTATAAACTTTCTACCCGTAATTTAGCGGGCAATGTAAATTTTACAATTGTTGATGTTCCTAACTTTAAACCAATCAAGTTTAACCTAAAAATAAAATAAGAAAATAGTAGATAAAAGACATTTACGAAATAGAAAATAATATTTTAGATATTTAATAGACCATACCACAGAATACGTGCGTATAGTCTGTGACAATACTAACCAAAATGGTCCATCCCCATAAATAGAAAATTTTCTTCCAACTTGGCCATCGACTTTATATTTTCCAGTTACTTTAATATATGGAAATGTCAGATTCAAATCAAGTTTAAACCTAAAATTAGCACAAAAAATGAGACTAAATAGAGGTAGAGTAAATAGCATCTCATTTTTATTAAATTAGCCAAGGTACCTATTAATTAGTCTGTGTTAATTAAACATAACATTTATTAATTTTTAATAACCTTATGTCATTAATTGTCGATTTAAGGAAAAATTGCTATTAACTAGTATCTTTGGTTTTTTTCCTAAAATTCTTACAGCATTATTTTTATTGATAAGAGATTAGATACTTTTACGCGAATAACGTTAAGAATACGGTTTGCTTGTCATTTGTTATGACATAAGTCAAGTTAATCGGTGATATTGGACTGGCTAAAAGAATGAGAGGGCAAAGACAATTGGGTTTTGATTTCTTTAGGACAGCAACAAACAAGCCCAAATAAATGTTAACGAAACCCACTACCAATATACTTAAGGTGAATGGCATGTAGAATTTATTAAAATAATACTTACCTAAAATTTCCTAAGTCAGAAAACCGTTCTTTGTCCACTTGAAATTTCGATATGTGTTTTATTGTTAGGTTTTCTGCTTTCCCTTTTAATCTGCAATAAACATTACAAAAACAATAAAGTGTTACTTCATTTTATTTGCATTTAAAATACAGACAAAATATGCTAAAAATAGTTATATAGTATCTGAGTGGATTAAGGGACCAAACTACAAGTGCCCCATCAATAAATCTATACTTAGTAGATTTATATTTATTCTAAAAAAATGCAAGGAATTCATACTTTGTGATAATTTTCTGGGATATTCAATACTTACTGGGCAGCCTCGTGGTTTACATCAAAATCAATCTTATTGATGTGGAGGGGATCCAATACTGGTATATTCAATTCGGGAATTCCCCGAAGAATAATACCTCTGAATTCCTCCAACAATGCTCGCAATCGATCTTCAACTCTACCGAATGTGTTGATGACTCTGTCCACAGCTCTGCCTACAAAATTTACGCTACCTCTGATTATACCTGAAAAAAAAATTTAGCATAGTCTTATAGTCTATATAAATAATAATATATTCATTCTATAGCCATTAAGTACCTATTTATTCTATTTGATTTTCGGTTTGTTTTTCAAAATAGAGTACCTCCAGCATTAGCAGTAAATCGTATGGTTGTACGAGATTGGACCTGCATTTTTCAATCGACAAAATTTAAAATAGCCACCATTTAGTAGGTAGAGTTTAAACTGCTATGTTTTTATGAACTTGTAGTCATGAAATATGCTAAAGAATTACCATTTTTTGTCCCCTCTGGATTGAGTATGGGTGGGAAAGTAGTGGATAGATTTATGCCACAGTCATATTTCGTTACCTTGTTTCCTAACGAGAATATCATTCTTAAGCAAGAAAATTGCCCAATTCGTACTGCAGTTACAGTAAAACAATGGTTTCAGACAAATAATTCTTTAGTTCTACCTTAGCTTACAAGAAGCTCAAATTAGAATATAATGTAAAATGTATAGTCCATCATCGGAAATTTTCGGCCCAATAACGAACATGATTTGTAGGATGCCAGTCAAGTAGTTGGGAAAGACTTATCAGAAAGTGAAACCGTGGTGCGGAATCTTCGGTGACTCAATGGCTCTTGTAAGAAATGGCACAATGATAAGATATTAAATTTTTGAACTTGAATAATGCTGTTTTGAAATATTTCTATTCTAATAAATAATTTTATTTATTTAATTTTTGATAATTATACAAGAAATTTTTACTTCCTCATTGTTTTTTTCAATAGAAATGGCGCAGAACTCAAGGCTAATCTAATCAATAATATTTTTTTTATTGGTATGCAAGTGAAAAATCATTTAACTAAATAGATTAAAGCTCATTAAGTTTAGGCACCTTTAGTCCTGAATTAATTATTTATCAAAGCATTGTTGTATTTACAAGAAACATGATACGATACAAAATTGAAATTTTTTGTCCTTTGCCTTAAAAACAGGTTTTGATACAGAATGTTCTAGTCTAGTATTAACATAATCTAATTGTAATAATTATCTGCAAAGTTGTCCTACTTTTTTTGCATAGCAGTGTAAGGATAAAGCTAAAAAGAAAAAATGGGGTTTTCTTAGTCCCATTTGCCTTTGAATACCGTTTAAGTATACTTTTTCGGGTCAAACAATTCTATTTTTATTTTACCTTGACCTTAGAATAGATATACTTTTAATACTGTACTAAAGCATAAACAATGTTTTCGTCAAAACCTATATAAAGAATGAGTTTATTAGTATTAAAAAGTTTTAAAACTTAAATAGGTGTATATGCTTTAGGATAGATGGAGATAACATACTTACGTATTTGCGAGGCCTAGAAAAGTGTACCTTGAAAGCTGTTTTTATCGCCAAACGCTAATTATGTATATATTACTTTTATTTTTCATATATTTATGCAAAGGCCATATTTATATGGCATTTATAGCATATTCGTAAAAATGGTTTGACATTTGTCTACGCTTTAGCGAGGAAGAAAATTAGATATTAATTTTTTTAAAATTGAGACACCGAGTATAAATGGAATTTTATTATATAACATAGTACAATAGTAATTTTTATTATTATCCATGATATTTTCATTAACATGCATGTCAGTTTTATATAATGCTTTATTCTACAGTTACTTATAGTAATTATTAATCAGACATCTAAAAAACGATTTATTATACCTATATAGTATTAAATTAAAATATATTACTTCAAAATATATACACTGTCACAAATAGAAAAAATAATTTTCGTTAGTAATTTTTTTAATTCTATCCACTATTCCCTATTTGGATAAAAAAAATGATAGGTTGTCGCGGTACGCTTATCAATCACGCAAGTACTGGAACTTGACCGATCTTTTATGTATAATATGTACTTACTAGTTGCAATACTTCTCAATCTAGTCAAAATAGTAACAATGCCAGCGTCATCGGGAGTAGTATTATAATCTTGTTGTCCGCAGCCCGCACTTATACACCAAAGAAAGAATACCCCATGTAAAAAAATACATTTGCTCATCTTTTAAATATATTTATAATATTCGGGAGTCGTTAAAGTACTAAAATATTATAACGAAAAAATACTTTCTCGCCAAAAACTGTTATTAATTTTACATTACTTTGTAATCGCAAAAGATATTTAAGAGTCAATAATAATTAACACTATATTAAGTATGAAAAAGGTTCACGCATTTATAAAGATGTAATTTTACGAGCGATAACCGAAAATATTGCAGAAGATAATTTCAGTAAAATAACAAAATAAAATTGATGTCAAAGTGCCACAAATATTTAATTAAGTTTTATAAACCGTACTATCACACTGCGTACAATTTTCTAAATGGTTTTTATAATTAAATTCAAATTTAAAAAAGGATAAATAATATTGTATTAAAATAAATTACCTAAATCCTTGTTAACAACAATAAAACCAAAAAGAACTAATTTGGAAACAAGGCTAAAACATTCATGCTCAAAAAATTTCATGATCACTCTATTATCTATCAAACTTATTGTAACCTAGCGACTATTAAAAATTGGTCAAATCAGTCAAATCCGGTAAATTTTTTGGTCAATGATAGATAAAGTTCAGGCCGCATTTTTTAAATTCTTTTTCTTTATCGTGAATTGAAGCTAATACATAAATTCAAGCAAAAACATAAGATGTTCGTATTGAATTCCCAATCTATAGTATTATGTAAAATTGAAAAGTGACTAATCATCAACGCCCAGTCTAAACCCCTAATCCTAGAATCATGAAATTTCGAGAAGGTCTTCTGCATATATCGTAGATATTCACTGACAAAGGTTTTTTGAAAATCAGCCCCTAAACGGGGGTTGACCTTTTTATAGGAATTTCTGTATCTTGGAAAGTAATTCTGGTGGTGGTCCAAAAATTGGTATTTACCTAAGTACCTTTATTAAAATAAAAATACACGTGCTTCGTCAGTACGTATCTTTTATGTTTTGAGAAATTTTGCTTCTAGAGGGTAGAAATGGAGGGGGTAAGTTTCTAGCGCAGCTGCTAGAGAAAAAGATATAATTTAAAAAATGTAGACAAATTTTTCGCTTGGAACAAATAAATATGTGTAGGTTTTTACGAAAATGTTGCCATTAGGGGGTGAAAAAAGGGATGTAAAGTTTATATCGAAAAAAATATTTTTGTCCCGAATTTCTTGAAGCTTAGTGTAAATGCTATAGTATATCTTAACATAGTATAAAACAAAGTCGCTGTCGCTGTCTGTCCGTCCGTCCCTTCCCTTCCCTATGCTTAAATCTTTAAAACTACGCAACGGATTTTGAAGCGGTTTTTTTTAATAGATAGAGTGATTCAAGGGGAAGGTTTTTATGTATAACTAGCGACCCGCCCCGGCTTCGCACGGGTGCAATTTTAGAAAGTGGCATGCCGGGTACTAATATATCGGGTTTGTTCGGGTTTGTATTTATACCAGCGGGTTGCAACGCATGCCGGATGCCGCTAGTAATTAATAAAACACGTCGTATTTCTTAGGTTTTCGAAAATCGACCCTGAAAGGGACGAAAATGGGTTACAACAACTTACATTGGAGAAAATATTTCTTTTTTGACGTATTTCAATTTTTTTTATAAATTCTGTGAGCGTTGTTAACGATCTCTAATGATATAGATATGCATATTTTTTAATACTGATGATGAATCTATATTTTTGTTATTATTATCATGAACAAAGCTATAGAAGATAAATGAAATTTTTATTGAAAGAGAAAGAAATAAAGAAAGCGCCAAAGAAATTAATTTTTTTAAACAAAAAGGTTCTATATCTAAGGCAGTATGAATGATATCCGCTGCTTTGTTTCGATAGCGAACTACCGAATGAATCGCGCGTGCGAAGCCGCGGCTACCCGCTAGTTTTACATGTTTTTCTAACAATACAATACACTTATACAGACAGATATTTTTTATATTACTTACCAAAGGTTGTATTGGATACCCTATTCAAAATATCAGCAACTCTTGGTATCCTAACATCAAATTCGAGCTGTCCATATCCCACACACACACAAGAAAGACATACAAATAAAATGGATAAAATGTTTTTCCGCATTGTCACTAAACTATTATCGCAACCTAAGAACACTTCAGGGATACTTTCTCCTTGCTATTTCCGATGCCAATTTCACATTATTTTGATGGTATAACTCTTAAGTAACGATAATGAGAAGTTATTGATAAGAGATGCACCAAATCATCATAAATATTTACAACAATAATACTTGTGGAAGGTACTGTGTCGGTACTAAGTTTGTATTTGTTGATAATAAAAGTACAAAATGTTCTTTAACAAGGCTAGAGCGCGTTTGCAATAAATTGTATTTTTGTCGTACCAGAAGTGGAATGGAGTACGAACTCGGTGCCAAGCAAAAGGGAATGTACAGAGTGTCGCTGCTATTGATACAACTAATATTTATCAGTTTGTATTAGTATATGATATAATATGTACATATTGTACATTGTACGTTATTTTAATCTTTTATACAAGAGCGAATTGAAAAGAAATTACCTACTTCTTCATTGGTCCTAAATTTCGTTTCGGCTAAAAACTGTTCAATGGGGTTGAAAACAAAGGAAGTAATCAAATTAAATCAAATCAAAATAATATGCTTTATTGTTTTGAAAAACAATCATTCTTATTAACAAAGCTAAAAAGAAATACAAGTAATATGCTACGAATACATAAATTAAAAGAAATAAAAATAATTATCTTCTTCTTAAGGTATACATCGTGAAAAATATATATGTAAATAGGAAATCAAGAATAAACAGGCATGGCAAAGTTAAAATTTTCTTAGATATAATAATTATAAATATAAATGCGATTTGAATTCTGCAAATTTGGTAAATAGGGTTTCGGAGACACTCTCTTTAAGTGGAACAACAGCGACCATAATATGCGACTTCCGATTGTACCAGAAGTTGTATCAAACTTGTTTGTTTTAAATAGAGCTGAATAACATTTTTCTCTTCTTTTCATAATTTCCAATAACTTTAATTATTTAAATTATTTTAAAAGTTTTCTTGTCCTTCTCCACCTGTTTCTGGAAAAAAAAATGTTGTTCTCAAATTTTCCTTTAATTAATTCGCCTAATATTGAATATCTTTTCAAAGATAAAAGACTGAAACTTGAAATTCCGGTTGTGGAATTAGATAATATTGTGCTCGAGAATGAGTGGTCGGAAAATGGAATTTAAGATAAAGAAAAGTGGAATAATACTCATTTTTCTTGAATTTTTAAATATTTTTTTAAATACGATTGCTGGTTTCTATAATGGATAGGCGAGAATATTTGAAATATTCCCTATCTGTCCACATATAGGGTTTCCCTATATTTAACTAGAATAGTTTTAACTGATTTACCGTTTTTTGCAAAATACTCCAAGTATCTACAGAACTACAGACGTCACAGAGTGTGGCAATTGTACATTACAGAAACAAAAAGACACTTCCCGTACGAGTAAACATCTTAAGCATACTCAAAGAGGTGAAACTTCGAGATCAGTATAGAGGAACATGTATGGACCAACCAACATAATATACAGTTGTCAGAAGCCAAGGTTTTGGACACGGAACAGCACTGGAGAAAACGAAAATTCAAAGAAGCAGATTTCATAAATCAAAATACCCATATATTTAGTAAACCAAGTATAGATATCCCCAATATCTGAAAGCCTCTTCTTGTCCAAAACCAACAGCTCAAACTTCACACTCCAATAAGCACGTAGGCGGAGTCATCAAGCTTTAAGACAGTAGCCTTAGAATTATAATTAAGTTTACCCTTGAAAGCGGTTATAGATACTAACTAACCGAAACGTTGTGTTAAGTAACAAAATAAAGACAATGGAAGTCCGACAAGGCATTTTTTTTGATATTACTTCATTGTCTACCACCTTCAAACAAATATCCATAGACGTGTGTCATTGTGTGAGTTGCAATTATTTATTTATAAACTATTCTAGTTCGGTATTATGAACCCTTATGTAGGCACATTGGAAATATTCTCGCCATTTCATTGGATTAACCAGCAACGTATTTAAAAAAAAGGATACAAAATTTATGAAGAAAGGAACAAAAAAATACGCAATTTTGTGACAACTTCCTGTATAACCGGAAATCGCAAATGGTCGCTGTTATTTTATTTGAAGGAAGCGACTTCTAAAACGCCTTTATCCAAATTTGCTGGATTCAAATCGCATTACTTTCCGAATATTTTCATAGACGGTCACCGTAAGAAAACCTGTATAATAGGATTTTTTTTTGTAAATTTAAATAAAATTTTCATAGTATCTAAAATTTACTTAATACCTATTTATATTTTTGATGTGCTATATAAAATTGCGGTTATAAATTTTACACGCATTTTAGGAAATTACTCGACCATCGAGTATGACCCAACGGTGTCACCTGAATGTGTAATGAATTTATTTACTTTAGTTTATTCTTTACATGCAGAAACTTAAATAAAAAAATCATAAAACAACATAATTTATACATAATACTATTTAACATAATATTTTGTTTTGAATGTATTTTAACAGTGTCGTTCGGTCCAGGAAAGCGATGGAAACACCGCTTGCCCGGTTTGTCATGCCCCAAAAAATATTTTCTAAAACATGTTAATTTTCAAATAATTATCTGCCCTATTTAATATTTTTCGGTCTAATACCGGAATCATGTGTGTGCAATAATAAGAGACCAGTTTTCAGACTCGATCTACCGCCCAACCGTTTTTGGCCTTGGTCCCACTGCAGGCGCGTATCTGGAGTTGATCTTTGGGGGGAGGTAATGATTCTGGTGGGGGGTTATTATAAAAAAAAATTTTTAATGATACAGTTTTTTTTTTACAAGAAAATCAATCAAAATTTATTGCTCTCGGTCTCGATTTCCACCTATCCAATTTAAAAAAATTTTAAGCAAAAAAAATTGCTCATGGGGGGGGGTAACTACCCCCATTACCCTCCCCCCCCCCAAATACGCGCCTGGGTCCCAGGTACGTAGATAAAGGCGGGTACTGAGGGACAGTACTTGTACACACAATATTTGGACAGACTGTAGATTTAATATAAGTGAGATAGCAAATTTGCAAAATTATAATCAATTAATTCACTCATTCGACTGATTTAAAAAGTTAAACGAACTTTGAACGTTAACGAAATTTTTATATTTTTGTGTTTCGGGTGCTTTCATCGCTCGTATACAAAGTATCCTGTCATAGACTCAGATTTCTAAAATATTAAGAATTATATGAAATAACTAAAATAATAATCCCAAATCGACCCAAATAAATATTTTATGTCATATAATATAACGTCAGTTTATTCTTGTGGAGCTCATTTATACGGCTAATTTTCTTCAAAAGTACCAGGGCTAAATCAATGAATTTTGGTACAGGTGGATAACTTAAAAAATTGAATTGAAAACTGACAATCGCGACGTTGTCAGATTTTTAGTTTTTTCTGTAACTCAAGGAATGTTTTTTTCTTTCATGTAACACTACTCTTTTTTTTATTGAATTCGATTCCTACCATCAACATTACCATTTCCAACTCTAACTCTAACTCTAAAAAAATCTAATCTATTTCCATTTAAAAACCAAATAATGTAAAAAGGAACGTTGGTAGACATAATGTACCAAATAGTATCGATAACGATAATAACAGCAAACAATAGAACTACTAACAATAACATAGCTAGTAAAATTACTTACATATTATCGGTTTCATAATCAAATTAATGTAGTGTACTATAATTGTGAGTAATTTTTACTAGCTATGTTATTGTTAGTAGTTGTTTGTTGTTTTTATCGTTATCGATACTATTAGGTACATTATGTCTACCAACCTTCCTTTTCACATTATTTGAAACGTTTTTAAATGGAAATATATTGAATTTTTTTAGAGTTAGAGAGTAGTGTTACATTTGGGAAAAAAAACATTCCTTGAGTCCTACAGAAAAAACTAAAAATCTGGCAACGTCGCAATTGTCAATTTTCAATTAAATTTTTTGTTTATTCTTCTCTTTGTTTAAGTTAGTCCCCCTCTGTTTGGCCACATAGTTGCGCCCCCTGGGGGCCAACCTAATGACTTAAAAATAATGTACAGCAAGTCGTAAGGTAACCGGCGGTTTCCAAGATACAACCAGCGTCCCTTTTCAGTTGTACACCCGGTACATACATTAAAGGAAATAATTAAGCAAAGTCACCTTTTAAGTTTTAATTATAAGATGAGTATCCGCAAAATTTCCAGCCCGACTTACATTATTATAAGACCACTGTTGCGTGCATGCATAAAATTACCTGTTAATGGAAATTTCATGACGTAATTATTTAAAACAAAGTTCATTTTTAAAGTTGAAAATTACGACAATAGCGAACCAGCAAATTCCACATTTTACCCATCTCTTATGTATTATGTGTAAATGTACCTAATGTATATAATATGTACACAATATATTAGTCGAGTTCCTTTTAGTTACTTTTAAAAAGCAAAGCATGTCAATGGTTGTTGTTCGTTTCTTTTAAAAATTTAACTCAACTTGCCAAATATTTTTCCTACCCCCTTGCCGCGGTTAAGTATGTCCTTCTATATGTCCCATACGACTACACGACGTTGTTCGCGAAGCGTTCCATTTACAACTTTGCTAAACAAATATGACTCTTTGCTATGTTCTTTAAAAAAAAGGAAAGTATCTATTGCTATTTAATGTCACATTGCAATTATGTCCCCACTGTGGGCATCCGATCAGGGCCCGTCGAGTTTGCGCAGTGTTTTGCGGAGATGGTCATTCTATTGCGCAAACTCGACCGGTGCCATTTAAATTTCATATCAGGGACGTTTTTGCATGGTGCGGCTGTTTATATTGTATGTGGCAAATTCCAGCACCTAAAAACGAAGGAAATGCAAATGTCCACCATGGAAAAAAGGATGTTGTAAATTGTCTCGCCCTCACAGTGGAGGGGGCACCCCTTCTGTATCCGCCACTGTGAAAGAGTAGAGCACCTACTTAGAAAATAACATTTTTAGGTAAATAACTTCAGTCCAAGGCAATCATAGGCCTATCAAATATAGTGAATACATGCGAAGAATACACACGATGGCGATGGTATGTTATGTCAGTCATTACGTTATATTTTCATACTACTTTGGAGAGAGTTAAAACCAAGACCTTGACCACTGCTTACACCGGAAGATTAAATCAACTTCCTGATTTTTGTGTAACAAGATATCTTTTAAATCTTTGATTAAATTGAAATTTGACAGTGTCTTGGAAAAAGTTTAATTGGCTAACTTAATAAATAAATCTAAAACTGATTTTTTCGATTCAATTTGTTAACAAAATATATATTCATTTTATTTAATTTAAAATAATTTTTAAATTTCACTTTATTTTGTCACTCTAGACTCTAGCTCAGTATTTAAAAAAATATATAGATGTCCATTATATAATTTACAGCATATAAAAAAAATCTTTTACATAATGTATAATGTACAATGTACGTACAGGCCTTTTGCTGTAAAGTTTTTTTTTAAATTAATAAGAATGTTTGAAGCTGTTTTAATCTATAAGGAGGACAGCCCTTAAAAGTATGAGCAATACCGTATACCCAATTATTCAATTAGATTATTTTCGTACTTGCATCAACAAATTAAACGATTTTGTATGTCGAATGGGAAAAACATTAATTTACATGTTTTGTTCATTAATGAGTAAGCCTGAATAAAATTAAGAAATACCTATTTTTAAATTTTATTTTAAAAAACGGTTTGTAAAGAGTGGTAATGCTAAATTTAAATACTAAACATATATTTACGACTATAATACCTCTACGGAATTAATTTCGTTAAACAAGTAGAATAAATTCAGTATCACTTGATAGCTAATTAAGCGAAATTTGTACTAAGTTAAGCTTTCAGAAAATGTTTTTTTTTTTTATAAGTAAACATGTAGATATAGAAATAAAGCTAAAATGTTTAAAAATCCAGTTGCACAAATTTTTATCATGTAATGGATTTTTTGTACAACTGTCAAAAAAACTGACACGGCTAGAAAAATGTATTGATGTATAAATTCAAAAATTAATTTCCAAAACATTTTGTATTAAGGTGTGAGCAAAGAGTAATGCACTAATTAATTAGTGCATTACTCTTTGGTGTGAGTATCAACATGTTTGCCAACCTATAACCTATTTCGAGAAGATTTATTTATTTTGTCTAGCTTTTACACAAAATTTATATCAAATCCATAATACGCAGTCGATAAAGGAGGAAAGTTACACGAACTTTCCTCCTTTATCGACTGCATATTGTTGTAGGTATTAATTGACATATTAAATAAATATGAAGGAGTTTCATAAATAATTTTAGGAGAATTGTATCGCCAAAAATATTCAGTAATATTTTTTTTACCATTATTATGTAATTTTTCTTTCACTATATTATTCTTCCAAAAGTAGCAACGAAATAAATTATTATTATATATCAGATATTGCCTACCTAAATAATGTGGCGACGATATTGATTTTTTTTTAATGTAAGTTAATAAAATAATAAACGAAAAAAAAAACTAGGCGAAATAGGTTATAGGTTGGCAATAAATTGAATGATGTTGATAATTCCACCTTAACATTTTTTATTACCATTTTTATAATTAAAGTAAATCAAGTTATTATTTTCGATTTTTTCTTCAAGTAACACAACAAAGCATTTTCTGATACAGTTTTTACCTTCTTTGTGTTACGCCATATTCACGAACCTGAGTGTACACTTTCCCATATTGTATTTTTTATTTAGCGGGCAAAAAATTTAATACAACGATCTTCCGCATCCGTTATTTCTTGAGGTGTCTCACGAGTCTCACTATCGCTATCAGACATGTTACTGGACAAACTTGAGCAAAATATTGTAAAATTTCTTGACACGAAAAACGATAGATTTGATAATCAATAAATTTTAAACAATTGCAGGTTTTCGTGGAAATCAGAACAGGTGTAAGAAAAAATAACTTAAAAGCTTTGAATTTTAATTTTCGTTCCAAACACGATAAATAGTTAATGAAAATAGTGTCCATATAATAATTGATAAAATAGTTAATAACAAACAGTTGTACAAAAATATTGTTTGTATCTCTTTCGCATAAGTGTTTTTATGGCATTTAATTGAATGTTTAACCTTGACCTAACGGTCTCGGTAAAAATTGACAATCTCATATGCCATTAAAAAAAACCCTCTTTTACGCACTTAATACAAAAATAACTATTTAACTTCGGTCCTTGCTAATAAAAATACATTTTTTTTTAATTGACATAGCTTTGTATTTCTAAGTTTACCAGTTGGAATTTCTAAATAAATAAAGAATTAAAAATACCTAAAATCTACAGTATTAAAGTTATGTGCACAATATGGTGAACCTAAGCAATAATACTAAAATTAAACTAAAAACAAATGGAACTAATTTCTGATACTCACCCTGAATTGTAGCAAACTCAAAATATACTACTCGGGTTTGAGCAGGGTTACTACCATCAGTTAGTACGAGATAGAATCCACATACGAAATTTCGTCAATCCCCGTCTCGTAGTTTTTAAGCTTTCGAGTCAACAGTTAGACCGAATGAAATGGGAAACATGCGACATCTGATAATATTAAAAAATAATTTTTTTTCGCGTTGACAATACTTTCTCTAAGACGAAAATAAAAATAATATTATTATTATTATTATTTCTCTCTTTCACAGCTTTGTGTTGTTATTGCTGGTTTCATATATTTTTTAACTCTATCGCCAAATTTGAGTTTGTACTCGGATTTTTCTCCGTTTCGATTTTAGAGAGGTTGTGGTATGGACAATCTATATCGATTATAAAAGCTCTGTTGTTATTCTTGTCGATTAGAAATAAAATGAATTTCCAGACTATTATTGTGGTCTACATGTTACATGTTATCCGTTATTATATTGGCCTGTCCCAGTATAAGAGATATTGAGGAGATTTCAGACCTGGTTTGGGTTTGTATAGACAGTATGGTGGAAGGTTCTTTTTTAGACCTAATCTATTAACCAATCCTTTGTGGATGATGTTTGCCTTTGCCCTGTGTGATGACTTCCTAGATATAACATTGGGTGCAATAACACCACAATCCCTCGTAATACGTTCTACAGTTTCGCCAGGGAAACTGCATTTTCCGCACATATCTACTACATTTCTTAAGATTACCTTTTCGTATAAGTACCCGCAATTATTATTCATTTGACCAAAAATTTACAGGTTAAAATTTTTTAATTCTTTTTTTAGATCATTATTAGGTATTAGGGGAAGGTTGCCTATATTGAACCACTACCTAAATTGGACCACAGTACATTTCTCCGAAACTAAACAAGTGCCCTATCACCTGGCAACACTTCCACTTAGAACGTTTGATCGGCAACAAACTCAACTAGTTGGCCGTTAGTGCTTGGTGTGTACAGAGCAAAACGTAATTTACACAATTTTAATGTAATATTTTTAGGATTTTCCTAAGAATTTACCATAAACTCAAAGCAATATCTTTTTTACGGAAGTTTTCAAGTAAGTTTTTCTGTTTCTATTTCTCCTATTACCATGCCATATTTGTTTTTTCTTGTTTCGTTCCTGGGTGGTTTTGTAAAACGCGTAGTAGTTGCTTAAATTGGACCACTGGGTGATTGCCAAAATTGAACCGGTCCAATTTAGGCAATTTTTCCAAATTGTGCAAAAATTATGTTTCTCTTTAAATAAGTTAATGTCATGAACTAACACCATTTCAATATTGCTAAAATCTTTTTTCTTTAAGTTAAAAAATTAAATTATGACTGGTCCAATATAAGAAACTAATAGGTACTTTTTTTTGCATTAGGATGTCTTCTACCGAAATTTTGATTGTGAATTTGATGTTTTTTTGAAATATAAGTATAAAACTCCCACCAACAATTTTATTTTTTATTTATTTATTTAACACCTAAGCTTCCGATTTAAATCATGTGGTCCAATTTTGGAACCCCCAGGTGCAATTTAGGCAACCAGTTTCCTATATTGAACCACTTGCAGAGGTTTTTTTTTATAGCTTGGTATATCATAGATACTTTGAAATAAAATTCTGCAAAAAATCCTGCAGTTGAACAACATACTAAAGTATACTAAGGTATAGCTTCAAGATCGATTTTGCGGTATTATTAGGATCTATGATAAGAAAAGATATGGGCAACCTTCCCCTATAATTATTATTGTGTACCTTGCACATTAGTTGATTGCATCGATAAGTAATAAGTTTTATTTCATCTGAACGCCGTTTTTGTCGGAAAGTTAGTTTTTGAAAAAAAGTGATAAAATGTTTTGAATCTTTAACATCAAAATTAAAATACCGGTTACCGGTTGAAATAAAGTATTTAACATTTTGTTAGCGTATATACTAGTTTAGAAATGTATCCATATCATAATCAACAATTTTCATAAAAACCATATTTGGGTCTACGTACTTTCAGTAAGTACCATACGTAAGTCAAAAACATTTATTGTAGAGTTTCCATTGACAGAAAAATTAAATCCCTGGCTAAATTGAAGTTTTCAACTTAGGTCTACATACCTTACAAACATATAAGTTATATATGGGTATTTTTTTGACAGTAAATTTAATATCTGACTGAATTCAATTAGTTTCTGTCGGACTGTAGGTATACTATTTTAAACAAAAAAACTCTGCTGTAAATATAAGTCCTATTTAAAATTATGTTTCAGTTTCATTAGTATTTTCGAGATTTGGATAATTGTAATATAATATATAATTTTTAAATCTATTTTGACACTTTATGTTTAAACCATATAAAAACTGATGTTTATTATTACCCTAAAAATATGATATTTATAAAACAGAATTTTCAAAATCAATTATTATTATCATCATCATCCCTGTTTGGCAATAGTGAGCGGTAGAACCGATGAGACTATTGCATCAATTGTTTTAGAAGGTATCACATGTATAATTTTCAAATCCGGTCCTGGAATTTATACCAACTTATAAAAATTCAATAGACCAGAATTGACAGAGTGTCTCCAACTATTTTAAAAAATATTAAAAACTTAAGACGTTTGAAGGTATGTACTCGCAATAATTATTTTAATTCCACCATTCTGTACTCATTCATAATTTTCGCATATTATATTACTCATCAAATATTTCTGAAAGAAAATGATGAGAGATTTAATTTTTTACATTTAAATCAGTTGTTTTGAGGTCAAATAAGGTAAAGTGGTCTTGAAATTATTATTTTTTAAATTCTTTACACCCGAATTATCTAGAAAAGAGTTTAATCAACTCTCGTGTATATATGGATTTTGGTAATTTTTCTGCGGCCATTTTGAAAAATGATAAAAACTCGAGTCCTAAGGGACAAATTTTCATTTGTTTTCAGTTAGCGAAAAGTAATACATTTTTTAAAATTAAGTGAGAGCCGGAAAGAGTCAAACCAATTTTATACCAATTCTACATCCCTCTCCGCCATGTATTTACGTTATTGCAAACAATAGTGTTTTAATTTAGACTTGGCATTATTTTACAACATTTACGACCCGTTTTAAACGATTTTCTCAAAATTTTGCTTAGGTACTTGAATCTAATCGGTATCGCCGAAGAACATTTTTGAAGTCTAAAAAGGCGTCACAAGTAAGGCAGTGCTATTTAAAATTTTAAAGTGGTTTAGGGTAGTGCCTCAGGGGTGGGTGAGGGTGGTCCACGAAGTACCTCGTTTTTATTCTCCCGCGTTTTTGTAGAAATTGTATTTTTGGTTTATTTGATATCGTCTTTAGTGTAGAAAATATAGCCATTGCATTGTAAGTTTTGAAAAAGTCACCCTGTACCTATATATCTATAATATACAGGGTGATTAATTAAGGGTGGCGACCGGCCATATCTCGGAAACTACTAGGCATAGAAACTTGGAGAAAAAAAATATGATTAAAGCGGTCATGAGAAAATTCTGGAAATTACTTTTAAGTTCCTCATTTCGCCGCAAGGGGGCACAATTAAATTTTTTTTTTAAATTCTAAATTTCTCCGAAATTTCCCATATTAAGGTATAACTCTGATTACATCATCGAAAAGCTTAGACAATTCTGCATCATTTTGGTTTATTGGCATATTGGCTCATTGGCGTACCGGCCTTGATAAGAGTGGGGGAAGCTATTGAATGTGCAAACATTAAAATCGCTGTAACTTGTAAACGACTTATCCGATTTTACTAAATTTAAGCTTGTTTGGAAGGAAAAAAACCTTCAATTGTCGTATCTAATGGTACAAGATAGTTTCTAATAAAATTGCTAGAGAGCGCAATTTGTATTAAAAATTATTGTTTTGGCAATAACTTTGAAACGAACAAAGATATCGAACTGCGGTCTTCACGTCTTTTCTTGCAAATTTTATCTTCTTTTCGATTATGATGTCATAGTTATACCGTATGATTTTAATTTCCGGGATAAAATCGAAAAAACCGTTATTATTACAAATTGCGCCCTCTAGCAATTTTATTAAACACTATCGTGTACTGTTGGATACGGCGATTGAAGATACTTACCTTTCCCTTCCAAACAAGCTTAAATTTAGTAAAATCGGATAAGTCGTTTAGAAGTTACAGCGATTTTAATGTTTACACATTTAATAGCTTCCCCACTCTTATCAAAGTCGGTACGCCAATGAGTCTTAAACCAAAATGATGCAGAATTGTCTAAGCTTTTCGATGATGTAATGAGAGTTATACCTTAATATGGAAAATTTCGGAGAAATTTAGAATTAAAAAAAAAAAAAATTTAATTGTGCCCCCTTGCGGCGAAATGAGGAACTTAAAAGTAATTTCCAGAATTTTCTCATGACCGCTTTAATCATAATTTTTCTCCAAGTTTCTATGCCTAGTAGTTTCCGAGATATGGCCGGTCGCCACCCTTAATGAATCACCCTGTATAAATATATAGGATCGCTGATATGTATGGAAATTGTCGATTATTTCTTAAAGTAGAATGGTAAACAAAAACGTTTTAGGGGTATTAAGGTCTATTAAAATAAAGACAAATTAAGTGTACAGGATAAGCCAAAAGTCGTAAAAAAACAAAGTTGCTTTTTTAATGAAGCGCCCTGTTTATTACACCATCTTTGTGTTATTTTTAAAATTGTATATCACACCACTTAACCGGTTTCGAGATGGTTAACTTCTCTTAAGAAGTGTGATATAAGTTGTTTTAAGAATTACAGAGTGTTCCAGTAAAATAAAATTAACTTTACCTTTCTATGACTTTTTAATTTATGCTGTATACTAAATTTTTGTTTACTCTAATAGGCTTTAAAACCCCTTTTTATGTTTAACATTTTTCACTATCTTACCTTAAGAAATACGCGATCGTTTCCATACATATCAGCGACCCTGTTGGTATATTTATATAATTGTTTCCATAAAGAACATGTCAAGTAAGATTTATTTTCTTTTTGTATTTTTATTACCTGCAAATCAAACCATAGTTTAATGCAATAAAAAAATAATATAAACTACATAAAAATCGTATCAGTACAGACGAATGACCAGAAATTATCGTTCATTTAAAATGCAAAATTTCTTTAATAATAGACGCTACACTTCGGTGTTTTGTTTCATGTTTGTTTTAATAACTTTTTACAAAACATCTTTAGCTGTACCATTTTCAGGCGTAGAAAAGTCCCAATTATTAGAATCTGAAAATAGGAGGATACAACCAAGTAAGTCAAAATGTAATGTTATGCTTTTTTGAGGTCGCAGTGTTTAAAAAAAACTACTAGGTGATATAAAAACATATCTGAACGAATTTTTATATTTTTATAGGTGAGAAAAATGATCAGAACGTACATACGCGTACGATATCAAATCTTCGTAGATCTCTAGAGTCTGTGTTGTTACCTAAAATAAACGAGATGGAAAAAGGGTATGTATATATAAAGGGTGTTTCTTAATGACGTGCTAATATTTTAGGGTGTGATTCCTCATGTCATTTCATAAAGAAAAGTTCATATAAACATAATATGTCGTAAACGGCTTAAATTTTTTGCTACAGGATGTTGAATTTTTTCTTTTTTAATGCGTTTTTTGTAATATCTCCGAAATTACTTTAGATAATATTTCTAATTTTGGCATGCGCTAATAGGACATAAAACCACATATTTTAGTTATAAGTTTTTTTTTCTCCCACCAGTGGCATCCCTGCAAACATGTCCTCTGATATTTTTTAGAAAAAAAGTGGTACACCACTGACATTTTTCCATGTGGATATTATTTCTGATTAGCCTGGTCAATTCTACATAAAAATGGTCTCTTGAGTTTTTCTCTTCAGGCACACCGTTCTTAATTAAAATAATTAAATTAAATTAGCTCTACTATTTATTATTATTAACATTGATAATCAAAAAATTTTTTTATAAAAATTGTTGAATGAATGAAAATGAAATGACCACCTTCACTTATTTCGCCCGTCTTTGCATCGAATAGCGCACTCGTGCAAATATTCCAGGCGAATTCCGTATTGTTTCACACAAGGCAATTATTCGCTCCCTTAAATTTTCTAAAGTGTTAATGGGAGTTTTATACACTAGAGTTTCACCGGTCAACGTTGCAGGATAACTTGATTTATGTGATCAAAAATTATTCGTCAATACTGCAAAATGAAGCTAATTTAATTTAATTATTTTAATTAAGAATAGTACGCCTGAGGAGAAAAACGCAAGAGACCATTTTTATGTAGAATTGATCAGGCTAATTAGAAATAATATCCACATGGAAAAATGTCAGTGGCGTACCACTTTTTTTCTAATAAATAACAGAGGACATGTTTGCAGGGACGCCGCTGGTGGGACAAAAAAATATTTTTTTTAACTAAAACATGTGGTTTTATGTCTAATTAGCACATGCCAAAATTGAAAATATTATCTAAAGTACTTCCGGAGATATTACAAAAAACTCATTAAAAAGGAAAAAATTCAACACTGTAGCAAAAAATTTAAGCCACTTACGACATATGTTTATATGAACTTATCTTCATAAAATTACTTGAGGAATCACACCCTAAAATATTAGCACGTAATTAAGGAACACCCTGTATAATAATATCCATAACCATGCCTCATTGATCATCATTGTTTTAAAACATACTAAATTTTTGATGCAAAATCATAGAGCAAGGAAAAAAAAGTCCACCGTTTGTTTTTAAAATCTTAAATAAAATACTAAACATAACAAACAAAATACACACATACGTTCCGTAGTAATCAAATACTAGTCTACTAGTACTATGATTCTTTGATTCTGTTTTAAGTGTGTGGTATAAGGTTTATTTGGCTCACCGACTGTAATTTATACTAGGTACAGGCACCTAGCCAGGATTTCTTCTCGGGAGGAGCCCATCGCAAAAAATAAAGCGCCGCAGGTGAAATTTTTTTGGGTGCCACGCCCTTTTTTGAATCATGGTGCTTGGTTTTTAAATGGGAAAAATAGAAAACACAACACAAAATCCTTAAGAAAAGCACAAAAACAATCCCGGTAGTAATTGGAGGTGCTTGGGTCTCGTGCCTCAGGGGGGGAGGGCAATTGCCCCCTCCCCTATACCCGCGCCTGCATTAAAAAAAATATCAGATTTTTTTCGTATTGGGTTTATATTGTATTAAAATTTTAAACAAATATGTATTTTTGTTATAGTATATGTTTTTAGGTATACTTAAATTAAAAGAATTTCCGTTGCACGTCATCAATCAGCTGATAATTGAAAATCGGTCAGGAAACATAAGAAAATTAAATTTGGGCAAAAAATGTATAAATTTCATGCGATATTTAATGTAAAAGAAACTTAATGTATTCTTCTTTGATACTAAGCCGCTTAAAGGAGGTGTTTTTTAAATTTAACCTTTTAAAAATTAATATCATTTGAATTTTTTGGACTGACAGTTGGCAACAGAAGTGTCAACGCATCGGTGATGCCAGTTTATTTCTTGGCGAATTTTGATTGACGTTTATTGTTTTCATTTCGTGTTTTCGTGAGTTTATTTAAGTCGTTTTTAACTAAAACTGCAAATCCTTTTATAAATAGGATTAAAAACTGTTCTTTTAAGAACTACAAAGGGATTCAAACACATTTCTGTTGATTACATTGTTTACCTTTATTGAAAAATGCCGAAGCATTTCCTTACTGGGGTATTTTGATTACAAACTGGCAACACTGCTGATACTCGAAGGTATGACGTGCAACGGAAATTCTTTTGATTTAACTTTAGGTTTACATGACAAACTGTCACGAAGAAAATTTAATAGTGTGGGAAATGTTTAATGTGTCCTATATTGTCGAAATCAGAGCTCTAATAATATATGGATATTTCGCATAAAATTAATTTTGTTTACATTCGGGGGGGCCCTGGGCCCCCTCCCTAGCTACGTGCCTGACTAGGTATTATATAAAATTGTTAAGTGGTTGACTGACGGATTCATTAAAGCCCAGCCTAAACCAACCCCTACTCACAGAATCCTAGAATCATGAAATTTCGTAAGGACTAAGCAAGGATTTTTCGAACATCAACCACTAAAGGGGTAAAAATGAGGGTTGACATTTTTATCGGACTTTGTGTATCTATGAATTAAATTAAAATAACAATATTGAGATTTTAGGAAAATTGCCATTATTTATACATTTTATATCGTTCAATTTTCTTAAAAAATATTTTTTTCAGCAAATTATCTCACAAGAAACGACGTTCGGAAAAAGACGAAAATATATCTGAATTAATGCTCTCTCATCTTCGGTAAGCTTACGCAGATATAGGTACTATAAAATTTTTCCTATTACTACGTTTCAATTTATTGAAAATTTTCTTCAGATTAATAAGTCTCTTTTAATTTAGCAAGCAATTTATCAATAAATATGCCCATACATCTAGTGATGCATCTAGTGATGAATCTAGTGACAAATCTAGCCATGACCACAGCGATGAACATGGCACTAAACGTGCCGGTGACCTTAACGATGAATCTAGCAATGAATCTAGCGATGAATCTAGCGATGCATCTAGCGATGAATCCGGACAACATTGAGCTGCAAGCATATAAATATGGATAGCACTAAAACAAAATGCTAATGTCATGGCGGAATGAAAAATGCAATAAAGTATTGATAATAAAAAACAATTTGTGTATTTCTTTTTTCCAGCATAAATTTAAAAAATTCAAATCTTCATAAAGTGTGTCACGTCTGCAAGTTGATCGACCTTTGTATTAAATATAATATTGGACCGATCTAAATAAACAAGAGGGCGTCATCGCTTTTACTCGCTACATGCATTGATACCATTTACTCGAAACCTTCTGAACTTATCGAATTTATTTCAAGATATATTTGTTTATTTTGAAATAATAAAGTAAATTTTGTCAATTTGGCTTGTATACTATTAACGATAGCTAAAATAAAATATTTCAAAAATAGTTGCAGGTGTTCGACTGTCACCAAATATCACCAAATAAATTTAATTAAACAGGAATAAATTTGGTATCACAGAACAGCTAAAAGTGCAATCGTTGTTTGTCTTGTGATAGATCTTTAATTTAGGCCTTTCTTTCGGAGAAAATAATTTTTAAAGTTGGCCCTTATAACACAAATTATAGTATTTTTAAAAACGAAAGGATAATCGAAAAATCTGCTACATAAGAGATATAGTTTAAGGATAGGTCTTTTAATATTTTTAATTTAAAGAAAATCGTGGGTGCGGTTTCAGAGAAATTCGGTCAAAGCGGAGGCAGTGGCGTAGCGCTACTACCGCGAACCCCCGCAGTTGCGGGGGGGGGGGGGGGGGCCGAAGGCTCCGAGGCCCGAAAGAGCCTATTGCTATGGCCCCTAAGGGGCCGAAGTCCTGGCCTAAAAAGGCCAACGCCCAGGGGCTTAGACGCTGTTTCTGAGGTAACTGAAGTTAGGAATTTTTTTACGGTTTTGGCAGACTTATACACTTTTTTTGGACATTGTATTAATCGATGGGATATTCTAGGCTCATTTACTGGTGAATCTTCTATCAAATTAAAAAGATTAAACCCTACTCGATGGGCTGGAAGAGCTGTTTCGCTGTTAGCTCTTAAACTGAAATACGTAGATGCAATTAAAGCACTTACAAAAATAAATTTAACCACAACAAAAAAGATGAGAGAGACGAATCAAGAAGGTTATTAAAAACTATTGAAAACTTTGAATTTATTTTTATTTTAATTATTTGTTCAAAAATCTTACAACAAACGAACGTAGCATCCCAAGTCTTACAAGAAAGAGAATTAGACTTACTAAAGGCATCTGAATGTCTAAATTTGTCTGTCAAAAATCTTAAAGAATATAGAAATAATTATATAAATTTAAAGAATGAAGCGGTTGGTATATCAAGATCATGGAATATAGACCCGGAATTTGAAGACAAAAAATACAATTAAAACCAAAAAAACACTATGATGAGGCTAATACAAATTATGTATTTTCTAGTCTAGAAAACTATTTTAGGATAAAATATATATTAAAAAATATTTGATATTGTAATTAACCAAATAGGTAATTGTTTTGAGGGAATGGAGTTATTTGTGAATAAATTTAGATTCCTATGTCCCCAAGCTTTGATAACTTTGTCTGAACAAGAATTATTTATGTCAGCAGAAACACTACAACAAACATATTCCAGCGATCTGTCTGCGTTCCTTTAGAGATAGTCGCGTTGTGTATGCCGTTAATGGAAAAAATTGCTTCCCTTCAAAATATTAAAGACTTTGCGGTGTTTTTAATTGTGGAAAATAATATCTATATATAATATATCATCAAATTTTCCAGAGGTAACAAAAGCCTTATTATTATTTTTAACTCTTCCAGTAGTGTCGCTATAGCTGAAAGATCCTTTTCCAAATGAAAAATCATTAAAAATTATTTACCAAATAGTTCCTCTCAGACAAGGTTAACTAACTTGGCTATACCATCCATAGGGGCACAAGAGGCTGCCAAAATGGATAATATCCATTTAATAAAAAAACAAACCCGAACAAACAATTTACCTAATTTACCACCTTAAAGCAACAATGAGATTACGGCTATAATAATTGTACTAAAATAATTTTACAGTATAATTATTAATTAGGATAGGCAATTGCCTCGCAATGACTATTGGAATATTCAAGATTTTCTCGCTTAATTTAAAATATTTTTGTTTTTATCTCACTGTTGCTTTCAAGTATTTAGTATCGCTACCTTAGCTACCTAAAGAATATTTTAGTTTTTGTCCCTTTTAGTTTTAAAGTATATTTTTTATTTTGTTCTTGTTCCTTGTTCAATAGTTATATTTATTGTAACGTTCTTTACATATCGTGTATTGTATTTTAGTGTTTTTGTAGGCATTTAAGTTAAATTTTATATTAGGTTAGTAGTTTAAATAATAAATAGTATTACCTAATTTTGTTTGGTAACACAAACTTTATATATTATATTCTTAATATAGGCGAGGGGGCCCTAACACAATTTTCGCGGGGGGGGGGGGGGGATTTGTCGCTACGCCACTGAGCGGAGGGCAAAGATTGGGTTTCTTTTACGAACGACTTAGACTACAGGTATTTAGTATGGTTGATGCTCTGTACGTATCAATCTTTCACCTACATGCAATTATAATCATAAGCAATAGTTTTTTTTTAGATTAAGTGTGAGCCGGAAAGAGTCAAACCAATTTTATACCAATTCTACTTCCCTCTACGCCATGTATTTGCGTTATTGCAAACAATAGTGTTTTAATTTAGGCTTGCATGGCATTATTTTATAACATTTACGTTGATTTTCTAATTTTTTCTGCGATATTTTCAAAAACCTGACTTTCTCAAAATTTTGCGTAGGTACTTGAATCTAATTAACGCGGTATCGCTGAAGGACATTTTTGATGGTTTCGGATAAATTCGATCAAAGCGGAGGGCAAAGATTAAAGGAGTACACGCATTGAATCGACTCGGACCGGTCGACTCGGAAAAGAGCAGTCGGAAATTTTTGATATTCATGTAATTAAATTAGACCTCGCGCACTGTGTCGGGGACCGGTCGACTCGGATCGGTCGACTCGACCCGGAATTGCTTGCAGGGCCAAAAACTGCCGAATGCTCTGACGGCGAACTACGATTTTTGTATGAAATTTAGTGTAGCAGAAAAACACCAATAAAGAGAAACGTTATAATTGTGCTATTTGATCGATGCCGCCGTGACTTTAAAAACAAGTTTAAATGTCAACATATTAATTTACCTTGATATCGAAATTCTCGAGCCTTAGTTTTAGTAAAACAAACTTGACTGTAACTTTTTTATTGCACACTGTAAAAAGTGGGTTGAATTTTACATGATAGTTCCTTAAAAAATATAAAATTTACACATACTTTCATGTGGTAGATACATAGACAATTTACCCTTTAGATACCTACAGCTTATCTCCTGCGCAAACAAAAGTTACGTTTTATGGGTGAAAAAATACGTCCGAGCGCATGACTCGTCGGTCAGCTGTCTTCATTCGGGGAACCTTCGTGCATGCGCACAAACCTCGTGTTATCGGCCGTCCTACTTTATCGACAATAATCGACGCGCTCAAGAATACTCTCCAGAACCGGCTCGGCCGCCATTTTTGTTGTTGTGCTTTAAAGTTTCTCTTCTCTGCGGATTCCTTGTAGTTTTCTAAAGTTTTCAGCTATCGGATCGGCTATCGTGGATTGTGGGACTGGTGTTTAATATTTATGGATTTCTGGTTTTTGTGTAGTTTAGTTAGTGAATTGTGTTTGTGCTTTTAGTGACTCGGATTGTAATATAAACAATGACTAGTACTAGTTGCAGCCGTTGTATAATTGTATTATGCCCAAATAGGGGTAAAATAAACCCTCTATGGTGGCATATGAGCAAGAATTTAAATTTTAAAGCCCGGACCTGTCTATTTTCCCATTCGTCAAACGATAATGTTGCAGTGCGCATGTCTAATAGTTCCCAGTTTTGTTTACATGCGCGAGGCCATAAAACTGCCACATTCGTGATTATTGTTTGTTTATCTAAAGGTAAATTGTCTATGGGTAGATAAGGATACATTAATGTTTTTGTAATATTAAATTTTATTTTAATTTTACAATAAAACAAGATATTTTTAACAGTGATAAATAAACAACTTTATATAAGTAAATTTTAGGAAAGTTATGGAAAATTAAGACATACAATTTAAATTTACAGGTTACAAAAAAATTAAATTTATTTTTATGAAAATTATAAATATTAAAGGATTTTTCATGCTAACACACCGTAAAAATATTTCCTTTAATTATTTTTACATCTACTACTTAATGTCACTACAAACCCTAGTATTTTTCATAGTTAAGTTAACGAAATATTACATAAAGATTAATGTTATTTTAAATAAAATTTTAAGGGATAATAATAAAAACGCTTAAATGTTTATTGAATATAACATTGCTTTTTAAAAATCTCACGAAGTATAACATAAAAGGTAATGGAATTTTAAAAATAATTTTATATAATTAAATTATTTTTACCTAATGCTTTATACATTTTCTTATTGAAATTCTGTCATTTTTATCTTCTCCTGCTCCTCTATACTCATAGACAATTTACCTTTAGATGAGCAAACAATAATCACGAATGTGGCAGTTTTATGGCCTCGCGCATGTAAACAAAACTGGGAACTATTAGACATGCGCACTGCAACATTATCGTTTGACAAATGGGAAAATAGACAGGTCCGGGCTTTAAAATTTAAATTCTTGCCAAAAAATTGTAATTTCTTCTCAATTTTTTATCAAGTTGGGAAAAAAGGTAGTAATTTCTGGCATTTTTAGTAGTAGCAAACCTATCAGATTTTAACGACAGAAAATTGTTTTTAAGGTTTTGTTTTTAAAATTTGTTTTAAAATGATTCGTCGACTAACGAACTACCTAGGTATTTAATTTTTTTCCTTTATATAATATAAGTATAGAGAAAAGTGTCTTTTAAACTTTTTGAAGATTGCAGGGCTGCAAATAAAATATACCAAAACATGCATCGCGATAATCTATCTTGGTGTGGGTTTTCCTTTATTTTCATACCTTGTTTGTGTAGCCTAGGCCTAGTTTGATGTGTTTAAATTGATCATAATAAAATAAAGTTGTATATCAAGATACATCACTATTCCATACTTACTGAAAATACGAAATACCAGGAATTTTACCCCTATTTGGGCATAATAAAATCATACAACGGCTGTTACTAGTCATTGTTTATATTCCAATCCTAGTCACTAAAAGAACAAATACAATTCACTAAACTACACAAAAACTAGAAATCCGTAAATATTAAACACCCAGAAACCACGATAGCAAAGAAAACTACAAGGAATCCACAGAGAAACCTTAAAACACAACAACAAAAATGGCGGCCGAGCCGGTTCTGGAGAGTATTCTTGAGCGCGTCGATTATTGTCGATAAAGTAGGACGGCCGATAACACGAGGTTTGTGCGCATGCACGAAGGTTCTCCGAATGAAGACAGCTGACCGACGAGTCATGCGCTCGGACGTATTTTTTCACCCATAAAACGTAACTTTTGTTTGCGCAGGAGATAAGCTGTACGTATCTAAAGGTAAATTGTAGTGATGGGAAAAATCGAGTTATTTTAATAATCGACTACCGAGAATTCGAGTGATTTAAAAAACCGAATGATAATCGATTTTTCACTCGAATGCTACATTAGGGAAAAGGTCGCCAAAGTACTAAATAACCGGGTTTTTTTTTAAATCACTTCTATAATCAACCACATATTTTTTTAGACTTCTAAAAAAAAAGGTCGCCAGTTCCGTAAACTAACTAGTTTGTGTAGCCGCAATGAGTGATTGGTGATTTATGAATGGCATGCGGGTCGTTTGAAAATAAAATAATTCGAATTTTCGTCACTCGAATTATTACCGATGATAACCGAATGATTCAAGTGATTGAAAAAATCGAGTGATCGGTTATTTTTCACTCGAGTTATCCCATCACTAGTAAATTGTCTATGTCTATACTCGACTACTAGTGGACGACTGCCAGCAAAGCGAACAGTGTTGCCGCAACCAGTTTTTAAAATATACTGACAAGCAGCTAGAAAATGTACTAGAATGTACTAAAAAAATCTGTTTTTAAAAATCGATATTTTTTTTATTACATTTATATACAAGGGTTTTTGCTCCCCCCCCCTGAAAAACGCTCTATGGACGCCCTTGGCTACAGTGAAAAGGACCAAAAATATTTTGCGTGTAAATTAATCTTATATTATAATTAATCATATATATAAATTTTTAAAAATTAAATTTTCTTCTAAATCACATAATAAAATTAATTTATTTCTGCCAATTATTTTATATTATATTTTAAATTATTTCCTTCAAAAAAATTTATATTTATATTAGTAACAGCTCATAAAAATATATCTACCATCATAAATCGTCGCCATTATGTATTGTCCTGTCCTAATAAGTTAAATAGGTTCCATTAAATATTGTGCAAGCACTTTTGCGAAAAACCATTTATTATTGGGCATTATAGTGAAAAATCCACCAGATCAGTTCTAGCAGCTGCCGAATAGATTCAACGGTTCACAAAAATGAAGCTGCTTTTGACAAAACTTAGCTTATTTTTCATTGTCGCCTCATGTATATTTGAAAAATCTACACAAGGATCACCGCTCGATGAGAGTTCGTATAGCTTTCAACCTGCATTAGCACTTCGAGATGTCAGGTAAAAATTTTGTTGGTTAAATTATAATACATTTTTTTCGTTTTTCTAATTAGGAAAAATGCATTTTATGAACAGAATTTGCACAGAATTTAAGCAGGTGTGGTATTCGGTAAGAAAATTTCACTCCTAAATTAAAATTAAAGTTGACGTCAGATTACAGAACTTTATATAAAACTAATAAAAAAATAATTTGATAGTATTTCAAGCTACCGTTTTCAAATAAGTTTATTTTGCTAAATGCTGTAGAAATAGATTTTTCTGCAGTTAATTTAAGAGTCTACCATCGGTTATTTTTTGCGACATGTATTTATACCATTTACTCAAAACTCTCTAAACCGATCGAATTTATTTTATGATATATTTGTTTATTTAAAAATAATAAAGTCATTCTTGTACAGGGTTATCCAACCAAGACTAGACAAGGCGATTTTTTGACTTTTCCTGTACTTTTATAAAAAAAACTGAAATAGCCATCTTAAGTCATTTTCTCCCGCGAATTCGAATACCTTCAGCAAAAAACAATTGAACATCAAACAAAAGTACTAGGGGTCACTTTGATATTTTTTTAAATGGGATGCCGTATTTTTAATGAGCTTATCCGATTTCTCATATAAATTTTGATCTAAAATGTTGGATTTTTAATTCAAAAACGCCTTTTTTCTTCAGTTTTAAATTCGGAAAATGTTCGTCTACCGTACGATTAATACCTGATAGATGGATACCCGTTTCACCTGTTCACCCTTTAACCTGCTTTAAAGCGTCCGTCAGTTAGACAAAATAATCAAGTGTCAAATTTATGGAGAACTATAGGGTAGGAGGCCGATCGACTATGGAGGACTCCATACGATCGACAATGGCAGCATTTTCAAATTCTGTCCCGGTTTTTTGGTTAGTTCGCTATTGGCCGATAGATGGCTCTCGCATCCGAAGTGGGCTGATGTTGTCTTCTTCTACTTCGTTTTTAATGTGGAAAACTAGATCCTCCATAGTTTTTAGCTTTTACTTAAACCCTTTATTTTTCTGTGCTTTTACTTTTGACAATTGACATTTTATTTTTCGAAATAACAAATCATGTTTGAAGGCAAGACAAGACAAATAACGTTGTATTGTAATTAATTTCCATATTTATAATGAATAATGGTACAATTTATAAAAGTAGAATTTCGACAAAGAGGGATTCGGCAAAATTACCAGATAGTGTGTGACAAATTCCCTGGCGTCGGTGATTGGCCTCGTTGCGGAAAAAGGCCGACGTAAAAAAAAAAAAAAAAAAAAAAAAAAAAAAAAAAAAAAAAAAAAAAGTAGAATTTGCTTTGTGTCGGGGTGGTAAGACAGGATCTTCTTCAGAGATGAAACGCAGCCAAATAAGTCTATTTCTAGCTCCAAAGGTAAAACCCTCTAGCTAGAATGTTCCTGTATTTTAAAAACGAAGCATCGTTGGAACTTTATGCAGGCCGAGTTTACTAATAAGTATAACAAAGTAAGTGTAAATTCATATAAAAGTCCTTATTTGTTCCTTAAAGAACTAATTTAAATAAAAATAGTTATCGCGTCCATAAGAAACCATTTATTTGATAGCCCACTTCGAACACGAGCGCCATCTTAAGGCAACTCGTAAAGCTGAATTACCGATGCTAATTTGGGACCGAATCCAATGCATTGCGATCGGCCTCCTACCTCAAGTCCTCCATAGTCAAATTTCTATATATTTTTCACGAATTAATTACAAATTTATTTTGTTTGATTAAAGTTATTCACTTTAGTTTATAGTTTTTTCTAATATGTCATACTTTTTTTATACGTAAGCAATAATAGATTTGCAAAAACTACTAAATTTGTAATTAATTCGTGAAAAATATATAGAAATTTAACACTTGATTATTTTGTCTAACTGACGGACACTTTAAAGCAGGTTAAAGGGTGAACAGGTGAAACGGGTATCCATCTATCAGGTATTAATCGTACGGTAGACGAACATTTTCCGAATTTAAAACTGAAGAAAAAAGGCGTTTTTGAATTAAAAATCCAACATTTTAGATTAAAATTTATATGAGAAATCGGATAAGCTCATTAAAAATACGGCATCCCATTTAAAAGAATATCAAAGTGACCCCTAGTACTTTTGTTTGATGTTCAATTGTTTTTTGCTGAAGATATTCGAATTCGCGGGAGAAAATGACTTAAGATGGCTATTTCAGTTTTTTTTATAAAAGTACAGGAAAAGTCAAAAAATCGCCTTGTCTAGTCTTGGTTGGATAACCCTGTACATTTGACTTCTATCCGTCTATACCGGGTGTTTCTCAAAAGACGTTCATCCCTATAGCTTTTTTATATTTATAGATATTAAAATGAAATTTTGAGATTATGCATAAGAGATAATTATTGGAATAATTTTCAATTTGTTAGCACTTCCGGTTTGACCGGAAGTGACCTTGACGTTGATATTTTAAATTGGACATCTTGTATATTTTTACTTATTTGGGTTCAGCATAACATTCTGAGTATAATGTATGGAGGACTTTAGGTTAGGAGTCCGATCGCAATACATTGGTTTCGGGCAAAGTTTTGGATCGGTAAAGCAGCTTTAAAAATGGCCGTCAGGGGCGCATGTGTTCCTTTAAATCTGTAAAATGCATGGGTTCTTATGGGATAATCAACTGTTTTATTGAATTTAGTTAACTAAAAGCCTCTACAGGCTGAGATATGTATATATTATATCTAATAAAGCTTATTTTAATTATTGGATAAAAATACCGCTGACGTCTCTCAAAACCTGTAAAAAGTCAAACACTTGACGATCACTGCGCCGCGACCGGGAAACAGCGAACTAACTACTAAACAGGGACATAAATTTAAAGAACGGCCATTTTCGATCGGACTCCTTCCTAAAGCCCTCCATAGTATAATGACACCTCACTTGTCATTTTTTGACGTGTTATAACATTTTTATGTTTATTTTTTATTTTCAATTTAGAGTGCTACAAATTAATTAAATCTGTTAATTTATAGTCAAGCAGTATATGAAAATTAAAATTATGTCATAATAATTGATTTTCTAAGTTTCACAAGCGTTTAAAAAATGAAATTTTGTTTTCTTGACGTTTACTCCATTTTTCCAAATGAAACGATGGTGGTTCACAAGGATTTTTAAAACGACCATTTTTTTTCCAACGATTTGATACCATACACTCCTATGCTATTTTAAAATTGACACTGAAAAATTTGCCTTAAATCCTAATCGCAAATTTAAAAGCGTTATGCTTTATTGCTCTTTTCTAAAGAAATATAAAGGCGGCTTTGAAAACCAATGGAATGGTTTTGAAAAGCAAATTGGCTATAATTTAAGGTTGTAAAGTCATTAGTTTATAAAACATACAATACATACAATCTTGCGGCTTCAGAAGAATTTTTCTGGTCACTCCAAAAATTAGGAGCATATCAATTTGTTCATTTCTAGTAAAACTAACCATTTTATCTAATTTACAATGTTAGTTTAATAAACGAATGACATTACAATTTTAACATTGTTTTTCAAAGCCACCTTTATATTTCTTTAGAAAAGATAGGGCGGCAATAATGCATAAAGCTTTTAAATTTGCGATTGGGACTTAAGGCAAATTTTTTCGTGTCAGTTTTAAAATAGCATAGAGTGTATAGTATCAAATTGTTGGAAAAAAAATGCTCGTTTTAAATATCCAAGTGAACCACCATCGTTCCATTTGGAAAAATGGAATAAACGTCAAGAAAACTAAATTTCATTTTGTAAACGCTTGTGAAACTGAGAAAAGTCAATTATTATGACATAATTTTAATTTTTATATACTACTTGACTATAAATTAACAGATTTAATTAATTTGTTGCACTCTAGATTGAAAATAAAAAATACACTTAAAAATGTTATAACACGTCAAAAAATGACAAGTGAGGGGTAATTTTACTCATAATGTTATGCTGAACCCAAATAAGTAAAAATATACAGGATGTCCCATTTAAAATATCAAAGTCAAGGTCACTTCCGGTCAAACAGGAAGTGCTAACAAATTAAAAATTATGCCAATAAATGCAGACTCATCTCTTATGCATAATCTCAAAATTTAATTTTAACATCTATAAATATAAAAACGTTATAGGGGTGAACGTCTTTTGAGAAACACCCGGTACAGGTTTAAATAAAAATAATAAATTTGAAGAAGTAGTCCATGCTTAAAGTGGAGTTAAAAGTATGGGAAAGAAAGAAAAAACAAAATATCGGCCTGAAATTTCTAGATACTCAGAATAAATCAAATAAAAGAATTATAATAATTATGAGGTATCTTAAAAATATCGTTTCAGGACATTTAAAAAAAATTTTGATGTATTTTTTTTTAAATAAACAACAGGAAAGGATTTTATTGGCGAAAAAAAATCGAGATCTTATGAGGATTGACCTCTTAAAGTTCTCCTATACGTTTAAAAGAATTACACCTTTTTTTTAAAGCGTTCATATAAATTTAATTTGTAGGACCTATTATTTCTTTTATATCAATATTTTTAAAGGTAAATACAAAAACATAATTATTTTTACAAATTGTTACAAGGCTTCTATTATAACCACGGGCCTATAAAAAAAAAGTAGACTGCTTAATAGGCTATATTAATTGCACACTATAATACTTCTGTAGGATGGGGGATTTGTTTTTTTTTTTTGGTTGCCATCCACTAGTTTCAGTTGGCAGCATCATTTCAACCGACTGTAACTTCGTAGCAACCTACGCGCGCCAACTATAAAAATACAGGGTTATATTATTTGGGTTTGTTGAAAGATAAAAAAAACACTTTAAAAAAAATTATGATATTATTTATAATATCTTAATAAAATAATGCACCAATTTTAATTCATTACCTGTTGAAAGAAATATCCATCCTCTGCGGCCCTTTTCTCACTATAACACAATAATTATGCACTAAACACCGTGGTATATTAGTATTAATAGCTATTATTTTAAAAGTTCATATATACAGGGTGTTCCTTAATGACGTGCTAATATTTTAGGCGGGTGTGATTCCTCAAGTCATTTTATGAAGAAAAGTTTATATAAACATATGTCCTAAACTGCTTAAATTTTTTGCTTTATTTTTTTTAATGCGTTTTTCTAATATCTGCGAAAGTACTTTAGATAATATTTTCAATTTTGGCATGTGCTAATAGGACATAAAACCACATGTTTTAGTTATAAAAGTTATTTTTTTGTCCCACCAGTGGCATCCGTGCAAACATGTCCTCTGATATTTTTTAGAAAAAATGTGATACGCCACTGACATTTTTCCATTTGAATATTATTTCTGATTAGCCTGGTCAATTCTACATAAAAATGGTCTCTTGCGTTTTTCTCCTCGGGCACACCGTTCTTAATTAAAATAATTAAATTAAATTAGCTCTACTATTTATTATTATTAACATTGATAAATCAAAAATTTTTTGCAACCGAAAATTTCTCTTGAAAACGGGTTTCGGTTATGGCATGGGGGTTTTCGTCCGCCCACATATGATTATTGTGGAAACTTTGAATAGCATTCCTAGAAAAATTTGGGTCGTCTATGAACATAATTCGTCATTGAAACTGCGGATTTAGTGTAACGTTTTAAAGGTACCACTAACAGAAGTTCACACGCTGCGTGATTCGCATTGCCTACTATCTTTTTGCTTAATTTTCATCTCGATCGAAACAGAACTTGAGGCCAAAGTCAAATTTTGAATAAAGCTATTAATAAAAAAAATACCATATGATGCGGTGACACTGTATTTATAATATAATATTTTTGTTTTATCGATATATCGAATAACGATATTTAAAAAATAATAATAAAATATCGATTAACGATATTTAAAAAATAAAATATCGATATATCGAATAACGATATTTAAAAAATAAAACTATAGGTATCGATTTTTTAAATATCGATATTCGATATTGTAATTTCAATATCGCCCAGCCCTAATTTTAAGTGTTATAACGTAATATCAAAAAGAATAGTCCTCAAAGTAGGATTTGAAAATAGCTCCGCAAGTCCTGAATTATTTATTATTCAATGACAAGTATTATTTTCTGACAGGAATTAATTAAATAATTATGATTAATTTACGACATGCCTAGTCTACAATTTCCAAAATGTTCCATTTCATTAGAATAAAATTCCTTATAAATGATAAAAGAGTTTTGGACTTCAATTGTCTTTATTTGTTTTAAATCACAACATTTCAACTGGTAAGTATCTCCAGTCGTCTACAGGTGAATACTAAATAAGTAAAGTAACTACAGGACTATTTATACTAGCTAGGTGCACTGAAGCATAACTGAGGTGGGTGCAGGCACGCGATCTTATCCTAAGATTACATCTATCTAACAAAGGTTTCCAGATATTTCTTATGTCTAATGATGGTTTACTAAAGCAGCCAAGGTTCTGGTGTAACCAGTAGAGGGCGCTGCCTACGGCATAGCCCACTCCTTTTATCTGGTATAACTTTGTTTAGGATTCTTATATTGATCCGACTATTAAAAAAAATAAGTTACTTTGCTTCTTTTCTTCTACATCAAAAATGTATAACTTATTGAAGTCGCTAGGAGCAACCATTTTCGAGATAATCGCATTCGATATTTTTAATGCAAGAATCCTAAAATATTTAAAATAATTATGTATTCGTATTAGTATTATTTATCACAGCTGGCCTTGATTAAAAACAACGACGTTTCTAAGGCAATAACATATTAAATAAAGTATCATCTGTCAAAGTTATTCATTTTCTTTGTACAATACCTACGTACCTAGATATTATAAATTTTTTAGGAATGCCTCAACATAATTTATTTTTCAATGTGGAAATGCGTGATATGCTTTGTATTTATGCACAAGAAAATTTTAACGGTCGGAGTGCAGGGCGCAGGCAAATGTATTGAGGTCAATGGTAAACTAAGTATTAAATAAAATTCTTGATTTGAGTAAAATTAGAAATTCTGTAGGTATACGAAAAGTGTTTTTATTAGAAAAAATTGTCAACCTTAAGCAAATGTAGCTGATTCACAAAAATTTTAAGTTAGAAATTCATCGTTGCTTGATTTTCCGCTGCTTTTGAACCACGTAGGTACTTAGTTGCATAGGACATATAAAATGCGATTATCTCGAAAATGGTTGCTCCTAGCGACTTCAATAAGTTATACGTTTTTGATTTAAATTCAATTAAAAATGTTTGGAGATTGATGGTAAAAAAATGTACAAAATAAATTTTAAACCACAGAATGAAATAGAGTTATTTGATAAATAGAAGAAATTTGGGAAGGGCTAACTCCAGATTACACCAGAAGTATTATTTTGTCAATGCCAAGAAGATTACGATTAGTATTAGAATCCAATGGTGCAGCAATTAAATATTAGTATTTTGTTTGTTAACAAGTTTACCCTTTTTGGCCTTATACTTTTCTAGTTTTCCTGGTATTATTTTATAATTTTCTTATTTCGCGGCTGTAATTTAAACACAAAAATATTCATAAATATTATTACTTATGGTAAAAAATCGTATATACAATAATTTACAACTATGTATATAGCTGGTGTTCTATCCAGTTATAAGCAGCAAGGTGTTTGTGGTGTGCAGTGCTGGATTTACCATTAGGCTGAGTAGGCTGGAGCCTAGGGCGGCAAATTTTAGGGGGCGGTAAATTTGGCCCAAAATTTTTTTTTTTATCTTACAGAAATAAATGGTACAATCTTTATTCATGGTCGACGGGTAGTATTTTTTTAAATAAACTTTATTGTTGGCCGTGTCTGTTAATGGGGATAAAAAAAGGTAGTTGGAACTTTACTGGCTTTGCAGAAAGAAATTTCATTTTCAATAAAATAAGTAGGTAATCATAAATTTTTAAAATATTTACTAAAAATTATTGACCAAATTTGGGCGTGGACTTAAAAAAATTTCGCCTGCGGCGCATTTCGCCTGCAGCGGGCTTTTTCTTTCCCGAACACTTCACCTGTTCCACAACTCACGAGCCGTCACTGGTATAGGGGCGGCAAAAATTTAATAGCCTACTATAGCGGCAAATTTGTAAATCCGCCACTGGTGCTGTGGCGTTTTACTCAATTTTGTTGTATAGTAAACATCTTGAATACTCTCGCAAGATGGGGGCAAAGTCACGTGACACTCTGTCAATTTTGGTTTATTAAATTTTTATAAGTTGGCATGAATTACAGGACCGGACTTGAAAATTATACATGTGATACCTTCTAAAACAATTTATGCAATAGCCTCCTCGGTTCTACCGCTTTAATATTGCCAAATAATAAGTAATAGGTACCTAATAATTTCTTTTGAAAGTTTTGTTTTATAAATATTATAATTTAAGGTAGGTAATAATAAGCATGAATTTCTATATGGTTTAAAGATAAAGTGTCAAAATAGATTTAAAAAGTTTATAATATTATAAATATCCAAACCTTAAAAATACTAAACTAACTGAAACACAACTTAAAATAGGATTCTGTCACTCATATTTAGAACAGATTTTTTTTGTTTTATTTGTTCACATTATACCTATAGGTAAAATACCTACAGTTCAACATAAACTAATTAAATTCAAGTTATTACATTCACTGTCAAGAAAATCCCCATATATGACTTACGTAAGGTACGTAGACCCAAATATGGTTTTTATAGAATTTGTTGGCTATGGTACGGTTACATTTCTAAACTTGTATGTAGGCTAACATAAAGTTAAAAGTTTCAATATAGCCAGGGATTTAATTTTTCTGGTGGAAACCCTACTTGAGTTTTTGACTTACATAAGGTACGTAGACCCAAAAGTGGTTTTTATGGAATTTGTTGGTTATGATACAATTACATTATTTCTAAACTTGTATGTGGGCTAACATAAAGTTAAAAGCTTCAGTAAAGCTAGGGATTTAATTTTTCTGTCAATGGAAACCCTAATTTAACAGTTTTTGATTTAACGTAAGGTACGAAGACCCAAATACGGTTTTTATAGAATTTGTTGGTTATGATACAGTTACATTCCTAAACTTGTATGGGATATTATTATGTCCCAATATCAGCTGATCGATGACAAATAACCGCTGTCATCTGTTTTAAAACGAGACTATTCGTGATATTTAGTATAGTTGAGTTATGTATGGGGTCCTACAAAAAAATGTATCTGATCTCTTTAAAGAAAGGTGTGATGTATAATATAAAGTATTACAGCTTTACGAAAAAAATTGCTCTCTTATACTTATACTTGTTGCAGATCTGCACAGGTTGACGCTGATGATCTCGACGTCGCAATACCTCTATCAGAATTAGAATCAGAAAATGCTGTCAAACGTCAACCGCGTCAAACTTCCGATGAGTTACATCATGAATCATTGACTCATCGCAGTGAGCCAATCAGTCCAATAATAAAGGAGAGTCTATTTACACGTGTTGTGTTGGCTGTAAAGAAAATATTCTTATGTTTAAGGAAATTAGTATTGAATATTCTGCAGGTCCTAACATATCCTATAACGGCCATTTTCGAATTTCTGGTGACAAGCACGGAATCACGCCATGTTGTTTCCCCGATTGATTATATAAATAGAAAAAAACGAGCAGTAACAGAAACTGGTATTAAAGGCGATGCGGCAATGAACACTTTTATTACTGCACTACAAGATGTATTAACTCAAGAATTTACAATGTTCGTCGAAAGCGCCTTCAATTAGTAAATGAATATGAAGTTTTGTTTACTATAACAAGTTTAATAATTAAACTATTGAATCAAAAATTTAATATATTTATTGAAAATGTCTTTTATTTTGGTCCAATGGCGGCTTTTTTAAAATTCAGTATAGAAAATGTATATTATGTAGGTAAAGTATGTTCTATGACCGCTGGCCGTTACGTCATACTCTCCATATTTGCAGTACGTCGTAAATTAATTTAGTCAGCTTGACTAACAAGTAAAATACATGGGCGTTTTTTCAAATTTTTAATTTTTTATCATTATTTTTTTACTGTTAATAGTCACAAATAGGTAGTTTATTTATGGTAAAAGGTATCATGGAAAGAAACATTTTGTTTCTGAAAATCAGTATGAAATTTTTAATTAATCTAAAATTAAATAAAACTCATTTAAGTATAAAATTTAAAATAGATTCATATATTTTTTTGTCTAGTGCATCTCTAGTGCCATCAGTCTATAAATTTTGTTTAAACTATTTTTATCTTATTTATAAAATCATGAAAAAGAAATTATTATAGAAATGACACGACAACATAGTTTTTTAATAATTAAAATAGATCATCTCCGTAAGGATCATCATCAACAGATTCGTCCAAGTTAGGGTATCAAACTCTCTAAAACAGATAGGTATTTGAATGATGAAAGAGTTTTTGACTTCCATTGTCTTTATTTGTTTTAAATCACAACGTTTCAACTGGTAAGTATCTCCAGTCGTCTTCAGGTGAATACTAAATAAGTAACGTAACTACAAGACTATTTATACTAGCTAGGTGCACCGAAGCACAACTGAGGTGGGTGCAGTCATGCGTTCAGTTAGCACGCGATCTTATCCTAAGCTTACATCTATTTAACAAAGGTTTCCAGATAATTTCTGGCCATGTTTCCAGGCATGGTCAGCTGCACCTGACTTTTCGGTCTCTCCTTTTAGCGTATTGTTTTTGTGTTCTTTAATCCTTATCTCGAGTGGTCTTAATGTCTCACCTATATACGATTGGCCGCACTCGCAGGGGATCTAAGAAGCCACCTGACGAAGACAAAGCCTATAAGTCAAAAAAATAGGAAAAACTGCGTCTACCAGATCCCCTGCGAGTGCGGCCAATCGTATATAGGTGAGACATTAAGACCACTCGAGACAAGGTATAAAGAACACAAAAACAATACGCTAAAAGGAGAGACCGAAAAGTCAGGTGCAGCTGACCATGCCTGGAAACATGGCCACCATATCATGTGGTCAGAAGCTGAAATCCTACATAAGGAGCCACACTGGAGGAAAAGAAAGTTTAAGGAAGCTGCTACTATTCACCAGAATCCAGGCTGTTTTAGTAAACCATCGTTAGACTTAAGAAATAGCTGGAAACCTTTGTTAGAAAGATGTAAGCTTAGGATAAGATCGCGTGCTAACTGAACGCATGACTGCACCCACCTCAGTTGTGCTTCGGTGCACCTAGCTAGTATAAATAGTCTTGTAGTTACTTTACTTATTTAGTATTCACCTGAAGACGACTGGAGATACTTACCAGTTGAAACGTTGTGATTTAAAACAAATAAAGACAATGGAAGTCCAAAACTCTTTCATCATTCAAGAAACATCATTGTCTACGACCTTCAAGCATTCAGATAGGTATTTAATTTACAAAAACATCCTGCTTTATTATATCTACTTACCTTGTAAACTACGTTAAAGGATAAAAGGGTCTTTCCGGTATCACCTTCTCTTTGAAAATAATCAAATAATATTAAAATGAAGGCTTGTTCTTTTTCACAATCCCGTGACATTTTTCAAATAATGTTTCAGTATCATGAGAGTGGTCAGGCACTGGCAATGTATCCCTATGCTTGTATATCATGCAGACAGTTTCAAGAATAAACAGGCAAGGCAAAGTTAAGATTTTCTTAGATATAAATAACAGTCTACATTAGTGCTACTCAAACTGTGGTCCGCGGACCAGTGCTGGTCCGCGAGCCGATAGAAGCTGGTCCGCAGCACAGCCCACCCTAAATATACATATTATATTCTTTTAAAAGATACGCTATTTACTACAAAAATGAGAAATAAACCATATTTTCAAAGTAAATTTCTACTTATTTTGTTTGTAAAAGTTTGGGCTCTACTCTGGTAAAAAATAGTACTTTTGGTAGTAAATATTTAATAGAAAGAAAATTGCAAATACAATAATGTAAACAAGAAACAATAAAAAAACAAACGTGTGTAATAATTAATATTGATTAATTAATTAAAATAAATTACATAAAAATTTTAAGGCGTGGGAGGCCCAGGGGCTTTATGTTATGATATTTTTGACTAAATATCGATATCGGATATCATTAAAACGCCCAAAAAAGGGGCGTGGTACCCAAAAATGTTTTCGCCTCCGGTGGGCTCACTCTGGTCCGCGGATAACATAACAAAATAATTACTGGTCCGCGACTCAAAAAGTTTGAGTAGCACTGGTCTACATGACCCTCTGCCATACACACCACAAAGATATCTTACAGCACGCTTCTGCAGAATAAGCACTGAGTTCAGCAGGTAGTAACACGTATTCCCTCAGGAGACTCCACCAGTGAGTGGTTAGCTAAAGTGGCTCCAACCTCCATCGATGTTAATCGCACTGCGTAGCATCCCGAAGCCTCTTTGAGAGCAAGTCTCAAGATATGAGAGTCAAACCTCAGACAATCATCAATTAAAAGTCACCACATAAACTTGGTGTTAGCTTGTTTTGATAGTGGAGCTCCTCAAGATACAAACTATCCTTATCAGATCGAAAACCCACAATGTTAGTCTTGTCAAAGTTTAGGGTCAACAGGTTGGCACCACACCATTGTCTAATTTTACAAAGATCACACGGAACCTTGATCTTTAATATATTGGGATTTGAATCATGCTAGAGGATATAGTGGTGTCATCAGCAAAAATCGTAAACTGGCCTGCCATGTCTATAGAAGCAAGGTCATTAATATAACTAAGGAAAAGGATAGGACCCAGCACTGAACCCTGATGAACACCACAGTATATATTACTAGCTTTTAATGTCTTAGAGAGCCTACTACGACCTTTTGGGTACGTCCCTCAAGGAACAATCGAAGCCACTCCAAAGCCTGCCCCCTGAAGCCGTATATACTGAGCTTGCGAGCAGAATTTCATGACTCACACAGTTTCGTACCAAAAAATTTTAAAATAAAAATTAAGCGGTTAACAAAAAACTGTAATCTTTATTTATATATTTTATATTTAATAATATTTAAATTCCAAGAGAAACATTTTTATTTTTCCTACTTCCCGGGCATGCCCTAAAATAAAAAAATATAAATTAAGGTAAAAAAGAAAATTCTTATTTTGCTTATATTAACTGAAAAATTGCTTTTTAGTCCGGTCAATCTAGACCAAAAAATGATAGTGAAGGTACATAAATTTACAACAAGCTGAAAATCAGTAAAATGTTCAAAATATAATTATAAATAAAATGTATAAGTTCCCCATCGTTCCCGTGTTTGGAAAAAAATTTACTCGAGGTCAAAGGTCAAAGAAATGAGTTTTTCGCGATTTTCAGCAAAACGGTAAGTTTTATCATAAAAATACCTCAGACAAAAATTGTAGACCATAAAATTGTCTATAAAAAAATGTATCAATACTTTTTTTCCTACGAGCCACCGTTTCTAAGATATAACGATTCAGAAAGTTGTTATCGTCATAATATGCACACGTTTTCACGTGATTTTGATTATGAACTTTTATGGTACTAGTCATAGCTAAAAGAGAAACAACGTTGTCAGCGCGTTTTAATTTATTATTATTGAATGTCAGTCATGTCATTTTTGCCATAGAAGCCAGTCCAACGTCACGAGCTTTATTACAATTAATTTTAACATCACCAACGACACCACTCGCAATAAAAACAATTTTGTTAACCTCTGGAAAAGGATCATGCATTGAGAACCACTCTAAAAGTTTTCGTATGTCTTTAGCATCTTTTTTTTACTCGTGAATCACTTGCATCAACATGTTGCTTGGTCGTATTCATCCTAACATTAGCGATATCTTCTAATTTTTCCCAAACGGTATTCATAGCATGCATACTCTAAATCCATTTACTTATAACGCTCTTTTGTACTTCTCCCTCGAGCAATACCTCCATACATCTGCCTTCATAGCTTTCATTATAGACTGCTCGATTAACATGTCCGTTGAAGTTCCACAGCTTAATTTGTCTGAACGTCTAACTTTGAAAAATCCTTATGAAAATTTTTCGTAAACTTCAGGATCAATCAAATTCTGTAACTGTAATTGTTGCATATCCTGCAAGTAAAGGTGTGCAGACTTAACATAAGGAAAATGTCCAGACGCGTGAAAAAAAGAAGCATTTCTTTGACGTAGTTTAAATGAGCTTTCCAATCCCCCATGCGTTCAGCTCTTAGGAACTCTTTAGCAAAGGAAACCATATAAAAATATTGAGATAATATAATATATATAATAATAAGAGTGTTATCTAATATATTCTCGATATTTATGATTAGATCTGCATCCATTATGTCATTAATTTCTTTTAATATTATAATTGCCCAAGTAAGCTGAAGTAGTGTATGAGCTCGAACAGCTCTTGCGTAAGAATGACCATTGAGCATTTTTTCTAATGAGTTTACCGCATAGATCTCTGCGAGTACTTCTTTCATGCCGCTTCCTTGCAATTGCTCCCAGAAAATACATCAGTAGATGAAATCCTCAGAGTCTGAAGATGATTTTTGATACTTCAGAGCCCTCAGGTGCGGCTGATAGGTACCATTTCTCGAGCTTTAGCATACAGGGGCTGGTCGAAAGTCACGATGCATACAGTGTGGCCATACCGTTTTGCATTCGCTAATGCACAAAGTAAAGTCGTATAGATAGTATTATAGTTACTGGCTTTTTGAATCGCTATATCTCAGAAACGGTAGCTCGTAGGAAAAAAAGTATAAATACATTTTTTATAGATAATTTTATATTCTACAATTTTTGTCTGAGGTATTTTTATGATAAAACTTACCGTTTTGCTGAAAATCGCGAAAAACTAATTTTTTTGACATTTGACCTCGAGTAAAATTTTTTCCAAACACGGGAATGATGGGGAACTTAGACATTTTATTTATAATTATATTTTGAACAATTTTACTGATTTTCAGCTTGTTGTAAATTTATGTATCTTCGAATGTCTAGATTGACCGGACTATTTATTTAATTACTAATAATTAACAAGCTTTATGTCATCTTCAACATTAGGTTTCAGTTTTTTTTTTATTTCTATTAAATATATAACAGGGTCAAGGACGTAGCAAGGAGGGGGGGGGGGCGAATAGGGCGACCGTCCGGGGCGCCATATTAACAGGGCGCCAAAATGGTCATTAGAGATACAGGAATTTAAAAATGTACTAATGCAATTACGGCTGGATTGCTTTTGACATTTGGCAACGCCGATATTTGAAGAAAAAGCGCCGCGATTCGATTGCGTCACCATGCTACGTGAATTGTGAGTTGCCACGACATAAGTCACACAAGTCCGAACAAGCAATTTTTCTTTTTACGAATGTTAAGTTCAAGTCTGTTAATCAGTGCCGGTTTCTCCATAGGAGCACAGGAGCACGTGCACCCCCATACTTCATCAAGAATTACCCCATAAAGAAAAAATAATGTTCATTTAAATTTATCTTCTTTATATTCTTACCGTAATATAAGTTAGAACCCTCCTATTTTAACGTACCGTCAAATAATCGAACGAAACGCGGTGTAATAGCTCTCGCCAAGCCGGTTGTCAAAAGCAACCGTATGGCGCGTAGGAATTCATAAGTCGCACACATGCGTTACGTAGGCGGGGTTTCTGCTGTTTCTCTATGCATCTTGTACTATGTGGTGTGGTGGGGAAAAGCGCGATTCTAATAGGAAAACTCGCACAAATTAAATGTGCGCCGTTGAGTTCATTGCTGTATGAAATTATTATTTGGAGTTTACCTTTATATTTTTGTTAGTATTTTGGGGTAGTAAAGACTTATTTTAATAAAAATGAACAGTTTTAATGCCAAAACGACTATGAATGTGAAATATTTGAGAAACAATACATTACAGTTATTACAAACTTGAATGAAGCTGTTTCATCTGTTGATAAGTTTGCTGCAAATAAAAACAGAAGAAGTGACTTTACTATTAAACAATGTACCCACTAATGAAAAATAAATTGGCCTTTTTTATTTTTTATCTTATTTAATTTTCAATAAAATAAGTAGGTAATCATAAATTTTTAAAATATTTACTAAAAATTATTGACCAAATTTGGGCGTGGTCTTGAAAAATTTTCGCCTGCGGCGCATTTCGCCTTCAGCGGGCTTTTAATACACCTCCAAGTTTAAAAAACACGAGTCGCCACTGCTGTTAATATATTTTTTAAACTAAAATTTATACATGTATAATTTTAGTTTTAAGATTGTCTGGTAGGGCGCAGAACTACTATTCGCCCGGGGCCCCAAAATTCCTAGCTACGTCCCTGAACAGGGTATTTCAAACTGTATATACTAACATAGAAATTGAATAAGTTATATGGCCGAAGTTGGTGATAGAAATTTAGAGTCTCCGTAGCTCAATTGGCAAAACGTTCGACTGGTGATAGAGAGGTCCGGAGTTCGATTCCCAGGGCATACGACTTTTTTTTTTTAATTTTGAAAAATCTTTTTTTTAAAACCGACCAGAAAATTTACACTTTCTGGACAAATTTTCGTCTAGAAAATAACGTTTTTCCGATCGCAAGACCGGAAAAGTGACATTAGAGTCCGGAAAAGAAATCTTTTCCGGACTCTAATGTCACTTTTCCGGTCTCTAATGTCACTGTCACCCTGTTTTTTGTTTTTCCAATCGCTCTTTGATAATACAAGATACCTTGATTTCGTTATTATGACAACAACATTTCGATGTATTAGAGACTTTTTGCACCTCTTAATTCGTCATTCGTTTGTCGTTATGGTTATTCTGAGCATGCGCAATGTCAGAAAGGTGATCCGCTATGGTAAATAACCATAACGGACTCCGTTATTTACGGAAGGATAAGGAAGAGCTTATCGTTATCCTTATGGTTATGCTTAAACTGCATGGTTGCCGAAACATACAAAAGTTATCAAGCATTATTGCTATGAATTAAAATTGTGATAAGCGATTACTTAAAATCCAAAGCAATAGTAGCTTTACATTAAAATATACAACTTAATCAAATTATTGTTAGGTTAGGTATTTTATTTTGTTTAGGTGCGCCGGCGCCAACTTAATAACTACAGACAGAACGTATAGGCGCTGCAAAATCTCTGGTTTTAACAGTGGCGCTACTCGTTATGTTTAATAAAGTTAACCATAACGGAGCTAAAAACTGATATTAATTTAAGAGGTGCAAAAAGTCTCTATTTTCGAGTGACAGTTCGTTGATTTTTAATTTTATTCTTTATGTCAAAATTGTTTCGCGTAGATTATAAAATATATCGAAGTGTCGGTCTTAAAAAAAATATTGTACGTCACGCAACCGAAAATTAGAGTTTTCCAGGTCTCTCCAAGCTTCCAGGACTCGCCTGCGGCTCGCCCTGGAAATGCTTGTCTCGTCCTGAAAAACACTACTTTCCGGTCTTGTAACGTAAATTACTATTTTTTAAAACCGACCAGAAAATATACACTTTCTGGACAATTTTTTATCTAGAAAATAACCTTTTTCCGATCGCAAGACCGGAAAAGTGACGTTAGAGACCGGAAATAGTAATTTACGTTACAAGACCGGAAAACACTAATTTTCGGTTGCGTGACGTACAATATTTTTTTTAAGACCGACACTTCGATATATTTTATAATCTACGCGAAACAAGTTTGAAATAAAGAACAAAATTAAAAATCAACGAACTGTCACTCGACAATACATCGAAATGTTGTTGTCATAATAACGAAATCAAGGTATCTTGTATTATCAAAGAGCGATTGGAAAAACAAAAAACAGGGTGACAGTGACATTAGGGACCGGAAAAGATTTTTCCGGTCTCTAATGTCACTTTTTTGGTCTTGCGATCGGAAAAACGTTATTTTCTAGACGAAAAATTGTCCAGAAAGTATAAATTTTCTGGTCGGTTTTAAAAAAAGATTTTTCCGGTCCCTGTTTTTTGTTTCTCCAATTGCTCTTTGATAATATCAAGCTACCTTGATTTTGTTACTATGAGAATAACATTTCGATGTATTGTCGAGTGACAGTTCATTGATTTTTAATTTCTTGTTTATGTCAAACTTGTTTAGCGAGTGGGCAAATTTATAAAATATGAATACAGATTTTTAATTATCGGACACGGAAAATGAGATTCCAGAAGACATTTTAGAAGCAGCAAGGAAAGCGACTTACGATATATTGCCCGTAAAAGCAAAAGCCCGTTACGAGAAGTCATACGACGCATTTAAAAATAATATAAAATAATTTAATGTAAGTATATCGAAGTGTCGGTCTTAAAAAAATATTGTACGTCACGCAACCGAAAATTAGTGTTTTCCAGGTCTCTCCAAGCTTCCAGGACTCGCCTGCGGCTCGCCCTGGAAATGCTTGTCTCAACCTGAAAAACACTACTTTCCGGTCTTGTAACGTAAATTTCTGCACGCCTCTAAACATTTTCCAATTTTATTTGAGTTTCCTAAACTGTCATTTCTGTTTCTGGGGTGAAATATAAAAATTAATTAATTTTTTTAAATGCATCGCATACGAATTCCATAATGGCACATCAATGTTTCACATCTTACGGTGTGCGCATGAAACCACCAGAAGAATTTATATCAATAAGCGCATCCATATTTACTCTGACAGGCAGGCAGCCCTTAGGGCGCTAACATGCAACAAGGTGACATCAAATTGGTCTGGGAATGCCAAGAGAAACTTCTGGCCTAGGCAAAAACTAACAAATTAATACTTCAATGGGTGCCAGGACATGAAGGTATTGCAGACAATGAAAAGGTTAAAATACATTCATCGGTCCAGAACCTGTACTCGGAGTTCTAAGGTGCTCAGTACGAAATGCCATAAAACGATGGATAGAACAAAATCTACTGGAACAACAAACAGTGATTAAACCATAGCAACTATTTCAATCTTACATTGGGGACCGTGACCTAAAACTAGCGAGACAGCTACTTCTGATCAGCTCAAACTAGCTGAGAACGTATGCAACGGGTACGACGGAGACCTAAGCTGCGGGCTATGCGGAATAGAGAGAGAGATCGTACAGCACATAATCTGGAAATCGAAATACTCGGACAACCAAGAAAAGAAAAGATAGAAATTAGGTCAAATTTCCCCATATTTCTTTTTCTACTTTTATTGATATAGGTATACCAGAAACACCAGTATGTCATACAGGAAGTTCTCTACTTAATTTTATATATTGAACATATCATGGACTTCCCTATAACTACTTTTATCCCCATAACCAAACATAATGAAAATTTCCATACGTTCATCTTCACGGAGGCGCATGTGGATATAGCGTCAGCAGAACCAACACTGACATTTTGCACGTCTCAAACTTAAATAGCAAATTGTCCTAATAATATATCCAACCATTTTAGACGTAAGACAGTAGGTAATTATTGTAATCCAAAGAGGGGTATTTGACCAATTTTTGGATAAAACGAAGATGTAACGAAATATTGATAAAAAAAAAGAAATTGCGAATGCGTCACTAGTATTTACCCTTAAAAATTAAACCGAATCTATTTTATTAGATGTTTACCATGTTAGCTAGGTAATAGCCAAGCCTGTCTTTTAATAACCGCACAAATATAAGTCCAAAAGGACGAGGTTTAGGGATCTGGCAGGCTGTTCTATTTCACTTCCTTCTGATTTGGAAACATTTGGTTCAAAAATTGACGTACTTGTAATAGCGACCATAAATTACCATGTCGTGTAGAGAGTTGAAAGTATGTATTATTTTTTGCCAGATGTGTACAGTAACAAAAAGTAAGGGAATTGTTATGATTATAGTCGGCTCTTGCATACATTAAAAATGGCCACAATTTTTCATTACACAAAATCACTGTCGACCAGTACTTATATTCAAATTTCGATAAACATGCACTTACCATGAATGGAAGTGGAACTGGATGTGGATGTGGATATGGAACTGGTACTGGTACTGGAACGTGTGCTACCAGGTTATGCCCCCCAAAGTAGTAATTATGCAATGTTTTCAACCACCCTCGTGGTACCAACGCTCTGAATAATGTTTCAGGAAAAATGCTCCATGCAAGTCTTGCCAGGAACGCCAACATTGTTTTTGTAAGATTCGTCGATCCCCTCTTAGTAAATTCGATTGATTTGTCGAGTACAACCGCCAGCTGTTCGACCACTGTGAATGTATCTAGAGGAATCATATCCAAGATAGTTCGTTTAACAAGATGTCTAAGCTTCCCTTCTTTTTGGCTAACGCTTTTGTCATTATGAATCAGTGCTACTAAAGGATTTGTTGCTAGTTCTAAAAAACAATATGATATATTTTACACAAAATAAAGGTGTACGGTATAGTAAGAAGGGCTTTACGCAAAATTGATGACGAAATTTAATTGATTTCCTCTAGAGGGGGTGTGGGTGTAATATTAAACAACAAACAGCCCGTTATTATAATTGCGCCGCAGGCTATCAGTGGCGCACACAAGGGGGGGGGGGCACTGGGGCACGTGCCCAACAAGTAGCTCAAAACCGGAGTACTTGATTGTTGAAATATGTTACCGACATTACTCGGTCTAGCACTGAGCGCAAGTTCTACTATTTGCTTACTAATAAAGTAGCGACTACTCGATCGATTATCGAAATCATCAGTTTTTCCGATCCCTACAGCAGAACGAACATTTTCAACTTTGAGAAGACTTAAATCTTATTTAAGAAATACAATGGGAGAAATCGGCTAAATAGACTTGCTAATTTAAATATTCATAGGGAGGTACATATTGATACCAATGAAGTCTTAAGTATTTTAAAAGAAAGAGGAACAAGCAGGTTGGATTTTGTTTTGTAAATGTTTATATTGCTTACATTATTTATACAGTGTCACCAGTAAAGTCCGCATCATATGGGATTTTTTTTTATTAATAGCTTTATTCGAAATTTGACTTTGGCATCAAGTTCTGCTTCCATCGAGATGAAAATTAAGCAAAAAAATAGTAGTCACGTGATTCGCTTTATCTGTCAAATTTTATTTTTTTTTCAAAAAATAATTCAAAATATCGAAAAAGTTATTAGAAAAAGTTGTTTTAAATGCCAGTTTCTAACCCACATGCAAAATTTCAGGATAAGATTATTTTGATTTTTTACCTATGTTTTGTAAATTGCACCACTTTTGCAAAATAAGACTCAACGCAACCTACATAAAACTTCTTAGTTTTGACAATGCTTTATTTCAGATGCATTTTCTTTAAAGTAGCGCCATATTAAATGTGTGTTTTTCTACAAAATCAAAATTGAGCTATTAAAATTTGGTCGCATGTGATGCACTTCGCATTTGTTTTTGACTCTGTATAAGGTAACTTCATAAAATAAGTATTTTTGAAAACGTAGTTGGTGTTTGAAAGTAAAAAAATAAAAAAAAATTAAATCGTTGAAAATAGATAAACTTTACGTTAAGTTAAACTAAAATTTATTTTCCACTTAATGAACACTTTACTGATGACGCTGTGTTATTTTTTCTTAATATTAAGGTGTATTACTTTCAGACACAAACAACGTTTTCAAAAATACTTATTTTATGAAGTTACCTCATCATACAGGGTCAAAAACAAATAAACTTTGCATCACATGCGACCAAATTTTAATAGCCCAATTTTGATTTTGTAAAAAAAACACACGTTTAATATGGAGCTACTTTAAAGAAAATGTATCTGAAATAAAGCATTGTCAAAACTAACAAGTTTTATGTAGGTTGCGTTGAGTCTTACTTTGCAAAAGTGGTGCAGTTTACAAAATATAGATAAAAAATCAAAATTATCTTCTCTAGCTAAAATTTTGCAAGTGGGCTATAAACTGCATTTAAAAAAACTTTTTCTAATAGCTTTTTTCGATACTTTTAGAAATAACCCCACTTTTGAATAATTTTTTGGAAAAAATTAAAATTTGACAGATAATGCGAATCACGTGAATACTATTTTTTGCTTAGTTTTCATCTCGATCGAAGCAGAACTTGGTGCCAAAGTCAAATTTCAAATAAAGTAATTAATAAAAAAAATCCCATATGATGCGGACTTTACTGGTGACACAGTAGATATTTAAAAAAAAAATTGCAGCAGATTAATTAACCCCCCCCCCCTCTCTTATTAATTACTATTAGTATTTTATATAGATTTTATATTGTGCCCCTCCCATGATTGAGTCCTGAGTGCGCCACTGCAGGCTATTGCTAAATTTAATTCGTAAAATTGAAGAGGACCAGTTTTGTCAGTCATTTTGTTACATCCAAACCAAAAAACTGCTATTTTACCATCAAAAACTGTCAATTTTTTTTCTATAGAATAATATGTCTCTTTTTTAGATACTTTTTTTCCAAAATCGTACTTTTCAAGATGTTTGGAAAAGAAAAAATTGTATACACAATTAAGATGGGACCCTTCGTGGTTCATTAGGGTACTCAAACAGACAAATTAATTTATGAACGAAAGACTTACCATTATTAATAACAGTAGCTTCAGTTATTGCAAAAGAGTAAAATATAAGGGAAAATGCAACTAAAACTTTGGTAACGAGCATCATACCTACAAAATGGTTCTTTAGGTGCAAGCGTATAGCAAGCACTTTATAGGTATCTATGACGAAATAATTAGTTCTCCTTATTATATAAAAATTGATTTTACGAAATTGTATAGTTAAAACAAAAATAATGGAAATTAAAATACAACAATGAAATTAATAATAATAAAAAGTTTTATTTGTTTTAAACTTTGTAGAAATAACTAGGAATTTCGTTAAATTAATTTTATATCTTTTTTAAGAGTCTCGATAGCCCAGTGCCGTGGGGGGGAGGGGAAGAGGCGTGTTAAATGTTTCATCCTTCACTTTTTCGGAAATTGCAAAAATAACTGAAAAATGTTAAATACGTTTTTTATCCCTTTTTTATTAATTGTTCTAGAATTGGGTATCGGGTTTGTTCCGGTCATACGGTATGACCAAATAGCATCGAATAATCACACAAAACTTGATAAATCACAAAAAATTTTCTATAGCGCTGAAACGTAACTAAAGGAATGCTAATGACATTATTCTCAAAAAATGATTGGTTCTAATTTTCTTAAAACATGAATTAGTTGTTGGTATAGCTTGATCAGCTGCTAAATTTTAAAAAAATAGTCGATGATATCGTGGTCTAATCCATGTATATTTACGAGTCTATCATGGCTTTTATTCGCGATATGCATTTTAGTATTGTATTAAAAAAGAAAGAGCAATCAAAACATCTGCCACAAAAACAGGTCTTTATTTTATTTTATTTTTTTTTTCGGGGAGAATCTTCTAAAGACTGGCACCCTGTGTGAGGCAGAGTAGTGTCGGATTCAACCCTGATGGGGCTGCCTACCGACTAAACTCCCTGTGTTCCAGGACCAGCGGTTTCCGGATACTTCTGGTTTTTCCCCTTTTTTATACTTATAGGAGTTATTTTGAATTTTTTCCAAGTATCAGGATAGCATGAGGTTTTTAGAGCCAAATTAAATACTTTACGTGCAAAGAAGTTTTGCAAATACGTATGCACAATCACGTCAGCGGAAAGACGGTATTTTATTAGGACCCACAGTTGCTTTAGGCTTCATCTTTTTTAGGCGATGCAAAATATTATCCTCAGTAGCATTGTTAATTGAGAGAGAATCAGAGAATCAGAGAGTTACCTCATCGACGACCGGAGTTGGTAAAATATATGAATTCTGAAAGAATTCGGCGAAAGCATTTGCAATTTCACTATGATCTTTAAGGTTATTAATGTTATTATCACCCATTGTCATTACTTCCGGAAGTTGTTTATTATGTTTCTTTTTGTTTATTGATTGCCAAAAGTTGGATGGGTCAGACGAGATACGATTTTCCACATTTTCGCAATATTGTTGATAAGTGGTAGTAAAATAAAATTCGAAAGGAATTAATTTTATTTTACTACCACTTTTTAATTTGTTTTCGTCTAAGCACTCAAAATGTCCTGGTCTTATTCATGGTTTTTAGTTTTTAATTTTTAAAAATCTTTTACATTCCTAGTATTAGTGGCACTTGAGCCCTTCGGTGCTGATGATGGTACTCCCTAGTACCGAAACATGTACACCACATTAATCTGACTTTTTTAATATAAGCATTTGTGGAGACGACTGTGAGTTTTTTTTCCTTATACTTATTAATTTAAGTTGATTATTTAAATAGGTATAAATTTTATTATTCATACAGGCAAGTAATTAAAATTAACAAAACCAAATACAAAAATTATAACTAAATATACAAATTAGTACAATGGTAACGACCCAAGTTTTTTACCATATATAAAAAGTAAAAACTATCATTTGCAATACGGGTTTTCCAATTCCAATACACTTGTCGAATAAAGTTAAGAGAAATCTTAAAAATATATTTAATTTTCATTTTAAAATATAAAGGAGGATACACACGTGGGTAAAAATTGAACCAACATAGTCCTAACGAATGAAATTGGAATGCCACTCCACTTGCTTATTGAGTAAAACTGTCTTAAATATTTTTCCCGCTTTTAGTCTTTACAGTCTTCGTTTAATCCTAATAGGATAATTTTTGTCTTTAAATCTAACACTTATATCTGTCGTCAAAGCTTTCTCTTTCAAGGTTCCATCAGATTCGATGACAAAGTTTTTAAGGATGGAAACCAAAAGTATCTTCATGGCCATGTAGGAGTAAGGCTTCCCTATAATAAAAAAATACGTTAGCAGAGCAGTTGGTACTAAAAAATATTAGGTTTTTTACATGCTCAAAAAGAACAAGTTATTATTATTTACGTTTTACAAAGTAGCTATTTACATACCAAGGGGGAAAATAGTGCTTTCCCTTCCGCGGATAGTTTGACGCCGGACGCGAAGTGGAACTAGAGAGGAAACGCTCTTGAGGTATGTAAAAGTATTATTTTCAATTATTAATATACCAAAAACTATTAAATTTAGTTATATTATGGTGCTTTATACGAAAAAGTATTGAAATTTCGAGGAAAATTCAAATATGTAAAAGTATGCAGGTTTTGGGGTCGAAAATGACGTAAGGTAGTAGAAAAACATCTTTTTTTAAAACCGACTAGAAAATATACACTTTCTGGACAATTTTTCGTCTAGAAAATAACCTTTTTCCGATCGCAAGACCGGAAAAGTGACGTTAGAGACAGGAAAAAAATTTTCCGGTCCCTGTTTTTTGTTTTTCCAATCGCTCTTTGATAATACAAGCTGCCTTGATTTCGTTACTATGACAACAACATTTCGATGTATTGTCGAGTGACAGTTCATTGATTTTTAATTTGTTGTTTATGTCAAACTTTTTTCGCGAGTTCGCAAATTAACAATATGAATTCAGATTTTGAATTATCCGACACGGAAAATGAGATTTCAGAAGAAATTTTGGAAGCAGCGAGGAAAGCTACTTACGATATATTGCCAGTAAAATCAAAAGCCCGTTACGAGAAGTCATACGACGCATTTAAAAATAATATAAAATAATTTAATGTAAGTATATCGAAGTGTCGGTTTAAAAAAAAAAATTGTGTGTGCTAAAAAACCACACGACAGAAGTGAAAACTTCAACAAGGTGAAATTAACAATATCAAATACAATTTTTCAATTTTGTTTCTTTTAGGCTAGGTTCGTAAGCAATCATAAAAATAACATAAACTTGGAATACGGGATAATTTTATTGCATACGAAAAAAGATATTTCCTAAAATTGAACAACCCTTGAATTTTTACATCTTCAACAGAAGTCAGAAATCATAATAAATTAGGTCCACGGAATAAGCAATTACGGTAAACCTTACTTCACCCTACGTAAATATATAATTTAAAAAATGCCAGAACATACCTGAGACGCAGACGAGTGTCTATACAACGCACACTGTTTGCGGCATGCTCGTGCATATAACGTTCATTCGGGTCAGTTCTGATTGAATATAACAGTTGAATTCGAGCGTTACACAGCCGAGTGTGACGCGTGACGGCTCAGTTTAATTCAGTGCCCACAAAAAGTGCTAAACGCGCCTAAAGAAGTTTTCACTTCAAAAATATTGTACGTCACGCAACCGAAAATTAGTGTTTTCCAGGTCTCTCCAAGCTTCCAGGACTCGCCTACGGTCGCCCTGGAAATGCTTGTCTCGACCTGAAAAACACTACTTTCCGGTCTTGTAACGTAAATTACTATTACCTATACATCCCCGAACTCCGGCGCTAAATGGCAGATATGCATACGGATGTCGTTTTTTGACAGCTTGAGGTAAGAAATGTTCTGGATAAAAATCGTTGGGTTTCTCCCATTGCTTCTCGTCTCTGTGGATGTTATGGATGGCGACAATCACAGATATGCCCTTTGGAATATGGTAACCTTCTGGAAATATAATGCAATATTTAGTGGTGTTAAAATAATTATAAAATAAATAATACATATAAATTTTACTTAATAATCTGTACTTGCAGAGATTTTAAGCAAAAGAGCTGAACGAGGAACCGAATTGATTAGAAATAGAAATATGTTGCTTATTGGTCAATAAAGTCGTAATTATACCCATTTGTAATGACGTCATTCTGGTGGCCAAGAACGTATGTTCCATCCTATTATTAATTAACCTAGGCGCTGTTTTATATTTTAAAGAAATCTTTTATCCTCGCCTTGATGAAGATAAATAAAGATGAACAGATATAACGGTATTAAAAATAATAATAATAAAAATAAAAAATGTATTCAAATATTTTGTATAACATATTAAACATTTACATATAATTATCAATTTTTGAATTAACCAAATACATATTCAGAGGTACTCACGCAGTAGATACTTGTTGTGAGTTTATTTTAAAATATTTATTTTTATTTTTAAAACTAAAAATAATTGTTTATGAAAATGATAAATTTTCCATTTAAGTTTGGACCGATTTACCAAATTTCAGATCGATAACGCTTTTAGGCTCTATTTTAAATCTAAACCTTTTTTATTTAATTTTTTTAATCTTAGCAGATTAATCTACTTTTGCTTGACAAAAATAATATCTTGATGAATAATCAACAAATAAACTCTTCTTTGGTCTAAGAATTTCTTGGGATTTCTTCTAATAGACCAGAATGGTAGCTTGCATTGTCCATGATTATTAAAGACTTCGGGAAGGTTCGAAACCAGCTGAGTTTAAAACCAGTTTTCGAAATTTCTTCTATTCATGTTGTCATGATAATCCCCTGTCTTTAACAAATTATAACAAATATTTTTTTATTACTTTTGTTTCAGCGTGAACCACAATATTATCGATGACCTGAAAAATCGGAGATAAATAACTTAAATTTAACCCTTATTCTTTTATAGATCTAAAATGTTGCAAAAATGTTATAATATATCCCAAATCATTTTACCAAAATATAAATTATATGAAGTGAAATACCACGCACTGAATACATTTTTGCATCTAATACAAAACTCTGAAAAGATAAGAAAACCATTTTTACCTTCACTGTTTTTTTATCCGTGTGCTTGGTGTCATCTTGCTAGCTATTACGAAATGATCCATTGATAAAGATCCACGTCTCTTCTATAAACACTGGAGTAAAACTTTCTGGACCTAAATTTTTATTTTTAATGTAGGTACTCCCTTAAAAAGTTGATTCTTTTATGTACAATGTCTGGTAAGTCCATTAAATGTATTCTATTGTTTGATTTCTTCCACTTAAAGCCTATACTTTTTATCCATCGTCTTAAGGAGTCGATTAAAAATTCAAAATAGTCATTTGGTTCTGACTATCTTTTGCTTTGAAGTCATATTTCAAATCAAAATTGAATTATTATGAATTATTCTAGGTTCGCCTAGTTATTCTAATAAATTGTGGAGAAAGACTTTGTGCTTTTCTTTTTCATTTAATTCCACTTTGAGTATGGACTACTTCTTCAAAATATTAAACAAAGATAAACAAAAATGACGTCATTATAAATGGGTATAATACGACTTTACAATCTGCCAAATAAATGATCTTACCCAATTCAGTATCTTGACTAGTTTCTCGCATTATAAACGGCGCAATCGGAAACAACCTTAATATCTCCTTCATAACCATTTCCAAATATTCTAACTTGGACAGATCGGTTTCTTGAATATCTCTATCTCTTCCTATCACAGCGAAAATTTCATCAGTCACCTTCTTCTGATAGTTAGGATACATGCCCAGTAACACTAAAGTGAAGGAGCATATGACAGTTACTGTATCTTCACTCTTAAATTTGAAGAAAAAATACATAGGTTTTTACTTGCTATTTTTTAAGTGTATGTTAGTAAGTTCAGAAATGTAATATTATTGTGAAACACTTTCTAAAGCACAACTCTTGTAAAAAAAACTCTAGTACAAAAAATGTTAATAGACCTACTGCTGAATACAAAGTTGACAAGTGATGAACTATTTCTGCATCGGTAGCGAAATCCGGTATTTCTTCTCTTATATCCAACATGTGGTCCAGCACAGTGCGTAAAGTGTCGTCTTTTTGTCCTAAGTGACAGTGATTTTCTTTTGTGGTTTTCAGGACCTACAAGATATCAGACAGAAGTATTCTTACAATTTTTACATTTAGAGAAGGCACGATAATTTTTTTATATAGGTATGCTGGTATTTAATATAATATCGATGGTTGAAAGGCAAAGCGTTATAAGCGACAGTTTAATAACTTTGCAGTAGGACGATTTAAAGTTTCCTAAGGCGTGTTTCTTGTAATAACTGAAAATACACAGAAACACAGCCTTTCATAACAAAGTTGCTGTCGCTTAAGCAATTTAGTGATCAATTGTATAAAATACTTTAAGGTTGGAGTATCAACATGCTTGCCAACATGTAACCTATTTCGCGTAGATTTATTTATGTTTTCTAGCTTTTCCACCAAATTTAAATAAAATCAGTATCGACTTGATACTCTATAGGTAATAATTGACATAATATTTAATAAATATCAAGGAATTTCATAACTTATTTTAGGAGAATTGTGTAGCGAAAAATATCGAGTAAGATTTTTTTTAACATTATTATGTGACTGTTCTTTCACTATACAATTCTCCCACAATTAGCAATAAAATAAATTGATATTTTTGTAGTATATCAGATATTACCTAAGTAATGTGCCGACGATACTGATTTTATTTAAATGTTAGTCAATAAAATAATTAACTTGAAACAATAACGCTAAATAGGTTATATAGGTTGGCAAAAGATTGAATGACGTTGATAATTCCATCTTAACAAACCTTACATTAAATGTTTGCAATTAGGTAACCGTTTTAACCCGCCAGAGTTCCTAACTTGCTGTATTGGGATATTTGCAATAGCTACTCTTATTTTTTCTTTCAAGAAATCTAAGGAATTATTGAAATTGGTTTTATACCCATTATAATAAATGAAAGTCGATAATTGTGAGACCGGGACTCCTACGTGCCAACTGATTTGGACACCTTCCAATCAATTTGTTCCCAAAGTGATGATTTGGCCAATCATCAAAAATAATTGAAAATTAGAACTGAAAAAAAATACAATAAATAAAAACTATTGTTTCTGACGAACCCTGTATAGTGTTTACCTGAAGACGACTGGAGATACTTACCAGTTGAAACGTTGTGAAATGAAAAACTAAAGGCAATGGAAGTCCAAAACACATCTATTAATCACGAACCCTGTATAGTAATCGCAAATCTAATAGTTGAAATTGTAGTTTCAACACTAGCAAAATTCATTTAATAAATCAAGGAATTGAAAAAAAAAAGATTTAAAAGAGTAAAAATGTTGTTTTTGACGAACCCTGTATAGTAATCGCAAATCTGATATTCGAAATTGTAGTTTTAGTACAAGCAAACGTTTTTATTAGGAATGACTTTTTCTTCTATACCTACTAATAAATAAGTTTTATCGTCAACCGTCAGTAAAGTCGTACATTATCAGAGTGATTTCCGGAAGTAAACGAATACTTTATTTTATTGTAAAATAAAATACTTTACCTGCCGCATTTGCGGCAGATAAATACTTTTATCTGCCGCAAATTAGTGACTTTGACAATTTTGACATTTATTATTTAAAAATCGTCTGGCACTGTCACGCCTCTCCCTTTATAATAAAATTCGATGAGTTATACCTCAATTTTTTATATTATAAATTCTAAACGGTTGGCGATAAAATGTTGTATGCACCACGTCAGTAAAGTGTCTTTATCGACTCGCCTGTTATTCGCCTCGCTCGCTTCGCTCGCTCATCTCATAATTTCAGACTCGTCCGATAAATAATCACTTTACTGCCTTGGTACATAAATAACTATTTCCTCTTCCAAACACACATAATAATATATTATTATATTAGAGAAAACACGAAATGTGTCGCTTAAGACCTTTTGCTTTTTAACCATCGATATATTCCAAAATAATATTGTCGGTTCTTCTTTGCTAAATATTTTTTTATAGTACCTTCCAAAAAAAATCCTGAATGATATTCTTGGCCTCTACTTGTTCCTTATAATTCTGAGTAAATCTATAAAAGAAGTCCACTTGCAACCAAGGTTTTGTGATTCTTCGGTGAACTAACTCGTATGCTCTATATTAAAATAATAAATATATTCATGAATTGTAAAATTGAAGTTTTTGGGTACCTATGTAACCTTTTACTTTTTTAACCTATTTATAATAGAAAAATAAACAAACTTTTTTTCGAATCTATGGTCTTTTTAAAACTCAAATTTCTATATATCCTAAAATCGGTCACTGGTATACGATACCTGCTAATACTGGCTAAAAATGTATCCAATTCTCCAGACTGGGCATTGGACTTTTGACCAACCACTGTCTCTAAAAAAAATTAAGGAATCGTTTGCGGTCGCTGTTCTGTTATACAAATTGTCCAAAAAATATGTGTACAAAGTTTGATGACATACTTCTAATGTAAAAATATTCGATTTAAGAAGATGACATACTTCTAATGTAAAAATATTCGATTTAAGAAGAAACACTATCATTTTCTTATCAATATTTCGTTTTCTCCAAAAGACGGCCAAATATCCATGTGTGGCTAGCAATAACCTACAGTTTTAAGTTAAAAAAAAAATCATAGATAAATTAATAAAAGCATAGGACGAAATTTAGTCACAATTGCTCACATTTCTTTTCTGCTTTTATTAATTTATAAACCAACCTTTTTTAACGCAAAAAACTGTAGGTAATTATACTCCAAAGATAAGTATTAGTCGATTTTTGGATAAAATTAAGAAGTACCGAAATATTGAACAAAAAACGTAATGTCGAAGGCGTCATTAGTGTTTGCTTTTAACCCAACTTGGTTATATACAGTGTGTGACATAAAGGTTGGGAATAAATTAAACGGTGAATTCCTTAGTAAAAAATGTTACAGGGTGTTAAAAAATTCCAAGAATTTTGTTTTTGTTCAATAACATTTAAAAACTATAAGATAATTAAACAAATTTTAGGCAAATATTCATTTGCCCTAGTGGAAGTAAAAAAATTGAGAAAAATTAGTTTAAAGTATGTCATTTTTGAACCCTTATTTTGAGCACCTTGTATAAAATAGATAAAAATCTATTAAATTTATAGTATCTCTTGACCTTTTGCCACTAATATCACACAATGCCATGATTTAAAAAATGCTTTTAGATTGTGTTTTCGATTTTTTTTCCAGGCCTGCAAATTTTTTTTTTTTTAGTTTTTACTTTATGACTCCTACTCATACTAGAGAAGTGAATTCCATAAAATTATAAAAAGAATTATAGAAGACACCAAAAACCTAAAAATGAAAAAAAAGACAGGGTGTCCTATTTAAAAAAATGTAATTTCATGTTGTCACACTTTTTTGGGCCACCCTGTATATGTGAAAATAATTTCCTAAAATACATCCTGTATTACAGTTCAAGTCAGGGTATGAACGAAAGCCCTAACTTAATTCCCATAGGAGCTATGATGAGCCTGACGTACTATTGCAGGATCCTGTAGGTAGATTATGCTAGTTTTCTTACCATTTACGAAGTCTGTTGTTGCCCTGTGAATAAAGTGCTCAATGTTGAACGTGGACTGATCCGCTTTCTCTTCCAATAATTCAACAAGAACTTTTGTATGTTTCAGGATCACTGGAAAATAATTCATTATGTTTCTTTTTAGAAATAATGGCGATAAAAGCCTTCTGTCCTTTTTCCATTTTGGACCTGTGAAAAAATAATATAATAAGATACATTAGCAAAAAGGAATTTACGTAACTCCTAGGAGTTGTTGAACAAGCCCGGAAAATATTGTCTCCCAGACCAAGCCGTAGGCGAGTCCTGAAAGACTGCGAGTTCAATAAAACAGTTCGGCGCGCACTATTTTTTTGGCAACCGTCCGGAAAGTACCCATTTCCCAGACGCTTTCGTATTTCCAAGACTAGGCCGAAAAAGTGCTACTTTCTCGCAGAAAAAGCATCCGGGATTATTTACGAACGGTTGCCGAAAAATTTTATTTACAAATTAGAAACTTCGGTTGTGCTGTATTATGGCACTTCTTAAAGGTCCCTTTTTTAAAATTGTTTTTCATTTCCTTACCTGATCCTGAAATAAGCCCTTCTCCATTAAATTCCTTTAGAAATTTATATACGTCATCTTTTACAGCAAACGTCATGGATGAAAATATTTTCTAAAAATGATAAAGAAATCTAAGACCTTAAGACATAGAAATTTGTTTTTAAGTAACAACCAATATATACCTCCACTTGTCGGGCTTCTCTAAAAATTATGCAAAATTTTGGGCCAATCCAAAATCTCATAGGACTAGGATAACTGGAGATACATTTTACTGCTTTTTCAAAAATATCTAAAAACATAACAATTCATTTTAGTAAAAAAAATTATTATTTTATAAAAAAACTTATAAAACCATGCGAAATATTACCTTCATCTTTGCACCAAAAAATTAATCCATTGCCTAAAATCGGGACAGTTTTCGGTCCTGGAAATTTCTCGGAAAAACTGTAAAAGTCTTTTTTGTTCCATAAATATTTTCCTACGATTATGGCCACTATAATAATAATTTCAACAAAATAGGAGATTACGCTCATCTAAAAATATACAGAATGACAAGGGTCACCTAAATTTATTTTTACGATTAGAGGACTGTAATTTTTGCTTCTATCTGAATGAGCAAGTATTAATAGCAAATGAATTAGGATTACCTTAAAAAACAAACATATTTTTAAAATCAACATCTCACATTAAAGTAAAGTTTAAACTGTAAATAAGAGAGAACTAAATAAATTGCACAATAATTGCTTAGTGCCAACTACCAACCCTACCAATCAATGGTAGTAATATCTACTTCTATGGGCATTGTAACCTCTTTTTTGATTTTCTTGTAATGACATTACTTTATTGTAGTCAGGACAAAAAAATATTAAATAAATATTGAAAACAAAAAAGTATAATAAAAAATCAGGTTCTTTAATTAATTAATCCTTCCAGGACGACATTTTTCTGGGCACGGTTAAATAGGCATTCCTTATAGCTGGTGCCATTTGACATTTTAAATTTAGTTTGTCTGCTGGTTAATGGTAAAATTCTATTAAATGTAGGTAACTAAACTTCCGCCTCGATATTAAATCTTATTTTCCTCAAAATAAAAAGATACTTGGAGTGGTTTATTTTGAAATAAAAGAACTGTAATAAAACACTATAAGCAAACAACCAAGAAAACCATCATGAAAGGTTTTTTTTACTTTTGTAAATGCATTTAACGCTGACTAAATATGCCCAGTCTAATGTTCCATTCACCAGACCCGAATGGTGTTGAAATAAACGTTTGCTAGATAAGAGGTCGACATTACAAAACCCAAGAATTATAGTGAACTTGATATAATAGTTTATTCTATAAATGGAAACGTGCCTATTACATCATAGTACAAACACCATTACCTTGCATTTTTAGACCTTATAAAAGGGCAATTAAATCAATGACTAAGGAACTGTCAACTATGGATCAAAAAGTAATAACGTATGCTGGTATTGAAGGGATAGAAGAAAATAATTGTTTTACTTTTCTAGGTAGGTATATTATACTATTATTATACAGGGTGTCTCTAAAAGGTGCGGAAAAAATGCTACCACAAGTTTCTTAGGCTTAAATATGACGATCTAACCCAACTTACCTCAGTCAAAAGTGGATGATTTCGGAGATACCCAAGTTCAATGTGTTTTTCATAAATATTTTTTTTAATAATCGGTGTATTATTGTCACAGTGTTTGGCTGGGGGGAGGGGGGTTGTTTGTGGGATAAAAATCAAAATATGTCCTTATTTTTATTGTAAAATTTAAAGGGCGCCAACCGTGGTACCTTGAACACTCTGTATTGAGCTTTTAAATAAACATTCTTATTTTCCAAAGTATTTTATCTAAAAAAGGTAAAAGTTGATTAGAGCAGCCGTTTTTAAGATATCTGGATTTAAAAAATTCACTTCGTGTATGGCCAGGTCTAAATTATTGTAATAATCGAAAACAATTTGAAGCGAAGGCGTTAAATTAAAATAACTGTCACTAAAACTAACTGGTGTCAAACGAATCTAAAAACAATTCAAGCATACATTTGAATGGTTTAACAATTTTCATATTTCTTTTCGTCATGGCCATACTAACGAAGAAAATACCGATATGTTATTGGTTTTTGGACATTGCCAAGGAAATGGTTTAGAATCTTGCAGAGCATGGGCGTCGTTTGGGGGGGGGGGGGGCATTCCCCTTATTATTGACAAAAGTTGACTTATTGACAATTATTTATGTTTTCACAAGTTAGCAGTAAAAGAAAGAAAGATAGTATTATTTTATTTGATAATTTGATAATTTAACCAGTCGGTCAAATTCGCGGAAATTTTTTGCCGGTATTTTGACTATTTTTCTTGTTTATTGAGGTTTAATATGGTTTAATTGAATGTATGAATTTATTATTTGGAGTTTTCCTTTATATTTTTGTTATTATTTTGGGGTAGTAAAGACTTATTTTAATAAAAATGAATAGTTTTAATGCCAAGGCGACTATGAATGTAGAATATTCGAGAAACAATTTTAGCTCATTAAGTATTGAGCAAAAAATTGAAATTAAAATTAAGTGAAGACCTAAACTCGAAATTAACTTGATATAAAGTGTAAATCTAGGGACTTTATTGTTATTGATAAGTTTGCTGCAAATAAAAACAGAAGAATGAACTTTTAAACAATGTACCCACTAATGAAAAATAAATGGGTTTTCTTATTTTTTTATCTTATTTCATTTTCAATAAAATAAAAAGGTAGGTAGGTAATCATAAAATTTTAAAACATTTACTAATAATTATTGACCATATTTGGGCGTGGTCTTAAAAAATTTTCTCCTGCGGCGCATTTCACCTGCAGCGGGCTTTAATTACACCTCCAAGTTAACAAATCACGAGCCGCCATTGCCCCCCCCCCTCTAAGAAACCGTTTAACGCCGCCCATGTTGCAGAGTATACAGTGAATCGCCCTTTACCAAACCATAAAGCAGTTGAACTCCAGGTGAGGAAGATATTCTAAATAAGATTGAGGAAAATCCTAAACTCAGCAGCAGACGATTGGTCTTAGAGGTAGGGGTATGCAAAGACACTATTAAAAAGTGACCAGAAATCAACTATTGCACCCATTTCATGTTCAGCGGGTACAAGATCGTTTACCCCATGATTAAACCACACCTAGTTTTCTGCCGGTTTACCCAAGAACACAAGAACATAGAAATCAAGAAATCAATTCCACAACCCTAGTTTGTATAGTATTCGCTGTTTTGTTTCGATAGCGAATCTATAACAATTGAATTGCAAAAGCAAAGACGCGCGGGTACTCGCTAATTATAGTATAAATACAATGACATGTCTAATTACGTAGACAAAAAAATGGTACTTATAGGCTGTTTTAAGAACTTATGTGCTAACAAACCAATCTTTGCCTCATTTTTATATCAGGAAATAATATCAAAATACTGAGATTTTTTTAGCTGAGGGCATGTAAGTAAGAAATGCCAATGAAATTAACGTGAGTTGCGACATTATTTTAAGGTTTTAACCAAAATTTATTTAATAGTTAACCACAATTAATTAATTAAAAATGTATTTAACGAACCATTATATTTCCCATTTAAGTCGCAAAAAACATCTTGGGAATTAATTAAACTTGTATGTATTAAATAAAAATGGGACCTACCTTTTCTGTAAAGTTATTTCCTATGGAACCATTTTATTAAATAAAACGTAGACTCGTAGACCCTGTCACAAAGAATGAACTTATAAAATAAATAAAAACAAAACAAGATAGTTTATTATGAAAAAGTTTATGCATATAAATAAATTAAACTGTACTTTAACCAACTGAAGTCCTTACAAGCTATAAATAAATTATACAGCGTGGTCAAAGAAGAACGTGGTGGAAGGCTACATACCTATTTATAGACAAACAAAATTTCTATGCATTAATTTCGGAACAATGGCGAAGGGCAGGTCTATATTCGATTAACTGTAAACCTAATAAAATTAATTAAGCAGTATATTAATGGGGGGAAGGGGGCGATCGCCCCTGTCGTCCCTTCCCCTTTAAACCGCCCCTGCTAATATACAGCATCTGTCCAAATTTGGTAACCAAATGGGTAGGTAACTTTTTATTTTTGATTTTATGAGAAAAAGTTCATAAAAAGTTTGACTCGTTATTAAAGTAAGATTGACATTAAAAAAAAAAATCGACAACATACGTGATCTCCCGTTTATTCGCTCGCATTTTAGTTTGAAAAGGTCCACTTTTCCACAAGGTGCGGAAAAATGTATATTTCCGCATGCATAAGATTTTGGAATAAAAAATTAAAAAATGCTTGTAGGAAAAATATTGATCCTAACTCAGGCGGAAAGTCACTTTTCTGCTTTCAACTGCTTACCCGGGTAACGGAAGTTGTGTTCAGAAAAGTGTCTCTTTCCGCACTTGTTAGGATAATAACTATATGGAAAATTTAAATTAAATATTAATCAATGTGAAAATGCTTCCTGTGGGGACTGGGGACGTAATAAATAAATGGTTTGCAAGGACAAACCTCAAACTCTTATTAAATTAAAAAACCGTATACGACAAACATGTCATTGTGAAGAAATCCAAGCCGAATATAATATCATCTTAAAAAAGTTGTAACACCTAAATCTGTCATTGTGTGTTCACCCTGTATAAATATATAAATGACGAATGACGGTAGTACTAATGATGAAATTAGCAACTAAAAAACATAATTTATAGAATACTTATTACAACACCTGTTGATAATGGATGACTATTATACACCCGTTGTTCCTTTTTAAAATTTTTTGACTATTTCAAGGTTTAAACCATTTATCTTATTAATGCACAATGTGAATCAAATTAATTAAAAAGCATATTATATGCCATTTTCAGTACGAATACAGTGGATCAATTGAAACCCGTCAACTTATATTTTTAATTGAGCATTTTTACCAAAATAGTATGCTATATATACAGCGTGTCCAAAATTCTCAACGTCATTATATCTATTGCCAACCTATAACCTATTTCGCGTTGCTTTTTTTAGTTTATTATTAGATTAACTAACATTTAAATAAAATCAATATCGTCGGTACAATATTTAGGTAATATCTGACATATAACAAAAATATCTATTTATTTTATTGCTAATTTTGGGATAATTGTATAGTGAAAGAACAATGACATAATAATGTTATTAAAAATCTTACCCGATATTTTTCGCTATACAATTCTCCTAAAATATTTAATGAAATTCCTTGATATTTATTTAATATGTCAATTATTATTACCTATAGAATATCAAGTCGATACTGATCTTCTTTAAATTTTGTATAAAAGCTAGAAAACATAAATAAATCTATGCGAAATAGGTTATAGGTTGGCAAGCATGTTGATACTCCCACCTTAACATATGGGAAACTTTTTATTTTTGACTTTACAAAAAAAGGTACTCTTCATAAAAAGTTCTGCTTGTTGATAAAATAACACCCAAATCAAAAATTTTGAGCCCGCATATACTGGGGTGTTGTTAAGCAAGTAAAAAATATTAGTGGTAGGTGGAAAACTATATTTAATAATTTCAATTACAAAGTACATTAATGAATAATACACCAAATTTCAACATGACCACTATTTTTTTTCCATACAGACGGTTGTACGTCGTGAAAATTCCATTACTGCATTTCTAACCATCTGAGGGCAAATTTCTTGGACACATTCTCTGATAATTCTCTCTAAATGGTCTATGGTTTCAAAAGGTCTGTGGGTATAAACTTTTGGTTTTAAGAATCCCCATTAAAAAATCCAAAGGTGTTAGATCTGGTAACCTTGGTTGCCAAGCAAATTCTGACCTGCGTCTAATCCACCTATGTGGAAATGTTCGGTGAACATCGCCTCATCTGAAAATAATATTTTTGTTGCGAAAAATGGGTCATCTTCTACCTCACCTTGAAACCAAGAGCAAAACAAAAATCGTCAATCAAAATCTCTAGGATGTAGTTTGTAAAGAAATTTTGGTTTGTATGTTTGGCAAGTCTCGATATCGTCTATAACTGAACTTAATGCAAAATTTTTTCTAGAATTTTCGACATTGCCGGAAGAATACTAATTATTCTTAAATCCGAAAAAGTTTTAGGGTTATTAGTTTTGGCAAGGGGTTTCCCTATGGCAACCTTCCATGAGTCAGGAAAATATTTATGCTCTATACAACAATTAATGATATTAATTGTAATGTAAAATATAAACATCAATAAACGGACTGCAAAGTTTTAGCATCTCCATTGAAATATTGTCAGTACCAACGCAGTCGGTTTTAATAGAATGTATGACTTTATTGATATCCTCCACTGTACTTAACTGAAATCTAAAGGCGATATTTTCTCTATACCTATTATTGTTGTAAAAATTTATTTTCTCGTTACCTTTGTTAGATACGTTTTGCAGAAAAGAGCCGAAATAGTTGTTAATGTTATCGGAGTTGGATAAGTTTGGGGGTAAACTATAATTTTGGCAAGTACGAATATTAAGGTCTCTTAATGTACTCCAAGTCTTAAAAATATTGTTTTCAGAACATACATTTTCAAGGTAGCGTTTTTAGCTCTTCTGACAAGTGTAACTGATTGATTGCGAAGTTGTTTATATCTATTTCTATATTATCGTCGCTACTATTTTTTTTAAATTTCTGTAAAGCCTTAGATCTTAGTTTTTTGACTTGTTTTATCTCATCAGTTAACCAGGGTGCTTTTGGTTTAGTAATGCGAGCTTCTTTAACTGGAGCATGTTTGTTAAATAAATTTGTTAGCGATTGATTAAATAAATTAATTTTTAAGTCGACATCTTTTGCTCTTAAAATCGTGAGCCAATTAATACTATATAGGTCTGCTAGAAAGTTTTGGTGATCAAAATTGTTGTAACAGCGGTAATTTAATTAAAATTTTAAGTTTATATTAAGCATTGTTTATTGTATTTTTTATATGAGCTTCAAATCAGTGTTGATTATTATTTTAAACGATTAGATTTTGGACGGACCGATTAAAAGTAAACTTGTTTTGTTCTCACAAATACGGCCGTGATAGGTAGATACATACCTTAATGCTGTAATCTTCCTCAATGTGCTGAAACATTTACAAACGAAATCTTTTTCTGCTTTTATTAATTTATAAATTCAACCTTTCCTAACGTAAAACCGTAGGTAATTGTACTCCAAAGAGGAGTATTTGGCCGATTCTTGGATAAAACGAAGAAGTAACGAAATATTGATTAAATAACGAAATGGCAAATGCGTCCTTATGTAGGGGTTGAAAGTACAAATTAAATTATTTCTTTGAATGATTTTTATTTCCAATGCGTGTAAAAACCAAAAGCTGGGTTAAATCTTTGACCCCAGTTAACATTTACACGTGCATTTTATTTTTTACCGGCGTTTTCAGTGCAAGGTTAACACTTTCGCAATTATTTCCATAAAAAATAAAACATACAAGCTATAAAATAAACATTACATTACAACATACTCTCTTATATCCCCTGTTCCAAGAAAATAACTAGATGACCGAGAACAAGATTTTTAAAATATTACGAGCTAGTATTTTTGCCAATGACTTCCCAAGTTTTTACTATTCTAATGTCTGGTTGCACAACGATCTTAAACAATAACACTAGTTTACAGCCAATTTGCAACTGTAATGTAAAAAGCATTTTTTTGTTCATTTTTGGACTCTAAATGCGGAACTGATCGTAAAAACTTCCTAACATGGAAGGTTTTTGAGTTATAATTTTTTCAGCAAGAGCATGCTGAAGTATTTTTGCTTCTAAATTACAACTTACAACAATGGAATTTACTAGCCACTGGAACCAAAGTTACAACATTTAGGAACCATAACCTCGTTTTTTACTATGCATGATAAAAAGTGTGTTTGTGTTAATATATAGGTTCATCTAAAAAGTTTAAAAGCAAAGCTGCTTCATAATGGCAACAAAAGACCCACTATTCTTCTTGCACATGCAATTGACATGAAGAAGGCAACACGAAAGTATGTCACTTATTCTAAATGCAATAAGATATGTCTGCAAATATGTGGTGACCAAAAAGTTAGAGGACTATACTATTATTAGGGCTGCAGGGTGGATTTACGAAGTATTGCTGTTTTTCTTTGTCTTTGGAATAGCAACATAGAGCCATTACCAAGTAACAGAATGACTTCCGTGAGATCAAAATATTCCCGATCAAGCTAACGTAAAAAGCATACCTCTCCTTAACTAAGTGATGTTAAGGTGGGAGTATCAACATGCTTGCCAACATGTACAGGGGCTTCGGAATTGCTCTGGGGGCTTGGAGCCTGGATCTCAACTAGGGTTGCAAGATATGTTGAAAAAAAAAGCGGACAAAAGGATTTGCGCCGCAGGCGAAAAAATTTTGGGTGCCACGCCCTTTTTTGGGTAAAATAACCGTAAAGCTTGATACGCAGATCTGACATCACGGCTGCCAACGTGTAGAAAATATTAGCGGATAATTAAAAATAGCCGTGTTTTTGAAAAAAATATTTTTAAAATATTGCATTTTGTATTGTATTTTAGACGACTTTGTCTTATTTGCTACAAAATCCGAAAAATCACTAAAACTGGGGTATTTAACGAAAGTTTTCACTAAATCACTTTGGATTGGTTTCGAAATCATTAAATCTAGTGAAATTTCACCAGACCTGGCAACCTTGAGACCAGGGACTTTCCAAATTCTCTACGTGCTCTCAGCTAAGTGGCAGACCAGGGTTGCTAGATATAGCAAAATTTAATTTTCAAAGACAAAATAATTTTTTCCTAAATATGATAACCTGCTAAATTAAAAAATGAAACGACAACTGCAGATAAATTTTATAGAAAAAATTAAATTATCAAATCTCAAGTAACGCACGTTCGCAAACGAATTGCTATTAGTATCATTATTATGTAAACGTACTGTGGGGGTTAGGCTATGGGGGCTAGGCCCCCAAAGAAATATGGCTCTGGGGGCCCAAGCCCCCAGAGCCCCCACGGAATCGGCGCCTATGAACATGTAACCTATTTCGCGTAGATTTATTTATGTTTTCTAACTTTTACACAAAATTTAAATAAAATCAGTACCTATCGACTTGATATTCTATAGGTAATAATAATTATTGACATATTAAATAAATATCAAGGAATTTCATAACTTTTTTTAGGAGAATTGTATAGCGAAAAATATCGGGTAAGATTTTTTTTAACATTATTATGTCATTCTTCTTTCACTATACAATTCTCCCCAAATTAGCAATGAAATAATTTGATATTTTTGTTGTATATCAGATATCACCTAAGTAATGTGCCGACGATATTAATTTTATTTAAATGTTAGTCAATACGTTGATAATTCCACCTTAAGGAGGAATATTTGTTTAACCATAAATTAGAAAAATACTAAGTTTGAAGTATAAAGTATAAATATTATATAAAAATGTTTGTATAAAATGAAAATAACTAATATATTATTATTCTATAATTCAAAATCTATACGTGGTGGAAAATTTTGGTTGCTAAAATCGACTTAATACTTCTTGCTGTTTTCACAGGTATTCTTCTTATTTATTCTTCTTTTTGCTGAAGTTAAAAAATACCTATCGTTGTATTTAAAATTTTTGAGAAAAATGAAAAACCTGTTGATTGTGCTAAATAGCGCCCTCTAGCTATCGCAATGGAATTCAGAACGACTTCGTCTTTTACAAAATTGATAAACCAAAAGAATCCCTATTTAGCGAGTTCAAATTTGTTAAATTCCGATAAGCCAAACCAAAGTTGTAAATATTTTTCATAGCAATATTTGACCCCTCCTACCTCTCTTAAAAAGAAGCTAGAGCAAAAACTCAAAATCAAAAGTTGTCCAGAATTTTCATAAGTTTAATAAAATGCTACCTTTGATAGATGTTTACTATGAGGATTTTTGAGATTATACAACTCAATGTACATAATTCCCATATAGCTCGAGAGGCTTAATAAGTGATAAGCCTTTGGGATTATCGCTTTTGGTGGAACGATTGTTACTGTCATGGTAACACATAATCAAATATTTAATTGTGACATAATTTTAAAAAAATGTCAAACCAAACGAGATTTGGAAGTGTGTCGCACTGGAGTAAATAATATTTATTATAATAATTGTAACTTTGTTATCAATAATAATAAAAATGAATAATTATTCAAATTATGGTTCGTTATATAATCTTTTGAATACCACTCGATGTTTTGGGATTACCTACTACTTTTACCTGGCACTCAACGAGTTACCATCAGCAACACCACTCCTCCTTCGGAGTCGTGGTGTTGCTAGGTAACACGTTTCGTGTCAGGTAATAGTAATTTACGTTAGAAGACCGGAAAGTAGTGTTTTTCAGGTCGAGACAAGCATTTCCAGGGCGAGCCATAGGCGAGTCCTGGAAGCTTGGAGAGACCTGGAAAACACTAATTTTCGGTTGCGTGACGTACAATATTTTTTTTAAGACCGACATTTCGATATATTTTATAATCTAGTTTGACATAAAGAACAAAATTAAAAATCAACGAACTGTCACTCGACAATACATCGAAATGTTGTTGTCAATCAAGGTATCTTGTATTATCAAAGAGCGATTGGAAAAACAAAAAACAGGGTGACAGTGACATTAGAGACCGGAAAAGTGACATTAGAGTCCGGACACGATTTTTCCGGTCTCTAATGTCACTTTTCCGGTCTTGCGATCGGAAAAACGTTATTTTCTAGACGAAAAATTGTCCAGAAAGTGTAAATTTTCTGGTCGGCTTAAAAAAAAGTATTATTCGGTAATCCCGAAACATCTTGTGGTATTACATTCGAAAATCCCGCTTTTTGTTTGGCTACTATAGTTACCTACGCCCGCTAGCGACCAACCCAGAAACTTAAAAATAATTTCCAGCGATTTATTTTAGTCACTTTTGTAGTAAATATTTTTGTCTCAAACTGTACGGTAAACGGTTTCCGAGATACAGCCCGGCGTTCCTTTTTAGTGGTACACCCGGTAAAAATGGTTTGTATCTTTACTAGCCACTTTTCACTTTACTCCTTCTTAAATCCCTGAAGTCTTTGTATTTGTAATTAATAAATTATCAGTTTGACAAGATAGGCCCGGGCGTCGTTCAACCCCTCGACCTCTCGGGTTTTGTCAAAATGCCATTTTAACATGACATGATATTTGTCGAATTTTAATCAGGAGGGCCATGACAGAAAGGCAATAATAAAAATTGAAAAAATAATGTAAATCTGCATTTTTCGCTATTATGTAAATGAAACAATGTACGACATTATTATACAAATTACCAATTACAAATTAGTATTAAAATAAATAATTTATTCTAAATAAACGAAAACAATTTGAATAGGTCACTGTTCTATTGCACCTAGTGGCGGGAGGGTTGTGAAAGATTAAATAAATTTTGTTGTGGGAAAGTGCACAACAAAACTGCAACACAAAAAAATGCATATATTGTGCAATGAACAGCGGCGCAGTTATAGCAGAAATTATATAGGATTTTAAATTGTATCTTCTATCTGTCTATCATATAACATGTATACATTCTATCATATGACATGTCTATGAACACTTACTTGTAAAATAAAAGACCTGGCAGTAAATCAGTTTTTGTACATACCTGTTACTGTCTTGTAATATTGTTTTGTTATAATGTTCTTACAACGTTATTGTAATGTTCACAAAAACCTTTAAATATCATTACTATTCTCACAATACCCTAACATTGTTCTTATCATCCTAATGTCAAAATTGTAATTTCACTACCGCTACCGCTAGGACGCAAACGTTGCTACATTTTGCTCACTCTATACCAGTATGGAATATTCCGAATAATTTGCGTACTGTTCTGGCTGTAAAGGTACATTTTTCATTTGCTGCCATTCAACAGCTTTTCTTGAAACCGGCATTATATTATCGCTTCACAAACACTGGTCAATTTTCAATAGTTAAGAATTCAGTCAACTCGGATAAAACCCAAAAAGGGTGTGTCTTTAGATTCTTCGACAACAGAGTATTATTCTAGAGTTAGAGTATGAAATAATTGGTGTATATTTCCAAGTTCCCTTACCAAGTTTGGCCAACTTTTCAATTCAATTTTGTTGTTGGGCGTATGCAGTTTGGAATCTTCTGCGATTTCAAACTGGGGAGTGTTTATTAAGGGGAAGGAACTCACTCACGACCACTGATCATACAGGGTGTCTCACGGTGAGCGTTCATTAGAATATTACTATTATTATTTTGGGAAGCAATGCCCCTTGAATCCTGCAAATTCGGATAACGCTCTCTTTAACTGAAATAACAGCGACCGTATGCGGGAGTCGCCGGAAACTTGCTTATTTTAAATGTATAATATATTATATAATTTATTTTTGTCCTTTTTTGATTTCCAATGACTTTAATTAAAAGTTTTTGTATCCTACCCTATCCGTTTCTGAGAAGAAAATTTTAAATTGAATATATTATTAGATAAAAGACGGAAACTGGAAATTCCGGTTATGGAATTAGATATTTAATGTGCTCGATACTGAATTGTCGGAAAGTGTTAGATATAGAGAAGTGGAAAAGTAAAATTTTTATCAAAAAAGGTAAAAAACTCCATTTATATACAGGGTGTTCCTAAATATCATGTAAATACGAAAAGGGGTAATTCTCTGGCTTATTTAATGACCAAAAATTCATATAAAACGCTTCGTTGCCGATCTACAGGGTGTTGAAATTTCAAGATTTTTTTAGTTTTATCATTATAGTTCTTGTAGTTTTTGAGATATTAAGCTCTAATTTGGAATATGGGTTACGCTGTAGGGCTTACATCATTGGGCATATCAAATGGTTTTAAGAATCTACAGGGAGATATTTTTTCAGGGATCATGCCCCCTTTTCTCTTTTTTCTTTTTTTTATATGAATTTATAAGCCAAAGAATTACCCCTTTTCGTATTTACATGATATTTAGGAACACCCTGTATATACGATGCTGTTGCTGGTTCCTTCAATACTTCAATGGATAGATCAGAACATTTCTTACACGATAGCGGCAAAATTTTGGTGTATAGGTAAAGTGTATACGATCTTAGTTGAGACAGACAAAAAAACTAAAAAAAATTTGATGACAGACTTGTCAAGTCCACGTGGACTATCTTCGAACATCTGTATAGGGAGCGATCAGTACAAATTTTGTTATATTTGTATTGTAGTGTCAGTGTGTGATGCAGTAAATCAATCGTACCCCCAATATTTACGTTGTCTCAACTGACTTCGTATGAAGTATACCCTCTGCAGGCGTGGGAAATGTCGTTGTTGTCGCCTTCGACATTTTGACGTATGCCATGACGTATTGGTCGTAGTCGAACCATAACCTTCTCGATTTTAAGGAAGTGAGTGAGGCAGCATATACTAGCCTCTATGCAAAGGCACTATGAGGGATCCAGATGACAGTTTGGTTTTGTATCTTTGGTCCACGAGTTAAACGTCAAAATGTCACCTGCTTTTATTTCTGTCTGCCTGTATATCTGCTTCACTTACTATCCTCCTTAAATACCAAAAGGTAGTGATTTATTAATCTAATATAGGTGAAATTAAACTCAAAGTCGTCTCCACAAATATATTAATGGTCAATTAATGAGGTGGTGAACATGTTTCGATATCATCAACACCATAGAGCGCAAGTCACTCACATGAAGGAAAAATAAAAAAAAATATTTTCTAAAATATTAATTTAATATTTTGAAGTTATGAGGCTTTGCACGCACTTTCTAAAGCTTTTTAAACGTATTTTTTTAATAAGAATATATACAAATACTTCTTTGAATGTTCCACTACTGATCAGTTCTCTTTGGGGCCATTAGGCAAGCTAAGGTTATCAATTTAATAAAAAAAATTCCCATTAACTCGATCTATATTTTACTTTATTAGCCTTTTCAACAGTGGCCGTGCAAAATTATAGAATATGCCATTCACCTGTATGTATATAGAACCAACCATAAGTACAATATAACCAATAAAGTTCAAGTGTTATTGCCAATTGTTGCTGTTCCATTTCATTAGGTTTATATTTAATACTGAGGTATTATAATATTAAAAAGACGAATTTATACAAATAAAAATTATTAATTATTTTAAAGAATTTAATTTAAACTTGATAGTGTATTATGTTAAAAAATCAATAAAAAATGTAAAAAAAAATAGAAGTGCCAATTATTCTATCACAAACTCAAAAATAGATATATATTTGGCTATCGGCAAAACAATGTCTTATATAGTGGTATTTCTTGTGCTGTTGTTGTGTGTCCTGTATATTTTTAAAAGAAGACAGTTATATTATATCTCGTGGCAACTTCCAGGACCACCAGCGCCCCTTCCTCTAATTGGAAATGGGTTATCTCTTATGTGCGATTATAAAGGTAAGATTCATGATGTTCCTAAAATTATTTCCTTCCGTAAGGGCACGATTTATTAATCTGCAACTTATTTTTAAGCGTGTATCATCAATCGAACCCGCTTTCTTTACTTTTTACAGTTCAACACCAACAACAATCATCACCCTATGTAAAATAAACTCAATTTTTGACCCCTCTTATTCAAATATTCTATAATTTGTGTTATATAAATGGGGCAGCTTTAAAAATTATTTTTTCCGAAAGAACGGCCCAAATTAAAGATATTATTATGTTACAAGTACAGGTTTAATTAAGTACTGGTGATATTCAGTGACAGACGAACGCCTGCCACCGTTTTTAAAATATTTATCTTGGCGTCCGTTAAAAATATGATTGTAGAAGTCAAATGTACAAAAATTACGTCATTATCTCCACTATTATCTAAAATTGTGACTGATTGATTCATTGGTCAACGCTCAGCCCAAACCCCTAATCCTAGACTCATGATATATCGAAGATATCTTCCGATAATGTAGGCTGGTGCTAGTAGTGGCCTAAAAACTGGTATATAAGTTCTTGTAATAAAATAATAATATACGTGTTTCGTAATTTTTCCAAAATTCACTTATGGGTTGAAAACGGAGTTAGAAAAGTTTATATTGGAAATATTACTCGCGAAAGTCATTTAAAAGTAGCTAAGCTATATAAGTATAAATATAGTTTAAAATAATTATTGAAATTCTTAATATAGGCAGAAAATAATAATGAACGATAAACATTAGTATTATTGTGAAAAAAGCGTGGGGTGCTCGATATACGAAAAATATAGCACAAAGCGCCCCACGCTTTTTTCACAATAATACTAATGTTTATCGTTCATTATTATTTTCTGTCTATATTAAGAATTTCAATAATTATTTTAAACTATATTTATTTTCCGCTTTTTAGTTTGATTAATTATTAAAGCGTGTTTTTTAGTTTTTTTAAACTATATTTATTTTTCATTTTTTAGTTTGAGTTATTGTTAAGAAAAATTTTTTTGAGTAGATTGAGCTAGATTAGTATATTTATCATTGTATTGTCAGCGGTTCTTGATAAGTCTACAAAATTGAAATTAAATCTGACCGTTTAAAGTGGGTCAAAATCGGGTTCAAAGAAGTCGGTTACGGACAAACAAACATACAGGCGAAGCTAATAAAAGGGTGTTAAATAAATAGGCCAAATTTGAAAATTATTTTCTCCGAAAGAAAGGTCTAAATTACAAATCTATAGTGATACCCCAATTTATTCCTGTTTAATTTAATTTAACTGCTGATATTTGGTGACAGCCGAACACCTGCAACTGTTTGACTTGTATACTATTAACAATAGCTAAGATAAATATTTCAAAAATAGTTGCAGGTGTTTGACTGTCACCAAATATCACCAATTAAATTTAATTAAACAGGAATAAATTTGGTATCACAGGACAGCTAAAGATTTAATCGTTGTCTGTCTCGTAATATATTTTTAATTTAGGCTTTTTTTTTTGGAGAAAATAATTTTAAAAGTTGGCCTATTTATACTAACACAACTTATAGTATATTTTAAAAGCGAAAGGATAATCGGAAAATCTGCTAAATGAGAAACATAGTTTAAGGATTGGTCTTTCAATATTTTTAATTTAAGGTAAATCGTAGGTGCGGTTTCGGGGAAATTCGGTGACAGCGGGGGGCAAAATTTGGGTTTATTTTACATGCGATGATACCCTCTTAAGGTTCCATAAACTCAATTCTAATCATTTTTATTTTAGATTTACTTAAACAAACTCTAAAACTATCAGATCCTTACCCCTCCCCCTTTAGGTTGTGGATTGGGCCAAGATTGGTCATCTATATTAAAGATGCAGAGCAGCTACAGGTAATTTTTTTTTAATTGAGAGGAAACACTAGTGGCGCACTCACCATTTCGTTTTTTGATCAATATTTCGTTATTTCTTCGTTTAATCCAAAAATTGACCGAATACCCATCTTTGGAGTACAATTACCTTTAGTTTTACGTAAAAGACGGTTGGATTTAAAAAGTAATAAAAGCGGAAAAAGAAAAATGGGCAAATTTGACAAACCATCAATTTTTTTTTTAATTTATCGATTAAATTTTATTTAACTACTGTAGGTTATCTGCTACACACAGACGGGTATTTGGCCGCTTTTTGGAGAGAACAAAAAGAGAGTTTATTATTTTTGCATGGTATCTTGTTTTTACTCGAACGAATTAAAAATTTTGTAGATCACTATGCAGTCCCCAAAATATACTACCAAGTCTTTTGTTTATAGATTTTTGAGGCCTTTTATGGGAAAAGGACTTTTTACATCATCGGGTGAGCTTTCTGTAGAATGTATTAAACTAAATTAATTAAAGCTGATCACTGCATAAAAAAAATCTCTAACAACACAAAACCCACATACATACACAATAAAAGCAGAAAACTAAATCTACTAGAAACAATAGCTATCAAAAACAAATGTCAAACCGAAATACCTTTAGGCGCTTCCCTAAGAATTATTAATAGCACACTAATTTAGGATTAAATATGTATCAGTGCCTTTAAAAATTAGGAAAACCCACAGTTGACCATTCAATCTTCTAATCCTAATTTTAATTTTATGACATGTTTATAATTACCATAATATGATATAAAGTTGCCACAGTGGATCTTTGCCCGTGCGTCATCAATCAACGATCAGGACTCAACGTGGTTATTAACTCTGCATCCTTGTTTATTACACTAACAAGTTTGAATAAAAGCATAAAAGAACGTCTTCAAATTTCCGCAATAATATAACGTGCTAGACAAGGATAAAACTATAAACGTCAGTTAATTACTTTTTTTATTTGTTTAGTTGACAACCGTTGTATTTTAGAACGTCATTGTCAACCTTATTTTGATCTGCCAATCTAATTCGTATTTTGTAAATCTGTGTGCCTTTAAACTGTTCCTGTTTCTAAAAATAGTTCTTTTTAGAGGTAATTATACCCACCATCTGTTTTGGCGGTAAGTATTTATGGATTTTTATAATAACTAATTTATTTATTTTAAATATTCTAACCGTGAAAGTTCTTTGATACGTTTACGGCAGTGGCTAAATTCCCTTAAATGAAAGGATGTTAAAAATTTGACTTTTGCGATTTTAATAGTCAATAAAACACCAAACTTTTCTAGATTTTAAGCTTTAAAAATAGTATTAAATGTATAAACATTTGTTTGTCAATTTCTTTTAGATAATAGAGAATGCCGGGCAAAACTTAAAATAAATAATAATTTTTCGTGATATTATGTAGGTACGTCAAACGGTAGGCAGGCACGTCCATTTTATGAACTTAACTTAGTTTTGACTTTTTTCGTCTCGTAATTTTGATTTGATTCATACGATTTTGATGACGTAAAAGTGATGACGCACGGGAAAAGAACCACTGTGGCGACTTTAAATACCTTTGTAATGTCACGCAGAATTTAGTATCTTTTTGTACTCCGTTGATAATGACCCGCAAGGGCTGAAACACGTGTCAGGAAACTGATTAAATTTGTGAAACATAACAAGTAGTTATTATTTTTACTTCCTGTGCATGTGACCATGTACCATAGTCATTTTCAGTTTGGAACCAGTGAAACTAATTTAAATGATTTTTTTTCTTCAAATTTAAGGTGTAAAACATAAAACTCAAAGAAAACTCCTACAACCTTTGTTCGGCCCAAAAGTTTTTGAAGGTAATAGCATCCTTTTTCAAAAACATGCTGGTAAATTGGTAAAAAATTTGGAAAAACATTTGGATAAAGGACTATTTGATATATTGCATATTGTGCATGATTCTGCCTTTGAAGCGACAATGGGTAAGAACCTTTAAAAAAAGACGCTTACATTGGAAAAATCGACCAATTCATTTCGTAAAATTCTTAAAAATTAAATAATAATAATAAATATTTTTTCGCGCCAAAATATAAAAATTATAAATCATAACAACTAAAAATAACTATTGGTGACAGAAACATAAAATATGGCATAAAAAGGTAGGATTTTGATTAACACAGTCTTCCAATACGACCCTAAGATAATACTTTTAAAATTACTTTTAAAAGCGGAACAATTTAGTTTTTTATATTAGCTTCTATATTGTTTTATATTATTGAACTATTATATTTAAAAGAAGTTTTATATATTTCTTTATAATGTATTGGTATTTCCAAATTATTTTTATTTCTGGTGTTCATGTTGTGGGTAATTCTAAATTGAATTTTTTCATATAAATAATCTTGTTTTTTAGTAGAAACTATTTTATGAATGAAACAATTTAAATGAATTTCACTTTTATAAATTCAAGCTTTATAATATTACGTTGTCTATAGATTGGAGTAACATGCTCGTCTTTTTGAAGGGTAGTCGAAAATCTTATACAATTAATTTGTAACAATGTTTAGAACATGATATAGTGTCCGCTAAAATAATTAAAAGAAAAAGAAAATATTGTGGCATATCGGACACGTGTGTAACTATTTTTTATATTGGAATACAATTTTTTATATTGGAATACACAGTGATCCAAGTTTAATGGATACCCTGGGGCGGGCAGACCACGACGACCGTTTCGTCCTTGTTAGGACTCTACGGGCAGCCATAACCCAAGCATTGCTTGCATTGCAAATGATCTTAATTTCTCACTGGCATTAAGTTAAGCTCCCGGACATTTTGAAACACAATTTTAGAAAAGAAATTTTTTTTGGAACTTTTACAAAATTAAATTGGACCTGCATTAGAAAAAATTGTTCCTGAGAATGAAGATATTTGGTGGTTTCAAAGGGACGGTTGTCCTGCGCACAATGCACGAGAAGTAATTGACTGTGTCCAAAACGTTTTCGATGGGCGCACAATAGGATTAAATTACACCATATATTGGCTAGATAGCTATCCTGATCTTCTAAACAACTATTTCCTGTGGGGTCAATTTAAAAGTGATATTTATAAAAATGTGCGTTATCAAAAGTTGGAAGAACTAAAGACTGCAATTTCGGGGGTATGCAATCGACGCCGTGAGATCAACTTAATAATGTAAGAACTAAAGTTTATAACCATTTGTTTGGCAGTAAACAGAGGACTGTATGAGCATCTCATTAAAAAACATTTAGTTTCCATTTAAGTTAGTTATTTTAATTTTTTTAAAGTATTGTTTTTCTACTTCTCCAAATTTGAAATATAGAAAGTTGTCATTATTTCGTTTTAAGTACTTGCGTTTAATAAATTAGTGCAATCATTATTTATTCTTGAATACTGTAAAACATGTTAAAACTAGTAAAAAATGAAACTTTTTAAACCATTTAACATTATCATAATTTTGAAGAAGTAGTTCATACTCAAAGTGGAGTTGAATGATATAGAAAAAAGAAAAGCACAAAGTCTTTCTCCACAATTTTATTAAGCAAAAAACTAGGCGAATTTAGAATGATTCACAATAGAATTGAATTGACATGTTTCGAGTGTAGAAACACTCATCATCAGGAAAAAAGTAAATGGTACAAAGCTGATGTTATTAGCAGTAGAGAAAATAAAAAGTGAGACTATATAAGCCTTAATGGAGCTTTCAAAGGCAAACACGAGGAGTTAAAAAACTTTTTATAGTAAAAAGACAGAAAATATTTCAGCATACTGAAAAGTCCAAGACCAGTGCAAAGCCACTGTGGGTGGGAAATGAAGAGAAAAAAGAACAATTAGGGAGTTTTTTTTAAAAAACTTGTAAAAATCATCTTTAAAGTGTACATAATAAAAGATCTTTAGTTTAATTAAACTATTTTTTATACTTTGTCTTGTGCTTCTAGTGATTTTTAGTTACTTAAGCAATTTTGAACCTTAATTGAGCTTCTCCCCTTTATAACATTTTTATTAAGTTACAGGTTTTTTAGCATACTTGAATGTGCTTTAATTTGACCGCCAAAACACTTGTCATTTGTTCCCCCTTTTTACAATGTCAAGCTCATTTCCCGTCTGACACGTGCTGGTTGCAGTGGAACTTCTTCTAAAGATATGCTAGAAAAACAAAACTTTTTTCTTTTCTAAATTTTATTTTTAAGAATTTTCTTAAAACCTAGTTTTACACACAATGTGTTAATTTTGACACCTGCTGGGGTAACTGGGCCGTAACAAGCCTGGTACCCCAAAAGTATTTTATTTCAAGCTAAATGGTAAGCCAATCTACCATATTTTATTACATTTCAGTTATTACATTCCCTTTTTTTATCTCTTACAGAAAGCATCTACAGAATTTTACGAAAAACGATTTTTTCTTTTTTCTTTCCCTCTTTATTGACCACCTTCACATGTCTCCGACATAGTTTAATTAAACTAAAGATCTTTTATTATGTACACTTTAAAGATTATTTTTATAAGTTTTTTTAAAAAACCTCCCTAATTTTTCTTTTTTCTCTTCATTTCCCACCCACAGTGGCTTTGCACTGGTCCTGGACTTTTCAGTATGCTGAAATATTTTCTGTCTTTTGACTATAAAAAGTTTTTAACTCCTCGTGTTTGCCATTGAAAGCTCCATTAAGGCTTATATAGTCTCACTTTTTATTTTCTCTACTGCTAATATTTGTACCATTTACTTTTTTCCTGATGATGAGTGTTTCTACACTCGAAACATGTCGATTCAATTCTATTGTGAATCATTCTAGGTTCGCCTAGTTTTTTGCCTAATAAAATTGTGGAGAAAGACTTTGTGCTTTTTTCTGCATAATTATTACCGGTAGATTGTATTAGTTTGTATGGTTTTTAGCAGGGTTATACTGCCTATAATCCCCATACAAAAGTTTGTCATTCTCCGTCAAGTACAGACGGGCGGAAATGGAAACATGTTTTTTGTGATCTAGAGACATTTAAACGTCTTAAAATAAATCTATCGCCATTATAATACTTTTCTTTGAAAGGAAAGTAAAAGTCATCATAAACTCATACTTCTTGTACTTGAGGGTTTTTCTTAAATACTAAACAATTTGTTTTAGATATTTTGGTCGAGGATAAAAATACTCACGCTGTTGATTATAGTGTGTGTCCTGGTTACATACGAAGGTAGGAAATGACCCATTTCTAAAACACGATAATAGACGTATTTTTTTTTTAGATTTTATCACATATTTGTCCAAAGAGTGATCACTGTTTGGATGTATTCGGATACGCTATTTAAACTGACTAGTTTTTATAAAGAACAGCAAAAAATGGTTAAGGTTGCTTCTGATATGATTGTAGACGTATGTATAGTTATCGTTTATCAAAAAACATAGCTTGACTTGTTTGGAAAGATATAATGTAAATAATAATAATAAAAAACACATCATACATTTGTTAAAGTTATAATAATATGCAGCTTGACCAAGCTTATTTTTAAGGTTACTAATCAACAAATCCCAGAAATCATAAAAAGAGTGACTACAAATGATGAACAATCTCGAAATAATAACGAGAATAGAACCCCATCAGTTCTGGAAATGATGGTAGAATTGCTTCATGACAACCCAGATTGTTTTAGCAGAGAGGAATTCAAGGACCACATGATGACTTTTGTAGCCACGGTAAAATAAATTTAAAATGATTTTTATTACTTATATACCGTAACATAAACATTTGATACCTAATCCTAAAAAGCAAACTGCCTAATGAGAATTTTAAATTATTTTTTTTTCATAATGTTTAGAGTCAAGATACTCAAAGCTCGGCCATCTCATTAACTTTAATGATGTTAGGGATGCACAAAAATATACAGGTAAGGTAAACATTTGCTATTAGCTTTTCCTGTGGACAAAGAAGATATTGATGTATAATATGCGAAAACAAAAAAAAACACGTAAAAATCAACTTTTTCAAAATTTTGAAAAAATATTTATGGAATAAATAGAGAATAAAATTATCATATTTTATATGATTGTTAAAGTTTTGGGCTCCAGTCAATTTATAATGAAACTTATTAATGTTTTAGGATAAGGTTGTAAATGAATTAAAAGAAGTTCTTGGTGACCGAAAAACGGTACATTTCCACGATTCGCTAAAACTAAAATACATGGAAATGTGCATTAAAGAAGCTATGAGACTTTTTCCATTAGGGCCATTTTTACCACGAGACGTATTGGAAGAGTTTAAATTAGGTACTTATTAAACTATTGATGGTTATTGGCAGACATTCTAGATTTTTAATTTGTATTTTTTAGAAAACTGGACGATTCCGAAAAATTGCACCGTCATATTAGGAGTGTACGATGTACACAGAGACTCTAGATATTGGGAGAAACCAACAGAATTCTATCCAGAACATTTTGAAAACGATGTCGCATCAAAAAGACACCCGTATGCTTACTTACCGTTTAGTGCAGGACCTAGGAGGTGTATAGGTAATATTGCTTGATATTTGTTTAAACACCCCTCGAAAAGCTCTGATAATATACGGGGTGTCCGAAAAATACGTGCATACCATTTGATGACCGACTCCTGATGTCAGAATAGATCATCAACTTAGTACTTTTTCGATAATTCTTTGTTTTGGAGTACAGTTACCTACAGTTTTACGTTAAAAAATGTTGGATTTCTAAATTAATACAAACAGAAAAGAAAATATGCGTAAATTTGACCAAATTTCGTTTCATCCGTTCATTAATAATTTAACAATAATTTTTTTAACTTACATCTGTAAGAACCTGCTACCCAAGCAAGGGTATTTAACCGCTTGTTGGAGGAAACGAAAAATAAACCAAATATTGATAAGAAAATGGCGAACGCCTCACTCCTGCTTTAAGAATAATGAGACTCCTTCAGAATTCAAATTTTTAAAATTAATTTTCATTTTTGTTTTGTCCAAAAATCGGCCGACTACCCATTTTGAAAACACAATCTAATAGACGGTTTCCAGTTACAAGAGTTTGGATTTATGAAGTAATAAAAACGGAAAAAGAAATATGGTCAAATTTGCCCATATTTTTTTTCTGCTTGCTTTTATTAATTTATCAATGAAAATGTTTTAAACCAAAAACGAGTATTTGGCCGCTTCTTGGATGAAACTAAAAAGGAACAAAGTACTAAGGAAAATAACCATGAATTAAGGAATGGGACAATATAGTTCTTAATTATTATTTTCTTAAATTTTAGCTCAGCAATATTCGTTCGTGAATATGAAGATAATCGTAGCAAATATCTTGAACAGTTTCATAATTGATTGCCCCGGAACCTTAAAAGATTTGGAACTCATGACCGATGTGTCCATAAGACCCACCAATGGATATAGGCTTAAAATTACTAAAAGAGTTTAAATCGGCAGTTCTTTTTAATTAAATTTAAGGTCATTTAGAGTAAAATCAGATGTATGTTTTTTTAATAAAATTATTTATTTAGATGGATTTTTGATAATTACCTACCCACGAAAAAATCAGTTCTTTTGCTCCGCAATCTTCCTGCTAATATATACATTTTTAATGGGTTTGTTTATTAATATGTCTATGGGTGACCCCATAGACATATAATAAAGGAGAGAAAACATTACATTCATACAATATCATTTGTTTAAAATTAAACATACTTTCACCGTTTCAGATAAGTTAGAAGGAAATGGCTTTAAAAAATGGCAACTTCTATATATAACAACGACATATATATGTCGTAGGCTGATAGTGAAATCCGTCATTTCATGAAAAGCCTATATAGTCACTTCATGAAGCGTCGGCAGATTGTGTAAAAACATGAAATTACACGATCTGCCGCGTCACTTCATGAAGAGACCTTGACGTTTCGGCGTATTATGTATAACACAATCTGCCTAATTTTAAATATCGTCACTTCATGAAATGCCACAAAAACAAGGCATATTGTGTAATTCCGTCTAAAAGGTATATTGGCAACTGGTTTGTTCGGGTTTGTCAGAGCATTTTTTTTATTTTTATAAAATATTATTAGTTGAAAAAATTTAATTAAAAAAAATGCTCAGGGGAACAACCCAGACAACACACAATGTCTTAAAGACGTCGATTTTAGGTCTTAATTATGCCTGAACGCCTGCAGACCTACAAAAGACATCTTAAAGACGTTTTTTTCAAGACATACATAAGATGTTGTAAGATGACGTCCATAAGATGTCGCTAAAATATCGTAAATATGACGTTCGTGTTTTTTTTAGGTTATAGCACAGAGAGAGATTTGTCTCTCTTCTGTCTTTGTAGTATCCCTGTCTTTCTCTAGCTTACATATTTTTTAAATGGACACTTTGGATTGCCGCCATCTCGGATCGTCAGCTCGAACAAACCCGACCGTCGCCGTTCTCAGAACTTTTATTATTTTTTTGTATACTTGTCTCGAGTTTAAATGACTCTTACCAATTCGGACGTTTTCTTGAATCGTTTTTTTTTGTAAACGACAAACAATAGAGTTAAATTTTAGAATCGGTAAATTTGCATCGCGAACAACTTAGGATTGGCAACAAAGCGCTCCCCTTTGCCATTTGAAATTGACGCAAGGTCAACACTGTCAACTGTCGATGGGCTTGATTTCTGATAGTTTTGCTAATGATGACTTGTAGTTTTTTACTTTCTACTTAGTGAACCGTTAAAAGAAAACGAATTGTAGATTAAAAAACGTTTTGTATAGTACATATTTTTCTGTGGTGTGTTTGTTTTTAGTTTTCGAATAATTAAAATTGGTCTATAATCAGTGGATGCAGTGTCAATAAATCTGCTGACAAAACATGGCTTCAAAACAGTAGAAAAGATGCCGAGGATGCCATCGCGACGTGGCTAAGAAGGGCCACAGATAGGCGAAATTCATTATTAAAAAAGTTTTAATTATGTAATACGTTAATAAAACCAATTATTAAGCAATATGATGTTTCATGTTTAACAAACAAAACAAAATGTTTTAGGGCTCTGCGGTTTGGCCTATAAAATGTATCTAAGGTGTCCATAAGACATGTATAAGGTATCCATGAGACATCTATAAGGTGTCCATAAGATATCTGTAAGCCGTCCATAAGATGTGGTATAGACGTTGGGTTTTGTAACATACGACCTTTTTAAGATATCCATAAGATGTCTTAATGGCGTTAAGAAACGTCCATAAGACGTCATGAATGTCTATTGTTGACATCTTTTGGATATCTTTAAGATGTCTTTGTGCTGTCTGGGAACGAACAAACCAGTTGCCAATATACCTTTTAGGCGGAATTACACAATCTGCCGACTGACATGACATCGTTAGGTACTACATGAAGTGATATTTAAAATTAGGCAGATTGTGTTATACATCATAATACGCCGAAACGTCAAGGTATCTTCATGAAGTGACGCGGCAGATCGTGTAATTTCATGTTTTTACACAATCTGCCGACGCTTCATGAAGTGACTAGGCTTTTCATGAAATGACGGATTTCACTATCAGCCTACGACATATATATCAACTGAGGAGAACCTACCCAGTTTGCAGGAACCGTGTCCTTTTTTTTTCGAGTTGAGCTGAAGTTACGACCCGTTACGATTTTCATCGGCCGCCATTGCGGGATTTAGAGTCATAGTTTCTATTTAGTGTTTTCTTAACTTCCGTTGTGATTATGGATTGAGTATTTGAGTAATTAAGCTTAAATTATAGTACAAGAAAACGCTATCCTTTAAGGGGATTTAAAACTCATCTCGACAGTCAGTCGTCATTTTGATCCAGGGCGTCACTCCATGGTGGAGAAAGAATTATTCACAGGTATATCTTCAATTCGTACTTTTATACATATTTAAAGGTAGATTTCACGAAACTTATTTCGTTTTCTTTATCATTTTAAGGGTTATTTTGGTATTGCTTTTGAAGCACTAAGAGAGCATCATTTTTCTTCCTTCTTTTTTATTGGAGATGTGCTGTTATGAATAAGCGTGGGCGAGCGTAGGACCCTCAACTAATCTAAGGAGGTTTAAACTAAAATTATTAAGTACGTATTGGGTTATTATTTCTTTTATAGGGCTTTTATTTCCTTCTGCCTTTGTTTTCTTCCGTTTTGCTGTGTAATTGCTTTCTTTGGACGGAACGACGCAGAATTTAACACACCAAACCTATTTTCTGGACCGAACTACAAAATTAACAGTGGCCGTTTACAGGAAAATTAATTTAGACTTTGTAAGTAAAACTTTGCAATTGTAACTTTGTAAGTAATTGTGACTTGTATGAGGGTACTTTTATTGTTAAATGATACTGCCGTGATGGACTGTAATTAATTTAATAATTAACTATACTTAAATAATTATTGAGACAATTAGATTTTCCATGCGGCTGTGGTACAATACGTTCTAACATTGTCTTTAAAAACAATATTGGTGTCATTGTTTCGAATTAATATAAAATCACATTGACTAGGCACTGTTGCAGAATAAAAGAGGTATTCTTGTCAAGGTTCTCAAGAACTGGTTGAGGATGGCAAATTTCCAAATCCAATTTTCTTAAAATATTTTTCTTGTCGAAGTCGGGTGTAGTGAGTGAACAAATTTTGTGGCGTCTGTAAAAAAATAATTTCAAAAAAATGATTTCGTAAGTACTGTTTTAAATTTTACATTATACAAGGAGGAATTTTTAACTGAAATAAATTCAGTATTAGGAAGCCTCTCTATTTGCTAAAAAAATACAGAACTACGGCTGCGTGTATTTTTCGCTTGACATACTTTTTCGTATCTTCAAGAAATTTACCCCTCTTTTTGGGATAGAAACAACCCACAACTTTTTTTTCAAAATCTAAAAATAACAATGATTTCTTTCGCCAAGCCATCATCAATGAAAAACTTCTTCCTGTTTCTGCATTACTAACTGGAATACTAAATAGAAACTCTAACAGTCTTTGAAGATGGAGAAGCTTTTCGTTTGTTTTGAATATGCTTACTCATTTTTCTAATTGATGAAATTATAATTTTAATACTGTAAAGTGTTTAATATAGATTATAGACCATCAAGATCGATTTCTAGTTACAGCATTTCTAATCTATATCGGTTGGTTAAAATAATTAATATTGGAATAGAACCATGAATGTAAGATAAATTGGGAAAGAGTTAAAAATTTTCAAGTTTTCGTGTCAATTGCCAGAAACGGGACAATGACGACCCGTTAATAGCTTGCCCGGGACGCGGGACAAAACATTGAAAAACAGGACAATCCCGAAAAATACGGGACGTCTCGCAACCCTACCTATACAGCAATTAATTCTTTTTGGGGTACGTGTCAATTCTGCCTGTAGCGTTTGTAAACGAATTTTAATCTTTTTAGTGGCGAAGATTGAAATTCTACCCATTTGCGGGTAGTTTACTAAATACGGTAAATCCTATTTTGCCATTCGCAACGATAATGTTGCAGTGTGCATGTTTAACCCGGTGTAGGTTTGTTTACATGCGTAAGCACAGTAAATGTTTATAATACGTACATTCCCAAAATGCAAAAGTAAATAGTGGGTCGTAAAAAGTATGCCAAACTAAAAATCAACATAACGTTTTCCGTATTTTTTCAGCCATTAAAGAGGCTCTCCCATACTGAATTTATTCCAGTTAAAAATTCCACCCTGTATATTAAGATAGATAGCGTGGGCTTTTTGCACAGTCCCAGCTAGGTCATAATAAAATAAGATTGTCGGCTTGCTAAGTCGTATATTATGCCATATCGCTATACGGTTACAAAATTATGTGGTGAAACCTTATTGTGTTTTTAAATGAGTCACCCTATATATTTTATGATATGTAATACTTACATGGGTATATAAGTACAAGTATGTATTTTTTCTATGCAGGGTGACATCTTACCTTGTCTTCTTGGCAATAATATTTTATGTGATATTGTACAATTGGAGAAGAAGACACTTATACTTGGCAGCCAGTAAAGTAAATGGCCCCCTCGCTTTGCCTTTTATAGGAAGTGCTTTTATGTTGATGTGCAAAAATGAAGGTGGGTCTCGATGGTTATTTTATGTTAAGAGTAAACCCTAGTGACGTATTCGCCATTTCTTATCAATATTTCGTTATCTCTAAACAGCATCTGCCGCTGTCGAATACCTGTCTTTGGGTAGCAATTATCTACAGTTCTAAGTTTTAAAAAAATTAATTAAAGAATTAATAAAAGTTTAAAACGAAATTTTATCAAATCTGCGCATATTTCTTTTTCTGCTTTTATTGTTTTAAAAATTCAACATTTTTAACCCAAAACTGTAGGTAATTGTACTCAAAAGGCCGATATTTGATCAAACGAAGAAGTAACGAAATATTGATACTCCCCCAGTAACTTTGAAAATTCACCGACTTTTTCATAACCATCACAAAAAAAATCAAAATTGTTTTAACCTAAAACTAATGTCTATAATATTCATTCCGTATCTTGTTATGGAATGAAAATACACGCAAAACGCATAAGAAGCAAGTGTTTCAGAATAAATATTCCAACTCAAGAGCGAGAATTTTTACATTCTATTATCAAAAATGATTTTGGAATTATTGCATTCAGTAATGGTCGTGGAGAAAAGAAATAACAATATTTTTTCATAATGATTTTTATATTTTAGAGATTCTAATGAAAATATACGATTTAACCAAGGATTCAAATTTAGAGCCCAAAAAGTTTTGGCTTGGACAGAAACTACTATTAACTTTTTTAAATCCTACCCATGTTGAGGTAAATTTATGTATTATCTTTTGGCACCGATGTAATTTTTGAAAGGGAAACGCTTTGTATAAAATATCTGTTTTTATTGGTTGTAGAAAATTCTGTCATCTTCCAAATTGGCCCACAAGCATGAAGTTTATGAATTTGTTAAAATATACTTGGGAGAAGGCCTAGTCAGTGGTTCTGGTAAGTAAAGAATGTCATTAGGGCCGACCCCCACTCCTTCTGCCGTCACTAAGCTCAGCCCACTTACATATAGGTACTTAGGTAATTTATCCGAAGCAAGTGCGACTCACTTGAAAATTTTATACCTGTCGTTTTTAGGCAATCAGACACTTGCGTTTTGACATGTTGCACGTTGCTATGATAACCTTGTTTTACTAGAGCACAGTAAAAGTAAAAATAATGCAATTTAAACTGCTTATGTTATGACTTACCAAAATACAGTGTCCACAATTTTTTTTTAAACACAGGGTTGTATTATGTCCCGTATATTGATATCACCAATTTAATTCCATTTTCAAATACCTTTCGCATAAAATTTTCTTGTCGAATCTCCCGCGAGCTTGAATTTAAATTCTGGAAATTTATAGTTGCGAATTTCAAAATAAATTCGCACCTCGAAAAAATTTCCGGAAATAATTCATGCTCTAGGGAGATTATAAGTGAAAATTTGACTCTTACCACTAATTTACGACCTAATTTTCCCTGCCAATTTCATGTTTAAGGTGGAATTCTCAACGTCATTCCATCTATTGCCAACCTATAAGCTATCTCGCGTTGCTTTTTTTAGTTATTATTTGATTAACTAACATTTAAATAAAATCAATATCGTCGGTACAATATTTAGGTAATATCTGACATATTACAAAAATATCAATTTATTTCATTGCTAATTTTGGGAGAATTGTATAGTGAAAAAAGAATGACATAATAATGTTAAAAAAAATCTTACCCGATATTTTTCGCCATACAATTCTCCTAAAATATTTAATGAAATTCCTTGATATTTATTTAATATGTCAATTATTACCTATAAAATATGAAGGCGATAATAATTTTATTTTAATTTTGTGTAAAAGCTAGAAAAATTAAATAAATATACGCGAAATAGGTCATAGGTTGGCAAGCATGTTGATACTCCCACCTTAAGGTTTAAAAATATTTTTTTTTATTAATGACGATAACTTATTTATTTTATAGGGCCACAGTATAAACAACATAAAAGAATCATACAACCATTGTTTAACCTGAATTTTGCACGAGAAAGTATGGGTACATTGCAAAAACACATAGACTTGTGCATGAATAAACTTGAGAGGTTTGTCGATAAAGGAACTTTTAATTACCACAGTGTTATTCATAAATGCATGGTTGACATAATGAAAGGTACAGTAAAATAAAACAGTGACCTGCATAAAGTTTGATGGAAAAAATATCTGCAATATCAATTGCATTTATTACTTTAATTTTGTTTTAATTAATAACGATTTTTTAAGTTTTTCAGATAAAAGGCTAAAAAAATGTAAAAGTTCGAGTTTTCTAAAAACTTGGAAATCTACACAAAATAAATTTTAAAATACTTTTATCTTCAGACTCTTTTTGATATCTCTTCATCGTTACTTAGTTTTGGACTTGCAGTAATTGCTTTCATTTGTTTTAAATAACGTTTCAACTAGTATGTATCTCCAGTCGCCTTCAGGTGAATACTAAATTTAAATAAGCAAAGTAACTACAGTTCTATTTTTACTAGCTGGGGGCACTGGGACTATATTATCAACTTGTTCTAAAAACAAAGGGTTTCGACAGTCGACACTTACATGTGACTAACAACTGATGCTGGTTTCTCCCTAAACGTTCCCAGTTCAGTAGTGGGCCGTAGCAAGCTCACGCGTCAGGTTTCAGAGACTAAATTTTCTTGGTGTCTATTATTTAAATTGAACGGCGATTCCAATAAATCAGTTTAGGTTAATTAGCTCTTCTATTTCCAATAACAAACATTTAATTTATCATCATTTGCTATTATAGATGTAATATTATTAGTTTATCCGTTTTATTTACTGTACAATAGGTTGCCCAACCTTGTCCTTACAGAGAACTAATCCAGCTGTTTGTATTTAAAAACACATAGCATATTCGGCGTCGTTGGGTAATACTTTAGATCAAATACCTAGCAAATAAAATAAAATATAGACGTAATATCTTATTATCAATGTTATGTTATTTCTTATTGACAAATGACAAATTATTATTAGGTACTAAGTATACAGGGTTAGTTGAAATAACCGGAACGGCTAATTTTCTTCAAAACTACCAAGACCAAATCAATGAATTTTGGTACAGCTGGATGACTTAAAAAATTGAATCGAAAATTGACAATTGCGACGTTGCCAGATTTTTAGTTTTTTCTGTAACTCAAGGAATGTTTTTTTTCAAATGTAACACTACTCTTTTTTTATTGAATTCGATTCCTCCCATCAACATTACCATTTTCTAATAGTATCGAATTTTAATCTCAAATGGTTCTATGGGAAAAAAAGTTAATTAGTTACAACTCTAACTCTGAAAAAATCCAATCTATTTCCATTTAAAAACGTTTTAAATAATGTGAAAAAGACGGCTGGTAGACATAATGTACCTTATTAGTGATGTGAGAGGAGAATATTCTCTATAAGAAAATTCTCCCGAGAATATTCTCTAGAGAAGTTTTTCTATATAATTTACACCGCCTCGATTTACACTGAAAAATTTTGCAATGATTTTTAAAATTTTGAGTTTCTCCAACCTTTTCTATAACTCTGGCAACAGTGTTTTACGTCTGGCAACAGCGATTCAGGGAAATCCCCTAGAAGCGCGAACGTATACTCGTATGTTTTTAATAGTTAAATGTGATCTTTCTTTATTTGACTGTTTTTTTTTTGTTTAGTTTTTAGTAGTGATGCAACGATTACTGTTAAACGATTACGATTGCGATTACGATTACGATTATCATGTAAAAAACGTAAAAATATGTATTTCATATAATTTATAAAAGAAACTTTAACGAAAATAGATACAAACTGAAAACAAAATATAGATTCACAACAAAAATATTAAAAATCTAAAATAAACAAGCAAACTAAATCCCAGGCCTGTATGTTGGTATAACATAATATAATTTAATATTGAAAATTTAGTGATAATAAATTTTTATTAGGAAAACATAACATTTTTAAGTTTTCAGAACCCAGTCGATTTCTCTTCGGAGTTTGAATGTTTTTGCATCCCTCGCATTAAGGTCAAAGTCCTAACGCATGGCTGGGGAATGACCAGTGGTTTTAAAACTTTATATTACAATAATCGTCCAAATAATCGGCGGTTACGATTAATCGGACAATCCTAATAATTGGTGATTAATCGGAATCGGAATCGTTTCAACACTAGTTTTTAGTTATTCTTGGGAAGGTATGTTATGTTTTTTAAATACAAATTTTATTTCTTTACGTTTTGTTTGATTAACGCCGTTCGCCGTTTGACTTTGCCGAAAATAAGCAGAATAGGTAATTTTTAATTTCTTTTTATTGCCATTTCTAGCGGTTTTCTTACCATTCTCAGAAAATTCGCTAACTTAAGAATATTCTTGAGAATATTCTCCAAAAGATTATTACCGAGAATTTTACATCACTTATAGTACCGATAACGATAATAACAACATTAACAACAAACAACTACTAACAATAACATAGCTAGTAAAAATTACTTACATATTATCGGTTTCATAATCAAATTAATGTAGTGTACTATAATATGTAAGTAATTTTTCCTAACTATATGTTATTGTTAGTAGTTGTTTGTTGTTTTTATCGTCATCGATACTATTAGATACATTATTATTCTCACATTATTTAAAACGTTTTTAAATGGAAATAAATTGGATTTTTTTAGAGTTAAGAGTTGTTGTAACTAATTAACTTTTTTTCCCATAGAACTATTTGAGATAAAAATTTCATACTATCAGGAAATGGTAATGTTGATGGGAGGAATCGAATTCAATAAAAAAAGAGTAGTGTTACATTTGGAAAAAAAACATTCCTTGAGTTACAGAAAAAACTAAAAATCTGGCAACGTCGCAATTGTCAATTTTCAATTCAATTTTTTAAGTTATCCACCTGTACCAAAATCCATTGATTTAGCCTTGGTAGTTTTGAAGAAAATTAGCCGTTCCGGTTATTTCAACTAACCCTGTATATCACATCTCATGTATTTTAAGTATATTTATTAAAATAATTGTTATAAAATATGTAATTTTCTTTATAGAAATTATACTGGGATGCGACGAACGAAGTCAAATTACCGGATTAAACGATTTTGATCAAGCTATGATGGAGTTAGTATAGAATTGTTGATTTTGTAGTAATCTAAGTATATTTATTTACAATCGTCCATGGTGTACAAATCAAACTATTTTTATATTTAACATTACCATAACTTAATATACCTGATGATACAAAAATACAAGGCATGTTTACTGCGTTCTATAGTAATATCCTTTTAGTGTCTACAATTTTGGGTTTACGAGAATGATTAAGCCATATCTGCAACCGGATATAATTTTTAACATGACCCCGTACAAGAAGAGGCAAGATGAACTGCAAGGGATTATCAGGAAAAAAACCAAAGAAGTAAGTTAGGTAACCGACTTCAAATAATCTCTAAATAACATTTAAAAAATGTTTATTTAGGTAATAGACGCTGCAATCAATCGAAGGAAACAAGGTAAATCTCCGGACGAATTTTATCCTATTATTGATCAAATTATGGACCATATGGACAATAATCCTGGAGTTATCAGTGATGAAGTTTTAAATGATCATTTGGTGACTTTGCATGCTGCTGTAAGTAAAATGGATATTTTATGATTGGTGTATTTTGCAGAGAGCCTCAGAATAGACAAATTATTTCATTCATAAACGTACTTTTGTACCGAGCCGCAGCATTTTAGGTCTTGTCGACTTGTTGAGATAAAGAGAATGCGATGTCTATTTTTGTTCGATCGGCGTTGGCTATAACTCCATCTAATATGGCACTTTTAAAAATAAACTTAGTGGCAACAACTAAAAGTATTAATAATTGTTAATATTTAATTTTAGTCAGAAGACACTTTTACCATTATATCTGGATTCTTATCTATGTGCTTCGGAATGTATCCGGAATACCAGGTAGGCAAAATTAAAAAAATCGGCATATACCTTTGTCCGGCACTTTCACCCTTTAAGAGCAAACACTAGTGATGCATTCGCAATTTCGTTTTTTGTAACTTCTTCCAAATATCCACCTCTCGAGTACAATTACCGACATTTTTGCGTTAAAAAGGGTTGGATCTCGGGTTGGATGGAAAGCAGAAAAAGAAATGTGCTCAAATTTGACAAAATTTCGTTTAATGCTTTGATTAGTTTATCAATTCATTTTCAATTAAAAACTGTAAGTAATTATAATATAAACGAAATATTAATAAGAAAATGAAATGGCGAATGCGCTAGTATTTCCTATTAAAAAAAATTCTATCATTTTCTTTGTAAATTAAATTGCAGGAAAAGGCAGCAAATGAGATCAGAGACATTTTCGGTGATACGCCGAGACCAGTGACGGAAGAAGACATTGGTAAACTAAACTATGTAACGATGTGCATTAAGGAGGCCCTTAGACTGTTTCCAATTGCTCCAGTGATATTAAGACGATGCACTGACGATTTTAAATTGGGTAAGGACACACAAAATGTTTGCACGCTTGCGAACCAAACAGTTACCGTTGTAAAGAAAAAGAGAAAATTTAAAACAAGATATTTTATTTTTCAGTAAATTAACAATAAAACAATTTCTGCAAACTGTTCTACTGAATTATTTTTAGATAAATGGTTCGTTCCGAAGGGTTGCGCAGTTGTAGTTCCCATATTTACCATTCATAGGGACAAACGATTTTGGGAGAACCCTAACCACTTTCATCCAGATCATTTTTTGCCAGAATATGAAAATAAAAGGCATATATTTGCTTACGTGCCTTTTAGTGCGGGGCCAAGGGGATGCATAGGTAAAAACAATCAAAAATTCTGGCATGTAATTTATAAACATATGTATATATTTTAGGCAAAATATTGGCCCAGATAGGATTAAAAGTTTTTTTTTGCAATCTTTTACAAAGATTTGAGATTGAGGCAGATGGAAAACTACCTGATATAGAACTGAGGATGGACATATCGACAAGGCCGAAACGTGGATACTACTTAAGATTAAAGAAACGTGTTTGGAAATAGATATAGTTTATAGAGTATTAATTTGTTGTTTATAGGGTTGATTTAAATTGGTTTTTGTGCTAATTATATCTATTTAATATGTATGTATCTTATTAAGAGTTAGTGACGCATTCACCATTTCGGTTTATTGATCGATATCTTATTAACCATCTTGGAGAACAATCTTACATGCATTTTTTAAAATTTAAATAAAATACTTAACAAAAATAAAAATAACAGGCCCTAAGTTTGAGCTCTGTTGGAAACTGCATGTTTGATCCATAAATCGGTTTTACTTGGTCAAATAACTGTTCTCCCCGGACGGTATAATCCGAGAGGCTCGGGTAAACTCTCTTTGTTTATTCCAAAATCCACATTGGTTAAGCAGTCAATAATTTGTGAAGGTAGAAAAATCGATACTCATATTCCACAATCAGTAAAGGACCTTCGATGCTTCAAAATTTTTAAGAAAACATTTAGGGAGTTTTTGTTAACAAGAGCGTTTTATGCATTGGAAGGATACTATAACTGTGTATTTTGGATGTGGATTATGGTCAGGTTACTTTCAATTTTATTATTCTTTTTCGGAGTGACAGGATGCAATCTGTGGCTTCTGAAGGATGGCTTGAATTGCCAACTTTTTATCTTGCTTTGCTATTAGTATTTTGGTTGGTCTACTAAGTGTTTGTGTTTTTTTTAAATTTCTTGTTATCTTAATTGTATATTTATGTGTTGTTTAGTACTTTAGTAGATATTTAAGTGTATGTAATTTGTAGTTTATAATATGTTCACGTTTATATTTATTTTTATTTATTGGTAATGTAAGGACACATTGTCAACAAGAATGTATTTTTCTTTGGACAATAAAGTATATTGATAATGATGACCCCAGAATTAGTCTTATATAAGCTTGATTTAGCTTCTACACATTGCTCCCTGTTTGTAAGGTAAGACTGAATTAATTGAACTAAATTGCTATTTAAATTCATATTCGATAATGATTCCACAATAATACTATGTTTTATCTTGTCAAATGCTTTCTCCGTGTCTGTGAATATTAGATTACACAATGTTATAACAATATTACCAACATAAACTTTCTATTATAAATGGCGTACTAAAGCCTAGTTCGCATTAGGCTGGTAATTTAGTCGAGTGGCGAGTAATTTAGTAACTAAAATAAGTAAAAATCGCCAAGACGTGTTCACATTAAGGTGGGAGTATCAACATGCTTGCCAACCTATAACCTATTTCGGGTAGATTTATTTATGTTTTCTAGCTTTTATACAAAATTTAAAGAAAATCAGCATCGACTTGATATTCTATAGGTAATAATTGACATATTTAATAAATATCAAGGAATTTCATAACTTATTTTAGGAGAATTGTATAGCGAAAAATATCAGGTAATATTTTTTTTAACATTATTATGTCATTGTCACTCATTGTTCGTTCACTATACAATTCTCCCAAAATTAGCAATGAAATAAATTGATATTTTTGTAATATATCAGATACTACCTAAATAATGTACCGACGATATTGATTTGCTTTAAATGTTAGTTATTAAAATAATAAACTCAAAAAATCAACGCGAAATAGGTTATAGGTTGGCAATAGATTGAATGACGTTGAGAATTCAACCTTAAGACGAGTAGGTACAGTGGTCAGTGGTGTCAAAATGAACCGGCTAAAACGCAAAAAACAAAAAGTAATAAATAGGATAAAAATGCTTGCTGCAATGACGATTTTGGAAGAGCTGCTCCACTAAATTGTCGCAGTTCGTACACGTTTAGTTACTAAATTACTCGCCACTCGACTAAATTACTAGCCTAATGCGAACTAGGCTTAAGCGGTGGGTACCTACACGGTAAATAGTTTACCTAAGTGGGTAGGGTATAATAATTATTGATTTTTAAGTTAACTTGAATTTATTACAAAATAAAAACTTTAATATGGAACCAACCATAATTATACATATAAAAAAATAGTAAATTTTAGCAAATGAAAACAAATATCTCACAATCAAATTGTATTCGATTTGCCGTTCCTTATTCTACGATACTTCACCCTACTTTCGATCCTCTTGAATGTGCTCTTTTTGGGCGTCAAGGCTCTCAAAAATTCCAAACTCAATCTGATCCTGTTCAACACGTATTTCTTCCTTTTTCTGATACTGCCCCCATTTTGTAGATCTTGTTTACTATTATCTGCCTAGAAGTTCGTAGAAAAATAGTTTGTGTTAACGAGCGTATAATGTCGGCCATAATAATTAGAGTATAATATTATGATTCATTATAAGTAAGTCAATTACTATGCTTTATCTACACATCGACTTATTACAGTGCCACGAATTTTAAGGCTAAGAAAACACCAATTTTTGCCATTTTATATTTTAAATATCAACCGATTCTTGTGTCACGGCATGTTTTTTAAAAACATTCCCCCAAGCAATAAATATTCTATACTTAAAACCCAATATTATATGTAGTGACGTAGCAGTCGAAACCATGGAATTCAAGGCAAACCGCCAATGATAACACAGTCTTTTGGCAGTTTCCATGGTTTCGACTGCTACGTTATTGCATATAATATTGGGTTTTAAGTATAGTTATTTCAACCAGTTAAAATGTAATTAACAGAAATTTATTTCACCCCATCCGGTTTTTTCTCGGCAAACAACCCCATGAAGCATGTAACAGATTTTATCTCCCATAATAGCTCCATTAAAGTTGGATACAATCTACCTTTTTCTCTTCTGCTAAGACCACCAGCAAAACCTTTTTTGGTCTCCTGATGATGGGCGTTTCTACGGTTCGAAACATATCGAGACGAAAAAATAATTTTTATTCTTATTAAATTGTGGGGGAAGACTTTTTGTTTTCTTTCGTTCGCATTTCTTAAAACCTGTTACAAATTTTTTAAATAATATAACGTTACTCATTTCCGAGATTTTCTAATTTCTAATAGGCCCTTCTATAGGCGTAGTTAGACTGTCAACACTGGGGGTGCTGAAGTCCAGTGGCGGCTCGTGACATGTTAACGTGGGGTGCACAAAAGCCCGCCGAAAATTTTTTCAAGACCACGCCCAAATTTGGTCAATAATTTTTAGTAAATATTTTAATGTGATGTTAATAGCAGGTTTAGGTCTTTCAATGTTCTTGACAATCAGTTTCTCCTCCAACGGTAACTTGCTAAAAGATTTTTTCAAAAATTCCATGGTGTATTTTATATCCGACGACGCACTTATTGTTTTTTCGTGTTTATTTAACTTTAAACTTTAACTGAATTCAATAAAACCATATTAAACCTTAATAAACAAAAAAAAAATAGTCAAAATACCAGCTAAAAATTTCCGCGAATTTGAACGACTACCACTGGTTAAATTTAAATTATCAAATTAATGCAGAATTGCAGAACATGACATACACAAGCTATTATGCCGCTTTCGTATTTTACGAGATTTTTATGATCATAGACCCGCTCTGACAAGTAAACTGGGCGTGAACTACACGGTACACGGAGAGAAATTTTCAACAGAATCCGCAACTATCTAAATATACTTGAATTTGTACCAGAATTCGAATGCTTGAAATATTAATATGAAAAATTCATTACATATAATGTATATTATAAAAATAGATTAGTTCTAAAATTAGCCAATACTTATATTATAAATTTTTTTTGGGGGTGCTAATTTAGATTTCGGGGGTGCTTAGTACCCCAAGTACCCCCCTAACTACGCCTTATGGCCCTTCAATGTGAATCATCCTGTATTACGGTATTATGATTATTAAAACCTCTTAATAATAAACCTACCTGAATTTGAACGTTTACAGCACTATTGTTTTGAAAAAGTTTCTGAGATACTGACGTTTTCGGTTGAATGTCGTTTTTTCTTCCAATTTCGTGATCTGAGTTAAAGGTTTTTTGATCCTTCTCGTACTGATTTCCATATTTTTCCTTGCAATGATCTTTGAGACAGACATCCTCACACACATCAGGATATTTTACATAACTGTTATCACTTTCTGGCGATTCTTTTGCTGGTGTGCTTGTTATCTTTTCTTGTCGCGCTGAATTTTTCGGAGGGGTATATGTAAAGCCATACCTCGAGATTTTCGAAAGAAACGATCCTAGTAAAAAAAAATCAAATACTTAGGTATATGAAGAAAAAGTCATTCAAATGTATGGAAATCTGTGAAACCATGGTGCTTTTTCCAATAGCAGTCTGCTTGGGGCGATTGTGTTTTTAGTTTGCACCTGGAGATAGGTAGGTACCCTAAAATGACAAAAGCAGCTGTGATTCAGTGGTCGCATCTTTCACATTATTTAAAAAAATTCAGCAAGTGCCTTTAAAGGCTGCTTTAGAATGCAATGCAATACAATAAAAAATAATGTAAATGTAAAATGCTATCAAAAACATTATTGAGTAAAGTACCTATCTACTCACTTGACTTGTTTTTTCCAATTTGATTAAAGTCTTCCTTCTTAAAGGTTTCATAATCGTCGTAAATATAGGATTCCTCAACTCTTTTCACAACATTCTTAGTTTCTTTAACAATGTTTTCCCAATTTCGATGTTCCTCCTTAATCGCAACGCCGTTAAAAGAAAGGTTAGTAGCTGTCTGATACAGAGTTTCTTCGATTTCGTTTTCTACATTATTCTTCTTTGAAGGATCATCTAGTTCCTCCTCAATATAGGCTAACTTATAAGCCATTCTACCATCATTTTTATCAGTTTCCTCGTCACTGTCCTTTATGTCGTTTTTGTCTTCTTTATCCGCTGCTAAATATACATTACTAACCTCGCTTTCTTCTAGAATAGGACTGCAACTTACACTATTTTTTTCTCTACACAAATCCACATCAGTCTGACAACCAGTATCTTTAAAATGATTGTTGCACATATTCACAAAATAAGGAATGTTTCTGCAAACTGAAATTACTTCGGGATTGAAAAAGGCGTTGCCCAAAATAAGAGTTTGGCTGCAGTTATCTCTCTGACTAAAATTTTTGTAATTTTCTAAATTTTTAATGTCACATTCCAGAAAAAAGGCTGGATGACCGATTGATTCACAGTGCTTGCTGATCTTTTGCCAACGAATGATAAGGTAGAGAAGTAGAGAAAGATGAAGGTTGTTCTAAAATTAAAGAAAACATTATTATAAAAGGTACATGTTTAAAAAGGGATACTCTTTAATGCTTTTTTTATGGATGAGTAACCTTTTTTGTCACCACTTATATGTACACTTTATTCCAGATGTATTTATTAAACACAGGAGAGTGAGGCAAAACATTTTAAATAAATTAACTAAATAAAAAAAAATAAAAAAATAAAACTATCTGCATTGGTATACTATTCAATGGTACTAGTTATACTACCTGCAGGTATTAAAAATTTATCAAAATTGATGTGTTTACCTTTGAGTAGCAGCCTGGTCTAAACGGCCTTGCAAAAATGGAGGCAGAATAATACTTGCTTAAAATTAACATTGACTTTCTGTTGAAGATCTGTCTTCCTTGGACAGTTTTAGTAGATAACTTTCTTAGAAAGGCTATCAGGACATTTAGAAGTAAGAAATTTTCAAATGGAAGAGTATTTATAGTCCTGGAAAAAAAAACAATTAGGGTAAGGATATATAGATATATGTATAGGTACCATTTGCATTTGTATGAACATTTAGTACCACAAGATTTTATTGTCTTACACTGATAGTCACTAAGCGAATTTTAATAGCAAATAATATTGATATTAACAAACACTTACTGAGCAATTTCATAATCCAACAAGTGTTTTTCCTTTTGTCCATAGTCATGATGTTGCAAAAACTTTTTACAGTCATCTGCTAAATTGTCCCAATCAAACCGAATGCCTTTAGTATACTTGGGCAATAAAGGTATTGGCAACAATCCCAGAAAATGTCTTATTACCCAAAAATAGGTATCAGGGGAGAACTCTTCAAGATTTATGTGGTAGTCTAGATCCAGAACTAGTCTTTCTTTGAGTCGTAGGAGTTCCTTCATTGAACCTTGATACTTTTGCCTTAAAAATAATATGTTTCTTTAAACAACTTGCGCAAAAATATCTCATAGCTTGCATGATATAGACATATTTATACGTATATTTGGGTATGCATAGTGTAAAATATTAAAGTTTTTATTAATCTTTAACAAACACTTACCCTAAAATATTATCAATGTTATATCCATGCTTAATGAAGGCTTCGTATGCTTTTCCAAACAGATACTGAAATAAATGAAACTATTTCAAAAAACAAGTATAAATGGAACCTTGCTATACCTAATGGTGCAGGCTGACTGTTAAGTTATTGGACTTATTGGGCACTATAATAATAATTAAAATAAGGCTGAAATACCTTAAGTCTTGGGTGAACATCATTTGGTGGAAACACATCCTCCAATGGGACACCAAAATCAAACCTGCAATAAATAATGTATGGAATATTCAACAAACCTGAACAAATTCTTATTGAAAACATTACCTTGTAGACAATAAACTGGATAAACACGTTTTAATTGGCATCGCAAACTTTTTTGGAAACCGTAAATTAAAATATTTGTTGTTTGAAATTTGTTTGTTTACATCTAAACACCCGCGAAATGTGTTGTCACTAGGTCTGACTGAAATAAAGCGTTTTCAATACTAGTAGGAGCTTTTCGATTATTAGGAAATTAATTCCCGCGTATCACACTTTGCAATGGTAATGTAACATAATAACATGAAGAAAACACTGATATTAATATTAGAAACTTTCAAAAATTATAAGGAAAAAAAACAGGTTATGTCATGCACAGAAAAATAAAGGGTTTTAATTTCAGGTAGCAGATCATTGGATGCCATAGATAAAGGTTTATAGGGGCGAGTTTAAATTTTTTACTTTTTATCAACAGAATGCAGACAACCAAATATACGAAAGGGAAATCACTGGTTGCGTGCACCTAAACCGTTGTTATTGGAAGTTCTTCTCACTGGAGGGCGTCGAACTTCTTTTATTGGTTTTACCCACATATTTTATAACCAGGTTTTAACATCGATAATCGGTTTGTCTATGGTTTTACGCACAGGCCTATTATAGGCGTGGTTTTACCATAGAAATCAGCCAATTTCTATCTACAGCACAGGTTTCTATATGCGTATTCATATATTACTGTCACAAAACACCAACTAAGATTACTGTATTATATTATAATACAGAGGCGGATCCAGGGGGGGCCAATGGGGCCCGGGCCCCCCTAAAGCCCGTTGAAACATTGAAAATTATTTTTTAGTTGAATAGAATACCTGTTACAAAAATTTGTGTTACGTTTTTCACAATATAAAATATAAATATACTGATTAATTTTGATTTTTTGCATACGGCCCCCCCCTTAGGAGTATTTCTGGATCCGCCAGTGTTATAATATACTATAAACAAGTAAAAAAACACTATAAATTATAATTATTTATTGACCTTACAAACTAAAAGCACATACTCACAAACTGGTTTAAGGTGAAAGATTACAGCGAAAAGAATACACGGTATATTTTGTTATGTACAATTCAGCCCTTGAAATAACCAGCTAAAACTCTATTTTAGGCGTTTACTTAATATGTACGTATATAATTGGGAATTATATGTTTAATTCGGGTATCCTATTTATTAGATATTCAAGTCAATACTTTTTCTTTCCTTGTATACGAGGGTAGCCAGAAAAACATACAAACTAGGAGTCCAAGACATTTTCCAAAAGAGTAAGGTCTGGAATCAATTTATTAAATATCGGTATTTATGAATTACAAATAAAAATATTGAGAATACAACTTAATCTCTATAAAGACTTCGTAGGGCTTATTATAACAACCTGTATAAAACAATTAATAATTAGTGTCATTGTAACGATTCAAATTTTCTAATCAAATTTTTAAGCAATAATTATTCTATACTTTTAATAACAAAATCGAAAAAATAGAAACGGGTATCTTTAAGAAATGGATTACTTCTTTGAATAATATACTTGATTAATCGAGAAAGAGTAATAATTATTTCTAGTTTTTAACGGCATTTTATTTAAATCATCTGTTTAAGAGAAATTCGTTCGTACTTTTTCTCGTGACCAGCAATTAAGTAACTAATATTTACTTAATTTAACCATTACAGTGCTTTTTTACTTTTAAGGTATAAAATAGAGTCCAAGCTGGCAGAGAAAAATAAACTAGGAATACAGAGAACATCAACTAAGGGCTTTCCTATCGTTTAAAAATATCTTACATAGTAACAAATGGACAGCAACCCTAATTTTTAAAGTTTAAATGAGAGTCTATCTAACTAATGTTCGGAACCAATCAAGTAGCTCACTCATTTTAGAATAGGATGTTTTTTTTTATCCAAGCTAATGTTTTTTAACATAAAATATTTATATCTTTTTTTGTAACTTCAAAAAACCTAGACATAGGTACTATATGTTTATACAGGGTGATTCACATTGGGTGGCCAAGTAGAATATCTCTGAAACGAGTGTTATATTTTTTAAAATTTGTATCTATGTAACGGTAAGGCATAATTGACTTTAAATTTTTAAAATATTATGTTATGATAGTGTTTACTTTAGTATTTTAAATACAACACCCTGTATATTCTAGCATTTGTGAATACCATATAAAAATCTAAGTAAGTTTTGTTAAGCGCAAACACTAGTGACCCATCGCCATTTTGTTTTTTGATCAATATTTCGTATGTAATACAATTTTTTTTAAAGATTCTCTATAAACTAAAAATAATTTGCAATTTTAATCACTCGATCTGTTATCATTAAAAAAAAAAAAAATTCTGGAACAGGAAATTGACGTTTTCTGGAGTGGATTTTTGTTTTGCTTTCATTTCATTTATTAAAAGTATTGAAAATCTGTGTATTGAACTAATTTATGGAATAATTTTATTGTTTTTTTTTCCATTATAAATCAGGGTTCGGAGGATATATATTAAGCGATATATATCATGATATTTATAGTTTGACATATATCACGATATATTCATTAATTAATTTTTTTTTAAATTCGATTATTCAGAATATATCAATAGACAAATGACCCAATACTGTCCATCATCCATGGATTAAATTTAAATTTTTGAGTTTTTAAGTAATATTACGGGTCCGTTAGAAGGTAGACAATGAAGTAATATCAAAAAAATTACCTTGTCGGACTCCCATTGCCTTTATTTTCTTACTTAACATAACGTTTCGGTTAGTTAGTATATCTAACCGTTTTCAAGTATAAACTAATTTATAATTCTTACTCTACTGTCTTAAATACCATCCATGTGCAATGAAGCTTGATGACTCCGCCTACGTACTTATTGGAGTGTAAAGTTTGAGCTGTTGGTTTTGGACAAGAAGAGGTTTCCAGATATTGGGGATATCTGTACTTGGTTTACTAAATATATGGGTATATTGATTTATAAAAGCTGCTTCTTTGAATTTTCGTTTTCTCCAGTGCTGTTCCGTGTCCAAAACCTTGGCTTCTGACAACTGTATATTATGTTGGTTGGTCCGTACATGTTCCGCTATACCTGATGTCGAAGTTTCACCTCTTTGAGTATGTTTCAGATGGTCATTAACTGGTACGGGAAGAGGTCTTTTTGTTTTTTCAATGTACGATTCTTCCTCTCTTCTTGTCCACAACCAACAGCTCAAACTTTACACTCCAATAAGCACGTAGGCGGAGTCATCAAGCTTCATTGTACATGGATGATATTTAAGACAGCAGCCTTAGAATTATAATTTAGTTTAGACTTGAAAACGGTTAGAGGTACTAACTAACCGAAACGTTGTGTTTAGTAACAAAATAAAGACAATGGAAGTCCGACAAGGTAATTTTTTTGATCACGGGTCCGTTTTGACAATATGTTTAGCTTTATTTTTTCTATTGAAAATCTTATAATTATTTACATTTATGATTTATCTGTTTAGTCATTACTAATTAGTTTGGGTCATTTTTTTAAAGTCAGTTTACTTTAATAAGTATCCTACAAAAATATTTAGTTTTTAATATTATATTATGTTTTTGATCGAAATAGTTGTCCTTTTATTAAAAAGAAATATCTTAAAATGATTTATTTGTCGGATGTATATCCTTTGATATGATACTTTCGAAAATATCATGATATTTTCGAACCCTGTTATAAATTAAGTTTCTTGGAAATAATAAAGTTTTAAAAAACGTGAATCAACCTGAATGGACTATAAAATTTTGTAAAGTAATGTTTGACCCAAAAATATGGGTGTTTTATTTATTAAGAAAAAAACAATTTATTATGGTATCTAAAAAACGTAACTGATTGACCATTTATACAAATCATTTAATGGCACAATAAAAACAAGATTACTATTATTATTATGTTTAGGTTTATTGTAGTTAAAGAACCATCTAAACTATTTTACATTTCCGATTAATTTTTTAAGACACTTGTAGAAATGCCAAAACTTCCTAAGCCAAAATGAATGAGATCCATTGACACCCAAACTAAATTAACAAAGTAAATGATAATGGAAGAATAAATGAAACATCACATATTATTAGGGCCAGTATTTTCACCCTGTGTCACCCTTAGTTAACCCACTGTCAGATAGTATTTGATCACAGATCGATTCAGTCATATTCTAGCCAACTAGAAGGGGAAATGTACAAATGGAGGTCACCCAGGTTATACTGGGCAGCCCAGCTAAAGCTTTTTTAAAACTGTTTTCGACTGCATCATCAAATTTTTATTTTATCATAAACTTAAAATAAAAAGGTTATATATTTTTAGGTGACCGACTATTTGCACATGTTACCTACAAGTTAACTGAGAATTAACTTGGAAGTGAATATCCTTGCCCTTAAGAGTGCACTGTTAACAGTGCGTTACTTCTTTTATCCTAAACGAAACGCAATAAAGTAACAAAAAAGTTTAGATGAAAAAAAAAAATGTTAATTGTCAAATTTAATTGCACATTATTACAACAAAAATATTTTCAACAAAATTTTCTAATTGATTTTAACTGAAACCTGGCCAGAATATAACCAGAAGGGATGGGGCGGATTAATTTGACTTCTGCTGAAAATTGTTAAAATTTGAACATTTTTTGGAGAGTAAACAACAACATCATTTTACACGTAATTCGACGAAGAATTAAAATCACTTTTTTTGAGTACCACTTGGATGTTCCAACAAAATTCATCAGAAGCCAAAAGCCATAATATTTAAATTGGATCCACCTCCTTACACTTTAGGTATCCCTACATTTTTCCACCTTGCTTTCCTACTGAGAACTTTTAAAACAAAATTCATATAGTTTTCGCAAAAAAACAATGTCCGTTACTATGAGGAAATTATTTGATAATTAGACATAAATAAAAATTCAACTGGCCAGAACGAAATATTAATAAACCTACACGCTTCAACAATGAAATGAAAATCTCAAAATTTAAAAACCACCAAAGAATCGACTAATGATAATTATTTAGTCTTGAATACTTTAAAAATTACCGTAATTATTACCATTAGTTTTTGGAATGAGCCTTAAATAAAGAAACAAGTTCGAAATGTAGGCACTAATACAGAAATTTTAATTAATTTCCAATGGGTACAAACTAAAAAGACACAAAAACTGAGATAATAGTCAAGGAAACAAATTGGCACAAAAATAACAAACTTTAACCGTCTTCTTTTGGAGGTGTGAACCAACCTGAAATTGAAAAAATCATACATAAATAGATAGTTCTAAAATTATTGGGGAATTATTGATATAGTTTTGTCGAGTTTGGTTTTTACCTCGCAGATGAGTCCAGAGAAAGGACATTTTTAGATCATGTGACTACGGAAAATTCAGACGCGTTGATATTTTTTACAGAACGATCTTGATGGTTTAGACTTTTATTTTCTAAACTACAGATTTTGTAAACATTAAACATAAGCAAAGTAAAAATAGTGATAAAAATTAATTTTGCTGCAACTGCTACATGTGCCAGTTATAAACTATCTGTTTTTTTATGATAGCTGTGGTCGGAAAATGGCGAACCAAATTTTAATAGCCCAATTTTGATTTTGTGGAAAAGCACTTATTTAATATGGCGCTACTTTAAGGTTGAATTCTCAACGTCATTCAATCTATTGCCAACCTATAACCTATTTCGCGTTGATTTTTTGAGTTTATTATTTTAATAATTAACATTTAAAGAAAATCAATATCGTCGGTACATTATTTAGGTAGTATCTGATATATTACAAAAATATCAATTTATTTCATTGCTAATTTTGGGAGAATTGTATAGTGAAAGAACAATGAGTGACAATGACATAATAATGTTAAAAAAAATTTTACCTGATATTTTTCGCTATACAATTCTCCTAAAATAAGTTATGAAATTCCTTGATATTTATTAAATATGTCAATTATTACCTATAAAATATCAAGTCGATACTGATTTTCTTTAAATTTTGTATAAAAGCTAGAAAACATAAATAAATCTACGCGAAATAGGTTACAGGTTGGCAAGCATGTTGATACTCCCACCTTAGAAAATGTATCTGAAATAAAGCATTGTGAAAACTAAGAAGTTTTATGTTGGTTGCGTTGAGTCTCATTTTGCAAAAGTGGTGCAATTTACAAAATATAGGCAAAAAATCAAAATTATCTTATGCAGCTGAAATTTTGCATGTGGATTAGAAACTGCATTTAAAAAAACCTTTTTTTAATAACTTTTTTCGATACTTTCAGAAATAACCCCACTTTTGAATTATGTTTTGGAAATAATTAAAATTTGACAGATAATGCGAATCATATTTTTTTGCTTAATTTTCATCTCGATCTAAGCAAAACTTTATGCCAAAGTCAAATTTCGAATAAAGCTATTAATAAAAAAAAATCCCATATGATGCGGACTTTACTGGTCACACTGTATAGGATTGGAGAATTACACGAAATGTGAGTTTATTTTTATTCTTCATCACTTTAACAAGTTTATACTTTTAAATTACCAACCATTTGAAACTTTCCTCTTAAAAATCGGTCTCCGACGAAAAGAATGTACCTCCAGTGAGTTGAATCTGATGGTAAAACCGAACTCGCTTTTTATTGAAGAGTAAAAAAGTAAAGTAAAGTAAAGTTCGTGTAACTTGTGGTGCTCAAGTCTGGTGCTAGAGTTTTCAGGTCGCGCAAGCGCCTCTAGCGTGACTTAAAGACCAGAGATAGCCGGGACAGACAGCTTTACGTCTCCTCCGAAAGACGATCTTACACCAACCAACTAAAATTCGGTCATACTTTTTTTATTATGCGTATGCCCACTCCGGGAATCGAACCCGGATCGCCACGGCCGTAAGCGGTATCTCTACCACTGAGCTACGACCGGGCGCTTATTGAAGAGTGATACATTATTTGTAGTTGTTGTTCACGTCATGTGTGTTGTGATATCTTTTCAGGTTCACGGCAACAACAAATAAAAAAAAATCGGTTTTTGAACGACTTCTGTTATTAAAAAATTTACCTGTTGTTGGAAACCCTCTAGAAAAATCATGAGAATTTTTTTACGGGGCTCTGTACACCAACCAACATCGACAGAGCATGATACTCATTATTTTTATCATAACAAGACGACAAGACGTCAAATGCATAGATCCACCAGGTTCCTAGCGAGTTCTTTTGGGTTTTATTCGAGTTTAAATTGGCTCAATTTGTAACTATTGAGAATTTACCAATGCTATGGCAGCGCATCAGGCCGGTTTTAGGCTTAAAACTTTATGTCTCCTTCGAGAATCGAACGGAGTCTCTGAAATTTTCTCACCAATATCGGCTATATAATTTATTAAAGTTGTATATAATTTCAGAGTCTCCGTAGCACAAACGGCAGAGCGTTCAACGGGTAATCGAGAATCGGCGGAAGCATAAAACTTTTCAAATTAAAAAAAAAAACCTTTTCTGCACTCCGCTAAACATTTTCCAGTTACAAAACTATTAACTATTACTCACCATTCTTTTCGTGAATTTGAACGAGACTCTTGAAACTCTGTTGGGCCCTCGCAAGACTGTACTGCCCCTGCGAACACACCTTGGGAGGGCCGAATTGGATGCGCGCCTTGCCCTTGACCAGTGTGGCCGATATTTGCATTATGACCGCCTCGACTGTGTAGGCACTCGACCAGCCCTGTTTCGTCAGTAGTTCCATGCAGATGGCGCCACCGACTAGGACGTAACCGCCTGGAAGGCGCAAAGGAAAGATTTTTCTTATAATCATAAAAATTGAATTTCTTTTTAAAGTAAATACCTAGTAAGTATTACTCATTGCAATGTAAATTGATTTTACATAGTTTATACATTTTTTTTATTACTTATTATGTATTTATTTCAGACCTCAAAACGGTACATAATACTGGCACCAGTATGTGGCCTTTAGTTACATTTTAAATATAACAATAACTATCTTAAAAAAATATAATAAAATTAAAAAAAGTAATTTTGAGTATTTTATTAAAAGTCTGTACAGTTCGATAAATTGGAGAGTCCTGTTCTTCTTTGTTCTTGCATGTTTATTCCTAATGTTTAGATTTGATCTTGTGTTATACGCGTGATATTTATTGGTTTCTTTTATAATCACATTTGTTTTAATTATACCATATTTTAAACAATGTATTAATTTGCTTTAAAGGAATTTTAATTGTCTGATGTTTAAGAATGGGAGTTGCTGATGTAGGTCTTCACTGGGAGCTGACCACGCTAATGAGAATATTGTTTTTATTGCTTTATTTTGAGTTCTTTGTAATTTATTTGAAAGGTAAATATTAGGCCCTGATACCAGTAATATATTTCGCTGTTTAATGGTAATAAACCCATTACATTTTCAAAAAATTGATTACCCTATAATTACAAAATATTAGATTTTTATTTAAAAAAGTAAAAGATAGTGAAACATTTAAAAAAACAACAAAATAAAACCAAATTGTATGAACAAACTAACAAATAATAGCTTTAAAATGTTAATGTATACGATATTCATAATTAAGGATAGAAGGACAAAACTTACTTATTTCTATTACGTTAACTGCAAATCTATTACGATTTACAGATATGGCATCTAGTATCTAGTACATTTTCCTAGAAAACTACTATAACAGCCAATTATAGAAAAACTGAAAAAAAAACTCGTGTCTTTCTAGGTCACAATAATTAATACATTAGAAAGAGCAGAGTAAAGTAAAATGAGGATTATTTTACCTGATATAATCGGATGAACGACTCGCACGAACGGCGGCTCGAACGGATAAGTATCTTTGAACAGCATGTTCAGCTGTATGCAGTCTTTTCCCTCTTTCTCTTTGAGCATCTGCAGGTCGTGCGACAGGGGGCTGTCGGGATCCACGGCCATCAGTCGCACATTCCACTCGTAGAGAGAATCGCTGACCAGCTCGATCTGGTACATTTTGTTCTTGAACGAATCGGAACGGTAGATGTCGCGGAGCTCCTTCATCAGTCTGTCTGTGGCTTGAACCGAGCCTGATACTGAGCCCTGGGCATGGAAAAGGATCAATAGAATCGAAATATTTAAAAATAAGGCTGATGTGGATTGGTCGAACACGTTCATTACTTATTGGAAAATAACATGTAAATTTAATTTTTTTGCGGATTACTATTATTTAAGCAGTTCATGATAAAATTTGGTTGTTATAATGAGCTAAATTAATGAAGAACTAAGTAATGTTATTGAATGGTTATAAGTAAATCAAAAAGGTGTGATGAAAGAAAAATCGGTGTAACTAAGGATAAGAGCGAGTTATCAGGTAATGTTTGTTTTATCGACAAAAGGAATGAACCAAATGTTCAAAATTTTAGTACAGAAAATGAACATAGATCTGCACAAACAAGGACTTAATACCCTTAAAACATTAATGTTTGGTCGGGCATATTTGACATCGGATTAGAGAACCTTTTTCTTGAAACAAAAATTTTTTTTTGGAACTTTTACAAAATTAAATTGGTTCCGCATTAGAAGATATTTGTTTTCAAAATGGACGGTTGTCCTGCGCACAAGCACGAGAAATTTTAGCAAAATTTACTGATTAAGTTTTAGTACATACTAATTCACAAAATAAAACTAGGGTTAATTGCTCCATATGTTAGTGTTTTACAATTTTCTCTGACTCACAGGGTCAAAACACAAGAGGAAAAATACTTTTATTTCCTAAAATATCACTTTTTATACAGAGTGTCCGGAAAAAGAAGGTTAATCCGTTAACCATAAATGCTCCTTGAGCAAAAATAATGACTGCATTATAAAAATGCCATTTTTCATTTTTGACCCTCATGTTCGATATACGGTTCGAATATGTGGTTTCAACCCAAACTGCTCTCCAGCTTGAAGGATTATTTCTATTAAATGAATCTTGCCGAAAATCGGTACCGTAACAAGCTCAGCTTCAGGGGATTGAAGAGTAAGTTTATAGAGGACAACATAAACATATTTATTATATTATTAAATTTTAAATAAACTTATCATTATTATAAATTTTTCATACACCCCCAGTCTGAATAGTCCATGGGATAAAGGTCTGAGGAACGGGGTGGCCATTTAACGGCAGCATCTTGGCTCCGACCAATCCAACGATTAGGAAAGATTTGGTGTAAATAAATCCTAACATTTCTAGCAAAATGCGGTGGAGCACCGTCTAGTTGAAACCAAATATTTTGTCTCAGCACTATTTGTTAAATTGTTTTAAAAATTCATTTTTTGGAGGGTGTCTAATTTAAAATAATTAGTTTTGAATATGGTTTGTGAGGATTTGCTAGGCAAGCGATCAATGGTTTAAAGCAGAAAAGGTATAGTCCAGGGAATAATGTTTTATATCAATAGCTAATAAAAATTTGTTTTATTTATTTTCTTAATTAATGCATTTCGGTTTATTGCTCACTGCTTTCCCACCTATTGTTTACCTTTAAATAATCTTGTCTTTGATTTTGTCTTAGTCTTTCTAAAGTTGCCAAGTGTTCTACCCCCATTTCGTCAGCTTTGGGTCTACCATTCGTTCCGTCATCCATGTCCATACCTAAAAAATTACATTATAGAATATTTATTATCGCTTATTATGTCATTACTAGGATAATACCTAGAAAATACGTTAGCAATAATAATGAAATTTTTATTTGACTGACTTTGTTAATATTTCCAAAGTAAATCTATTGACACAAATGAATGAATAAATAAATATTTTAGTGCTGGGTAGTTAAAAATATGATTAAATATTTACCTAAATCTTCATCATCACCGTCGTCGCTGTCGTCGTCAGCTGGCACCCCATCAGAATCTTGCGCGTCCGCGTCACTGTCTAGACCCTCATCTTCCATGGGTTCAATTCCACTATTACTAATTCTACCAAATATAAAATAACGGTATGTTAAATTTTTCCAAAGTTGGTGAATTAAGATATACTTTTAAGGTGTTGTATATTATTTATATTGTAAGAAAATCGGGTACCCCTACCCCAATTAATAGTAACATAAAAGCTACTAAATTTTTATATTTATAAGGTGATAAATGTAGTTTTTCTTTTCATTAACATAAGAACAGAAGAATAAATAATTAACTATTCTTGTGGATATATTATAAATAATATCCAAATCAATAGTCAAGTCTACACACTGCTGTACAATGGGGTAATTAGGGTAAACCCCTATTTTCCATTCAAAAAATCCTGGTTATTGCAAAACAATAAAAAAAATTACTTGTGTGTGTAACTATATACCTACATAATGTAATAATATTGCAATTTCACCTAAGTAGTTCATAAAGAAAGCAAGGTCGCTTATTTAAATTATTATTTATCAATAATAATTACACATTTTCCTACATTTTATTTACATTAATTTTTGTTATCTTCTGCAGATCTTACTAAAAGTTTACAAAAGAAATTATCAGCTAAAGAAACTTGCTTTTCTGTGCTCTTTGTAAACTTATTTGCGACTAATTTTTTTTAAATAAAAAAACCAGTTCTAGCATAACAGTCCCAAACAGCTAAATAAGAAAAAAGGCAAGTTTACCAATAATCTAATATCAATCATGGATTTTTTATTTTTTGCAACAATTTTCACACATTATAGACCTTAATACAAAGGCTTGGAACAAAAAGTCCTTGCATCCACAAGCACAAATTACTTTTTGAAAAGTACATTTAACTTACTGAAAGGGCTTGAAGCACACTGAATGGGCTTAGAATTAACTGCACTTTACCTATTTGAGTTTGGAGTATACAGGGAATACTTAATTAGCTGTTTTCTGCAAAATATACCTATATGTAGAATGGATGAGTGCTTAATTAAATTAGAAGGGCTCCCAAGCCCCTCTTGGAACTCCCAAGGCCCTTGCTAAGGAATGCTCTCAAAATGGCATCATTTTAAAAGGAAATTGCAGCCCTTAATATTTTTCAAAAACAAATTAATAGCATAACACTTTTATATAATAATTAACAAGCCACCCCAACTAGGTACATGTATAGGAAAGAGCTTTAAGCTATTGCACAAAGCACTACCCGCCTCAGACTAACACAAAAGTAAATAAATAACATATTTTTAAAGTGGGTAATGTATTTTAATTAAGCAGACCTATTAACCAAAATATTTATTTGGTACAGAAATTAACAGATAGTTATCCTACCAAGAAAAGAATTTAATTGACTACTCATTTATGTTAAAAGATTGATGATAACCTAATACCATTATTTAATAATTTTTTTTCATTAATTAAATAAGATTAGGTAAATATAAATAATACTTACCTATAAAATATTTAAATTATTTTATTAGAGAAAACACAGCTAAATTTGCCAGGCATTAAAAGCCCAGAGTATAGATTATGCTTTATTAGAAATAATATTCGAGTTCTTGTATCTAGCTGGTAGGTAGTTAGATTCTTGTATGTTTATTGGTACCACTAAGTATAAATTTAATTAATGATAAAACTGGGGATTAAACATAATACAGACTAAAAATATAAGAAAAAAGTTGATATAATATGTCTGTAATGGTTACTCTTAAAAACCATAATTAATCACTAACCTGTCCAGAGTCTGTAGGTCTGGTATCCGCAACCGATCCAAATCAGGGGGCTCCGTAACCGCATGTAGTCTACATAGTTCTTTCAGTAGGATTATTACTTGATGTAAGACATGGTTGTCCAATCCCTCTGTGTTACTCAAAATTTGTACCGCATTTGTGATACTGGTCTCCTCGGAATCAGCGAACCATACTGGAGGGACAGCAGGGTATGTTTCCTATAGTTTTGTAAAAAAAATAGCATACCTATAATTTAAGATAATAAATGTAGAACAAGATACCTAATGCAACATAATTATTCTCAAAAGAAAAAGGGCTTTGACAATCCACTACTAGGTATTTTTTAAAGAATGTTTACATTAGGCGCAATGACTGCATGCAAGTTCATGCGATGCAATTAAATGTTCATTTTTAAATGAGTAAAATTGCATTGGCTGAAAAAAGTCATCAAAGCACATGCTTACAGACAATTTTACTTGCAATTGCACCTGATGTAAACAGGCTATTAGGTAGTTTTAACAAACACAATTAAGAACCTATTTTTAGAATGTAAAAAATATTTGCCCAATTTACCTAATGCATAATGCATCTATTTTTTAACAATGAATATCCCCGTTTTGTTTACAAAGTTTTTAGCATTGGTTTATTACAAGGGTGTAAATAATCTTCATTGCCCAAACAGATTGGTCAAGAAACAATAAAATAACTAAACAAAGAATATGTACATGATTTCTTTTTATTCTGCTGAAATATTTTACAATAAAACACAATGAAGAGGCTTTCCTACGAAAATATTTAGCAATAGTGCACTGAATGCAACAGAACTAAAAATAGAAAGCCTTATCAGGCACATAAGAACTGAATGAGGCCATATTTCTTGGGACAACAAAATGGCTGGAGTTATCTTAATTACCTCCAGTCCATATAGTAATAAACCTCTTTTAGGCCTCCAGGAAAGCTTGTGTATATATAAAGGTATAATAAATAAAGCTGGGGGGGCCCCCTCCTTGTCCTATATAAACAATCTTATAACCCACTTTCTAATTTTGTCAATAAACAAGATTTTGACAACTACTCAGCTGTTCCTCTCTCGCCTCGTTACATATGTTAAATGTCAAATAAGATGGGGGCCTAAAATCCTTTGTTAGAAGTCTCACTAGTAATTAATCCCGTTCATACCACGATTAAACGGTAATAACACCTTAATAAGAGTGAAATGATCTAAAACTTACCGTTATATTCGCGTGGATAGTGTATTTCTTCCCGTTTTTTCCTATAAACCTACAACTCAATTCATCGACACTCGCGGATATAATCTGAAAACGTTCATGATTTTTACCGAAAATTTGCTCCAAAGTCCGAATTTCCTGTTTTAGAGTGTTTAAACAAGCCATAGGGTTCACAAACAAGTAATTTTGACGATCTTTGAGGGCAGCTAACGAACTTCCGACCAACCAAGTTTCTTTAGTCACACTCCCAACTTCGAACCAAAATGGCTGCCCGTCAATTTGCGCTGCAAATCCGAAACGGGGTTGCCGATTATCCTAAAGATAGTTCCTGAAAGAAACATACATTTACACAATTTAAAAAAAGTTAATTTAAAATTAGCTAACTGACTCCAGTGAGTACTGAGGCTTTACGGTAGCTAATAAAAGAGTAATATTAATACAAAAAATATCGATAAATAATTAAACGGGGCCTAACCAGAAAATTGAAACATCAAATTATTGTTTTATTTAAGATTTCATGTTTAATTTGTTGCCATGATCTATCCCAAATTATTAAAGTTTAAAGTTAAAGGTTGAACTTAAATCCTCTTGACGGAGTTTTCCGTAGTACGAAGTTAGTTTTAAGGCTGGTTTCCGAGGAATCAGATCAATCAGGCAACGCAGCCTAAATATGAGGAAACTGGAAGTGCGATCGATAAAGTTCGGTGAAATTCGTGCCTCAAGGTTATGTGAATCGTGAAAACGGTTTCAAAAGTTGCGCCAACGGTACCCCGTCTTTCAAAGTTTTTTTTTACATTATTAATTTTCTTATTTTAGAAAATGGTTAACGCTAACGCGACTTTGATTCAATTATTTATTGTATTGCTTGCTACTTAATTATTAAAAAAAAACTACCCAAACGGACTTAAGACTTAACTAATTAAAAGTGCGTTGCCGAAATAAAAAAGGGATAAATATTTAATTTACATGATAAACGATAAGACGAAAAATGCACTTTCTAGTAATAAAAAAAAACTTGAAATAGAAACTTTCGATTACCCAATTATCTCTTGTGCAGCTTGTGCTCATATTATATGAAAACAAAATACTTCTTTGCTTAAGGCTAATTCACTTCACAGTCTTCAAAAAATATTAGAAATTACCATTCTATATACCAAAATATCATTTAAATAATTATGAGATTGTCGTTGCTCAGAGTCTATTGCGGCTCTTTCTTAACAATCGGAGGCCTGTTTTTCTGTGGGCCTGGTGCAGCCAAATTAAAATAACCCATAGACGTCTTTTCTACGTCTATAATTATTGGCCTCAAGATAATCGAAACCATAAAGTTGTCGTCACTGTTCATATCAAGTTACTGTTGAGGTGTTGTGTTGTGCTTCTGTCAAAAACAGACATAACACATAACCAAAAACCAAAAACGCAATCAATTCTTTCAACTTCAACAATTTTGGTGTTCTGTGTCAACAAGTATTCTTCAAGTTTTGTTGTGGTCGTTTATTCTATATTTTATTAAAAACTTTGTTCTTATAATGGAAGGAAAAGCACAAAAAATGCCCAAAGTGGCAAAAGTAAAAAACAAAGCACCTGCGGAAATCCAGATCACCGCAGAGCAGCTGCTGCGTGAAGCCAAAGAACGAGACTTGGAAATTCTACCTCCACCTCCAAAACAAAAAATCTCGGATCCAGCTGAATTAGCAGACTACCAGCTACGAAGACGCAAGCAATTTGAAGATAATATTCGCAAGAACAGAACAGTTATTTCAAATTGGATTAAATACGCTCAATGGGAAGAGTCACAAAAGGAAACTCAACGAGCTCGATCAGTATGGGAAAGAGCTTTAGATGTAGATCACAGAAACATTACAATATGGCTAAAGTATACCGAAATGGAAATGAGGAATCGTCAAGTCAACCATGCAAGAAATTTATGGGACAGGGCAGTTACGATTCTTCCAAGAGTAAATCAGTTTTGGTACAAGTACACCTACATGGAAGAAATGCTGGAAAACGTTCCTGGAGCTCGAGCAGTCTTTGAAAGGTGGATGGAATGGCAACCAGATGAACAGGCATGGCAAACATATATTAATTTTGAACTTCGTTACAAGGAAATTGATCGAGCAAGACAAATTTATGAGAGATTTGTTATTACTCATCCTGATGTTAAACACTGGATAAAATATGCCCGTTTTGAAGAAAATCATGGGTTTATTCATTCTGCAAGACAAATCTATGAGCGAGCAGTTCAGTTTTTCGGTGATGAAAACATGGATGAAAAATTGTACATAGCCTTTGCTAAATTTGAAGAGAACCAGAAAGAACATGATAGAGCCAGAGTTATTTACAAATACGCTCTGGATCATATTCCGAAAGACCAAACTAAAGAACTCTATAAGGCCTATACTATTCATGAAAAAAAGTATGGAGATAGAAGTGGAATTGAAGAAGTTATAGTATCAAAAAGGAAGTTTCAATATGAGCAAGAAATCGCTGAGAACCCTACCAACTATGATGCTTGGTTTGACTACATCCGATTGGTGGAGGGTGAAGCAGACATAGAAGTAATAAGAGAAACTTATGAACGTGCTATAGCCAATGTCCCACCATCTAAAAACAAAGATTTTTGGCGGCGCTACATTTATCTATGGATAAACTATGCTTTCTTTGAAGAACTTGAAGCTGAAGACTATGATAGAACTAGGCAAGTATACAAAGCTTGCTTGGAATTACTTCCACATAAAATTTTTACTTTTTCTAAAATATGGCTGCTTTATGCTAAATTTGAGATTAGACAGAAAAATTTAACAGCTGCTAGAAAAATTCTTGGAATGGCAATTGGCATGTGTCCTAGAGACAAACTTTTTAGAGGCTACATTGATATAGAAATACAATTAAGAGAATTTGACAGATGTAGGAAATTATATGAAAAATTTTTGCAATTTGGACCAGAGAACTGTGTAACCTGGATGAAGTTTGCAGAGTTAGAGACACTATTAGGTGATATGGATAGAGCTAGAGGCATATATGAGTTAGCTATTAATCAGCCCAGGCTAGATATGCCAGAACTTTTGTGGAAAGCATATATAGACTTGGAGATATCTCAGGATGAACCCGAAAATGCTAGACAGTTATATGAAAGGCTTTTGGAAAGAACTATACATGTAAAGGTATGGTTATCATATGCCAAATTTGAAATAAATCAAGATACTGAAGACAGTATGAATATTCGGTTAGCGAGAAGGGTTTTTGAAAGAGCCAATGATAGTCTAAAAAATTCTTCTGAGAAAGAAAGCAGGGTTCTCCTACTTGAGAACTGGAAGGAATTTGAACACACACATGGAGACGAAGCATCCCAAGAAAAAGTTAACAACAAAATGCCGAGGAGAATTAAAAAGAGACAGAAGGTTGTTGATGAAGATGGCAATGAACAAGGATGGGAAGAAGTGTTTGATTACATTTTCCCTGAGGATGAGTTGAATAGACCAAATCTGAAACTTTTGGCTGCAGCCAAGAGTTGGAAAAAGAATGTTGTTGTAGGAGAAGGGGATAAAGAGGACACAAATGAAGAAGATAATTCTGTAATAGAAAAAGATGATACAAGGACAGAAGTAGATGCTATTTAGATACAAGAATGAATGACAATAATTACATAAATACCTATGTTTAAGATAAGTGACGTTTTCATCCTTTTGTATGTATAGGTCATTTAGGGTTATGATTTAAAGAAATTCTTTTTAAAAAAAAACCTCTGCAATTTTTATACTTTTTGCACAATAATACTTCTATGACACACCTGTTCAATTGGCAACTATAAAAATGTACCTTTCCACTTGTAAGGCATATCTACAACACAAATTAAGAGTTGTAAGATTGTGTAACAATTTTGCCAGTCGCCAAGCCCAAAATTATTACTTGTAATAGGCGCTCTGAGCACACATAGGGAAGATCTTTTTTTATGATAAAACAGAACTGATTACAATCGATTATTCTTGATTTTCATATACCATTTGTATTTTGTTCATTTAATATTGTTACTTTACCAAATTACTATGGTAAATACATAAGAATAAAAATAAAATAACACTAAAGTTAAATATTTTTTTGTAAACCCTGAAAAACCAATAAAGTAAGCTATTTCTAAATCAGTCTACAAGTTTTTGATTTAAGGAACCTACTTTTATTTCATATTTTAAAAAATTGTGAGGAAAAGTAAGATAAATAATTAATCAACAATTTATTTTAAAATAATTTATTTACTTAAAAATGGTAATAATAACAAGTATGCCAAGTATTAATAAATTGAGTTAGTGTACAGAGTTGGAGAAGCTTTTTATTTATGCATACAGTGACTAAAAAAAGTATTAAAGGATATTTATAGGGCTTACCAAATAAAAAAGTTTGACAGAACATTACACTTTTGGTACATAAAAAGTCTTATATTATTTGTGAAAAATACATAATGCCACTGAGTTTTTTTTTCGGGTCAGTACATCCCTTAGGATTTCCAAAAGTTAGGATGTAGGGCCAGTCTTCTTTCAAAGTTTGTGTACCAGTTCTGAACAGTAGACAAGGGAACATAAGTGGCTGTGGGATCTGGAACCATATTTGTCTGGGTAATTGAATATGATAAAACATAATCCATAAAGCTTTTAAGCATCTTTTGGGCAAAAGTCATCTGCATCTCCGAACTCTCAGGAGATTGAACTTCTTGGATGTTGCCTAAGGGTTCTAAAAAAAAAGGGTAATTTTGTTTGGTGAACACTGAAATTACTAAGAATAAAAATATCGCAAAAAAAATAGTCTAGGCCACAAAAAAAATATTTTAGTAGTAAGTAAAATGTAAAAACCAAAAATACACATTTACCCACCTATACTTATTCCTAATTGTGCATTATGGACTATATGGGACTGTCCGAACATCATATTTGAATAATCACCCATCTCATGTAGCCTCTTTAAATTTGATACTTTAAAAATAGCAGATGGTTTTTCATTTGAAATATATCCTAAGAGCAACCAGTTTGGTGGAGCATTTGAGTCAGGCCAGCTGAAATATACTAAAAAATAAAAGTTTTGAGATAAAATAGGAAGAATAGAAAGTTTTGAGAGAGGAGGCTAATCCGCCAATTGTAATTTTTACACTTTTGTAAATAACAATAAAGCCATATTTATTTATTTGTATAGGTACATGAAAAAAAAAAAATTTTAGATGTGGGGTCCTTTTTTATAAATATATTTTAAAATAATAAATCTTCTTTATTAGTATTCATGCAAAAAAAGGCGAAGTTTAGATACAGTAGCTACCCCTGGCATAAGAAATGGTGGATAGAAAGTTATCCATGTATTTTACAAGCAACAATGCCCCATTAGGGAATTAAACTAAATAAGCATGAAAATATGATTTAATTTAGCTTAATTTTTACCTTGTCCTGCTGTGCCCTCTGGGAAAGGGATGCTGCCTGTTAAAAACAGAACAATGTGGTTGATATTATCTGCGTCTGGAATAGTTGTAACACAATGCCTTTCATTTATCTGCTGGAATTCAGTTTGAACCTAAAAAAAATTACACTGGGAATTCTTAACCTAAATAAGATGGTCCATGCGACAAGATTTTCCACTATTTTGCTCTATTAAAAAAAAATAGGTTGCTGATTAGAATATTGTTATTATAATTTTTTTGATTTTAATAGCAAATTAATAATGATGTTTTTTCATTAAGTCCACCTTAAGTCAAAATTATAAAAATATATCCAACCCATCCAGCATAGTGTTCCTTTATGAGCCCCAACTACTCAATTTCTAGACAAAACTGTTTAAAACATAATTTATAACTTCTCTAATTTTTTACTCACTAGTCGACCAGAAACAATGAGTCCAAACATGGCCATAATTAATCTACAATTTGAACAAACAATTCCAATAAATAATAATATAACAAGAATGGGGACAAAAAAGCCCTAAAATAATCAGCAATACGCGGCTTCTAGAACGTCAAAACAAGACAAAGTTTTGAGGTTAATTTCTCAGGACTGCCAACCAACATCAAGCCAATAATTACAAAGCTTTTTGTTCAGAACCAACGGGATAGATGGCGCCTGCCATACGACCCCGTTTGAATAAATTTGTGCTACTATCCTTAAACAAACCCTATGTTTGTGCCCTTTGTTTTCTGTGTTCTCATTTGGATTTGAAAGATGCATAGATTAGATTTATGAAAAATATTTGTTATAAAACTTTTTATATTTTATTTATTTTCGCAGTGGTAATGCCATCCTACACATACATTGCAACGCTTATCTCAAACGCATACTCCATTTCACTTTTTCTTCTATTTTTTTTTCTGTGCTCTGTCAGTTCTGTGCTGTGCAGATATGACAGATGACATTTGTGGTGCAAATTTTTGTGAAAATGGTGGCAAGTCAATAAACTTTCATATTTTTCTGAAGAATTCAGTGCAATCTGCTTTATTTTATCATTTTTCTGTAAAATCATGGTAAATATTTCATATATTTTACTCTAATTTTTTTGTGAAAAATTATGGGCAACCAACAGAATACAAAATTTAAATACAACATATTAATATGTATGTACCTACTACTCGATGAGCAATTTTTTTCTCAGAAAAAAATTACAACAAACAATGTTTATAAAGAATTTATAAATTCTGACTTAACATTGACTTTTTTAATGGTCTATTTACTTAATTGCGATTTACTGATATTTAAACTGTGAGTAGACTGCATGCAAATGCTGAAAAGAGGTGAATGTCACACCCACACAGGGTAAACAAAATCAATATACTTAGGGCATTTAAATTAAAAACTTTGTGTTTTGATTGATTTTGGTTTAGTATACTAGGTATTTGCTCTGCTATTATTGCTTGTAATGAATTACTAATATACTGTATCAATCATTGAGCGTTTTTCATAAGTAGGTACCTACAATTTTTTTTACCTTTTTTTTTAAATGATTCAATTTTAATTTTTTTTATATTACAGTCTTATTTAGTGAAAGTGGCCGGAAGACGTAGCCATGTCCTTGCCAGTATCTCAGTATGAGGCCCTGTTGGCCGAAGTGCGCGGCCTCAGAAGAAAAGCGCAACGGGTTCAGCAATTAGCCAGGCCTTTGATCGGGGGTGCAGGCACTTCTACATATTACCAGGTAAATGTAGGTGTTTAAATATGTTCCCTGCTGGCCTCTAAGTCTTTTGAAAGGGACTAGTAGGCAGTGGGAAAAATATACACAAATGAGGCTCAAATATATTATAAGTATCTATGACCCAGTGGCGTGCCGTGACACAACATTTTATTATAACCGAATTTTTTATTCTCAGTACCTCAGAACCTATTAAAAATATATACAGTAAGTATGTCTCCGTGAGTTTGCACCATATGGAAAACTTTTTTATTATTCATTTTACAAAAAAAAGTTATTGTTCATAAAAAGCTCTGCATGGTCTAAAACCTAAAATGCAACCATCAAATATCGAAATTTTCCAGTCATATACGAGGTTTGTCAAAAAATGTTAATTTTTCCCAAGAATGTGAATTTTTCCCAAGAGTAAAGTACCTTTATTTCTGACATTATCAAAAATTGTTATTAAAAAAAGTTGATCAGAACTAAAAACCACGTCGAAATATGCAAATATGCGCATTAAATTAATTAAATAATTAAAAAGTTAAATAAATTAATAAAATAACGGATGTAACTCGAAAGCAGGAAATACAGTTGTTCCGGTTTAACTGGAAGTTGATTTTTTTTGGAAGATAATAAAAATTGAAGATAGGGACATGTAAGCCGTTTTGCTCTAAGACGTACTGTTAGAAAGTTATAAGCTGTCAAAGTTCAAAAATGTCACTTTTCGAGAGTCAATATCTCGGAAACTATGAAGTATAGACTAATAATGCATTTAATAAAAAATAATTATAATTTTATGTGGAATTTAAAAATGTAAAAATATACTGGGTGTTATATTTAAAAATATAAAATTCGTTCGAATTCCAGACAAACTAAAAAGCTGGCAACAACGCCAATATCGTCATTCGGTGCGTTAGATCCTCTTACACAACTGTACCAAATTTGGTTTAAATCGGCCAGTAAATTGTGATGTTATTAAGCCGTTTTCAGACTTTATACACACACTGTATATATTTTCCACAAGCCATATGATAAACGGTTTCCAAGATACAGCCGTCCCTTTTTAGTCATACACCCGGTACAAGTATAGAACAAGTACACTAGTATAGTTCATTCTCCCTTTAGGTGTTGCTTTAATTCACTCTTAAATAAATGAAGGTTTCTTACATTCTAATGTCTTGTGAAAACAATACCTTATGACACTGAATTTTTCGACCTACTTTTATTTTTTTTTTTGGTCATGTTAAAGTTAGTTTCGTTTCTAGTCAGGTTTGGATGAACAGATTCCTTAGTTAGTAATCGTTTCGTCAAATAACCCGTTGTCAACCCATTTTTTGTCTTATTTATAAGAAACAGTTTTTGAAATTTAAGAAATGTCTCAATGGGAAGCCATATTAATAATGCTTATCCGATTCCTGTAAATGGTTTCTTGAACTTTGTAGTAAACAACTTAAGAAAAAAAGGTTTATTTTTATTTCCTATTACAACATTAAAAAACAACTTCAATTCTTTTTTCTGTTTAGCAATTAAATAATATTAGACATTAGATTTATTTATGTGCAGTCTTTGTCTTTGGAGCCGCCTCTCCTTAATAAAAACAATCAACCAATTCCTACCTAAAAGGTAAGGAATAAAAGCAAATAATGCCGATTTTCCTGTTCATTCCTGTTAGTCTGCCTCGAACATTACCATCATTACATTAAAAATATGGGATGTAGGTAAATATTCTATGAATAATAAAACTACCTGGTTCAAGTAAGTTTCTTGTGTATAGACAAGATGATTATGTGTTATTCATAAAAACTCGTTAGTTTTTCTTATGTTACACCTCTGATTTGCTGAATAGGAATAAACATCGACTTTATGCTCTGTTTTAACCATCTGTTCCGTTTTTCACGTGCAGACTGAATTGAATGCGGCTTGTCTAGGGCGGGCGGATAAAAGGTAATAAAAGAAAGAGGGTGGAAATCGGGAAGGAGATAAGAAAAAACAGGCTTTTAATGGTGAACGGTGACAGTATTAAAAGCGTTAGCTGATAGGGTCATACTTCCTGAGTTGTTTTGGAAATGCTGCAACCAGAAATCGATCTTGATAGTCTATACCGGGTGTTTCTCAAAAGACGTTCACCCCTATAACTTTTTTATATTTATAGATATTAAAAAGAAATTTTGAGATTATGCATAAGAGATGAGTCTGCATTTATTGGCATAACTTTCAAGTTGTTAGCACTTCCTGTTTGACCGGAAGTGACCTTGACTTTGGTATTTTAAATGGGACATCTCGTATATTTTTACTTATTGGGATTCAGCATAACATTCTGAGTAAAATGACACCTCACTTGTCATTTTTTGGCGTGTTGTAACATTTTTATGTTTATTTTTTATTTTTAATCTAGAGTGCTACAAATTAATTAAATCTGTTAATTTATAGTCAAGTAGTATATGAAAATTAAAATTATGTCATAATAATTTACTTTCTAAGTTTCACAAGCGTTTAAAAAATGAAATTTTGTTTGTTTGACTTTTACTCCATTTTTCCAAATGGAACGATGGTAGTTCACTAGGATATTTAAAACGAGCATTTTTTATAATAATTTGATACCATACACTCCTAAGCTATTTTAAAATTGACACAAAAAAATTTGCCTTGAGTCCCAATCGCAAATTTAAAAGCCTTATGCATTATTGCCACCCTGTCTTTTCTAAAGAAATATAAAGGCGGCTTTTAAAAACAATGGAATGGTTTTGAAAACCACTGCGGTTTTAAATTAAAATTGTAATGTCATTCGTTTATTAAACTTGCATTGTAAATCAGATAAAATGGTTAGTTTTACTAGAAATTAACAAATTGATATGCTCCTAATTTTTGGAGTGACCAGAAAAATTGTTCTGAAGCCGCAAGATTGTATGTATTGTATGTTTTATAAACTAATGACATTACAACTTTAAATTTGTAAAAAATGTCTTTAGAAATATATATTATTAAATTAAAGCCATATTGCTTTTCAAAACCATTCCATTGTTTTTCAAAGCCGCCTTTGTATTTCTTGCAATGCATAACGCTTTAAATGTTGCGATTGGGATTTAAGGCAAATTTTTTCGTGTCAATTTTAAAATAGCATAGGAGTGTATGGTATCAAATTAATGAAAAAAAAAATGCTCGTTTTAAATATCCTATACTCAAAACCCAATATTATAGGCAGTGACGTATTATTCAAAACCATGGAAACTAATGCAAACCGCCAATGATCATACAGTATTTTGGTCGTTTCCATGGTTATGAGAGCTACGTCACTGCCTATATTTTTGGTAATAGACTATAGTGAACTACCATCGTTCCATTTGGAAAAATGTAGTAAACGTCAAGAAAACAAAATTTAATTTTTAATTTTCATATACTACTTGACTACTTATAACTTAACAGATTTAATTAATTTGTAGCACTCTAGATTGAAAATAAAAAATAAACGTAAAAATGTTATAACACGTCAAAAAATGACAAGTGAGGTGTCATTTTACTCAGAATGTTATGCTGAGTCCCAATAAGTAAAAATATACAAGATGTCGCATTTAAAATACCAAAGTCAAGGTCACTTCCGGTCAAACCGGAAGTGCTAACAACTTGAAAATTATGCCAATAAATGCAGACTCATCTCTTATACATTATCTCAAAATTTCATTTTAATATCTAAAAATATAAAAAAGTTATAGGGGGGGTGAACGTCTTTTGAGAAACACCCGGTATATAAACACTTTACAGTATTAAAATTATAATTTCATCAATTAAAAAAATGCCTGGAAGTGTAAGCAAAAAATGGCTATTTATTTTTTAAACTAGAAAAAATCACCCTTTTGAAATTATTTGCGAGGTTAGGAAAAAGGCGGCAATTTTTTGTTTTGCCCAGGGCGGCATTACTACTAGAGCGGGCCCTGATGCGATTGGGTTAGCTCCGAGAAACAGGTATGTTTTTTTTTTTATTTCGTGAGTAATATTCCGTTTCAGAAAAAAGAACACTGTAATCAAGGCCTTCCTTTTCGACTAAATTCAATTAATCCATATTAGGAATGGAACAAGAATAAAAACACTGTTTTAGCCTCGAGATACCAACAAATTCGATACTACGAACGACGACATTGACCGAGTAAAGTAGAAATTGCTTCGTTTGAAACTACCGACGTTTTTGCGGCTTTACGAATCAATACTTACCGTTCGACGAATCGAAATGTTCGATGTTCGAACCGACTTTCGCTATTTTTTTTAATGGTTTAATTTTTTTTTTGGGCTTGGTCGATCAACTGAATGTTACTTTAAGATTTGTTAGTAGGAATCGAAAAACACAACACAATTAATTTACCTTGCGAAGAAAGAAAATTATTTTCGGCTATTTTGAGCCGTAGATACAATGGTCAACTTAAAAAATAAATATGTGTGCTTTATTGTCCGAAAGTATGAAATCTTTAGTGACAAGGCTTTTAGTCAACAATAACAATAAAATATAATATAGTAACTAGTGTCCGACCAAAACAAAATTTTCAGCCGAAACCGAAACTTATTTATAGGTTCAAGTTAAAAATTTTATTGTATACTAAAATCTAATTTATTTTATACAGAACGAGATCAATCTTGGATTGAACTCTTCCCACCTAAAAAAAAGGTCGACCCACAAAATTTTTTATTTATATAGACAACACTGCCTACGAATCACCCAAAGTTAGCCGAACGGTGCGCGACAATTCACGAACACTGAGTTTCGGCGCGGTCGAAACCGAAACTGTCATCGAAACTAGATTTTTTAGCCGAAACTAACCGAAACCGAACCTTCGGTCGGTCTCTAATAGTAACATTTGAAATATTAGAATAAAAAATGCAGACAAACTGATTGTCATAAAAATATTGTATGCACAGTATGAACAGCAAAATAAACATTATGTAATTAGAAGGAAGATAACAGGTGGAGCAACCATAGACAATTTACAACATAAAAATTATAAATGTTCTCCCAAATTTCTATATGAAACGGAAGGAAGGAAGGAGTAACCAATAATCTGGTACCTATATAGATAGCACATGTCATTCATAAATGCTATTAAAATGTGTTGCAAACATCGTTTGTTGGAGAGAGGAGGTGAAGAGCTGGGTGGGGCACGTAGTGGGGATTACGTCGGAGTTACCTTTGAATGAGACCTTGCTACTATAGAAGAAACCTAACCTACATATAACCCAACTTTCTATTTACTCACACATTGGGGGTAACTCAAGAGTTCTTTCGCCTGATAAAAGACAAATTGTAACGTCATGTTTTTTCTTTTTCATTTTATCTATTTTTTTGCTTATTCGGGTGTTATTTATTATTTTTTTTCAATCAACACCACTACCGATTGCGTCATAGGTGGCATTTATCCCACACTACGCTACTGCATTTCCATACAGTATCTTTATGCACCCTCCGCCCATTTTTGAGACCACCCCTTTTGGATCGGATGCCAGGATCGCTCTTTTCTCAGGAGCCCGAGCATGAGAACATTTTCGGGCAAGCGCAGGTTATGTGCAGCGAATAGATGGCCATACACGTACGGTTTTTAAGTTCAGAAAATCATTGATTGTGAGGTTAAAGGAAGGATTCCTCACACCGACGCGATAGAGCGGCAGCGGTAGATACGAGGCTTCTGCGGCACTAAAATAAACAAGTGAATGTTGACGGGTGAGTTCCACCTCAGGTGGAGTCCTACTTAAAGTCAGCGGCACGGAGTTCAACTAAATAATTTAAGGTTAGGTTAGTTTTACTTGTCAATTTGTCAAATCATGACAACACGTTGACATCGGTTTGTTTTTACTTCAATAAATGTTTAACCGTCTGATGAACTTACTATTTTGAAATAAAATTGTTTAATTCAAATCTAATCTGTTTTGCTTTATAAAACTAGGGTGTCGTATATTTTATGAAGGTATGTACGTTGAAAATAATTGCCAAATCAGGAAAGTTGTCGAGAAGTTATAATCAACGCTGCCAAAATTAAAAACAGTGTTTTCTAGGAATATTATTAAACATATAAGGACACAGTGATATTTTATATAAAAAATCTTATATTTTACATTGGCAAGTGACTCAAATATTATTATCACTTTATCATAGCACTGCACTGCCACTTCGATCTACGCCCTACCGTTTTTGAACCTGATTCTACCCTAATTTTTAATTTTGAGAAAACAGAAATTATGACGGAGGAAGTTAGTTTTCAAAGAATCTCACTCTTTTGCTTGCTTCCTTCGAAATTCTACCTTGTTAATCGTTACTGACTCTTGCCCATAGACAATTTACCTTTAGATAAACAAACAATAATCACGAATGTGGCAGTTTTATGGCCTCGCGCATGTAAACAAAACTGGGAACTATTAGACATGCGCACTGCAACATTATCGTTTGACGAATGGGAAAATAGACAGGTCCGGGCTTTAAAATTTAAATTCTTGCTCATATGCCACCATAGAGGGTTTATTTTACCCCTATTTGGGCATAATACAATTATACAACGGCTGCAACTAGTACTAGTCATTGTTTATATTACAATCCGAGTGACTAAAAGCACAAACACAATTCACTAACTAAACTACACAAAAACCAGAAATCCATAAATATTAATAACCAGTCCCACAATCCACGATAGCCGATCCGATAGCTGAAAACTTTAGAAAACTACAAGGAATCCGCAGAGAAGAGAAACCTTAAAACACAACAACAAAAATGGCGGCCGAGCCGGTTCTGGAGAGTATTTTTGAGCGCGTCGATTATTGTCGATAAAGTAGGACGGCCGATAACACGAGGTTTGTGCGCATGCACGAAGGTTCCCCGAATGAAGACAGCTGACCGACGAGTCATGCGCTCGGACGTATTTTTTCACCCATAAAACGTAACTTTTGTTTGCGCAGGAGATAAGCTGTAGGTATCTAAAGGTAAATTGTCTATGCTCTTGCCTAATAATATAGGATTATGGAAACAAAGCCCCCTTTTTTTAAATCAACCAAAAAGGATTAGAGTTAACGAGATAGACGAGAGAACTCTCAGATCTCAACGTGGGGGGTAGAACTCCTTTCATTTAGAAATTAAAATTTTGAATTGTAATTTTTTTAGTAGTCAGCGAAATGGATGAAGGTAAAATACGGGATTATCTCACGTCTTCCCGTAAAAACACGTTTAGCAACACTACTTTCAACCGACGATATATAAAAATATTCGAAAAACTGTCGGCGCGAGGTAAATCCGAACGTGTACAATCTCCTTTAGCTCCTGAAATCCTGCCTTCGTTATCGTCAGTTCTGCAGTGCGCCACAGCTGTTCTTCTAAGCGACGTCGGTGATCGCGATATTTTCAGGCGTCCATACTGAAAACACTGAAAGAAGTTCTGAAAAATACCGGTTCGCTTAGCACGGAAAATTAATTAGTGTCTACAGTTTTTTTTTTCGTTTGGGAAAATTTGAATATTTTTATAAATACATTTGTATTTTTGTATGTATATTTAGTAGTAAAAAGACCTATTATTCTTAATGGTCGTTTAAAAATAAGTGTTTTCTAGAACGGCTCAATGACTTAAAATACACTTTTTTAAAATATATTTTGGCATAAGATTACGGAACTGAACTAAAAAAACATCAACTGTGTGAAACACAAGGGAGCTCGAGAAAATATAAATTCGGTGGTTTAGAAGTTCATATTTGTGGCGTTGGGATACTGGTGTAAATATTTTGGAGTCTAGAAGTAGAGCACAATTCTACCTTCCATACATTTTTTGGATTTTTAGGTAATTAATTCACTTTAATTTGCACTGTTTGTATATATGAAATTACCCTATATTTTAACAGACTTTTTGATTATTTGTAATTGTTTTATATTAATGGCTTCATTCAATATGGACCTCACTATGCACACATCTGTACTCTGTGTTTAGTTTATTTTTATTACCATTACTGTAGTAAGATATCTCCACTAACCAATCCATTGAATATTTTATAGTTTGTGCGATCTCAATTGAGCCTAAAGAAACTGGACTTCAGTCGGCATCTCTCTATAAAACTTTGAGTGTCGACGAGGAGCGGTCAATACTTAACTGTATATTTCTGTTATTTATTTAAATAAGAAGTGCTAGTAAGTAACCCTTAAAATCGTTTTATTCCGTACTGTCTTATCTGAGATCGTATAAATACAATGACATGTTTATTTTCTCGAATCTTCCTATGGACCACTAAAAATTTGGAAAATTTGTTTGATGCACCTCCAAGTGTTAGGGGGCCAATATATTTTTTTTAATATTACGTTTTAGCTGATAAGTCTTTGTCTAATAATGTCTGTGATTAATTTCTCTCCTCGACCTTGTGAAACATTCGGATGATTCTGATGATTATTTATAATAAACAAAAATCCACACTTAAATTAAATTTTAATCTTAGTGATTCAAGTGGCACAATTTTTTATTTTTATGTTTAGTTATTTTGGTTGATGACAATTAAAATTACCCCAGCTAATTAGTATATTATTTCAGTGTTAAAGTGCCTATGACGGGGAGAGATGATTTTCCTAATTTAAAATTACGTTTCTTCGAAAAAGTTTGTGTTTTTTTTTTGATATTGTTTTATGAATGTTTTTATGTTTATACTACCTACAGTTATGTAATTGCTAAAAGTAGTAGTTTATTTGTAACCTATAGAATTACATACCTTACTTATACAACCATGGTATGGTCAATTTTAAACAGGAAATGAAAAAATGTGATACCTACATAATTACCAAATTGCTACATTACATACATTATTACCTCATAAAATCGATGAAATAATTCCTCACAAGGAAAAGTATTACCATCGCGAAAAAAATGTGTTTCCGAGATATCGACGTTTTGTCTCTACGGATCTCAAAAAGCATGTTTCCACGCCACACGCACAAACAGCAAAATACGCAAAAAATGGTAATGCAGAAGATAAAGAATACCAAATAAAATGATTTTTGATTCTACAATATTACTTTTTTTTTTAAATAGAACACATTAAATAATCTTATTGCATTTTGAAACTTTAAGAATCACACCAAGTAAAGTTGTTATATTGTTTCCTATATCTAAAACCCATCATATAAAAAAATATATATCCAGTGATATTTGGAAATAAATGACATTTTTACACTGACAGGCTACAGCTCCATTGACAACGCTCACATATTCCTACATTAATTTTTCATTCTGTAGTTAGAAAGGCCAACTTTTGGTTTAAGCTTTACATATTTTTTGTCGGGAGAATTTCGACCGATTTTTAAGAGAAAATTTAAATATAAACTTTTTTAAGCGATGAATGAAGAATAACAATGAACTCACTTTTCATGAAATTCGCCAACCTTATATTATAACTATTTCATTGAAAGTGAAACGTTCTTGGAATCGATGATCCTTAAAATTTGAAACAGTTTCTTCGGCAAAATTTAATACTTTCGCCTTCGCTATTTTCCGACCACAGCTATCATTATCATCAAAAATAGATAGTTTGTAAATGCTGACAGTTGCAGCAAAATTCTTTTTTATTGCACTATTTTTAGTTTTAAATTCATTTGCTAATGTTTAATGTTTACAAAATTAGTAGGTTAGAGAATTAAAGTCTAAGCCATCAAGATCGTTCGGTAAATATCAACGCGTCTGAATCCTCCGTAGTTACATGATCTAAAAATTTCCTTGCTCTGGTCTCATCTGCGAGGTAAAAACCGAACCCGACAATTTTATGTATATAAATCAAATGGACAACTCAAGCCTCAGCAAAGATATTTTGCACATACTAACATAATTCTATGATTTCGCGTAAAACCACAACCACAAAGCTATAAAAATAATCAATATTTATCGTTTTTCTGTTAGATAACTCTTTATACGGTAATTTCTTAATTTAGAACTTGTACCAATAAAAGGGAAATAGGTTGTCACACTATTCATTAGTTTGCTTCCGATTTCGGTCACCAATAAAAAAGAAAAAAACAATCATTAACATTGTTTTGTTTAGAATCTGAAATCGAAATGCTCCAAGAATCGGATATATCGTTAGTTCAATAGTTTTTTGGCTTCGATCCAATATATTGGTAGAATTTACCACACGAATTTCTGAAAATAATTTCAAGAGTAAAGACTGGCGCTTCTAAACAACATTAATTATTAGAATGAAAACTCCATTGAGAAAAAAGCTACTAGTTTAATTATTTTCTAATAATCAGGTCACAAGTTCGCCTACGTAATACCATAGAGAAATGGGATGTCTAGGTTTACTTACTTAGTTTAGGGTAATACCGAGTGTAACAATCATTTTATTATTTAAATACAACTTTTATTTTGCAAATTTTATACCTATAGCCAATGCTGTTTAAAAGAAGTAAAAGAAAAGTACCTATTGAATCTAGGAAATAAATTCTGAGTCATGGAACATAATAAAATAACTTCGTTGTTTGTTGTGATAGGGTGAACATTAGTTTCTTGTCAATATTTTCATTGTACTTTGCCACTTCTGTATATCAATTATTGTTTGTTTATCTTATTAGATTTATCAGTTTAGATATATTATGTTGGCATGCATATAAGTCTGTTAATTACATTTTATGGAACTAATAAAATAAATGTTCCTTACTTGACGCACATGCATTATATACATAAATAAAATTATTTTTTTTGTATGGGTAACACTGATAGATGATAACTTATACTTATATACGTCATTGCATCTTTTTTTAATTTTCTAGGCTATTTGTAGGCCAGAAAATCTCATCGGGCCCTGTTAAACACGCTTTTATTAGCTTCACCTGTATGTTTTTTGTATGTATGTTTGTTTATATGTATGTATGTTTGTTTGTAACAGACTTCTTTGAACCCGATTTTGACCCACTTTAAATGGTCAGATTTAATTTAAATTTTGTAGACTTATCAAGAACCGCTGATAATACAATAATTTGATAAGTTTATATCTCATTTTGTTTGGGTTTGTGGATCCAATGCTTTGAATCTAGCCATTTAAAAAAAAATGGATCCACTGCTTTAAATCTAGCCATTTCAAAAAGTCATTGTTTAATTAGTGACAGTATTCCATCTCTACTCCGGACCTCTCTATGACTATCTCTACTCAAAAAGAATTTTTTTTTCTTAACAATAACTCAAACTAAAAAATGAAAAATAAATATAGTTTAAAAAAACTAAAAAACGCCTTAATAATTAATCAAACTAAAAAGCGGAAAATAAATATAGTTTAAAATAATTCTTGAAATTCTTAATATAGGCAGAAAATAATAATGAACGATAAACATTAGTATTATTGTGAAAAAGCGTGGGGCGCTTTGTGCTATACCTATTTTTCGTATATCGAGCACCCCACGCTTTTTTCACAATAATACTAATGTTTATCGTTCATTATTATTTTCTGCCTATGTTAAGAATAAAACTATATTTATTTTCCGCTTTTTAGTTTGATTAATTATTAAATCGTGTTTTTTTATTTTTTTTTTAACTATTTATTTCTACTTCTAATAGAGAACGTTATACTTTCCCTCCTCATTTTAGGAAAAAAGGCACTTTCCCTTTTTTGACAGGATAAGTTTTTTAACCCTAAATATTTTCGTTTCTGAACGGTGAAACTACACCCAGTCCAGCTTTAACCATAATGTAATTTTTATTTATTTAAAGGTTTATATTAATACAATGTTTTCTACAAATTTACTGCTTATTCTATTAAACATAAATTATCACGATAACTTACATAGAAGGGCAATGTTTTTTTAATTATTCAGTTTCCAAATAATAGAGGAAAATTACTGTAGCAAAGTAGTAATTATGCCCGTCTAATTAAAAAAAAGGTGTTGATGCTCTCTGTTCCATGACGTACCGAGATGACGGCAAAAGTTGGATTTTCGTGCCGCCATTAGTGTATTGTACATTTTTTTCTAGGTCGTGCCGCATATACCTATAAAAAGATGCTATTTTTGTGTTACTACTCTTTTACAAATAGCACAGAATATACAGTATTGGCAAGCCTGACAGTATTGGCAAGCCTGTACTTACAGCAGGCTTTGAATGTAAAGAAGTGAATAAAAAATGAACTTTGCGCGAGTTAAAAAGAGATAGATTAAGAATCAACGTTCCAACTTCTGTTCGAGCGCGATTCACATTCCACCATCGCTCCATTCCCCCTCCATAGCAGAAAATAAGGAAATACTTTCGTATAAAGTAGTACCTAGTTAGCGAAGCACCCACCGCGATATCTTGACTGAATTTTTCAGCTAAGCGAACGGCGAAATATCGGTTTTGAAATACTAGTTTATTAAACCTTATCAGATGATCTGCTCGGTAGTAAAAATATGTTTTCTAAAGGGGCATAGATGCTCTTGATGGTGCCCATCCCGTAGCTATATATCCTGTGCCAACAGGCAGTTTTCTGAAAATATTTTCCGGATTTTCCCTCCATACTACATATAAAATATTGCAAACGTTCACATCAAAATCCATATTTTTTCATTTTGTTTATTTGTATAATATTACTACTTATAACCTTTGACGCCAGACCATTATTCTTAATTTTTGTTAAATAGTGGGTGGATGGATGATTGTAGGCGTTCCGCAAAACTCATGTCTTACATAATTTTTGCAACTTGCATTGAACAAACAAGAACATCTGTTTTTAATTTTGTGGCTTCCGTTTTTTACGAACGAGTATGACCTTTCGATACTTTTTTAGTTTTTGAGGCTACAAAAAGCGGTTACAAAAATTACAATATTTTACAAGGCTTTCGTTTTTGACCATATATTACTTCGAAGAGATTAATTCATGCAAGGCTGCCTGGTGTAGGTTTTATAAAGTAAATGTTCAGAATTGTTTAGTCGATCTATCTCACAGTCCTAAAAAAAATTTATGCTTATTCCCCATAAAGCCTGTGTATTTAAAATAGCATCTCATGGACGGGCTGTGAGGTCAGGAAATTAGTTTTTTCCCCTAAAAAAAGTTGGCAACCATTTAACGTCTCGCCGAACCACGGTGAATTCGCGAGCCCATCAAGACTATTGTTATTGACTTATTCGCGTGTTTAACCTTTCAAAACAATTAAATTAACAATGCCGCTGTGTTTAGTGCATAATTGTGTTATAGTGAGAAAAGTGCCGCAGAGGATGGATATCTCTTTCAACAGGTATAATGAATCTCAATAGGTGCACTGCATAAGCATTTCTGTATCTCAGAAACTAATACTGGGGTAGTTCTAAAAATTTGTATGTAAGTTCCTTTAATAAAATAAAAATATACGTGTTTTGTCATTTTTTTCAAAATTCACTTAGGGGTTTAAAAAAGGGGTGTAACCTATTTTGAGGAGGGTACCTTTAACGGGCTATAGGTAATTTTAAGCCATTCTGCTGAAAATTGGTACTCTGTTAAAATAAGCAAGTACATACGTGTTTTGATGTTTTGGAAAATTTTGTCCCTATAGAGGGTAGAAATGGAGGGGTGAATTTCCAACGCAACCGCTAGAGAAAAATATATAGTTTTTCTTCCAAACGATAGCGAATTTACAACAATTGAATTGTGCGAGTACCTGCCAGTCTAATATAACTCTTTTATTTAAAAAAAAGACTAAGGAAAGGTACAATCCGGTTCAGTACCGTATGTACATAAGCTACAAAAAAACAAGACCAAAAATCCTTTGAAAAGGTCTTACTTCCTGTATTACAATCACTGCCAAGGTGCACTTTATTATTTTGTTTTACAACCTTTGGGACACGCAACAAACATAAATATACGTGCAGACGGTGCTGCTAAAGTGTGTTAACTCTTTGCGATGATGATGACTAATATATCCGCTAATGGGAACTTTGGCTATTATAGTGTCATTAAAATAGACACGAGCGCTTAAATAGACCTTATGATTATTTGTTTAATTACTTGTGTTGCGCTGCGTATAATGTTTTTTATATATAATTTGTGACATTATTATTATTATTATTATTTGACGCGTCATTGCAAATTAAAGTTTGTAATTTGTTATTTAATTTTTTTATAGGGTTTTACTAGTTTTACAGAACCATTCATAAAACTCTATTTAATTAATAAGAAAATATATCACATGCTACCTTAGATAATATCTAGATGCATGCAAGTTTTTCTGCACACCTTTCTATGCTAAAGTGGTAGTGGTATTTCTAACTGTTCCTAAAAATAAATAATTTGACCCAGTTTACACCGATATCAATAATGCATTAATCTAAACAAATATTAAATGGGACCGAAGGAACCCCCACAATAAAATGTAAAGTTTTGTGTATTCTTCTTAACTAAAGCTGATTGTTACTTCGTTTGAAATAACTAAAAATAGGTTTATAGAACAGATGTTCTCCTAGTATACACATATGGTGATTAAATCAAATTCGTGAAATAAGGAATTGTAGTGAAATTATAAATAGAATGGGTTTGTTCGGTTTATTTAATTTATATATTTGTCCACGACTACTGTATAACATGATCGTTATACATGTGTTTCCATAATAGTAATTTCCATTAAACACTAGTGTACAGGGTCTTCCAACGAGGACTGAACAGGGGCTCATTTTTGAGCTTCCTTGTATGTAAAGAAAAATCCAAAATAGCCAATCGATGTACTTTTTCCTGCAGAATTCAAAAATGAAACCAAAAATTTATTTGAACCAGAAAGAAAAGAGTTACGCTATGGATAAGGTGTTTTTTAAATGGAACATAGCTTTTTTTATACGATTTTTGGAACGAGTGATTTTTTTTTGTCCGTTCTGATTAAAATATTTAATATTGTGACAGCTATTTTTATTAAATTTTAATGTTTTATCCAGTATAATTTAACTTTTAACCTGTTTGAAACATACACTAGGTAATAAAGGTATAATCACCTTTGAATCCTTCAAAGTCATTTCGGCAATATTATAGTAAATTTGTCAAATTTTTTGACTTTGAAGGATTCAAAGGTGATTATACCTTTATTACCTAGTGTATGTTTCAAACAGGTTAAAGTTATATTATACTGGATAAAACATTAAAATTTAATAAAAATAGCGGTCACAATATTAAATATTTTAATCAGAACGGACAAAAAAAAAATCACTCGTTCCAAAAATCGTATAAAAAAAGCTATGTTCCATTTAAAAAACACCTTATCCATATCGTAACTCTTTTGTTTCTGGTTCAAATACATTTTTGGTTTCATTTTTGAATTCTGCAGGAAAAAGTACATCGATTGGCTATTTTGGATTTTTCTTTACATACAAGGAAGCTCAAAAATGAGCCCCTGTTCAGTCCTCGTTGGAAGACCCTGTACATATAATATCCATCATTCACTAGTGAATAATAAATTCATGTGATTTCAATACGTCAGTCCTGGACAAAGTATAGTATTTTACTCGCATAAAATATCATTGTATGCTTGTTGAAAAAAAGAAGTTACTATTTTTGATCTATTTGGAAATATTAGATTATAAAAAAATTTTACGAGAAAATAAAGTCTAGTCAAAATTCAGCAGAGCTTAAAGACACGATAGCGAAAAATTACATTATAAATCTTAATTATTTTAAAATTTATTGAAAATCAGCCAAAACGGTTGGGAATCAGAAAAGCTATAAATAAATAATCAAGTCTAAACTCAATTTACCTACTGATGCATGCTCACTTACGCAAGTTAATATTTTTTAACTGAAAAAAATGTATTCTTAACTGTGACTAAACCAAACTTTTCACAAATCTTCTAAAATAGAGCTATTCGTTTATTATCAAGATTCCTGCTTACATTTTTCTAAAAATAAGTTTTATTTCAATACCTACAGTTTGAGTTCTAGGAAATCAATATTCTGTGGAGCGTCTCGGGTCTAGTCATTTTACATTTGGCATTTAACGCCAGGCTTCACGTTTTACATATAAAATGGAATATCATGCTCCCAGGTAACTCATAAAGCTACATGTTTATGATAATAGTCAACTGTCAGATAAACCTGTACTTGCGTAACATATCCACAGAACTTTCTTTTAAAGTTTTGTGAACATATCGCGAATTTAGAACCAACAAAACCTAATAAAGGAAAAGCCCTATCAATTTTTTTTACAATAACCAAAGTACCAAGAACAAACCTATTATTCAAACCAAAATAATTATGTCATTGAAGAAAAACTATTATTATGTTACCTTACTCTATTATGGTGAAAGAACATGATGTCTCTAAAAAATTAACTAATCATATCAATTATTGTGGTTCATCTGATTAATGAGAATAAGTTTATTTAACATATTTATTATATAACTAGCGGGTACCCGCGGCTTTGTTATAAATTCGCTATCGAAACAAAGCATGGGGTACCAAGCAGGTACCATACATACTACCCAATAGATCCTTTAATAGGTTCCCAAATTATTTTTAAAATGAAATTTCTTGCTTTCTGATATTATTTCTTTTTCTTTCAATAAAAATGTCATTTATCTCTTAGCTTTGTTGCATGAAAATAATACCGAAAATATAGATTCATCATTACATACTTTTAAATCTATGAAAAATGTCTTACAGATCGTTAATAGACTTCCATAGACTTTATAAACACATTTATGTGGAATAAATTGACACATTGAAATACGCCAAGAAAGTATTTTTTCAATAATAAATTTTTATAACCCATTTTTATACCTTTAAGGGTCGACGTGACGTAAAAAATTAGAATACGTGTTTCATTTAAGGCCGAGACACAATTAAAACACAAGCAATATGCAGTAAGAAACAAATTATATGGCACAATACAGTGTTGTGGCATAGTGGTTGAATTGCTAACTGTCAATAAATCTTCTTTTAACTTTTCGTTTTGTCGACAGAACAGATTATTTTGGTGTTTTGTTGTTTTTTACGATTCTCAAAAAAATATGATTATTTTTGTAAGCTCATCGGTTTTATCACAAACAAATCAACAAATTGTTAAAATAAAATTAAAAATACCTACCTCTCTAACCTAAAAATTTTATTAATTATATTAATAATATTAATTTTCCAACAACCAAAACAGCTAAAGAGTGTCAGTGTCCTTTCAAAAAAAACTAAAGTTCTTTTATTCCTTCGCAGTTTTAATTTAATTTAAAAGCGATACGGATTTTTTTTTTTTTTTTTTTTTTTTTTTATGATCGAGCACAAGCACTATAGGAAAATCCTTTAAGGCGCTCTGGGAGCGGTGCGTGTGCGAAGAAAGCGATTCACGTTTTTCTTGAATCGTTGGAAGTTATATTCGGTTGGAAACACGGTCTCAGAAAGGCCGTTCCACAAAGATGACGTCCTCCAAATGAAAGAGTTCTGAAACAATGATGTTCGGGGTGTACTAAGTTGAACCACATAGGGATGGGCGGCAGTGGTTCGTCGTGTGTTTCTGCTATGCATTACTCTAGGTGGAATCGAGCGGGCAATATCTGTCGAACACTTGCCATGAAAATATCTGTAGAAGAGAGTCAAATCACCAACCTGTCTTCGATGTTCTAAGCTGTCGAGGTTCTTAGTCAGCTCGTGGTCGCCGATCAGACGAACGGCTCTCCTTTGGATGGAATCCAACAACCGAAGGGTATGCTTCGGTGCAGAACTCCAGATATGAGAGCAGTATTCCAGTGATGGTCGAATCTGGGCTTTATAGAGTGTCAAAAGTTGTTGAAGTGTATACAACTTTTTGGTACGGAAAAGTATACCGAGCTTCTGAGAAGCTGCCCTGGCGATTGCCACTACGTGATTATGCCAAGACATATTTCCTCCCAGGTTGACACCCAGCAAATTAATAGACGAAGTCAGTGGAATTGCGTGTCCTGCCATAACGATATCGGGTTCTGCAATGTTGACCTTCTTAGAGAAAACTGCAGCCTGGGGTTTTTGAGCGTTAAATTCGACTTGGTTACTGTCACCCCAAGACAAAATTTCTTCCAGGTCTTTATTGAGGCGTGATACCTCATGTTGTCTGCGAAGATGTGCGTCAGTAGCCGATGTTTGAGGTTTCAAAGTAAAAGATGAGATAAGTGTGCTGTCGTCAGCAAAGCAATATAATGGATTTTCTGTTTTCGCTAGAAGGTCGTTAATGTACAGTAAGAAGAGAGTGGGAGATAATATGGACCCTTGAGGAACACCAGCATTGATGGTGAAGGTGTCTGAGAGAAACCCGTCAATCGCCACTTGCAGTTTTAACGTTATTTTGTAACTATAAAATAAAAGTCAGTCAATCCCTTCTTCCAATCCCCCAAAATATTTATTACGCTTAATTTTTAGATTAAGACAAAGGAATAGTGCTGTCATAGTATATTTAAATATTTCAACGGATTATTTTTATTATGTTTCGATAAAAAAAAAGTATATTAATTTAATTATACCTGTTGCGGCGATAATTCAATCAATAATTAAATCGTTATCTATAAAGTACCGCGTATTTAGAAGTTTTGGTAGTAGGTAAGGTATCATGTAATAAACTAATTACTATTTTCTTGTCTCAGAATGATCGGCTACACGAACCATTAGACTACACCATGGAATCTCTGCTACTGAATAGACAACATGACAGATCAAATTCTCCTAACGTAAGTGCCCATTTTTAATGTTTTTTTATTCATGAATAACGGTAATGCAACAATGGAGCACCACTTAAAGCAGCTACGTGACTTTTTAAATGTAGAATAACTAAGACATTAAAAAACAAACCTTTCATTCAGTATAAAACTGCTGATATTGTAAATAATTGTTGTTAATTATTTCACAAATATAACTAAATTTTTAGTACGATCGAGCTTCCACGTCTGGTCACCTTTCAAGCGAAGAGGAATATATTTTGGGCGTATCAAGGGGCGTGCCGTCAAGAAGTCCCGCCCAGATGTCAGTGAGTAGCGAACCGGTTGCCAGAGTCGCTAACCACGCCCAATTAGGTAAGAATAAGGAAACAGGGTTATAAAATTAGTGATAACCACTCACAGTAACACAAAAATAAGAAATGTTAAATAGAAAAGGATTACCGTTGAAATAAGTTATCAGTTGTTTTGTATTTCTACAAAATAATACGTTCTCTATGTGTCAATTTGGTAGGTTGACACTGTTCGATCGATCGGATAACACAAAAACGGTTTTGTATGAAATACCATTTTTATGCTAATGTATATTTTTAGATTCCATGTACCATGGGGCGTGGCCAAATGTAGAAAGAACAAGTATGTGGAATTCCGAACCAGCTAGTTTAGGCGCTGCAACCCAACAACAGCAGCAGCAGCAACAAAAAAGAGATTTAAATGATAGTGGACCTGCCTGTCACAATGTAAGTTATTGGCGAATTAATATTCATCAATATAACTACTGTTAATCGAATCAAAACATTTTTTGACATGTTTCCTTACCTTTCAGGATGTATCATCTGTAATGTCGTTCGCTTCGAGTTCTGGCGGGGTACCGATAGACAGGGTTTTATGTAGTCCGGAACAAAAATGGTCTTCCCAGCAACTAGAGGCCAAAATGGATGTTGTTCATAGTTTATTGTCGATGCTAGGTAGTCAGGAACATGTAGATATGGGAGAAACGTTATTAGCCCTAAGCACTTGCCCGGAAAGTTGCCTTGCTATGAGGCAGTCTGGTTAGTAGACATTTTTTTTGGTTACACTAACAACCTAGTATTCATAACGCACTTTATAAATTTGAGAAATTAAAGAGGCTTCGAGAAGATTGTGTTCTGGATGTGAATTGATTCCATTATAATAATTTATTAATTTTTTTTAGGTTGCATACCGTTATTAGTTCAATTAGTGCAATCGGACAAGGACAACGATACGAGGAAGAATGCGGCCCAAGCATTACACAATCTCGTCAATTCGCAACCGGATGAAAAAATTAGAAAGAGAGAAGTGAGGATATTGAAATTGCTGGAATACACCAGGCTGTACATGGAGTGTTTGAAAAACAACGTGGAATTCGAGATGGAGAAGAGTGGTAGTACGAGTACGTCTCAACAATCACAAGAAGGTATTATTTTAATGTTGCGATTTTTGGGTATTGATCATATTTCTTCGATTTGTACTGATTTTATTTTGTACTTTTCTTTAGATGGCGATAAACATCCTGTGCAAACGATAGCCCATTTAATGAAACTGTCATTTGACGAAGGACACAGGCAAGCGATATGTCAACTGGGCGGCATTCATACAATCGCAAACTTAGTAGAGGTAAAGGTTTTGTTGTAGTTGTGTGTTGTACAGTATACATTTCAATGAATACTATTATGCAGAAGCGAACCAAGCAATAGATAGTTTATCCATAAAACCATAGTGCTTCCCCATTCCTATTTTTTTGTTCATTTTACACAGTGACCTGATAAGCTCAATTTTCTATCGACGACTACCCTAACTTTATTCTATTATCTAGACAGTATGGGCAGTAGCTAGCTACTAAAGTGCTGCTTTTTGATAGCTATAGCTTTATTCATATATTTACATTATTTTTCGGTGTATTATTATTATATCCTATATAACATTTAGTAAAAATGGTTAAAGACAGGTATCAAAAAATATCCTTTAAACCTTTCTCAACTATATGCCACAAACATTGTCCTTTTTTCATTTTGTTATTTGATTGTTAATTTTTTTTAATGTTTTAGGATTTAAAAATAGACGATTATTGGGAATTCACTTTTTGTCGTCTTGTGTTTAAAGAATACACACCTAAACATTTGTGATATACAGGGCTTTTTTTTATGAATGCACCATAATATATAATGCATCAAAAACACAGTATCCTATCTCCTAACCTCACATTTTCTCCTTTGTAGATCGAACATACGATGCACGGGAGCACCATGCCCGAAAGCCACTGTATCCTTATGCGCAGGTACGCGTGTATGGCACTCACGAACCTCACCTTCGGAGATAGCGGCAACAAGGCACTGCTGTGCTCGTTCAGAGACTTCATGAGGGCGCTGGTCGTGCAGTTGCTGAGTCCTAGCGACGAATTGAGACAGGTAATAACGTTTGTCTATGCTCGTTTTATCAGACTAAAACGATGAAGGTACTGGTGATTAAATACTTAGTTTTTCTGCTTGTTTTAGGTCACCGCCAGCGTGTTAAGAAACCTTTCGTGGCGCGCGGATTCTACCAGCAAAGAAATCCTCCGGGAAGTCGGTAGTGTGACGGGCCTGATGAAGTCTGCAATGCTTCCGAACAAGGAGAACACCTTAAAATCGATCCTGTCTGCTTTATGGAACCTTTCGGCCCATTGTACGGAGAATAAGTCTGAAATTTGTGCTGTGGAGGGGGCCTTAGGGTTTATCGTTTCTATGCTGACCTATAAGACGCCGTCGAAGAGTTTGGCAATAATAGAAAATGCTGGAGGCATATTGAGGAATATTTCAAGTCAGATCGCAGTCAGGGATGATTACAGGTAAATTTGAGATAACACATAAGAAAATATAAACAGAATAATAATTATACCAACTTTTCGGTGATTATTGTTTCGACTTTGGATACTATTTTTTGGTAAAATCTTTTATTTTTTAATATTAGAAATTAATAACAGATAAGTGATATATTTACCTTCCAATGTCCAGGGACATATTGCGCAAACACAACTGCCTACAAATCCTCTTGGACCAATTAAAATCGCCCAGTCTGACGATCGTATCGAACGCCTGCGGCACCTTATGGAATCTCTCGGCCAAAAACGCACAAGACCAGGACGCCTTGTGGCAAATGGGCGCCCCGGCGATGCTGCGCAGTCTCAACCACTCTAAACACAAAATGATCGCGATGGGATCTAGTGCGGCCCTGAAAAATCTACTCAGTTGTAGACCGCAGCAGAATCTAATGCAGAAGTTGGATTCTACTGCGTTGTCTTTGAATTTGCCCGAGTTGCCTACATTGGGAGCTAGAAAACAGAAAGCACTGATGCAGGTAGGCAGCATTAACTGATACTAAATGTAGAAATTTATAACTTTCTAGCGTCTAACTATTCCATAACAGGGTGTTATATACAAATTCCATACCGGAAATATCCGAAGAATACTAAAAAAATCAATTTTTATTTTTTTACGACAAAATACTAATTATTTTAAAAAACCAAGAGCACTTCCTTCACGCACTTTTTTATGCTCTTCAAGAAAACTATTTTATTTTCAGATACGGCGTTTCGTTTTTTAGATACCCACATCAACTTAATTAACTTTTTTGAGTAGCTTTTGACCTCTCAAAATGAATCACACTTGTCACTACATTCTGGAAGCACTTTCCTTAAAGTACAAATAAAATTCAGGTCCGTATTCAAAAAAATTAAATTGATGTGGGTATCTCAAAAACGAAACTTCGTATATGACTAATAAAATAATTTTTTGAAGAGCATCATAAAAAAGTGTCTTCAGTAAGTGTTTTTGGCATTTCAAATAATCAGTATTTTGTCGTAAAAAATATAAAAACAAAAATAATTTTGTTTTTTCTTTCGGATACCTATCTCCGGAAGTCAGGATTAATAAAAAAAATATTTTTAACAAATTATCCAGCATTAACATTATGGAACTTTGTCTTAATTTAATCAACTCTCTAGCTCTATTCCTAATTACTGAAATATGATGCTAATGCCTCGAATTTGTAACACACTGTATACTTACCGCAGAACCGAACAAAGTAATTTTAATTTTGATTGATTTAAAAGTCACTGTATCTTTTATTACAGGACTTGGATCATAATCTAACGGAAACTTACGAAAATTTTGACAAAGACTCGCCAGTTAAATCAAGGCCGGACCACGATGTGGATATAACCGGTTTTATCCACGATTCTTCCAGGAAGACAAGTCGCAGTCCGGACGACTTGAATAACGCATTTTCGAGTTTGAATTTAAACGAACCCTCAACGAGCTATGCCGCCAGTGAGGCTAGGCACAAGTCGAGAATACCTCAGAGTTATGGTAAGCTGTTTTTTTTTTTAATTAATATTTCTGGTTTGGATTCATTTAAATAGGTAATAACAAATCGTTTGGACTGTATGGCCACAGTTTTCATCTGTTATCGTAAATTGTTATTGTAGGTAGCGCAAGTCTACCCTACGTCCCCCAGCCCACCAGGCGCTCCAACCCTTCAACCTTCATACCGGTCGGAAGCAAATTTTCCGACCACAATTTCGAGGACGACGCATCCGAGCAACCGATCGACTACAGTCGGAAATATCCCGAGTCGAGCCGGGCGGAAAAGCAAACTACCAGTGGAGTACAGACGAAAGAATCTGTCAAAAATGACGGAGATAGTTTTAGTATAGGTTACACGGAGACCGATTTGGATCAGCCGACGGATTATTCGTTGAGATATGCCGAGGACGATTCGGACTCGGACATTTGTAGCAAGATTTCGAAGCAGGAATATGTACAGGTATGAAAAAATTTAATAAATGTTTTTTTGTAATTAAGTGTTTAAATTAATAGTAGTAAAGTGCTTTCTTATGGGTAGCACTCTATTGCTATAGTATTTTTCCAGAAAAAATGAAGATTGCTAAAGTAACTCCAGTATTTAAAACCGCCCAATATCTGTTTTACCAATCTTTTCAAATATATTTGAAAAAATAATAAATTATGCGACTTTCTAAAGCCAAAATTTACTTTTTGCTAACCAGTATGGTTTTCACAGATCTAAGGGTACAGAAATAGCTGTAGGAGATTAGGAAATATAACAAATATTCGAGCTAATGTCGGCAGCAGTAAAAAATGCTGTTTACTATCCTTAGATCTGTGTAAGGCTTTTGACACCGTAAACCATGATATTTATATTAGAAGATTATACAGTATTGGGTTAAGGGGAAATACACACAAACTACTTCAAAGTTATTTAAGCTATCGTAAACAATTTGTTCAAATTGGGGAAAGAAAAAGTTCGGAAAAAGAAATAATATGTGTGTTCCACAAGGATCAATATTAGGTTATTATTCTTAATTTACATTAATTTCGTTGCCAAATTGAACTTAAAGGGCAATATAAAGCTATTTGCAGATGATACCACAATTATTTATTTTGCTGAAACTCTTGCAGAAATGTATTTTGATATTAATAATGATTTAACAATACTTCTTTCTTGGCTTCAATCAAATAAACTTATGTTAAATTTTACAAAATCTTCTTTTGTTTATAACTAAAAATAAAATAATTTCCATCATTAACCCCTTAACATTTAATAATGAAAATATTCAATATTCAAAAACGACAAAATTTTTAGGATAAGTTATAGCAGAAAATTTCAATTGGAAATATCAAGTTGATAATATACTGGATAAAACAGATACGAAAGGAGATATCAAGTTGATAATATACTGGATATGGCATCTCCTTTCGTATCTGTTTTATACAGAGCTAGATATTTCATTCCTTTGAAATACTTAAAAAATATATATTTTTCATTAATATATTCAAAATTACAATACTTAGCTTCTGCATGGGGATCTGCTTGTTTATCAAGCTTAAAACCATTACAAAAATTGCAAAATAAACTTTTTAAATGTATACACAAATTACCACATTTAGAACCAACTGTTAATCTATATAGACTGAAAGGGTATTTACACGTTCAAAACATTTATAAATTACAAATTTGTATTCTAATTCACTCTATTATTTTAAAAAGAAAAATAATCAAACATAACACTTCAGGAGAATAAGACACTACATGATCATAACACCAGACGTTGTATAAATTATCAAACTATACCAGTAAAAAGTAATTTCGGAAAAAAATCGCTTTTATATGACGGTATAATAAAATATAACAATCTTCCAAAAATATCAGAAAAATTAAAAAATTGGCAACTTTTAAAAAACAATAAAAGAGATATTTGCTAAATTTAATTATTTATACTGTTTTTTTCAAATTGATTTTATTAATGAATTAAATTATTGGATTAACTTCCATTTCTTTTTATTGTTATTTTTTTTAATGGTTATTATTTTCTATATTATATATGTTGTCACTTTCTATGTAATGAACTGTAAAAGTTAGTTTGGAATAAAGACATTTTGGAAGTTAGTTATCTATGACTAATCTATGTATGAATAATTTCAGGATACCGTGAAAACGTATTGTACGGAAGGCACCCCCTATGAGACACCCTTTGTTTTTTCTAACGCCACGTCGATATCGGATTTACGAAATCTGGGAACCACCGAGGAAAAGCCAGAATTAATTGACAACGACTTAGAGAAGAATAAGGAAGTAAAAATCAAAAAAGAGGTGCGTAAAGGTTTATATTAAAATTTCGATATGCATAACGTGTTAGTTTTCTCTTTCGTATATAATAGGTATCCTTATTCATTACTAATCACATTATTGACGTTTCAGGTTAAAAGTGTCGATGAAAAAGACCACTGTTCGGTGGAAGACATCTCCGAAATCGAAAACGCCGAAGTAAAACCTCAAAAGTCTGAGTTTAGCTCTGGAATGATGTCTCCCGAGAAACCAGTCAACTATTGCGAGGAAGGTACGCCCGGTTACTTTTCGAGGGTCAGTAGTTTTGGATCTGGTTTGGACTCTCTACCGGCAAACGAGAGGGTTATAAAGAAAGAGGAGGTTAAAGAGGAGGCTGATTTGAACGAGTCGGTGTCTTCTACACAGAAGCACGAGAAAAGGATCGCGGAGAAGGCTACGAGCACCCCTAAAACCCCTAATGAGGCCAAGGCTGTGAAGTTTGAACAGGTAAGGTTCTGCGTAAAACAATCATTAATATCATTTGATGTATTTTTTAGGATTTAAATTAATTTTTTAAACTTTGTGAAACCAGAACAAACTGTGAGAATGGTAGTCAAGGGCGTCCGAAGGGGGGGGGGGGCGCAAGGGGGTGCGCTTGCCCCCCCCCCTGGCCAAGTAGATTTGAGATATTTTATTTAACTGGGATATACATACTTATTAAGATACAATTCAATTAACAAAATTGGTAAAACGAACTCTTGTTGCATAAAATGAAATGTGGAATTCAAAAATCTTCACTAAATAGCGAAGGAAAAATATTAGAATAGAATAAATAAAGCTTTATTTAAATTTACACAGCTAGTCATAATAGCAATATACAAATAGATATACAACCAACACATCTAATTCCCAGTCCAAAAATGAACGACAAAAACAAAACACAAAGTGTAACAAACCGCCAATTTAACCGAAACATTTTCACGACATTTAATTGAAAAAATTATTGATGAATTTGCAAAAGATTCAAGAAAATTAACATTTCTTTTCTCCAATAAATCTGAATAACATAAGTTTTTTGTTGTATTTTTTTTGATATATTTGAACATTTTTAAATATTTTGTTTAGCTATTTTTTGTTATTTAATATAAGTATTAGGTGTTTTGCTCTATTCTTTTATTGAAGGTTTGTTGAAGTGCTAGAAACAAAAATAATTCCAATTCCCCCCCTTGGAAAAGTTCCTTCGGACGCCCTTGATCCATCCATGCGTCCAATTTTAAGAGTTTTGGCATTAGTTGCTACTAAAACTTTTTTTTTAATTTTAGATTGTGAACTATGCTGAAGAAACTCCATTAATGTTTTCGAGGTCTAGTTCGTTGGCGTCCCTGGATAGCATTGAGCAACATTCTATTCATGATGACCGAAGTTCAGTTGTGTCAGATTTTAGGTGAGAATTTTTGCATTTTTTTAAATTGCACACTTCAGATTTTTAATATAAAGGGAAAAATTGGTTGCCCGATTTTTAAAGTGTCAACTTAAAATTCTATTTTAAATAATAATATTTTTATCTAATTTTATCATGGCGCCATAGGACAAGTTCCAAGTAAGTAAAGAACAAAGATTATTATGGAATATACCTGGAAAATGTTTCAACAAAACGCTCGTTTCGACAAGTAGAAAAGAAAATTCTGTTAAAAATGTTATTTTGCTTTTCTAAGCCTTTTTTTTTTATTAGATAAAGGTGTCTTAGACTACTAAAATTATTATCTACCAGCAATGACTCAAAAAGTACTAATACAATTTTTAGTCGCCTCACAAGCGGTATAGTCTCTCCGAGTGAACTTCCCGATTCACCTACTCAAACGGTACCTCCGAGCCCCCGACCCTCAAAAGCAAAATTGGAGTTTCCCTCTACGTCAAAAAACTCAAGACACCCGACCGAAAATAAATCTGTGGGAACTCAAAGGGGTTTACAAAAACCCAGCGTTTTTGAGGATAACGTAACCAAGTTTAAGGAAGAAAGCACTCCCATTCAGTTTTCAACTGCCACCAGTTTGAGCAGCCTTACTATCGACGACCACGAGGACAATGAGACTAGTGAGTCTCCGGCAAAGGTAAACAGGGTGTTTGAGGAAATAAATATAATTGACTTGTATGAGGCCTTTGATTTTAAATATTTTGTGTGCATAAGAAAAGAAAAATATAATTAATAATATCTAAAGGACAATTTTTTTTAGACTCCAGATACCAAAGTTCTCCAGCAACACTCTCTCCCCAATGCCACTTTAAATGTTTCCGAGGCAGACAAGGAGGATCAAAAACTGGACCAACAGGAAAAGAAGGACAGCGAAAAGGAGACGGAAAAGGAAACCAGTGGATCGGACGATCTGAACGACGATTCAGAAGGCGACGATGATATTTTGGCCGCTTGTATTAGTGACGGCATGCAATCGAATATGTAAGTTCAAATTATGCGTAGAACTGAAAATAATATAACGATAATAAGTTTATTTCAAATTTAATAATATAATAAATAAGTTTATGTCTTCTATAAACTTATTCTTCAATCCCCTGAAGCTGAGCTTGTTAGGGGCAAATCTTATTTTTTGTTTTAGTATGTAAAATCATAAATATGCATTAAAAATCAAGTTTTAAATTAAAAATGTTAATTTCTAGTTTAAATTAAACGCAGTTTTTTTTTTTTGAAGAAAGATATTATCTATGTATAATAAAATTATTAATTTATAATTTTTAAGTAAAAAATATTATTACTTATATAAATTATTCAGTACGATATTAATTAATTAAAGCATTTCTAAAAAAATTTTCAAATTGTTTGTTTTTAATATCCATGTTTTTATTTCGACTTTAAATTTTTTTAATGAAATCAATTTTTTAATTTAATTAAAACTAATTCTTAACAAATTGTTATAAAATTAACGCGACCTTTTCAAGCTACTTAAAATATAGTTCGTTACCAACAATGTATATATTTTTAGTTCGATGCCGACCGCAAGTTCTACTCCAACAAAACTTCCTATGTCGAGTTACAAGTACCAGCCTCCAAAATCTCAAAATGCTACCACTGGTATACCGTTGATGCGCCGTACTCCGCCGAGAAGTATACCCATTAGTACTTCTCATTTGATGGAAGACGCGCCTCAGGCCTACTTCACTGAAGACACCCCAGCTCAGTTGAGTAGAACAGGTAAAAACTTGATTAAAGTACTCATTTGTATGTCTTTTGGTACGTCGATTGGGGGCTACTATATTTTTAAATAACTTGTAGGATCAAATTCGAATCTTAGCGTCCTGTCTATACCTAACGACAATAAGAGCAAGCAAAGTGACTATTCTGATGATTCCAGTAACTTGTCGGGAGACAACGACAATATTTTGGAACAATGTATTCAATCTGCGATGCCAAAGTCTAAAAAAGACATTAAAGGTATGAAATATTTTATTTTATTTATTATTTAAGTAGCTAATCAACAATAATTTTATTAATTTAATATATTATTAAACATTTTTTTGAAGCTTTAATCAGTTAACAGAATTATAATAATTTTTAGTCACTGCACTGCCCCAGTTAAAGTTATCAACAAGCGCCTTACCGAGACGAACGATGCAACCATTTAAACACCACTCCCCCCAGATGAACCTCCCGGAATTGGGGGGACAGATACCACCCGTCGAACCCCAGGGCGCGCACTTGCGGAAATCAAATGAATCCTTAAAAATGCCCCAATCTTTCGGAATTAAAGACAGAGTCGTCGGACATACGGAAAACGTGAAACAGAGGGGGAATTCCAGGCAGGAGATTAGGTTAAACAAGGAGAGAGACAGGAGGGAGACGTCGTTGCCGCCCTATTTGTCGATGAAGGATGAAGTGGAGAATTACGCGGTTGAAGGAAGTCCGTGTCATTTTTCGTTGAGGTCGAGTTTGAGCGATTTGACCGTGGACGGAAGTGTGGCAGGGTTAACGCAGTAAGTAGATTATTGTGTTTTCCGATAGTTTTGAAATTAAAGTTATAAAAATAATCGTACACTTTTGGGACAAGATAAGTTACTAATGACATGACATTTTAAAAACTAGCCGTAAATTCATCAAATGTTTATTGACAGTATCTTGTTATATCACGTCACAATATTATCATGTGACGTTCGCCTTCCATCATTTTTGTTTTCATTTAGTCTGCAAACCCTAAATGAACCATGACTTTAAGTGTTTTACCAGTCTTGTTTCATTTCTTTAACTGGATGTTAAATATTTGTAGGTCGTCCAAAAACCACGCTCCTCTACACCAAGCCGTTTCCAAGACCAAAAACGAAAATGCTGCTGAGTATAGCAGGAAGCAAGTACAATCAGGTAAATTTTTACACATGCATTGCCATTGCTTTTTGCAAACTCGCTCAGGTCTATTCTTTAAACACGACTACCTCTGAATGGGCTTCTTTACTATAGTTTATCATATTCAATACTGACAGGTTTAAACTTTGACCTTTGCCATTTAAAAGTCCTTAAATTCTTGAACACTAACGAAAGCTTCACCCATTAACTGTCTTTTTCTCACAGTTTTAACGTTTATTTTTGTAAGCTCATAATATTCGGCTAGAAATGTATTGTTAAACTTTATTGTATGATATTCGGCGCCAGTCTGAGGTAGGTAGGTTCTTAAATCTAGGGTCATAGCTGTAGACCTCCACATGCTTCCTGCATTCATCTTCCCGGTCTGTCCCACACTGTATATGAAAATATACAGTGTGTCCGCGGATGGAGAGAAAGAGAAGAATTCGGTATAATTAGTTGGGGATGTGCATACGACTCGAATTTGAAACCACTGATAACAATGCAAAAATATGTTTTAAAAATAATATTTAATAAACATATTTTGTTTTCTTCAAAAATATTATTTGTTTATAATATTATTCTGAGTTTAAAACAACTTTATTACAAAACGTCCATTTTATATACAGTGTCACCAGTAAAGTCCGCATCATAGGGGATTTTTTTTTATTAATAGCTTTATTCAAAATTTGACTTTGGCATCAAGTTCTGCTTCGATCGAGATGAAAATTAAGCAAAGAAATAGTAGTCACGTGATTCGCATTATCTGTCAAATTTTAATTTTTTTCAAAAAATAATTCAAAACTGGGGTTATTTCTGAAAATATCGAAAAAAGTTATTAGAAAAAGTTTTTTTAAATGCAGTTTCTAACCCACATGCAAAATTTCAGCTGCATAGGATAATTTTGATTTTTTACCTATATTTTGTAAATTGCATTACTTTTGCAAAATAAGACTCAACGCAACCTACATAAAACTTCTCAGTTTTGACAAGGCTTTATTTCAGATACATTTTCTTTAAAGTAGCGCCATACTAAATGTTTGTTTTCTACAAAATCAAAATTGGGCTATTAAAATTTGGTCGCATGTGATGCAAAGTGTCATTGTTTTTGACCCTGTATAAGGTTACGTCATAAAATAAGTTTTTTTGAAAACCTAGTTTGTGTCTGACACAAAAAAAAATTATTTTATGAAGTTATCTTATACAGGGTCAAAAACAAATAAACTTTGCATCACATGCGACTTTTTAATAGTCCAATTTTGATTTTGTGGAAAAACACACATTTAGTATGGCGCTACTTTAAAAAAAATGTATCTGAAATAAAGCCTTTTCAAAACTCGCAAGTTTTATGTAGGTTGCGTTAAGTCTTATTTTGCAACAGTGGTGCAATTTACAAAATATAGGTAAAAATCAAAATTATTTTATGCAGCTGAAATTTTGCATGTGGGCTAGAAACTGCATTTAAAAAAACTTTTTCCAATAACTTTTTTCGATATTTTCAGATATAACCCCACTTTTGAATTATTTTTTGGAAAAAATTAAAATTTGACAGGTAATGCGAATCACGTGACTACTATTTTTTTGCTTAATTTTCATCTCGATCGAAGCAGAACTTGATGCCAAAGTCAAATTTCGAATAAAGCTATTATTAAAAAAAAATCCCATATGATGCGGACTTTACTGGTGACACTGTATATAAAAAAATAAAAATTTATTACGTAACATTACTCATATATATACCAAACAAGACAAAAACAAATCTATGTTTATGTTATGATCATTTTAATTTAACACTTTTAAAAAATAATGCTTTATTTGTTGGCATCAAAATTTTTAATATATTACCTACTAATTTGAAAACTTTTTTGGCATTTAAAAGAAAATTAAAATCATGGATTATGCAAAATTATATAAAGGTAAGCCAACTTATATAAATATAGGTAATAATAATGTTATTGATTTTTAATATTATTACAAGAAACCTGCCAATAAATAAATATAAATAAATATATAAAAAGTTCTGCTTGTTGAAAAAATAAATTCACAATATTATTTACATACATTTAAGATCAGATGTACAGAATACAGGGTACATAATGGTACTTCGCTCTTGAGCATTTTCATGTTTTCCTAATTTATTAACGCTATCGGCGTTTACAATGACGTAGGCTTTAGTTTTCGCGTATTTTGTTTAATTATTTTCTCAGTGGGTAATTTAAAATTAAATTGAAACCGTATTTTTTTTTATATACATATATAGGGTGAAAATTAAAATTTAATGAAAAATCTCATTAGCTAGCTTTAGAAGCAAGAAAGTCCCCTGGCCAGAAAGAAACTTGTTCACCTCTTAATACAATATATGTGGGTTCAAACAATCGACGGTTTGCAAAAATGATTTAATGTTTTTTTTGTGTAATTCAATCTGCTTTTTTAGAACACCGACCTAACGTCACTCATCATTCGCCCCAGCCACTCAATCGCAAAGAGTCTCTATCGTCCCTAAGTTCCTTGGCTTCGAACGAGGGCGACCAGGCGTTGCTCGACGAGTGCATCTACTCGGGAATGCCGACGGACAAGCACGAGGAGGCACTGCTGAACGAGTGTATCAACGCGGGCATGCCCAAGAGTAGCGGCGCTAGCAACGAGTTGAAACCAACACTGGGTAATTTTCCATTTCATCAGTAAAAATTGAAAAAGTTTATTGTTGATGACGGATAATATTATACTATTATTTTTAGAACCTTCAAATGTTAGAAGAGCCGCCGTTCCGAACCCTTTAAAATCTTTCCAAAGGGACGAATTAACAGTGGCTGAGAACCAAATGCCCGTAGAAGAGAGTGGTAGTAGCAGTAGGTAAGTACTGCTCAGTCGCTGTTCAGTTTCCTCAGTTGTATTTTACAAATGTAAGAAGAGGCACCTGTATCTATGTATCTAGTTTATCTTGATAGATAAATAATGTGTGGTTAACTCCACGCTGACCAGTAATTTAATATCTATGGGTATTTTGGTAATAAAATTGTTTTAATTTTAGGTCAAAAAACGTGAATGTTGCGTCTGTTGCCGGGAGCACAGCAGTGGTATGGCCACCACCAGCAAGCGATCAGTGTCCCGAAATGTCACCCACGGCAGCAGGCGTAAGAGACGGTAAGAAATTCGATAACTAACATTAACTGTGTTAATTTAAAAAAAAGTGTTCATTTACGCAGTCAATCAAAATAAAAGAAGATTCAGAACAATGGCTTACACAAGAAATAGCTAAAATTATAAACTCGTGATAAACATGATGCCAAGAAAAAGAAAAATTTTAACAGTCTATATTATAAAGAAATTTATGATAATTATTATAATCAATTCGTAAAAAAAATTAGGATAACCAAACAAAATTATTACAAGGAACAATTTTCAACTAGTAATCAAAAAAGAATCTGGGAAAATTTAAATTTAATTTTAACTAATCGACATAAGAAAGCCAACCTATTAATTAATTGCCTTGAAATTAATGGAAATAAAGTTGAAGATCAGCAAATTATATGTGAGGAAATCAACAATAATTTTGTAAACGTAAGACAAGTACTGGCTAAAAAAATTCCGCACATACAAAAATGTATCGAGGAGACAGACAAAGAGAGAGAATATATTTTTTTTTATTAATCCCGAGGAAATATCCCAAAACGAAATAGAACAAATTATTGACGACCTTGAGACAAAAAAAGCAAATTGGACAATATATCGGTTAAAAGTGTAGTGTTTAAAAAATTAAATTACTCCAATTTAATTTCATCTCACATCTTTAAAAACAGGTATTTTTCCAGAAAAAATAAAAATTGCTATAGTAACTGCATTATTTATAACTGATAAAAGATATAAATGCAGCAATTATCACCCAATATGTGTTTTACCAATATTTTCAAAAATATTAGAAAAAATAATAAATAATAAATTATGCGACTTTCTAGAAAGCCAAAATTTACTTTTTGCTAACCAGTATGGTTTTCGCAGATCTAAGGATACAGAAATAGCTGTAGGAGATATCGTAACAAATATTCAAGTCAATGTTGACAGCAGTAAAAAATGCTGTTTACTATCCTTAGATCTGTGTAAGGCTTTTGACACCGTAAACGATGATATTTTATTAAGAAAATTATACAGTATTGGGATAACACAAACTACTGCAAAGTTATTTAAGCTATCGTAAACAATTTGTTCAAATAGGGGAAAGAAAAAGTTCGGAAAAAGAAATAATATGTGGAGTTCCACAAGGATCAATATTAGGTCTATTATTATTCTTAATTTACATTAATTCCGTTTCCAAATTGAACTTAAAGGGTATATAAAGCTATTTGCAGATGATACAACAATTATTTATTTTGCTGAAACTTTTGCAGAAATCTATTTTGATATTAATAATGATTTAAAAATACTTCTTTCTTGACTTCAATCAAATAAACTTACGTTAAATTTTACAAAATCTTCTTTTATGTTTATAACTAAAAATAAAATAAATTCCATCAATTAACCCCTTAAAATTTAATAATGAAAACATTCAATATTCAAAAACGACAAAATTTTTAGGATTAGTTATAGCAGAAAATTTAAATTGGAAATGCCATATCCAGTATATTATCAACTTGATATCTCCTTTCGTATCTGTTTTATACAGAGCTAGATATTTCATTCCTTTGAAATACTTAAAAAATATATATTTTTCATTAATATATTCAAAATTACAATACTTAGCTTCTGCATGGGGATCTGCTCGTTTATCAAGCTTAAAATCATTACAAAAATTGCAAAATAAAGTTATTAATTGTATACACAAATTACCACATTTAGAACCAACTATTAATCTATATAGACCGAAGGGGTATTTATATGTTCAAAACATTTATAAATTAAAAATTTGTATTCTAATTCACTCTATTATTTTAAAAGAAAAAAATCAAACAACACTTCAGGAAAATAAGACATTACATGATCATAACACCAGACGTTGTATAAATTATTAAACTATACCAGTAAAAAGTAATTTCGGAAAAAAATCGCTTTTATATGACGGAATAATAAAATATAACAAAATTCCAAAAAATATCAGAAAAACTAAAAAATTGGCAACTTTTAAAAACAATTAAAGATATATTAACTAAATTAAATTATTTATACTTTTTTTTAAATTGATTTTATTAATGAATTAAATTGGATTAACTTCCATTTTATAGTTTTTTTTTTAATGGTTATTAATTGCTATATTATGTTGTCACTTTCCATGTAATGAACTGTAAAAGTTAGTATGGAATAAAGGCATTTTGAAAGTTAAGTATTCAGGTTAGAAGTATACATTGACGATAAAGCAAAGATAGACCACGCATCTCATTATTAAACGTCGTTGGAAGAATAACCCAATGTAAAGGATCCTGAGTAAAATTCAAAACTGTCATATTCCTTAAAACAAGCTTTTAGTGATGTTAGTAATAAATAAATGTAATGTCTTAAAACTAAAAGGGTGTCTTTCAGGTCTCGAGTCCGGTCGGAGCGTTCAGAGCGACACCGAGACACAGTGCAGCAGCTCCGAGCCGGCAGCGCAGACCCCGCAGTCCCGGCGCAGCCTGCAGTCGGCGCCGCCCGAGGACGAGAGAATAGGGACCCCTCCGGAACAGCCAGATATGTTACCGGACAGATTCTCGCGTTCAGGAGAGAACTTCTTGACAGGTACGTTTTCCCATTCTATTTTATTCAGAAAACAATAGTAAACGAAAGTCGATGAGACTATATTGCATCTAGTATAGGTATTAGAGCCGGTCTTAAGTAATCACGGTTCTGTCTTATGAATTATTACTGTTTAGTATGTGACACAATCAACCCAGTCTAGACTAGCTTAAACTGATTAGTTATGGTTTTAATTGCTTCATTGGGAACAGTTTTAGTTATTTTGTCTATATTTTTATTTGACAGATAGCGGTTCTAAAATAATTAATTTTATATATCCTGTGGGTACTGTAATTTTATTTAAAATTATAATTTTTGTCATTAGCATAAAAAATGTTGCAATTAAATTTATTCGTATTAAAATAATAGAATAATTACGTAAATATGTAAATTATTAACATATTACATTACGTGGAGACAGATTGTTATAATAAATATTCTTTTTGCGTGCAGATTAAAGAAAGTGGGCGTGTAATATACATATTACATTAGTTATGTTATTTCCATACTTTATTATTTGTACTTGATTTTTAATTTTATTTTAAGTTTTTGGGCTTAGTTTAATGATTTTTTAAAAATAATAAACAGTTTGTTTTTGTTTATACAATACCTACATACCGATATTTAAATGTGTTGATCGTTTAACATTTTTTAGAGTTTTTAACTCCTAAACATTTGTTTCTCAAACATTTTTTTTACTCGAAAACGGTGCCTCGGACAAAAAAAAATCAAAGGTACTTTTTACTTTATCAATACTAAAAATATTTCAAAAAACCAGTGGCGTACGACAATCAAGAAAACACAAAGTCGGCGTCCCGTCAAATTCGTTATTTACAGTAAGGTGAGGTATTCGGTGGTAATTCGGAGTGAACAGATGATAGCCCACGTTCTGGTATCCAGCTAAAAAATTTAAAAAAAAAGAAGATACATGTCAAAATTGTCGTACTTCTTGCATGAAAAAAACGGGAAAAATGATGTGTAATTATTAGGTAAGAATTTTTTTTAGGTTTTTCTATTAGGAATTTTAACGTTTACGCTTTTAGGTCTGATGATGCCCATATAAGGGCGAAATGTCACTTTTTAGTTTGTAAAATAAACAAGGAATTTGATTTATTTATAATAGAATCGGGTCTCTTTGAGAAATGGACTACTGGACTTACCACCTTTTCTTTAATAATATTTCGTCGCTAAACTTGTTTACACGAACGCCACTGATAAAAGTAAAAAAATTCTTCCTTCTCATAGAAATGCCTTTTCATGTGATACTAACGTGTGACAAAACTCAATCCAGTCACATGTTGCATTTTAAAAATATTTCTGTAAAAACATAATAAAAAAATTAAACGACCCGTACCTATCCTGAAAACGAAACATTTGCGGACCTATGTTTACGACATAAAACACTCTTAAAATGGGTCACAAATAACAGCCTTAAATATCGGCGTGCAAATATTAAACACCCTGTATGTTGAACACTTACCTAGGCCAACAAACCCTCATCATATCAATTTAGCTAAAATACGATACTTTTGCGGTCTGTTAGTCTCATTACCGTCTCCCCCTTAATAACCCTCATAACTCTGATGATAATACCTTTCTTATCTCATTAAGCGCTTCGTGTTACTTCCTTATTACAGTAAAATCTATTACTAAATAGTTCCATAACAAACTCATTACTTTGCACCGAACATAGGTAGAAAAATTCCGGTTATATAGATTTAATAATTATTATGGTGTTTAGTAGAGATTTGTTGCTTTGCGTGTAATGTATCTCGTGTTGTGTAATTTGTCGGATCATTCCTGTTTTTAATACGCGGGTACTGTCAGTAAAACCCATTCACAGTTAATCATGGAGAATCGTATGTTTAGTTGAATAGTGAGCGCGTACCTACTAGTAATGTGTTGATCAGTTGGAAATAGAGATTTTTGATTGGAAAATTGTGAAATGCTTTAAATATATTATAGTGTTTAGTACAGATTTATTAATGTATGCGGGAACGTTTATCAATTACCGTAATTGAAAAATATTCGTGTTGTTAATACAGGGTGTTCCTTAATGACGTGCTAATATTTTAGGGTGTGATTCCTCAAGTCATTTTATGAAGAAAAGTTTATATAAACATATGTCGTAAACGGTTTAAATTTTTTGCTACAGGGTGTTGAATTTTTTCTTTTTTAATGAGTTTTTTGTAATATCTCCGAAAGTACTTTAGATAATATTTTTAATTTTGGCATGTGCTAATAGGACATAAAACCACACATTTCCTTTAAGAAGAACTACCTGTGTTACTTGAAGATGTACCATATGCGCTAAGGAATCAAATGTGGTACATGCATGATGGAGCTTCTGCTCATTTCAGTGTAATCGTTCGCGACCATTTAGATGCAGTTTATCCGAATCGTTGGATAGGTCGCGGAAGAGCTCAACAATGGCCAGCAAGATCCCCTGATTTTTTCTTGTGGGTCATCTTAAATCTCTAGTATATAAAACTCCCATTAACACTTTAGAAAATTTAAGGGAGCGAATAATTGCCTTCTGTGAAACAATACGGAATTCGCCTGGAATATTTTAACGAGTGCAAAGACGGAAGCGAAAGCATGCCTATTAAGTGAAGGTGGTCATTTCCAACAATTTTTATAAAACAAAATTTTGCATTATCAATGTTAATAATAATAAATAGTAGAGCTAATTCAAATTAATTATTTTAATTAAGAACGGTGTGCCTGAGGAGAAAAACTCAAGACACCATTTTTATGTAGAATTTACCAGGCTAATCAGAAATAATATCCACATGGAAAAATGTCAGTGGTGTACCACTTTTTTTCTAAAAAATATCAGAGGACATGTTTGCAGGGACGCCACTGGTGGGACAAAAAATATCTTTTATAACTAAAACATGTGGTTCTATGTCCTATTAGCACATGTCAAAATTAAAAATATTATCTAAAGTACTTTCGGAGATATTACAAAAAACGCATTAAAAAAGAAAAAATTCAACACCCTGTAGCAAAAAATTTAAGCCGTTTAGGACATATGTTTATATGACCTTTTCTTTATAAAATGACCTAAGGAATCACACCCTAAAATATTAGCACGTCATTAAGGAACACCCTGTATACAATTATTGCGGGTCGAAAATACACGCAGAGTATTATTTTCGTAATTCAAATGCATACATGAGCGTTTAGTTTATACATTTTATTTTTTTGCATTTTTACTAGGTATTTTCTACCAATTATTTGTTGATATTTGGACAGGTACACTATACGAGTTTGGATGTTACTTTTTAGAATTTGTTTATACATTTTTAGTGTAATAAAAAATGTAAACAAATTGAACCCACAAGTCAGATTGGGTTGAAAGTACCGTTTTATTTTAAATCTAGAAGTGTTTCTGTGCGTGGGACATGAACATAAATATATCTCATTTGTTCGTGGTGTTAATACGTGACAACTGTTTACAAGAATACGCACGGCTAAAACTCTGCCATAATAATTAATATACAAGATTAAAACGAATCTTGTATAATTTTATTAAATTGACAAATACGGGAATACTGATAATACAAAAATTTGCAATCTAGAACATATCGAGTGTTGTACCATAATAAAAGATATACCTAGGACATACCCAGAGTGTCATACATTTTTTTTAGTTGAAAGTTTTCGTCTAACCGTTAAAATGTTTAAAAAATTCAACAAAAAACTAAAAAAGTTCTTTCGTCATGCCCCAGATCAAACGAAGAGTGGATCTAGCAAATCCATAGCGCAGTTTTTGGAGAGCAGCTACGAAAACGACCTGACCTACTCGAACTCGGACAACTGCGCCAACATAGACAATGTGTTCGCCAAAAGTTGTGAGGAGTCCGGCAATTTGGTGGACAATAGGATGTTGGATCCAGATGCCATGATCGAATCGCTTGATAGGTAAATGTTTTGGTTAATTTTTTTTGCACATCTATGTAGTTACAGATGAAAAATTTCGGACCTTTTATCTTTATGGTCACTTACGTAAATAAACTAGTAAAAGATAGCAAATAATTATAATCCGTATTAGAAAATAAGTATTTAATATATTTTGTTAAAAATTATTACAACTTTTACCCTCCCAGTGTAATAGGATTGATAGCTCTTTTTATCCGTAAAAACAACTCTTTCTGTAAATATTCCAAAGCAAATTCCACCCTCCGCTCTTCGTTGTCAGTAGTACATTTTTTGTGCTATTTGATAAGATTAAATTGTATTTGTCATTTCAGTACTGACTGTTATTTTCCCTTTAGGTTTACCGCTGAATTGGTAAGCCAAGCAAGCCACCTAACCAAAGAAAAAGACAGCCAACTTGACAAACAGGAAAAATCGAAAGTGTCCAACAACGAGAACGACAACACGTGGAACGACGACACTTCGCCCAACGAAGTAACGTTTCCGAGCATTTCCGGGAGTGCTCCGAACGTCATAACGTTCGGGAGCGACAGGGACGAAAACAATAGGATCATAAGCGAGAGAGATGAAAGTAACAGTGATGTGGTGGACGGATTCGGTGTCCAGGATGATGGCCAGTCCAATGATTTTTCCTCGGTGAATACGGCAAGCACTATGACGGAAAGCACTTTGATTGCCATTGAGGCTACTAAGATGGCAACTGTGAGTACATATTCTATTCAGCTACATCTCATTGCAGGTTATTTTATTCTAAAATACATAATTAAATATTCGTAGGCTTTTCAAATTGAAGCAGAAATGTTTCAAAGTATAACTTCCCTCGATTTGGACTCGGTCAGACCACCTTCGCAAATGAATTCTATGACGAATAGTGCCGTAGGCCTAGAGAGGGGTGTTCCCAAGAGCCCCAAACTCGTTTCAAGAAAGAAATCCTTGCCTGGAAGTCTTTTGGTCAAACGTGCTCTCAGTAACTCGCTGCATCATGGATCAAGGTAAATTAATTTAATTTTAATTAATCGGTTAAAATTGTAAAGTGTTTAACAAATTAAATTACTCCAATTTTATTTCATTTAACTAAATTATCTCTAAAACACAGGTCATTTTCCAGAAAAAATGAAAATTGCTAAAGTAACTCCAGTATTTAAAACTGATAAAAGATAAACATGCAGCAATTATCGCCCAATATCTGTTTTACCAATCTTTTCAAAAATATTAGAAAAAATAATAAATTATGCGACTTCTAGAAAGCCAAAATTTACTTTTTGCTAACCAGTATGGTTTTTGCAGATCTAAGGATACAGAAATAGCTGTAGGAGATATCATAACAAATATTCAAGCTAATGTCGACAGGGGGACAAGGATCAATATTAGGTCCGATATTATTCCTAATTTACATTAATTCCGTTTCCAAATTGAACTTAATGGGCAATAAATATCCTAAGTTATTTGCAGATGATACAACAATTATTTATTTTACTGAAACTCTTGCAGAAATGTATTTTGATATTATTAATGATTTAAAAATACTTCTTTCTTGGCTTCAATCAAATAAATTTACGTTAAATTTTACACAATCTTCTTTTATGTTTATAACTAAAAATATAATTAATTCCATCATTAACCCCTTAACATTTAATAATGAAAATATTCAATATTCAAAAACGACAAAATTTTTAGGATTAGTTTTAGACGAAAATTTAAATTGGAAAGCCATATCCAGTATATTATCAACTCGATATCTCCTTTGGTATCTATTTTGTACAGAGCTAGATATTTCATTCCTTTGAAATACTTAAAAATATATATTTAAAATTCCAATACTTAGCTTCTGTATGGGGATCTGCTTGTTTATCAAAATTAAAACCATAATAAAAATTGCAAAATAAAGTTATTAATTGTATACACAAATTACCACATTTAGAACCAACTATTAATCTATATAGACCGAAGCGGTATTTACATGTTCAAAACATTTATAAATTAAAAATTTGTATTCTAATTCACTCTATTATTTTAAAAGAAAAAAAACATAACACTTCAGGAGAATAAGACATTACATGATCATAATACCAGACGTTATATAAATTATCAAACGTAATTTTGGAAAAAAATCGCTTTTATATGACGGAATAATAAAACAACAATCTTCCAAAAAATATCAGAAAAATCAAAAAATTGCCAACTTTTAAAAAACAATTAAAGATATATTTACTAAATTAAATTATTTATACTATGTATTTTTTAAATTGATTTTATTAATTAATTCCATTTTTTTTTATTGTTATTTTTTTTTTAATGGTTATTATTTTCTATATGTTGTCACTTTCCATGTAATGAACTGTAAAAGTTAGTTTGGAATAAAGACATTTTGAAAGTTAATTTTTTTGATACCCACTGGGAATCACTATACATATACGTGAAACGTTTTTACGTTAACAAATAAATTTGTGTCTTAGCCTCGAAAGTCTAGAAAACATGAGCCTCACCAACTTGGAGCACCTGAACCCCCCCTCAGAAATGCAAAATTTAGTGGACATGGACAACAGCATCACGAGCATAGCAAGTCTACCTCATGAAGGATCAGAAATTCGTCCGGAATTCGTGATAAACGGCGTAACAAACAAGAATATGAACATAGACAGACAGCATCCCATTTTCAACGTTAAACATCAGTTCATGACATCGAGCATGTCGAGTTTAAATGCTGATTTGGAATTGATGAATCCTCCGTCTATTTTTAATGATATTACCGATTTGTGTAATTCGCTGGCCGATGTGCCTACGGACGCTACTAATGTTTTTGAGGACTGCTTTACGCATGCCGTTGATAACACTTTAATGGATCAAACTTTTCAGGTATTATTATTGAAATACTTTTACTTAAATATCTACATTTTTTACGTTATAGCATTGTAAAAGGTTCTTTTAAAATATATCAATACTTTTTTTACGTTAGTTGTCAATTTTTAGGATGATCAAACTGAATTCAGCGACGCAAACAGCGTGACACCGATTCAAACCGACCAAAGCAGCGCCGAAAATACCCCGAAGAAAACCAACAAACCTCTAAGCAAGAACATGATGACCAAACAAAGAAGAAACATGGCTAGAGATAGATATAAAACTTACGTCGTGGCCGCTGAAAAAGTCATGCAAGAATCCATAGAAATGGAAACTAAGGCTAAGGAGGAGAAAGAGGAAGATAGTGAGCCATTGAGTGATGATTATAAGACTGTTAACGATCAAACCTTGACCCTAGATACGACATACGTGTCGCCTACTTACACCGTTGAATCTCCCAAACTGACTCCTAAAGAGAGAAGGAAAATTGACAAGGCTCGCTTCGAAACTCAGGTTTTGAACGATGCGATTACCAGCGTCCTGCAACAGCCCGTTGTGGGGCCTGGTAGAGTTGCAGCGAAGCCCGAATCAAAGTCGAGCAGTGCCAGTCCAAGTCCAACTAGGAGTAAACTGAGTATTCGGAGGAATTTTATGCAAAAAAGGCTGGAAAATAAAGATAGGTGAGTTAGTTTTCCGGTCCCGAAGTTCATTTTCGTTTAAAAACATCTTTATTGTGCATAATAATTTTACATGTCATGTTAGTTTACATGATTTAATGCACTTGATTATATAATCAAGGACACGCACCAGGCAACGCTGGGTGGCTGATGTTAGCCTTTGGTAAGCTAATTACGGCTCGGAATTTAGTTGTTCAGACAGTTCCAGTGATCTTTTACTGCTATTTGGGATATGTTTTGTTTTTGCTTGAGATTCATCAGATTTTAACTATTTTAAATGTTTTGGTTTGGCTTGGTTTCACTGGAAAAAACCAGTTTGAAATATTTTCTATCAGGTACCTACGGTAGCGCATTTTTGCCAAAAAATTTGGCTTGCACTTTTTATGTAGTGGTCTTATTGGGGGTATCGCTAAGTACACGTGGGTTTATAGTGGACCCGAAGTTGTTGTATACCGGTTTTATTTTATTTACTTTTTAGATTTAGGACGCAGACGCTCAGTGAAAGCAGTTTTGGTTCACCCGAATTGTCTTCCGCCTCTCCTCCCTGTGATACCAGTGATATTCACTTTTTAGTTGAAAAAGAGGCGAATTTAGTTTTGAAGACCCTTAGAGATAGCAAACAAGTAAGATAATAATATATTTTTTAAATGAAGATTTTTGGACTCGCATTGTCTTTATTTTTGTTTTAAATAACGTTTACACTGGCAAGTATCTCTAGTTGTGACTTTCACCTGAAGACGACTGGACATTTTAAAGCAATGACAAGACAATGCAAGTCCCAAACTTTTCTATCATTCAAAAACCATTATTGTCACCAAACTTTAATCACATATATTTTATTTGAAGAAAAATCCCAATATTTCGGGCATGCAAACTGTTTTAGCCTTAAAGTTCCGTTCCTATTCTTCATTAGGTATATTGGCACCGTTTCCCAAAACCGAATGGGAAACTTTTTTATTATTAATTTTACGAAAAAAAATTATTCTTTATAGAAAGCTCTGCATGGTCTAAAACCTAAAACGCAACCATCAAATATCGACATTTTCCAGTCATATACGAGGTTTGTCAAAAAATGTGAATTTTTCCCAAGAGTAAAGTACTTCTATTTTTGACATTATCAAAAATTGTTATTAGAAAAAGTTGATCAGAACTAACAACTACGGCTAAATGTGCAATTATACGCATTTATGTTGAAAAATTATTTTATTGATTTATTATTAATTATTTAATATTTTAATTAATTTAATGCGCGTTATTGCATATTTAGACGTGGTTTTTAGTTCTGATCAACTTTTTTTAATAATGTCAAAAATAAAGGTACTTTACTCTTGGGCAAAATTCACATTTTTTGACAAACCTCGTATATGACTGGAAAATTTCGATATTAATTTGATGGTTGCATTTTAGGTTTTGGACCATGCAGAACTTTTTTTCGTAAAATTAATAATAATAAAGTTTCCCATTTGGTAAGAACTTCCGAATACACGCTGTATATGCATGTGTAGGTAATTTCATAAATGAAATGTTTTTGTCATCAAATTTTAGGAAATTAAATAAACTCGATGTGAGTGCCAATTTTTATTTTAGACTATGAGACGATGAACCTTCAAATTTTTTTCTATATCACTCCGTTAGTATCTTTTATGTTTTATTCCGATACTTCACGCATAACACGTGGATTTAAAGCTTTTAAAGAAAGCATTAAATTTAAGAAAATGTTTTTTTATTGTGCACTCTTTTCCAGGACGAAATGTTAGACTGTGAGACTTTGAGTTTAGTGTCCAACGACGAGGACTCTGAGCACAATTCTGGAGGATCTATGAGCTATAGAACCTATCACAAGAGTTGGGGCTCTAAACAGCAAAATTTGCCGATTATTTCGACTGAATTGAACGTATATAGTGGTTACAAAGAGCCGCTAATCGAAAACATAACGGAAAATCCTAGTGAATCCTTTGAACACCGTGAGTTAAATGAAACTTTTGAAATAAACACTCCCAGTGAAACGGCTAAGCCTCAAATACCCGAATCCTTGGATAGCATGGGCTCGGAACAAAACTCTGACGAGGAAAATCGCAAAGAAAGGACAATAACCAAACCGAAAATAGTGAAACCGACCGAAAAATCTCCGAGCTTTTCTCAGGATTCTGACAGCGCCGAGAATGAAGAACAGCAAAGGGGCATTAGGGGGAGGAGAAAACCCTTGTATTCCAAATCGAATTTGAACAATAAAGTGTTGCCCAAGACGATCAAGCCTGCTAAAACGATGGCCTCTAATCTAGTGAAGAATATAAGTTCTACCTTCAAATCAAGTGAGTTTGAGAATTTGCCCTCTGGATGATTTTTTTTATGACCCTGAACTGATTTCAGTGATTATTTTATTGAATATATCTGATACGCTTTAATAGAATTATAGATATTTAGCATTTGAAAAATACTTTATTAGCATAGTTAGAATTTTATAAAATAAAACAATTTAACAAACGCGTTTTAAACAGCACATTACGAAAAACCACACTAATTATTTGTTAATTTGAAGCCGCTCAAAAATCAAGACAGTAAATTAAATTGGAATTTTCACATAGAATACTTATTAAGAAGTTTACTACCGATTTTTAAAAACATTAAAAAAATTTTAAATGTAAGACAATATGGAAATATTATATTACACGTTAGTTAAAACTCATTTAAATTACGGAATTTTAGGTTGGGGAGGAATAAATAGAACTTTAGTTAAAAAATTAGAAATATTACAAAAAAGGTTTCTAAAAATTATATTCAATAAAGATTATCTTTATCCTTCAAAAGAATTATATTCAGAAACAAAAAAGTTGAACATAAGACCACTTTACATTTATAACATCGTAATATATATATATATATTTAAAAATAAAAACCTTATACAATAATTTAAAAACCATAATCATAATACACGTCATAAAAATGAAATAACCATAAAACCTAAAATAAATAAGTTCATAGGACAAAAAAATTTCAAATATTTATGTTTTTATTTAAACAATTATTTACCAACAAAAATTAAAAAATTGATTTCATTAAAAAAATTTAAAGTCGAAATAAAAACATGGATATTAAACACAGACAATTTGAAAATATTTTTAGAAATGCTTTAATTAATTAATATTGTTCTGAATAATTTATATAAGTAATACTTTTTACTTTTTTATTATAGCTAATATATTTCTTCAAAAAAGCTGCGTTTCTTAACATAGTATAAAACAAAGTCGCTGTCGCTGTCTCTCCGTCCCCTACCAGCTATATATGCTTAAATCTTTAAAACTACGCAACGGATTTTGAAGCGGTTTTTTTTAATAGATAGAGTGATTCAAGGGGAAGGTTTTTATGTATAATAGCGACCCGCCCCGGCTTCGCACGGGTGCAATTTCAGAAAGTGGCATGCCGGGTACATAGACAATTTACCTTTAGATACCTACAGCTTATCTCCTGCGCAAACAAAAGTTACGTTTTATGGGTGAAAAAATACGTCCGAGCGCATGACTCGTCGGTCAGCTGTCTTCATTCGGGGAACCTTCGTGCATGCGCACAAACCTCGTGTTATCGGCCGTCCTACTTTATCGACAATAATCGAGGCGCTCAAGAATACTCTCCAGAACCGGCTCGGCCGCCATTTTTGTTGTTGTGTTTTAAGGTTTCTCTTCTCTGCGGATTCCTTGTAGTTTTCTGAAGTTTTCAGCTATCGGATCGGCTATCGTGGATTGTGGGACTGGTGTTTAATATTTATGGATTTCTGGTTTTTGTGTAGTTAGTGAATTGTGTTTGTGCTTTTAGTGACTCGGATTGTAATATAAACAATGACAAGTACTAGTTGCAGCCGTTTTATAATTGTATTATGCCCAAATAGGGGTAAAATAAACCCTCTATGGTGGCATATGAGCAAGAATTTAAATTTTAAAGCCCGGGCCTGTCTATTTTCCCATTCGTCAAACGCTAATGTTGCAGTGCGCATGTCTAATAGTTCCCAGTTTTGTTTACATGCGCGAGGCCATAAAACTGCCACATTCGTGATTATTGTTTGTTTATCTAAAGGTAAATTGTCTATGGCCGGGTACTAATATATCGGGTTTGTATTTATAGCAGCGGGTTGCAACGCATGCCGGATACACGCTAGTATACTATAAATTAACATTTTTACTTTAAAACCTGATTTTTAATGCATATTTATGATTTTACATACACTAAAACAAAAAATAAGATTTACCCCCAAGCTCAGCTTGAAGAATAAGTTTATAAAAGACAACATAAACATATTTATTAAATTTTAAATAAACTTTTTATTATTATTAATAAAAAAATAATTTTTAGGTACTCCCTTAAAAACTGTTGTAAACAAGCCAACAAGAATAAACCCCGCCAAACCGCCTATGCCGAGCCAAGTCAAATCAAGTGGATATGGCTACAATAGGAGTAATAACACAAACATTACGAGTTCCCCTGCGAGAAGCGCAGTAAATAGCAGGACCAATAGTCAAAGCAGTAGTCCGAAAAGTAGTCCAAAGCATTCGGCCAAAGGTACACCGCCTTTGGAAAGACAAGGGACGTTTACTAAGGACGATTCTAGTTCGAATAGTTCACCCAAACCGGCTTCCAAGTAAGAAACAGTATAATAAACACAAAAAAGTTAAATTTAAGGATTTTTAAGATCCAGTAAGAGAGCAAAACAAACTGAATTTTAAAATATATAAAATACATCCCCCGGAGCTCTGCAGCGGGATTCCCAGTTGGTAAAGTGTGCGAGTAAACCAGTATTATTGTTTATGTCCAAATGGCAATAGAATTATCTTATTCTAATGATAAGGTTGCATAATATGCCCTTGCTAGTGAAAGGTAGTGTAATATTTTGTCAATTTACAAATCCGCTATTGGAGTGCGATAAATCCATCTTCATTCCGTCTTAGCCAATAAGGATAGTTTCCTCGCGACCACTATCAACTGGAAATTCCTCCGCAGACGTGCCCAGAAGGTGTCGTCTTCACTAATATATACTTAACTAGGATAGTTAAATAAATGAGGAATTTGCTTTTTTTAGGCTACCTCCATCCAAAATACCCTCCTTTGCGAGTAAGATTGCTAGGGTAGTAACGAATAAAATTCCGACCAATAACAACAATACGACCATGCCAAATAGACTGGGCGTGAGAAATGGAGCCACCAAATCTCTCAGTTCCGATAGAACGAACAAAAACCCCAGAGTTTACAACAGGTAAGCACTGGACCTTTGCATGGTATTAAAAATATTCCTTCTTATTTATTGTTGAATAGTATAAATGCATATAGGAGAATAAAGAATATGTCACAAAAAAAAATAATTTACGTTACAATAATTCTTAACTCACGCATTTCAAATCAAATCAAACCAAAATACGCTTTATTTTTATAATTTTTTTTCCTTTTTCATTAACAAAGCCATTAATCTAATACTAAGTACAAGTTACTGTAGAAAAAGTACCTATACTAGTACCAGACTAAATAAGTCATATATAAAACAAAGAGGAACAGACAACAACTTATCTAAACTTATACTGAAACTCAAACGTAGCTTTATTAAAACTCAAATAGTAAAATGTTATTCACAAACCAGATTACAAACAAAAACTACTAAAATTAAAATGTATCCTCTAAAAATTCGGAAACAGGGTAATATGTCTTATTCAAAAAAATCTTCTTGACCTCCCTATTACATTTTTTAATGCATACAATCTCTCTAACCTGCCTAGGCAGATGATTAAACATTTTTTTTGCCCCTGTATACAAAAGAATTCTTAATTAAGGTGGAACCCGGTATTCAATTATAGATCCACTAGTGCTGACAGTAGAGAACCTCTCAAAAGAATACAACCTTCCTCCTCAACCCAGAGCCTCAAAAACGAACCAAAGACGCAGAACGGCGTAGTGAGGAAATCGGGCATTCCCAGTCCGGCGCAGAGATCTAATAGCAACGCCAGTTTGAGTTCGAACGGAAGCGTGAAAAAAAATGTGACTAGCAAGATCGCCAGTTTGTGGAAAAAAGTGGAAGAGAGTAAAGCTAAACAACCTGTTCAAGGTAACAACAGTGGCCAATATTGTTTATCTATCCAAACTTAGTCTAAGAGATTTATTTATTTTATTTATTTATTTATTTGCAGGTTTTTTTTATAATAATATTAAAAATCAATAACATTGTTTTTTTTTTTAATAAAAATAAATTCAATGAAAGCATCATTACAAAACCATAGGTTAACAAATCTGTCCGATTTTGTAATGAAAAAATATACACCCATTTAGATTATTAATCACATCATAAATATATTTAAAAATATAAGTAAGTAATTCAAAAATATTTCACCCAAAAAAAAAGGAAAAATTATCAATAATGGAGAAATCAAGGCCGTATTTAAGGGGGGGGTTTTGGGGGTTAGAACCCCCCCCGAAATTATTTATTTAATAATGAAGTTCAGAAAATTTAATTGAAATCGTAAAAAAATCAGAAAGATGAAAGAAACAAAAATAATTTTTAAAATTAAAAAAATCTTAAACTTTAAAGTGTTTCAATAAAAGTAAAAAAATATATATTTCTTAAAAATCTCAAATTAAGTAATTCGCAACAAAATTTAAACCCGAAAAAAATTCGGTATTGTAAGAGAAATCATAAATTCGGAATTAAATCTGGCGTCCGAAGATTGACAACAGTGGCAACACTGGCAACAGTTGCCGCATTGCCGCGAGCCGCGACGCGTTTTAACCCCCCCCGAAAATCTAGTCTAGATACGGCCCTGGGAGAAATTATAATATTTAGTATTATTATTATATTACCTATATTGTCCTATACATTAATTGGCTTCCTTTATATAATTTTGCATAATCCATGATTTTAATTTTCTTTTAAATGCCAAAACACTCATAGTTTTCAAATTAGTAGGTAATATATTAAAAATTTTGATGCCAACAAATACAGCATTGTTTGTTTGAAGGTTGTAGACAATGATGTATCTGGAGTAATAGATGTGTTTTGGACTTCCATTGCCTTTAGTTTTTCATATCACAACGTTTCAACTGGTAAGTATCTCCAGTCGTCTTCAGGTGAATACTAAACAAGTTACAAAGCTACGAGCCTGTTTATACTACCTAGGGGGGCGGAGCTAGTGACGTATGATCGGGTGCAGTCGTGAGTCATCTGCTTACGTCACCATGATTTGATTGATTTGATATGAATCATGGTGACGTAAGCAGATGACTCACGACTGCACCCGATCATACGTCACTAGCTCCGCCCCCCTAGGTAGTATAAATAGGCTCGTAGCTTTGTAACTTGTTTGGTATTTACCTGAAGACGACTGGAGATACTTACCAGTTGAAACGTTGTGATACGAAAAACTAAAGGCAATGGAAGTCCAAAACACAACTATTACTCAAAATACAGCATTATTTTTTAAAAGTGTTAAATTAAAATGATCATAACATAAACATAGATTTGTTTTTGTCTTGTTTGGTATATATGAGTAATATTATGTTATAAATTTTTATTTTTGTATAAATATAAAATTGAAGTTATTAGATAGAGATATATATGGAGATAATAAGCTTTTAAGAGTATAAGTTATGTACGGATTTAAACATTTTTTTAGATAAACGAGTGTGGATCCAAACCGAAAAACATCCCGAACCACCAAAGCTCATTCGCAGTAACACCTTTGAAAACAAGGAAGGAGGAGTCGTGTTGAGAACGAAACCTTCGCAAAACGAGGACATGACTACGAAGCGGGTGTCCAGGTTGGGTTCGTTCATCGTCATGGATGAGAACGGTGAAAGTGTCGTTTCCACAGGACAAAGTATACCTTCCGTTACCCCCACCGTTCATGTGGGCTAATCTATAAGTTTTCTTTTTTCGATTTAGTTTGATTTTTTTGGAGGAAATTGTTTGATTTTGATGTTCACGGGGCGAAAATATGTTTAATTTTTAGACAATAGTTGCAGCTGAAAGTGTGATTTTTAAAGACAAAAATTTCATTCATTTTTAAATTATTTTCTTTTCATGTTCTTGAACACCTTTCATCGGACAATTACTCCAAAAGATTACTACATCTTTTGTCCTAATTTTTATTTTAGGTTTAGCTTTACTGCAGGTATATTAGGCATATTAATATATTGTAATTCTCCCGATTATGTTGTGGTTCCCGATTAAAATTATTTATAATCATATCGCAGGTGTCCTTTGCAGTAAAATGTATTTGTTTGAGTTGATATATTGACATATTCACTGTCAAACATTACATTTTAAGATTGTTAAGCCATTATTCTAGTCTTCGCGAATTTTTGTGTAATATTTTTAGCTGTAGCGAGATTTTAAGACGCAAAAAACTTGTATCGAGTAAAGTTGGTATTCTAGGCATAACAGGAATTTTCGGTTTGATATTTACGCATTGCGGGTATTTATTGACCAGTAATAATATCATGTGACGTATTTTTGTATTAACAGTAATGTTTTGCAGCTTTCGCCCTAAATTGTTTTATTATAAATATCGGTTTAAATAGAAAATTTAATCACCTACGAATATCAACAGATGGTGGCCTTTTGACATTTGACCAATGCGCAAGTTCAGGTGCCAAACTCATTTTACAGGATCCAATTTTTTTTGTGTTTAAAAGGCTTCCTATTATGTAAAGACTGTATATTTATTTAGTACTAGTAAGGTTTACTTTTCGTGATATTACAATTACCGTAGTCCCTTAAACACTTGTAAATAAAATATTTTCTAGCGAAATTGTCAAAAGATTTATAAACACATATAATTGTAGTTTTGTAATATTGTAACGTAGTGTTTATATGTTTCGGTTTACTTTTCTTTTGTGTTAAATGTTAGTGACCTAGCAATTATCCTATTTTATTAATAATAATTTGTTCAGTTTAAACTATTCGAAATAAAATGTTTTGCTTTCATGTTTAACTGTGCTTTATTATTGTTCTCGGCATAACCTAAGATATTACGGAAAAACTTTATTTATAACATTTTTCTCCACGATTTTTGTTAACAATGTTAACGTTGCTCTTCAATAATAATTATCAAAAAGAAAATTACCCAGATGTAGAAATAAATTCAAGTTCTATGTTTTTAAATAAAGAAGATATCACATTTGAAGAAATTAGCAAAATAATTGATAAACTTAATTCGAAGAAAGCAACGGGATTTGATAATATTTCCATCAAAATTATTAAATATAATATAATTCCTATATTACATCATTTAATCACCATTTCTTTTAAAACCGGGTTAATTAAAAATAGCAAAAGTATCACTACGTTTTAAAAATGCAGAAAAATATTTTAGTAGTAACTATCGCCCAATTTCTGTTTTACCCACATTTTCAAAGAGTTTTGAAATTTTTTTTAAATATACAGCGTGTATTCGGAAGTTCTTACCAAATGGGAAACTTTTTAATTTTACGAAAAAAAAAATTCTTTATAAAAAGCTCTGCATGGTCTAAAACCTAAAATGCAGCCATCAAATATCGAAATTTTCCAGTCATATACGAGGTTTGTCAAAAAATGTGAATTTTGCCCAAGAATGTGAATTTTTCCCAAGAGTAAAGTACCTTTATTTTTGACATTATCAAAAATTGTTATTAAAAAGGTGATCAGAACTAAAAACCACGTCTAAATATGCAATAACACGCATTAAATTAATTAAATAATTAATAATAAATCAATAAAATAATTTTTGAACATAAATGCGTATAATTGCACATTTAGCCGTAGTTTTTAGTTCTGATCAACTTTTTTTAATAACAATTTTTGATAATATCAAAAATAAAGGTACTTTACACTTGGGAAAAATCACATTTTTTGACAAACCTCGTATATAACTGGAAAATTTCGATATTTGATGGTTGCATTTTAGGTTTTAGACCATGCAGAGCTTTTTATAAAGAATAATTTTTTTTCGTAAAATTAATAATAAAAAAGTGATGCAATTTACAAAATATAGGTAAAAAATCAAAATTACCTTATCCAGCTGAAATTTTGCATGTGGGCTGGAAACTGCATTTAAAAAAAGTTTTTCTTATAACTTTTTTCGATATTTTCAGAAATAACCCCACTTTTGAATTATTTTTTTGAAAAAATTAAAATTTGACAGAATGCGAATCACGTGACTACTATTTTTTTGCTTAATTTTCATCTCGATCGAAGCAGAACTTAATGCCAAAGTCAAATTTCGAATAAAGCTATTAATAAAAAAAAATCCCATATGATGCGGACTTTACTGGTGACACTGCATAAAGGAATAACAATTGTACAACAGTTTGCCGAAAAAAATTAAAGAAATATCAGAAAAACATTATATATTAATATTTTTTTTTTGTAAATGGTTATTATAAGTATACATATTTTTTAAATAATTTCGATGGAGTTATTAAAAGTTACTAATCATAGTTTTTATTAATTGTGAATTTATATGTTGTATATTTAGTGTTATATTCTCTGTAATTAACTTTTTTAAGTTGGTTGAGAATAATAAATAAAAAAATAAACTCAAAAAAAAATGATAAAAGGTATTAAACAGAATATTTTTAATTATGTTAAAAGTTGATAAAAATATGAATGTATTGTTACTCTTACTCTCAGGGTATGGGTTGACAACGCTTTTCCATACCTGTATGTGCATAAAAACGCGGCTTGAGGCAAAAAGTTGAAATATAAATTTTAAAAATATTTACACATAAGTTACAAAATAGTCCGACTAAAGTAAGTAGAGGTAAACTATTAGAATTATTATTTCACAGATAATTGTCTTAACTGCTTTAGAACTGTTTCCAGGAGTTTCTTCTTGTCTCTTTCGTTTTTATTAAGGACAGTAAATATGTTCTTTTTGTCGCCTTCTTTTAGCCTGAAAAAAATTGATGATTTATATACAAAACTCTTTTCTTCGTGTTGAAAAGTCAATGGCTTAAACTGTAATTTGCTAGTCAGATATTAAGATTCATTGTAACCCTGCCTATTATTTATAAATTCCTTACTTTTCTAGAAGAATGATTGCAATCTCAGGCCTTACACTTTTATATTTACTGGTTTCTTGCGCGTAATCGTGAAAATAAGTAGGCCAATCCCACGTTATAAACAGGTCCAATAGTTCACGCAGTTTTGCAAAATAAGCGAGCAGTTCGTCTTGTTGGAGCCCTTTTACAGGTTCTGACGCGGCAAATACTAAAAAAAAATGTTGATAGTGGTTAAAATATCTTGGCTACCAGCACTATACGTTGCTAAATAAATACTTTTAGTATTGGGGTGTCACAGTTCCATATAAAAATGTATTTATTATAATTATTATAGTTAAAAAACGCAATTATTCAAGGTTTACTTACGTTCGCATTGCAAAAGATCCAAATTCAATTGATTCAAAGCTCCCATTGAAATTTGTTTTATTTCACTATTCATCAACATGGCAAACATGGAATTAGATATGTGTTCGCAGGACGATCTGCATGCCACTTGAGCTACTTCAGGCTAAAAATGCAAACATGGTCTCAGCTTAACTAGATACAGCATATTTTCCCGAAATTACTTACTGGTAAATTAGTAAAACTATGGAACGTAGTCTGCAAAAAAGCGATAAGATCAGTCACAAAACTCGAAGCATGTCCTCTCGGCTCGACCAAATTCCAGTCGTAACTCTCCAACTCTAAAAACTCGTTTAATTTTTGTCTTAGTTTTTCGCAAATTTGTCTCACTGCATCCTCTCTAGCTACCCTGAACATCGCGTGCTGTCCTTGTATCGCTCCTGCAGTTACACTTCTACTTTCTTCCCTAAAATATTTAAACTTAAGTCAACTAAAATTTGTTAGTCATAATTAATAAGTATTAATTATCCTATCATCTATCGACAAATACCTTTGCCCGCCACTTTCCTTATTAATATATACATTTTTAATGGTTCACCTTGTATCGAAATAAACTCAGCAGGAAATATAACTTTTTATTTAAATAAAAACGAAAAAATGTTAGAGCTTCTAATGATGAGACAATAATAATTGTTCCATATACAATATTTACTCACCCTGTAACATTAGATATAAACTGATCCAAATACACATTGGCATTTTCCAAATATCCGGTATCGATAATAATTTGTATAATTTCTTGCAAGCCAATATGGGGACTCCTAAAAGTAGATGATAGGCACCCACTGAAAGTTCTAGTTAATAGGAGGTTCATGGACTTTCGTATCATTTCATCCACTTCTACTTGGCTAAAAAAAAAGCAATTAGTTCCAACTAGCAAATGAATGATTGTCACACATACCTAAGGTTTAAATCCTCCGAAAATTTCAAACAAGCGTAAATAAATTCTTTGACCTGCTGGTAAATTTTCGGAACCATACTGGAAAATGGAAAACTGTAGGAAAAAGCGATGTCGTCGGGCAAATCGCCATCCCATGGAAATGATAGAAGGACTTGTTCAAATTCTTCTTGATTATGCACCTAAAATTTTTTTAATTTTTGGTAATATGTTTAACCTTATCCCCTCGAGTAAAAGCCCGTACTGCTTCTAAAGGACAAATACTACTTACTTTAATGGGTTGAAAATGTTCCTTAGACAAAATCTCTCTAAACTCTTGCACCCATCGTTGCATAAGCACCTCAGTATAATGATCTCTAAGCTCACGTACCAATTCCCATAAAGGTTTCACCGAATATCCATAGTTTCTTAGTGTTGTGCAGAACAGCATTATAAGGTCTTTTATTCTTAGGATCAGAGTAGCGTCAGTGCAATAAGCCTAAAAACACTCATGTAGAAAGTTGTATAACTTCTTCAGATATGGATAAAACTACAATGAATTATATTTTCAAACTTTGTGAAAAATGAAATGCTAAATGGCATTAGCAACACTCCGTAATACTATAGACAAACTCTAGACTGTCCACGGCTCCGCTTTTGTGTAACGCTTATTCGAATGTACGAGGAGTAGATCGCAAAAAACAATAAGAAATCATGGGAAAGAAAGAAAAAACTAAAAGTCTTTCTCCACAAAATTTAATAGAATAAAATTTTTTAGGGGTCTCTACATGTTTCGAACGTAGAAACGTTCATCATCAGGAGACAGAAAATATATTTAATGCTGATGGTTTTTGCAGAAGAGAAAATGGAGTAGAACCTTAATGGAGCTTTTATGGTAATAAAAAATTGATGTAGGAGACATAATATAAAGAAAATTGATAAAAGGTCAAACATACGGATGAGTATGTGAGAAGTCAGTAAAGGGGGGTCCAAACCAACCAAGTAAACTGGGGAAGAAGAAAAAACCCATCTAAAAAGAAGGTGTGAAAACAATTACGAAAACTGACAGATCTAAGTTTGGATCAAAATTTTGAACAGCCAGTACTACTTATGTTACTTCTATTAGGATTTTAGTAATTCTACATGCAAGGCTATCCTTTACCCGATTTTTTTGTAAGAAATATTTCAATAATAGTAAAAATCTAGACCTTTTTATACGCGACCTTCTTTTTCCCAAAAAATTATTTAAAAAGATTGTATCTTGACAACGTAGCATTTTTTGGAATTACATGAAGAGCCCATAGGTGCTTAAATAGCATAAAAAAGATATGTATTAAAAAAAATTCATGGTTGGTATACCCTGCATTTTTGAGACACTGTATATTTGAAACTATTTTTGAAAGATGCAATCAGACGCTACAACTTTTGTATTTACAGTTTTTTTCTAAAATCGACAGTTTAGGTCCACACACTAAATGGAGATAAGAATAGGAACTATAACAAATACCTAATTCTAGGTAGGTAGGTGTAAATAACTATGATGGGGTTTGTAGGGCAAAATAAAAAATATATATCTGTAAACATCCATGTTTGGGGTTTATTAACTTGGTAAAAGAAAATGGTAAATATTCCAAATACTTAGCTTCGAGGAAAAACTAAATATTCAGATTTGGTTTTTAATTTTTTGCGTCTTAATTTTTAACTTGGGAAAAAACAAAAACCCTTTTTCATAGCCTTTCATAGTCAAATCAAAAATTAAGGGTCAAAAAATTAAAAACTAAAACTTGTAATCTTTTTTAGACATGTTGTAAGTAGTGCCAGTTACAAGAAGGTTCATTTCACAAAATAAAAAATAGTGATAGGTATATATTTACGTTCTTTTCAATACATCTCTATCATTTGTAAGAAAATTATCAATTTCTTAATCGATATTTACCAAAATATGTTTTACAAGTTCAAACACCACACACCACCATAGTTATTTTACACCTACCTGGAATCTGGAATTATTGGTTTATGTTTGATATAATATCTTTGTATTTATAGTTAGCACAACAGGTATATATACTAAAACACAGTACCTATAGTTGGGGATGTGACCACTAGCTATTTGACCTGTCAAATTCGATCAAAATTGGCATTTTGTTTTGGTTTCAACATTTTACTATCAACATTATTTATGAATTTGTGAGTTCAATTGACCTACACTCTATATCCGTCCTAAACAGAAGAAACAAAAACAAAAGAAAAAACACACAAACTTCATCCAAAAATTTTTAAGCAATAACCAAATTAAAATTTAATAGTTTGTTGCTGGAAAAAATCTCCCCATAAATATGCTTTATTTCTAGTTTGCTTTTTAATTAGAAATAATTTGGCAAATGCGCGGACACGCTTCAGTATAGGAATCCTCTATCCATTTCAGTATTTTTTGCAACCACAAAAATAATCTAAATATGTTATTTAACATTAGCTGGAACCTTTGTGAATAAACAGTTTGCAACAATAAAATACTTACAGAATGAGTTTGTAAGGCCGTTGTAATCTTTGATAGTGCCATTGCCCACATATCCTCAAGAAATGCCTTTGTAATCAGCCCTCTTCCAGTGTTTAGGACATGATCCTCCAAAATAAAAAACCCTAGCACTGCATAAATGTAGTTGCGGTAACTATCTTCAGACTCATGCTACAAAAAGTAACAAGGTTTTAAGAAATTTTAATGTTTCATTGTTAATACAAAACGGTGCTACCTGTAATTAATAAACGTTTATAGATACAAGAGTTTTGGGCATACCATATTTGTAGGCGGTTGTAAAACCAATCTGGCTTGTTTAGTCCTTTCAGCTCTATAATATCCCTCAAAAGTTGATACTTTTCCTAAGACGTGAGCGATATGTAGACCTCTGTAAATTGGTGAAAAATCTATTAACTCTTGTGCACTCAAGTCTTCTTCTGAAAATTGACCATTTGATTCTGAAAAAATATGTGCTTTAAAAAAGGACTCCTTGCAATAAAGAAAACTTTCAATCTCGTGCAAATATGCTCAAAAAAAGCATTTAAAATAAATACCAAGATACTTAAGTACATATAAGGGAATTTTTAGAAAATTAAAAGTAAAAAGTAGGCAAAAGGAACAATAATTATTATGGATATCTGTTTTCTTCTGGATTTCTATGGCCACTTATCGTTTCCAGCATTCAGCCATTTTTATTGCATGTAAATTAGGACTCCTTGCAATAAAGAAAACTTTCAATCTCGTGCAAATATGCTCAAAAAAAGCATTTAAAATAAATACCAAGATACTTAAGTATGTACATATAAGGGAATTTTTAGAAAATTAAAAGTAAAAAGTAGGCAAAAGGAACAATAATTATTATGGATATCTGTTTTCTTCTGGATTTCTATGGCCACTTATCGTTTCCAGCATTCAGCCATTTTTATTGCATGTAAATAGGTATACCTGGCTGGTTGACGTTCCGTTTCTTTTTTCTTCCAATAACAGTTGGATCACTAGCCAACTGCTCACTTGTATGCCTCATCGCAACTTCTCCAATTTTTGGAGAAAATTTCCTAATATTTTCTAAAAAGTCCTTTAGGTCTGATATTGAGGCTGCTTCTATCTTGTCTCTGTATTTTGGAATTTTTTCACGCAATTGATTTGAGAATCTATAGTTAGCTACATGTGGTAGATGGAGGTGTTCTAATTCTTCTAGAGTTTTTAAAGCTGGATAATATCTTGAAAAAATAGTCAAGTAAGAACGTTTTTACAAAAAATTATTGAACAATTTCCAAAAATATTAATATACTTAATTTTACTTTTACCAGCAATTTTGTACCTTTTTTCTGATATCTGCCTCTGCAACTTAGAATAAGTAACAAAGACAGGCAGGCACAAGTTCATTTGACTTATTACCACAGCAATGTTGCTCTGGACCTTCCTTGCTTTTAAAAGTTCAGTTCCCGATTTTGAAATAGCTTGGGATGCTGAGTGCAGCTGTTTGTCTAATCCCACAACTTGATTCTAGTAAAAAATTATTTTAAAAAGTTAGCAGGTACTTATAAAGAGGTGGGGTTCAAAAAAATTGTATAAACAAGTGTCAAAATATTTGGTTATCTGTGGTCAAAATGACAAAAAATTCTTAAAAATCATTTTATTCTTATAATTTTGTAATACCAGTCTGAAATAAAGAAAAAAAAATATATATATATTTCTAATATATTATGTACCATTACTGTAATATAAATAGAGGTAGGCAGAAAGTTAATACAAAGAAAAGTGGGTAATTATTTTGAGTTAGATAATTTATTAACATATTGCTTTTTTATTTAATTACATGCTTACAGGTTCTTACAAACCCAACTAAAAGGCCACAAGGAAATTACCTAAAATAACTACCATTCATTAAACATTAAATCATAATATACAAAATTAATGGTCAACACAAAACACTAAAATTGTATAAGGTGCTATTTACACCTACAGAGGTACTAGGTAAGTACTTACATTTAAATTTTTTGATTGTGATCTCACTTCTAGAAGTTCTCGTACTGACTCAATAAAACCTTGGTAGTATACGTTGCATAGCCTTTCAATATCTTTGTCATGATGTTTTATTCTCTCTTCTAGTTTTCTTTTGAATTCTACATGTTCGTTATTGTCAAATATTGCTCTATAAATTTTTAGATTCAGTAGGGTAATGGTTAAAAGTAAGTTTGCCTGAGTAGAAATGTTAGAAATTTAGAAACATTTTATGTTGGCGTCACAATTACAATAAGGTGAAAAGAAGAACATTTGATAATACATACCTGAATGTAGGACCCCAATAATCGTCGATACCCTCTATTTCTTGCAAATACAAATCATGCTGACTATTTTCGCCGTGTTCTCTGGAGTGTTTTTCCATTTTTACGAACGATAATTTCTTATTTTTTCCTCAAAAATCTTTGCTGATCCTACATTTTATAAATTATAGCACTTTTAAATACATTCGTTAAACATGACTTTCTATATTATAAAAAAAGCCTTGTTAGTTTTATTTTTATATAAATGGATGTCGACGGTAATATTGGCAATAAATAAAATCAGAAAATTTTAATTTAGAAAACTTTTCACCTAACCTAAAACAGGGGGTGTTGTCAAAAACATATGTTGCGCGCTGTTGCCTTTCTTTGAAGAACATTTTATTTATATTAATTTGATATTAAAAATTGAAAAAAATATATAATTATTTAAAAAAAAGATGGATTAAAAAATAATTAATTAATGTATTATTCATTGAAATAATTTAATAATAAAATATCGAAATGAAATCCTAAATTTGCAATATTTATAGAAATTCCAGAAATATTGCGAAATCTGGCATATAGCAAGAAAGGACGGTAGCCATTTTCTTTGAGAAGCATGGGCGGCTCGTGGATTTGTTGCCATTAAAACATTAATTTCAATTCCCTTATTTTTGCAGAAACTGCTCTACGATTGGTATTTTTATTGCATGTCATAATAATTGTACCCAATACATTTGTTGCATCAAATAGTTTAATTATTATCCTAATCTGTGCAAGAAAGGTTTTGTTGGTAAATTATCCCCAGTAGCACCACGAGTCGGCAATGAAATGTTTTGGACCCGGCATTGCCAGTTGCTCTTCAATATGCAATAGTTGAGTACGTTACGCGACAGAACTCGTTTAATCCTACAATTATTTCAAAAATTTTCCTTCTATTTTGTTTACAAATTTGGTAATAGATACTATTAGTTTATTGATTTGAGTTTCACCAAAGGTAAAACATGTATTTTAAAAATATGCCCTAAGCCTGTGACAACACCGATGGAAATTGTCAAACTTGCTATCGAAGTAGGCGCTGCAATCGATTGATCACCCGCACCTGATCCGGAACAGTAAAGTTCAAGTTACGCCTTCCGCTGATATTCTATCTTTTTCGACTACGTTTCCCTGACGGATTAAGTTTGTCGTCGCGGAGTCAGTTACTACTCTTGATCGATCTGAGTTCCTAAATCGATTTCTCTTCAGATCGTTCGCCCCTCGATGACTGAACTTGGTCGGACGGACGCCATATTTGTTATCGTCTATGGGGGAGGTCGGTTCTCCATAAAATCCCTTTTTCGCGAATTTCTAAGTGAAACCCGCGAGTGAATGCACGTTCGTAGCCCTAGGAACTATCCGGGAAGGTGATGTTGAGCTAAGGGGCTCGCTGGAGCCCATTTTGAGACCCTAGATTGATCTAGGGTTCGTGGTTTTCTTTGTCCAGACTGCAGGGTTGTTAGGTAGCTATTTGATCGTTAATTATAATTTTATGCATTGTATATTTTGGGATATTTTTGGAAAGTTTAACAGTAAAGTCCTGTCCCCCATAGTAAAGGTGACATTCTTTGTGTGTTTTATAATTAACTATCCAAAATTAAGCTATTTCTGATCGTCTAAAATTGTGTCTTCTGGCAGATTTCAATTTGTTCAAGCTTGGTTTTTTCTTCTCAAATGCTTTTTCAATGGTTTCGTGGTGTTGTAAAACCCCGAATTTGAGTTTCAAACAAGATAAAACAAGCAGACATTTAACCACAAAGAAATTGAGTAGTACCTAGCACAAAAGAGTAGAAATGGGTGATCAAGATCAACAATTTTTTTTTCAATTCCTTCAAGGTGGAATTTTGTTTCTATTTAAATTTATTTGTGTATATTTATTTTTGATGTTTTAAGAACTATTTAATCACAACAATTAAGTAGGGAATTTTCTGTAAAATATGTACTGAAGTAATATTACCTAGATATCTCTTTGTTATCACTGACACAAAGGGCAAAGCTAAAAATAACATACTTCTCTAGAAACAAGCTACTACACACAGGTACACCTATAAACCAATTGATATTTTCACATTTTAAATGGTAATATTATATAATTAGTAAATACCTACCTAAGTAATATTATTGCAAACTTTAATGAAAGTTTGAAGTAATAATAGAAACTTCAAATTTGCATTTGAAATTGTTTATTGTAGTCAATAATCTAACCTTTCAGTTGTAGGTATCCAGGCTGGCTAGGCAAGGAGCACAAGGAGGCCCCCAGGGCCCCGTGCACCTGGAGGACGAGATAATAGATTGGGATGATCGGGCTGAAAACATGGCTGGAGATAGGTCTGTAGCACGTTAATATATTTTTTTCCAGTATACCTACATAATGTACACATGCATGTACTTATATAATTATAGAATTAGATTGTGTAGTTCAAATATGGTTGTAAAGCATAAAATAGGTATAGATGATAATTTTTTAAATTTTTGTGATAAGTGTTCACATTTACAGATTTAGTTTTGAAGACTCGGATCGTTTTGAGGAGGACTCAATGTGCAGTTGGAGTTCCGAACCCGAGAGTGTATGTAATAACTGGCGAGGATGGAAGAAGCCCCTTAATAATTCAGCTGGGTTTTTTGGCGGAAACAAAAAGAATGGAGAGGGTAAGTACCTACCTACTTACTTAAACTAATATCTAATAACAACAAATTATTTTAAAACCTTAAAACTAATTTTAATTAAAAACTGCAAATATAATGAAGGGCTATTACATTGTTTTAATGTTGATCTATCCCGTGTACATAACTGGTAGTACAGTAGGTACTGTTATTCTGTGACAAAGCATAAATTGGCTGCATCAATGAAAATTTCAATTTTTATGAAGTTATTCTTTATTTTGAGTAGAATGGTAAGCTCATCAGTTGTACAAATTCCAAAGTTAGTCTTTGCCAAATAAACTTATTTGTGAGGAAGTACCTAGGTTCCCAAACAAAATAAAAGAGATTATTATATCAATTTTTAGTTTTATTGCAGAAAACAGTTATTTTAATGGCAGTATTTATACAATGAAGTAAAAATATCAGAAAAAGCACCATATTTTATTATAAATTAAGATTACAGTGCTGATACGCGTATCTGTACAAGCAGTAAATATTATGAAATTTTTATTTGGGTCAGTCAAGTATCTACATTAATGCTAGAAGCTACACTGTTTAAACACTTTATAAATTAAATATTTAGTTTCTACTACCTACACGGTGACATTAATTAAATACAACTGCTTATACAGAGCGGCCCAAATATGCGCTCGCAAAATATAATACAAAAACGAGAGTCAATTTGTGGTTATGTTTTATATACTTAATACAGAGTCCTTATGTACATATATACAGTGTTTCGAAAAATGTAGGCACCATTTGGAAAACTTTATTATTTTATATTTAAAATTTTTTAAAAATATGTGCCTACAGGTAATGTACGATTTTAATTTATGAATGATGAAAGAGTTTTAGACTTCCATTGTCTTTATTTGTTTGACAATGGAAGTCCAAAACTTTTTTATCATTCAAGAAACATCATTGTCTCCAACATTCAAACAGTCATTAATTTATGAGTTAAATTATTTTTAACTGAACATTTTAAACGACTCTAAAATAAAAATACCAATACATTTTCTGGCTTATGTTATCTACCTGTTACCACAGGACAGCTAAAGGTTCAATCGTTGTTTGTCTTGTAATAGATTTTTAACTTAGGCCTTTCTTTCGAAGAAAATAATTTTTAAAGTCTGCCTATTTATTACACAAATTATAGTATATTTTAAAAACGAAGGGATATTCGGAAAATCTGCTACACGGGAAACATAGTTTAAGGATTGGTCTTTCAATATTTTTAATTTGAAGTAAATCGTAGGTGCACTTTCGGAGAAATTCGGTGACAGCGGAGGGCAAAAATTGGGGTTATGCGTAAATTGGGTACATGCGATGATGCCCTTTTAAAATAATATAGAAATGTTTTAAAATAAATAATTTTAATGGATCCTCAGGGAAAAACTCTTAAATTTCCATTATTTTTAAGGGATTTAAAAAAACTTTTTTATCTTAATAGATGGATAACTAATAGCCACAGAAATTGATTGTTCTCAAATCTTAATTTTTAAAATAGAATTACCGTCAGTAAATTGAATTTTGATGCCTTGAGGCCTAATAGGTGATTTCTAAAACACCCTAAAGGCCGATTCATACTGTAGGTCAAGTCACGATCTGATCACGGTCCGGTCACAGTGAGATTAAATATTGTGGTATGCATTTTATATTGCACTATTCACTTTGTAAGATAAGGCCATATCACTTTCCAGTCAAGTTACCGCGGTATCTCTTTCCAACAATATTTTGATCAGACTGTGAACTGACCGTGACTTGGTCTATAGAATGAATCGGCCTTAACTTTTTACTTATTGTATCAGAACAGAACTCTTTGAATGTCGATTTCGTTGTTTGTATTGTCGTTATGCCTACCTACAATAAATACTTAATGCATATTTATTTTTTGTGACAGTGCACCATATGATCATCATCACTTGTGATCAGGTCTTTACCCCCACATTAGCTTTCTTTCAAGGTCTTTTACGCTTTTTAAGAACGCACAAAGCCGACACAGCCAAGTGAACTGTGTTAGTGGTTAATGACACTATAATGACCTTGTTTACAACGTTTGTTTTTTACGAAAACCGTTTCTTCTGCAGTCGTTTTATTTTGTCTTGAATATGATACAACTTAATATGATATTCTGTTGCAAAGAAGTTGACACATAATTATCTTTTTGCACTTAGAGTAGCTGACAAAATAGGATATTTTGGTCCCTATTTTTAGGTACTAATAATTCTTGACGAATATTTTATTCAATCTAAATCATATCTTTAATCCGTCTAGGAGCAAAAAAAAATCAAGAGTAGTTGAAAACACAACCATAAGTCATGAAACATTTTTTAAAATATCAAAAGTACTGGCCAACGACAGTCAAGCAGAGATACCTAGATCACGCATCTCATATGTTTTATTGTGGAACTCGTCAGGTACCCGGGGGACTATTGCTTTGGCGTCTTGTCGGCTTGTTGTGATAAAGAGAATGAGATGTCTCTCTTGCTCTGTGTATATGTACATAAGTACAAACATAGTACATTCGGCAAGTTTAACAACCTATGATCGTACAGAATAAAATATTCTACAGATCTGCAGTATTTTTAGTGGCGCATGTTGTAAAATAAAAATTTGCTGGGAACGGCACGAAATTGCGACATTGCGAGGCGCGGGTCGTTAACGCGCCAGCATTAGTTCAGTGGAATTCGGCGAAATTGATCGATTTTGAACTAATACTTTTTAAGGACACTTTTAACAAAATAAAGTTTATATTTTTAAATTTTTTAATATAAATGAGTCAGGCGGGTCCAAGTTAGGATTTGGTACTTTGTCAATGAGAATCGCCTTCCTAGGAATGTGACTAGGGTGCGCAGTCGCGTCGTAGTGCCATTTTCACAATTAGGTAGTGATTTAAAACGGTTTGTCCCCGTGTCGATGGCTAAAACTATTTTTAATGACCTCAAGCCCGATATCAATGCCATTGTCGAGGCTATAAATATCGTTTAGCTCAAATGAAATGACTTTGATTTCCTTTTTTTACGCGACTCGCAATAAAGTATTTGCGAGTAAGGATATGTGTACCAAAATTTGCCTAATTCAATTAAAAAATGCCATAAATAGCACCTAAAATCATTTTTAATCCCGTTAGTTAACGGTATATATGTCGTGAAACTTTTTTACACATAATATGGCGACTAATACATAAGTCAGCAAAGCTGGTGTAAACGAAACCAAGAAAACAACAGGTCGACTCGACGCCGACGTGCCCACCATCTGAAACTCTTAAACTCTACTACGAAGTACGAATTGTAAGATAAAAGAACGAGAAGAAGGGACATCATCGGTTTTAGAGGCTGCTGCAGGCTGCTTAACAGGGTGTGTGTTCAAAGGAAACATTGTTGTGATGAAAACAAAAACGTCAGGTTTCTTTGTTTCTTTCTATTCTTGAATAGTTTGAACTGGTGGCTCAACAACTCACTAATGTGTGTCCATCCTTACTTGTAACGTAAGTTTGTTTTATTGTGTATTCAGCCTAAAATACGAGCTAATACAAAAACATATTCGTGTTAATTTTTAGGAAAAACTAATACACTTTATATTGATTTTTATAAAAAATGTTTAAAGTAAATAATAATTATAATTAAAATTGTTAAAGTGACCGATTCATGAACGCCCAGCCTAAAACCCTAATCCTAGGATCATTAAATTTCGAGGATGTATTCTCCTTATAACGAAAGCGTCCACAAAGAAGGGATTCTTCGAAAATCAACCCCAAAGGGGGTAAAAACGGGGGTTGAAATTTTTATAGGAATTTCTGGATCTCAGAAGAATCTAAAATTGGTGGAGGTGTAAAAATTGGTATACCTACAAGCTTCTTTAATAAAATTATAAAATAGGTATTTCGCCATTTAAAAAAAAATCACTTAAAGTTTGAAAAAGGGGTGTAGCCTATTTCGAGGGGGGTACCTATAACTGTCTATAATTTTAAGCTATATTGCTGAAAATTGGTACTATGCTTACTTGTTAAAGTAAGCAAATACATGTTTTTTCATGAACATAAGAGATAAACGACATTTTTATTGAAAGAGAAAGAAAAAGGGTAAGAAAGCACTAAAGAAATTTCCTTTTGAAAATAATAATATGGTAAATGTTCTATTGGGTAGTATGTATGGTACCCGCTGCTTTGTTTCAATAGCGAATTAATAACAATTTAATTGACCCGCTGGTTTTACATAAAAGTACAAAACCGAAATCTAATTTTTCTTTCAACTAAATCGCAATACTTTTTTTCTGGAAAATGGAATTAATCTTTAACCTGTTTTTTTGGCTACCTCAATAAATTTTTTGAATTATTTTTAGTGTGTATAAATAATCAGAATCACTCTATAGACAATTTTAAAAATACTTATTTATAAGACCTAAATGTAATATAATATACCTTGAAATATTACAAATGCAATCCCCTCAACCCAGTTTAATAGATTTCCTATTGTGATAAATTTGTCAGGGTTTTTCAAAACAATATTTTGCCACCCTGTATTATCTTCACCGTCTTTGGAGGGCAGACAAGCCCTCGGGCGTCTGACGAGCTACCGAACCGAAAAACAACAATAAACAACAACCTTTGATGCAGTAAGCCATAATCGATTAAAATATTCTTCCAATCCAATGTTCTTCGGTTTATTTATCTTTTTCATATTAGAAATATGAAGGTTTTTAACCGTAAAACAACAACCACCAAAGCGGCGGGCGATCGCAATATAAGATTATTCTTGTTATGTTATTTTGTGGTTATACCCTGGAACGACAAAAATAGAAAAAGTGGGGGGCCAACTTTTTCGAGAAAAAGTTAAACAGACGCAAATAGACCGGACGCCGACACGACGTCATCCCATTACAAACTAATCATTTTATTTGGAAGTCTAGGGGCTGATTATAATATTATCTTTATTTCGATAAATAAAAATAATAATAATAATAATAATATCTGGACATTATAAACAATGTTTGTTTGAAGGTTGTAGACAATGATGTATCGTGAATAATAGATGTGTTTTGGACTTCCATTTTCTATTGCCTTTAGTTTTTCATATCACAACGTTTCAACTGGTAAGTATACTTACCAGTTGAAACGTTGTGATAAACCAAAGGCAATGGAAGTCCAAAACACATCTATTACTCATCATAAACAATGTTAAACATCTCTTTATGATATTATTTATAATATCTTAATAAAACAATGCAACTATTGAGATTAATATTTTCTTAGTAAATAATTCAAAATTTTGAAATGTAATAACCTTATAACATTACTAGCTGGTACTTGCACTAGCTGGTCAATTCATTTGTTATATTATATTCGCTGTCGAAACAAAGCAGCAAGCAATAGAACCCTTAATAATAACTATTATTATTTTTTAAAAGATATTTATATTTCTTTCTCTTTCAATAAAAATGTCACTGATCTCCGATGTTCATGAAAAAATTAGCTCAAAGATAGGTTCGTCATCTTCATTTGAAAAATATATCTACATATTTCTTACAGATCGTCAATAACGCTCACAGAATCTTTTCATGACTTTGCGTTTATAAACACCTTAGGGGTAGAATTTATTAAAATTCGAAAAAGTCCGTCAGAAAATATTTTTTCCTATAATAATATACACTTTTATAACCCCTTTTCATCGCTTTAGAGGCAGACGTTAAAAAACAAGAAAATAGTGTTGCATTATTAGTTCTAATTAAAATAATAATTTAAGGACCGATTTCTACAGAAAATAATAAGAAATGCATTTTTCATGATTTGTGTTGTAGAGTAGTTCTGCAAAGTTTCAAGAAAATAAGAAAAAAATATTTTTCCAATAGAAACTTTTCACCCCTTTAAGGACATATTAAAAAAAAAAGAAAAGAAATACGTCTTTTATTAATTGTATATTAGAGTGTTTATGAGTTTCAAGACCAAAGATATTTCTTCTTATATATCTACATAAACTTATACCCCTTTTTCCACCCCTTAGGGGCAAAGATTTTTTAGGTGTCTAATGTTTATTACGTTGTAAACGTACCCCCTCCATTTCTACCCCTTAGGGCAAAATTTCCCAAGACATCAAAACACGTACTTGCTTTTTTTAACAGAGTAAACATAGTACCAATTTTCAGCAATAAAGCTTACAATTTGAGAGTTATAGGTACCCCCCCTTCAAAATAGGCTAACTTCTTTTTTCAACCCCTAAGTGAATTTTGGAAATATGACGAAACACGTTTAGTACACATACATGCAAGTACCTAGATTATTATTATTTTATTAAAGAAACTTATATAATAATTTTTAGAACTCCACATACAGAAATTCGTATAAAAATTTCAATCCCTTGGGAGTTGATTTTCGCAAAATCCCTTCTTAGTGAATGCCTGCGTTATAAGGAGAAAACATCTTTTAAATTTCATTATTCTAGGATTAAGGATTTAGGCGTTGATGAATCTATCATTCAGTAAGTTACAATTTTATATGATATATTTTGCATTTTCTTCCTTAAAAAAATACTACTATCCCAAGAATAAGTATTATACTATATTTTAATAAAATATTTAAACCGACTTTTCCGATATTTTGTACGATTCTGCGAAGCAACACGTACATATTTAATGTTTATTCACCGATCAATCACCGATAGAAAATTAATTCGTTTCTCGATTAAAACAAAAGTGACAATTGCCTGTCAGCTTTAATTGACGGGTCTGTACAAAATAATAATTATGTTATTGACGCTTATTGGTTATTTGTAAAAAGTTCCCCGGCTCGGCAAATAAAACAAAATTATTTTGCTGAAAAGAAATGTTATTTTATTATAATTATTTATGCCACATTGAACACATCGGCGACGAATTAATTATTATAGTTCGAGTATTCCCAAAAATTATTCTTGTTTAGGGCCAATCTATCACCTATACATGCTATCGGGGCATAAAAATTTACCTGAAAAATGTTAAGGCCGACACACAATTAAAAAATAAGCAATATACAATAAGAAATAAGTAATAAAAATTTAAAAATATAAATTACAATGGCACAATACAGTGTTTCCTCCAATATCACTTTCAAGAAAGATCGACTAATGAAATGGTTGAATTCCTAACTGTCAATAAATCGACATCCTAACCTTTTTTTAACTTTTCTCGTTTTGTCGACAGAACAGGTTATTTTGGTGTTTTCTTGCTTTATACTAATTTCAAAAAATATGAGTATACAGAAAAAAATGTGAAAAACAAATTAAAAATACCTCTGTAATCTGAAAAGTAAACCAACAAGTATCAAAAAAGGTATTGAAGGTGGGGCATACTCTATACAGCTTTTCATTGGCCAGTAAAAACTTAGTTAGAAAATCCAACATTTCGATATCTTAAATTCTCTTTCTTGTTGCTTGTTACTTAAAATGTAATTGTCGCGTTTGATTGGTTTGGTTCAAAGCAGACAGCGTACTTGCTTATTTTTAACACAGTAAGCATAGTATTTTACCAATTTTTAGCAATATATCTTAAAATTATAGAAAATTATATGTATCCCCTCAAAATAGACTACACCCCTTTTTTTAACCCCTCTAGGTGGATTTTGGAAAAATGACGAAACACTTTCATTATTGAGTAATAGATGTGTTTTGGACTTCCATTGCCTTTAGTTTTTCATATCACAACGTTTCAACTGGTAAGTATCTCCAGTCGTCTTCAGGTGAATACTAAACAAGCTACAAAGCTACGAGTCTATTTATACTACCTAGGGGGTGGAGGGGGCGGAGCTAGTAACGTAAGCAGATGACTCACGACTTCACCCGATCATACGTCACTAGCTCCGCCCCCTAGGTAGTATAAATAGACTCGTAGCTTTGTAGCTTGTTTAGTATTCACCTGAAGACGACTGGAGATACTTACCAGTTGAAACGTTGTGATATGAAAAACTAAAGGCAATGGAAGTCCAAAACACATCTATTACTCAAGATACATCATTGTCTACAACCTTTAAACAAACACTTTCATTATTATTTTGTTAAAGGAAATTAATATACCAATTTTTAAATCTCGACCAGTGTGTTGTTGTTTCTGAGATGCAGAAATTCTCGTGAAAATTTCAACCTACGTTTTAACCCCCTTAGGGGTTGCTTTTCCAAAAATCCCTTTTTAGTGGATGCCTACGTTATAAGAACACATCCTCGAAATTTCATGTTTCTAAGATTGGGAGTTTTGGGCGTTGATAAGTCCAGTTCAAATTCGAATTCCGTGCCACGTGACGTCATGCGCCAGGCAGACGAAATTGTGACTGCAATCTAGCATAAATATTGTTTTATATAATATATTATGCCCTGATGGTATATGTAAGCTATAGATTGTCCCTAACCCTCCTTGCTTTTTTTTGTTAAATAGTCAGGATTTATCTCGCATATAAAACGCTATACTAATAATGGACTTATGAGGGAATAATAATTTGTTGAGATATTTTAAATTTAAATTATGATATTATATTATACAAGGGCCAGAATTTCCATTAAACACTTTTAAGCCACTCCTCTAAAACTGTTCGAGACACCCGAAAATTAAATATCCATTTAGTGGTAAAATAATTAGTCTAACAATTAAAGCAGTTTGCAACCCCTTTATGCCTCAAGAGCGCGTTTTATTAGCCAGCCCTCATATGAGGGCGCTCTGTTCTCCGTTCTCTTGAGTGAATAATTGGAAAACGTTTTTTTAATTTTGTTGTAGGGAGTGGAAAAGAGAGGAGTAGAAAATGTATACTTTTTTAATGTCGTTAGGAGAAATAACATAGAAATGATAACAATATAGCATTCCATTTTGGCGGCTGTTTTTTTACTATTGTAAATATACGAATATAACTTGTTGTCTTTATCAAAACCTATTGAGTTGTTTTTAATTCGTTTCTATTTTTAACAATTTTTGGAAAAGAAAACTCAGCTCATGTTTGATTACGTTGCCACGACGGATTTTCTTAAGAGCAAACACGAGTGGCGCATTCGCTATTTCGTTTTTCTATCACTACTTTGTTACTTCTTTATTTTATCCAAAAATTGATCAAATAACCATATTTGGAGAAAAATTTCGTACAGTTTTACTTTAAAAAAGGTTGGATTTATTATTATTATTAAAAGCAGAAAACCCTTTAGCTATCCAGTGATACTAAATTTATACCGATTTAAATAAATACTAATAATAATTGGTACAGCCGAACGCCTGCAACTATTTTTTAAATATTTATCTTGGCGATCGTTAATAGTATACAAGTCAAATGTACAAAATTTATTTTGTTATTACCAAACAAATATATCTTCAAATAAATTCGATAAGTTTAGAGGGTTTCGAGTAAATGGTATAAATGCATGTCGCAGGTAAAAGACATTTAAAAGTATAATTGAATATATTAGCAAAAAGCAATGCTGCAATTGTTTATTAGTAAAAACCAAGGTTAAAACTTTATTTTAATAAAAATATTAAACTTTTTTTTATTTTTTCAGAAACCTCTTCTGTACCTTCGCTGACGGAATTAACAGCGAGGTGTGTCGCTTCTCATATACCCTTCGAGTTGGTCGAGCATGTGTATCCTCCGGTACCGGAACAACTTCAGTTAAGAATTGCCTTCTGGAGTTTTCCTGACAATGAAGAGGATATTAGGTAAGTAACTCAGTAGTTTAAACCTGAAAGTTAAAATAGTCACGTGCTTGTGTTTTCCTTTGTTGAAAGTCATGTTTCTGGTAAGGATTTTCTAAACGTTTTCTGGTATCTTGAGCTGGAGTGTTGCTTTATTGAACTGTTTATTTTTAGGTTGTATTCCTGTTTGGCAAATGGCTCAGCTGAGGAGTTCGCGAGAGGGGAAAATTTACATAGAAATCATATGGTTAAGGATCCATTACAAATCGGTAAAAGAAATATTGATTTAAATAGTGAAGATAATGAACTGCAAATTCTAATTATTTTGAAATAACGTTTTTTTCTTCCGTGATATTTTTAAATAAAGAAATCAAACTTGACCATTCCTGTGTGTATTTTTAGTAGGGTCACATAATAAAACTGACCATCATCATTAAAAGTCAATTATCTTTGATAATATGTCCATTTTACACCAAATCGAATATTAGTTCATTTAGTTGCAAAGCAGAGAAACATAAACAGGTAAATTTTTTTTACATTTCTCCTAGAGAAAATATTGTAATTAAAAAAAAATTTTGACATCTCAGATTCGACGTTTTAGGGTCACTAGATCAAGAAAAACATATTTCCTTATTCCGTCAGTCTGTCTGTTGGCTCAATAGTTTATAAACTACTTGGCGGGGAATGACAAAATTTTGTATATGGTTTAGGTACCGGGGTTGGGCTATACAGGATGAGTATCAAGTTTCAATTCACTATTATTGCTTAGTTTCACCATAATGTGCACCTTGCTTAAAACTTTATGTATTTTAAATGGACCCATGTTCTTATTAGAAATACGTAAAAATGTTAATGCAAGAAGGATATCAAATGACTTATAATGTAACATAATTTTTTATTCTTCTGGGTGACTCAAAAAAGCGGGACAAAAAACATATTACTTTTTTAAATAGATCACAATATATTTTATAACATATTCCAATTCTAATGATCAAACCAATGTAATGCTATAATATTTGGTATCCCTAAAACCAGAGTTAACATACTGATATTTAAAAAATTATATTTTTTAGACTTGGACTGCTAATTTATGCTACAATTTGGTGAAGAATCGTTTGCACATTTAGGGGTATGGAATTGACCGGTCAAATTATTTTTGGTCAATTGACCAAAATAGATTTCAAAATAAAACAAAGAAGTATTTATAAATTATTTCTGTTATTATTTGTAAAAACGTCAACAAATAATCACAATAATAATATGAACAGATTGAAGAAAAGTAATATTTTACTTCCAATTTTCCTTTGTTATGCAAAATTTCAAAAAAATGTTTACAAATAAAGGTTAGAGAAAATTCCTATATATAGGGCAGTACAGAGCCAAAAATTGTAATATCAATTTTTTTTAATTTTAGCCTTACCTCCTGGTAAAAAAAAATTAGGTCATCAAATAGTTTGTTCATAATCCTGGAAGTAAGATTTTGTTGAATAGCGCTGATACACCCTCTGCCGGCGCAAAACAACCAACGATGCGGCGGCAAAAATTAGAACTAATAGGTAGGCGGAGCGCCGAGAGAGCATTGTATCTTACCTCTGTGAGAATAGCAAAATGGCGGAGTTTCTTTTCATTGGCTATCACCCTTAGAGCGATGACACACGAATAGAAATTTTGGAACGGGTATAGGGTGTAGGTCAACTGGACTGATCACAAATTCATAAATATTGTTGATAGCAAATTGTTAAAACCAAAATAAAATGCTACAAATTTTGATTGACCATCCCCAACTTTATTCATCCATTTTTTTTATTTAAAATAATTCTTTGGGTAACACACCATTTAGTTATTGCTTTATTAAATTATTTATTTTACCACGGCAAGGGTATTTATCGATTTTTGTTTTGTTAAATAAACAAAGTTTGTTATTCTTAATGCTTGAAACTAAACAAAATTTGTCTATATAGGTAAGTAAAAAAGATAATTTCCTTAAATTGTTCCTACTTATTAAATAAAGTTATAATTCTATTCGTTTTAGTTTGACATAATTAATTATTTGTTTCAATGACCCAAATAAAGGAATTGTGGTTTAAATAATATGTTAAACAAACCCTCATCTTTTAGTTTCCTTTGGTTTAGGTCAAGGTAATAAAATTGTCAACAAAATAATATGTAGGTACGCATAGGTTTGCTTAATTTATTGTTTGACATAAAACTGCATTGCACACAAACAAGGAATGGAAATTATACTAATAAGAGAAAGTTAATTACACACTGCAGTCTGTAATGCTAAAGAAAGTGTTTGTTAAGTAGAATGCACTTTATAAAACTTTGTATTTATATTTATTGTCTTACATTCTACTCTACTCTATTTCTTTGGGTTTAATATACAATTTTTACAAACAGGCAATACAATCTTTAAACGTAAATATCATCACACAATCTTGTCAAAACCTGATTCATATCCAGCTGAATACTCTTCTTTTTAGTGAACCTAGAATATTGTTTGAGGCGCCAGATTTTTCCGACTAATTTGCATTTACAGAGTTCATTCAAGGGTTAGCCGAGTTATACCTAACAATGACATCATAATAAAAAATCTACCCATATTTTGTTAGTTATTAGTTTCTATTTTCTCTAGCAAAGAAATCATTTTCTTTGTAGGCTTTCACCTTTCCGCAAGCGTGCAACAAGCTAGATTCAACAATAGTTCCACTCCCACTCACAATGTTGCGGTTACGTTTGACAGACGGCGTATTTCGTCGTGCAACTGCACCTGTCAATCGCAAGCCTATTGGTGTTCGCACGTGGTCGCCGTATGTCTAACAAGAATACACTGGGTAAGTTAATAAACCCGAAAACGACCAAAGAAAAAACATTGGCTTACTTTTTGACGTCGAATCGCCGATATACATTTTTTTTGACAAACCTTTAACTGCTTGTCAGCAGGGAATACAAATCATTGTATCCTGATAGATTTTATATTTTTTTTAGCCGCATTTGGTTACTTTACGAGCACCAGTTTCAGAATCATTATCTAGGTTACATCGAGAACAGCTTCAAAAGTTTGCACAGTATCTAATCAGCGAGCTACCTCAGCAAATTTTACCGACAGCACAAAGGTAGGCGACCCATATACCTAACTAAAATTATACCAATAATTTTTGAATATAATATTCTGATTTTACATTATACTTACCTATAAAATAATGCCATATTCTTTTAAAGGCTTTTAGACGAATTACTCAGCTCTCAGCCCTCAGCAATAAACTCAGTTTGTGGGGCCCCAGATCCCACTGCGGGAGCCTCGGCAGTTGACCAGACATCTTGGTATCTGGATGAGAAGACTTTACACGATAACATTAAGAAAATTTTAATTAAATTTTGTGTGCCTGCGCCAATAGTTTTTAGGTAAGTAGAGATTACCTACCTAATTTTTTTTTTTAATTTACAAATGAATACTTGTTTTTATTTTAGTGACGTAAATTACTTAAGTACCGTTGCTCCCCCCGCGGCGGCCGAATGGTCGTCCCTTCTGAGGCCCCTGAGAGGCAGGGAGCCAGAGGGCATGTGGAATTTACTGAGCATAGTTAGAGAAATGTTTAAGAGGAATGATCGAAATGCCGTACCTCTTTTGGAGATTATTACGGAGGAGTGTATGTCTTGCGAGCAAATCCTCATCTGGTAAGAAATTTAAAAAAAATAATATTATTATCTTTCATTGTATCAACAGCAACAGCCATTAAAAGATACAATTAAATTTGTTAAAATTATTATTTTTTTTACTTTAAAATGCCTTTATTCTAAACTTACTTTAACAGTTTATTTTATGGAAACTGACAAAATAATATAGAAAATAATAACCATTATTACCATGTAAAAAAAAGGAATTTAATCCATTCTAATTGATTAATAAAATCATTAAAAAAAATGTGCTTATGAATTATTTAATCTAGTAAAAATCTCTTTATTTATTTTTTAAAAGTTTTTTTATTCTTTTGATTTTTTCTTTTAAAATAAAGTGAATTAGAATACAAGTTTTTAATTTAGAAATGTTTTGAACCCCTTCGGTCTATAGATTAACAGTTCTAGATCAACAAAAATTAAAAAGTAATATTTTTTACTTAAAAATTATAAATTAATAATTTTATTATAGGGAATATATTTCTTCAAAAAAAAACTGCGTTTATACTATAAATTAACATCTTTACTTTAAAACTTGATTTTTAATGCATATTTATGATTTATGATTTTACATACTAAAACAAAAAATAAAATTTGCCCCTAACAAGCTCAGCTTCAGGGGATTGAAGAATAAGTTTATAGAAGACAACATAAACATATTTATTATATTATTAGATTTTAAATAAACTTATTATTATTATTAGATGTGGTCGTTTGTGTATTTAAAACTTTATTTTACAATTTTTGTAATTGTTTTAAATTTGATAAACAAGCAAATTTCCATAGAAGCTAAATATTGTAGCTTTAAATATAATAATGAAAAACATTTATTTTAAGTATTTCAAAGGAAAGTAATATCTAGTTATGTTGAAGGGAGATATCGAGTTTATCATATATTGGATATGGCTTTTCCAGTTTAAATGTTCGTCTAAAACTAATCCTAAAAATGTTGTCCTTTTTGAATATTCATTATTAAATTTTAATGGGTGAATGATTGAACACTTTACAATTTTAACGGATGTACAGTCAAATCCATTTGCTTTTTTTGTATCAAGGTCATTAATAATTTGATTAATCTCGTTTTGAGATATTTAGGATTAATAAAAATATACTTTTTTTCTGTCTCCTCAATAAATGCTTGTACTTGCGGAATTTTTTAAGAACCATATTTCTTTAATTACATAATATTTTAGGAACTTTCTTTGTACACCTTCGATAAAATTAACCCAAACATTATAGTCAGGGGACCATATAATAGATACTACCATATTCTAACTGGCAACACCAATCTGTCAAACAATCAAAATTAATGTCAATAAATTGTACCAACTTGCTATAATCTGTACCTTTTCTACTTACAGGTGGTTTAATACGAAAGTGGCCCTACTAAGCGGCAATTCCAGTCATGGAGGGGCAGGCGGGGGCAAACACAACAACATAAACAGTAATACTCACGCTTCTCAACACGCTGGGTCGTCCCTGTGTGACGAAGTCGTCATTTTGTGGAGGTTGGCAGCATTGAATCCTGGGTTGGCACCTTCGGAGCGAGATATGTTACATAGTCAGGTATGAATTGTGACATTTCACACCAAATTGTTTCTATAAATATTCGCCACGTTATTTTTACAAAATATGAGATTTCAAAAATGTTTTAATTTTCTAGTTTACAACATGGCACATGAAAATCTTGGAAAAAGTCTCCAAATGTCGAAACACCACCTCCTCATCCACCTCAAACTACTACAAAAACTCGAGCTCCCTTAAGGCTGACCTGGAAATCTTCACAGGATTCAAACCAGCCATCGAGGCTTGTTACTTGGACTGGGACGATTACCCCATGCCGGGGATAACATACACTTCGGATATCAACCCAATGTACCATTGTCCATTTACGTGCTTTAGGCACGGGCCCGATAGTGCCAGAGGGGAGAGTCAGGTACGTTTAAAAATACGTTAAAATTGTCTACAAAAATATAAAGAGCTTTATTGTGTGTAACGTCCCTTATAAAACTACACATTTTACTTATTTTTAAGTTAGTTTGAATGTGCTTCCGATTTTTTACTTTTATTTAATCAAGTGTGATATAGTAACGTGTCAAGGTTTTAAAGTTGCATTTTTTTTTAGGTAGCGCAAGTGAATTCTTCGAAAGCCCTTCTGAATGGCGAACCAATCCACACCGCCCATGCTCACCATCACATGCACCATCGACACCATTACCACCCGTTCAGGAAGCACCCTACGCACGGTCACCCTTACGACTATGTAAACGTTATGTCGCTGAACCCGGTCGAATTTCCGTCACATCCCCACATAGGACAAATGAACGAGCGAGACGGAAACAGGTCTAGTGTGAGCAGCGAGGGATTTTGTGAGGTAAGGAATAGGAGGGAGGATTTATGAGTGGCCGGTTACTTTACATTTGTTTAATTAACCTACAATCTCCTAAATAATATAATATAATAAATATGTTTATGTTGTCTTCTATAAACTTATTCTTCAATCCCCTGAAGCTGAGCTTGTTAGGGGCAAATATTATTTTTTGGTTTATTACGTAAAATCGTAAATCATAAATATGCATAAAAAATCAAGTTTTAAAGTAAAAATGTTAATCTATACTATAAACGCAGTTTTTTTTGAAGAAATATATTACCTATAATAAAATTATTAGTTTATAATTTTTAAGTAAAAAATATTACTTATATGAAATATTCAGAACAATATTAATTAATTAAAGCATTTCTAAAAATATTTTCAAATTGTCTGTTTTTAATATCCATGATATTATTTCTACTTTAAATTTTTTTAATGAAATCAATTTTTTAATTTTTGTTGGTAAATAATCGTTTAAATAAAAACATAAATATTTGAAATTTTTTTGTCCTATGGACTTATTTATTTTAGGTTTTATGGTTATTTCATTTCTATGACGTGTATTATGATTATGGTTTTTAAATTGAATAAGGTTTTTATTTTTAAATATATGTTCAACTGTTTTGTTTCTGAATATATTTCTTTTGAAGGATACTTATAATCTTTATTGAATATAATTTTTAGAAACCTTTTTTGTAATATTTATAATTTTGTAACTAAAGTTCTATTTATTCCTCCCCAACCTAAAATTCCGATTTAAATGAGTTTTAACTAACGCGTAATATTACATTTCCATGTCTAACATTTAAAAATTTTTTAATGTTTTTAAAAATCGGTAGTAAACTTCTAAATTTTGTAATTAAGTATTCTAAGTGAATATTCCAATTTAAATTACTGTCAAAAATAATTCCTAAATATTTTATTTTATTATTTAAAAATTTGAATGTGTTCATTTTTTTGAATACTATTCATATTTCGTGGTAGGTTATTTAGGTTTAAAGTAAAAGGAATATAATTTGTTTTATTAAAATTAATTGTTAACAAATTGTTATTAAACAAATTTTTTATAATTTTAAAATCTTTTTTAATTTTATTATTTAAGTTGTCCCAATTTGTATTTGTATAAAAAATTGTAGTAAATGCTTTTTACCATCAAACATCAAAAGTAAATTAAAAAAAAAAAAACAATTTTAAATCAAAAAGTTATTGTTCTTAGGTCGACGACGATATAAACATCCTCCAAGTTTCAAATTTCAACGACTCCGACTCTCAGGAGGGCGGCGGCAGCGATTCGTCCAGTAGCAGTAGCTGCAGGGACAGCAACACGCCTCCTACACGTCAGCATTCCACTGACAGCATGGAGGACGTGAAGCAAACTGTCAAGACGCCTGTGAACGAGCCGAGCACTTCCAGAGATGCTGGAAATTGGTGGGTAGCAGAAAAAAGTGTTTTTAAAAAATACAGTTCCATTTCGAAAATAAAATTCCCAAAGCCCGAGGGGCTATTGGGCTTTAACCCCCAGTACCCCAAAAACCATTTTCAACTATTCTGACATTATGACTTCCACCTTAGATTCTTATCTTTATACTGCCCTACAGACATATTATCAATGATTTTACAAAAAAAATGTATATAAATAATTTAAAAATCTTTGACACCTTCTCTTCAAAAGGCCTTTTTCTTCCTCTTTTAGTTTGGTTGTTTATACTTCCTTTACCAACTTTCTTCACATGCTCAGCATTTAACTCTCCTCAACTCTCTTCTTCCCCAGTTTATTTGGTTGGTTTTGATCCCCTTTACTGACTTCTCACATACTCATCCGTATGTTTTAACTTTTATCAATTTTCTTCATATTATGTCTCCTACATCAATTTTTTAATTCCATAAAAGCTCCATTAAGGTGCTACTCCATTTTCTCTTCTGCTAAAACCATCAGCATTAAATATATTTTCTGTCTTCTTATGAGGAACGATTCTACGTTCGAAACATGTAGATACCCCTAAAGAATTAATTTCTATTAAATTTTGTGGAGGAAGACTTTTAGTTTTTTCTTTCTTTCCTACATTTTCAACTCCACTTTAAGTATGGACTACTTACTTCTTCAAATTAAATATTTTTATTAGAGAATTTGTGCGGTTTTTTCGATTTGAATTGAATAATAAATAATAATTTCTTTTTAAGTTTCTTGTTTAACTATATCTCTTAGGACGACTTACGAGCTTCCACCACCGACTGATACCGAAGAAGAGTCGAGAAGGCCATCCAAAGATGAATCGAGTAGTTCTTTGGATTCTCCAAATTCTGGAGATGAATATAGCGTATATTTTTATAACACTAAAGAGGTAAGTTAGCAGAAATATGAAACTTGTTGATCGCGTTTAGCAATATATATGTTTAAATCACTTGATCTGAAAAACAGATTCATCAATAATTATTGCACGGATTTTCTTTCTAGACAAGCATCTCTTCTTCAGACAGTCAGGTCGCCCAACCTGCCAATAATTCGACGACAATAGACCAGTCCGACAGCAAATCGGACGTTTTTTCGGAAATAAGAAAGTGCAACGATCCATTCGACGTCTTGTTTGCCCGTGCCGAAGGTTTGCATGCGCACGGGCATAGCAGGGAAGCTTGCATTTTAGGTTGGTATTTTTTATTATCTGCTTTATATTTAATACTGGTACGTTTTGTTTTCTCTTGAATTTTAGGCGTGAAACTAGCTGAAGAACTCCTCGCCAGTCCGCCCAATCTGATGGTAGAGGTGCCTCAGGTGCCCAAGAAAAAGGGCAAGAAGCCCCAGGTTAACCCTGCCACTCACCAGCTCAGCGTGTTGGCTTCGGCGACGCTGTCGAAAGGAGCGTTTCTGTGCTCGGTGTTGTCGGAAAATCCAGAGCACTTTCATTTGGCATTCAGGTAGATACGTTAGAAATAGTCTATTTTTTTTAGAGCTGCCACTCTACTGTTACTACGTAGTGCCCTTATACCAAACGTGTAGGTAAATCTATAAAAATATTCTGTAACTAAAATGACAAACATAAGACTCCTTTTTTACTCAGGGCATTTAACGTAGGTTCGCGGATCCCCTAAGGGGTTGTTATGTAACTAACTTAATATTAAGTCCTTGTGTTGTTTTTCTAGGGTGGGTATGTTTGGTTTAGAAATGGCGAGGCCTCCAGCCAGCACTAAACCGTTAGAAGTAAAACTAGCCAATCAGGAGACCGACGTAGTTAATTTATTGAAAAGACTGCCTTTAGGACATAAAGAATTACAAATATTAAGGGAACGAGCAGAACAAATTAAAGGTATGTTAAAAACTGTTTACCTGAAATGGAATAATTTAAATGAAAAACTTTGTCAGTTGTATTAAAACGTTATTCGCATTGTGTATTTCAGATGGTACTCTTAAATCTCGAGGAGAAGCCATGCTGCCAATTATGCTGACTAGCTTTATATTTGACGCATTAGTCATTCCATCCATCGTAGGTAAGTGTTCATTCACCTGGTCAGGTTTAAGGAAATGAAATTAAAATTACTTGCAAGACAAAATATTTAATATGAACCATTAACCTCAACAGTTTAAAGTTTTATGTGATTAATATTATAACAAGTTATTATCTACACTCCCCCACAGAAAAAGTGACGAACCGAAAGTTTACTTCTACTTTGAGACGAAATATATTTTAAACGGGTTGTGGCCATAGATCCGTACAGCTTTTATCACGTGTGCAAACAAAAGTTAATCTTTATGGGTCTTGTTATTAGGTTTTCCTTGTTTAGCGACATACTCAAAATACACTCCAGAACCATTTTTATTGTTGTGATTTGCGTTTTCTGATATGTGTGAAGTTAACGATGTTTATGCTGCAACCAAAAACGAGTTTTAAATTTATTTTACTTTCACATAATATATAGGATAGCTTGTTGTTTTTTTTTTGCTACTGTGGGTGTTAAATATTTATGGATTTCTAGTTTTGACTAGTAAAGACCATTGTATGATTTTATCATGCCCTAATAGGGGTAAAATACCGGGTATTTCGTATTTTCAGTAAGTATGTGATAGTTCTTGATATGTAATTTATTTCATTAAACACATCTAACTAGGCCTAGGACACACAAACAAGATATTAAAGCCCGGACCTGTCTGTTCCCATTCGTTAAACGATAATTTTGCAGTGCGCATGCCTATTCCTGTGTGGTTTTGTTTACATGCCCAGGCCATAAATTTGCCACTTTCGTAATTATTGTTTGCTTGTCTAAAGGTCTATGGTTGTGGCACGGCGTAGAAATTTTAACTGTTGCGTTGGCTACATTTGTTGGCAAAAGTCGTTTTTAGCTTTTTATTACAACAAAGAGGGTAAAAAATTATTATCTTTTTTTGCTAATTTTTGAAACTTCCTGTGGAGTCTCCTGACAACCAAAACTCAACTAATAAAAAAACAGTATTTAGGATGGTTATATAGCATCATTTGGTTTTTTGAATCATTTTCTATCTGTTTGCTAACCGGAGAATCGGCTTTTTAAACAAATTACAACGTTTTAGCATAAAAATCCCTTTTAAATTATTCCACTAATAAGCCAGCAGGTTCTATCCAAGAGTTAACCTCAATACCATTTCACAAATCGTTTAAAAGATATTTCGCCTCAAAGTCGACGTACATTTTCGATTCGGCACTTTTTTTGTGGGTGTGTTATACATACATAATATAAAAACCTGAGCAACGTAAATTGTAACAATGTTTGTCCGAAAAAAAATATATTTCCAGGTGAGATTCTAAAAAGATTAATCACATGAGTTAATATTAAAAGTTCACAAAAAAAACATAATTTGTGGTGTTCCGCAAGGATCAGCCTTAGGACCTACTTTTTTTTAAATCTACATTAATTCTATAGCAAAATTAAATTTAAAAGGTAAAATAAAATTGTCTGCCGATGATACTACTATTGTATATTTTCATAAAGACTATGCTCAAATTCATAATAACATTAACCACGACCTAATTATAATATGTAAATGGCTTGAAACTAATAAATTATCATTAAATTTTAATAAATCATCTTTTATGTTTATAAGTAAATCAGAATTAAAACACTGTCTTTCAATAATCATTTAATTAAATATACTAATACAATTAAATTTTTAGGTTTATATTTGATGAAAATTTAAGTTGGAAAAACATATTGAAAATTTAAGAAGTTACATCTCACCAATAATTGCCATCTTGTTTAAAGCTAAAAATTATATATCGTTAAAATATTTTAAAAATATATATCATTCTTTGGTTTATTCAAAATTACAGTATATGATTTCAATCTGGGGATCAGCGAATTTAACTACAATTCAGCCATTAAAAAAACTACAAAACAAAATAATTAAATGCATACATAAACTGCCTTTTTAGAACCAACTATAAATTTATATAAACAAAATTGATATTTAATTTTAGAAAAGCTTTATAAATTAAAACTATGCATTCTAATACACTCTATTATTATTAAAGAAAAACAATCGAATATAATATTTCCTTCGAGCAACATTATTCACATCACGAGACAAAATCATCATATTCAAACACCAATGGTAAAGAGTACTTTTGGCCAAAAATCAATAATATATAAAGGAATAACAATTTATAACAGTTTGCCGAAAAAAATGAGAGAAATATCAAAATTATGGACTTTTAAAAAAACACTAAAAAAATATTTTTTAAAACTGAACTGAACTAACATATTATATTTTTTTTTATATAAATGGTTATTATATATATATTTTTTTGAATAATTTCGATGGAGTTATTAATAGTTACTAAACATATTTGGTGTTATATTCTCTATACAAAATTTTTTTAAGTTGGTTGAGAATAAAGATATATATTATTATTATTATTAATTAATAGAAATGCAATAATGTCGGCTAACCTGCTAGTCTAGTATATTATATAACTATAACAAATGTAATTTGTTTCAAATTTAAGGCCGAGAAAGATCAAAAATCATTAGCCTTAGACTCCCCACTGACGAGCCGCTGGCCTTCGAAGCTGCAGTTGTTGCTTTGGGACTTAAGGCAAATGTCTCCGAAGCCGACCACCCGTTGCTCTGCGAAGGTACCAGGAGACAGAGGGGGGAGTTGGCCATTGCCCTTTTGACCTTTTATAAAGATGACTGTTACAAAATTTGTAGGTAAGAAATTTGAAAATTTGTGACTAGACATCACCGCATTGTATTTTAAGAAATGGGCAGATCTGAATTATGTAAATCCTTTTTAAATCCAACCATTATTTTTTAGAATCATGGAAAAGCTATTGGACCGCGAGGTTCATCAACTTTTAAAAACGCCACTTCTGAGTTCTTACTATACAAACAATCCGCCTATTAGAAGTCAGTACAACCACATACGAAGGGAAGAGTGCGACAATATCGCTCCTATTAGCCCGTTTATACCACCTACTGAGATTGTACCCACAGATGCCAGTAAGTACCATTAATAATAAAAAAAAATTGATATAAAATTGAGATCAACCTAATAAAATAAATAGAAATTACATTATTATCTTAAGGCGCAGCCTGTAATAAATTCAAGAAAAGTAGTATTCTACATAATTTACACAACTGGAAAACTAATACATTTTGCTTTTTTAACTTTAAATACACTTTATTGTTAAGTTTTCTTTTTACCGTCTATTTAGGAAAAACATAACGATGGTAAATTTTTTCGTTTCTTCTCACTGATATCTAGCAATATTCTTTCTTTCGTAGGTCTAATTTTTTTTCCAGATTGTTGTAGCCGACCTCATAGTTCGACGAGCGCGGAAGTGGAACAGGGAATGAATAACATGTCTATGAATGGCCAGCCCAATCAGATCACTCAAGGAGCTATATCGAGAACAAAGGAAGGAAGGTAATTGTTCTATATCCGCTGAATTAATTCAGTGGCTAGATTGAGTGTTTTTTGTTTATATATAATCATATTGAATTTCTTACTATTTCTAATCATAAAACTCATTATTCTATGTGCAACCTGTCCAATAAATGACATTGTCGTATCAAAACCCACTGATTATCCACTCTTCAAATTTTTATCACTTATGGTGTAAATATTTTATGATTAAAAATCTAAATATTTTGGAATTTAGATCTACAGAAACATGTATTCACATTAAGGGTAAAATATCCATTACTTAACTACAACATTACTCTAATCAGACACGCTACACAGGTCATTCTGTAACTTGTCACAGTCATCCATGGTACCAATTTCTCAAACAACAAGGATCAACCTTAGGACCTTTTTTTTTAATCTACATTAATTCTATAGCAAAATTAAATTTAAAAGGTAAAATAAAATTGTTTGTCGATGATACTACTATTGTATATTTTCATGAAGACTATGCTCAAATTTATATTAAATGTAAATGGCTTGAAACTAATAAATTATCATTAAATTTTAATAAATCATCTTTTATGTTTATAAGTAAAGCAAAATTAAAAAATAATAACATTTCTTCACTGTCTTTCAATAATCATTTAATTAAATATACTAATACAATTAAATTTTTAGGTTTATATATTGATGAACATTTAAGTTGGAAAAAACATATTGAAGATTTAAGAAGTTACATCTCACCAATAATTGGCATTTTGTTTAAAGCTAAAAATTATATATCCTTAAAATATTTAAAAAATATATATTATTCTTTGGTTTATTCAAAATTACAGTATATGATTTCAATTTGGGGATCAGCGAATTTAACTACAATTCAGCCATTAAAAGAACTACAAAACAAAATAATTAAATGCATACATAAACTTCCTTTTTTCGAACCAACTATAAATTTGTATGAACCAAATGGATATTTAAATTTAGAAAAGCTTTATAAATTAAAACTATGCATTCTAATACACTCTATTATTATTAAAGAAAAACAATCGAATATAATATTTCCTTCGACCAACATTATTCACATCACTAGAAAAAATCATCATATTCAAACACCTATGGTAAAGAATACTTTTGGCCAAATATCAATATTATAACAGTTTGCCGAAAAAAATTAAAGAAATATCAAAATTATGGACTTTTAAAAAATCACTAAAAAATTAGTTTTTAAAACTGAACTAACTTTAAAGTATTATAATATTAATTTTTTTTTATAAATGATTATTATATATATATATTTTTTTTGAATAATTTCGATAGAGTTATTAATAGTTACTAAACAGGTGTTATATTCTCTGTAATAAACTTTTTTTATGTTGGTTGAGAATAAAGATATAGATTATTATTATTATTATTATAACTTAACGTCATCTGCAAACAATAAAACCTCAAAGTACATTATAAAATTAACAATGCTATGCATGGCTTTGAAAAACAGTAGAGGACCCAAATTAGGGCCTTGTGGCACTTCAGAGGTGCTTTTACCGATTTAGAACCTTTCAGTTCGACATACTGCTCTCGTCCCGACAAATAAGACTGTATGACATAAAAGTGTTGATAGTTTTTCCTCATGGAAAGTTCTTATTCCACAATACGAAATCGTTTTTGATGATTTATAAACGTCTTTTTTAAATAATTTGTATATTAATACCCAGGATAAATATATTCCAGATATAAGAAGAGGGCGTATCCATCGATCCCCAACCAACCTTCAGAAGCAGGAGCCCATTTTATGTTTGAATTGGCGAAAACTGTGCTTACAAAAGCTGGTAAGAAAAAATGTAGTATATAAGTATTATTTACTTAGGGCAAATTATTAAACCTAAATTACCCTCTAAAACTACTCAATTTTACCGAATAGAGCATTAAAAGTTTTGATCTAAAGACTTTATAACAATAATTGTAGGTGGCACTAGTAGCACGTCGCTTTTTACGCAACCGTCGACTACTCAAAGCCATCACGGGCCTCACAGAGCCCTCCACATGTGTGCTTTCCAGTTAGGACTCTACGCTTTGGGACTGCATAACTGCGTCAGTCCCAATTGGTTGAGCAGGACCTACAGTTCACACGTTTCTTGGATAACTGGTAAGTACATGCACTTCGCCTGTTAAAATAAATAAGTAAAATCAAAAGTTCTTTTAAAACCGGGTTATTTCCAGATAAATTAAAAATAGCAAAAGTATTAACCAGTTTTTAAAAATGCAGAAAAATATTTTAGTAGTAACTATCGCCCAATTTCTGTTTTACCCACAAGATTTTTGAAATTTTTTTAAATAGAATAGTAAATTTTTTAGAAGAAAAAAAATACTCTCCATTTTAATATGGTTTTCGTTAATTTAGAGGTACAGAAGTTGCAGCTGCAGATATTACCTAAGATATTTAACAAAACGTTAAATGCCTATACAATATGGGAATTCGGGAAATATTCATTTATTGTTAAAAAATTACTTAAGTTTATAGAAAACAGTTTGTTCTAATGGAAAATGTAAAAAGTTCACAAATAAAACATAACTTGTGGTGTTCCGCTAGAATCAACCTTAGGACCTACTTTTTTTTTATCTACAATAATTCTATAGCAAAATTAAATGGTTTGCTGATGATATTACTATTGTATATTTTCATGGAGACTATGCTCAAATTCATAATAGCAATAACCACGACTTAAATATAATATGTAAATAGCTTGAAATTAATAAATTATCATTATATTTTAATAAATCATCTTTTATGTTTATAAGTAAATCAAAATTAAAAAATACTAAGTATTCTAATACTAAACAAAAACAATCGAATATAATATTTCATCCGACCAACATTATTCACAACACGAAACAAAACCATCATATTTAAACACCTATGGTAAAGACTACTTTTGGCCAAAAATCAATATTAATATAAAGAAATAATAATATACAACAGTTTGCGGAGAAAATAAAAATAATATGGAATTTTAAAAAAGCACTAAACAAATATTTAAAAAAAATTAAATATAGGTTTATTACTATTTTTTATAACTACCTTTAACGTATTATACAGTGCGTAACGCGGGCCATAGGGATTTACATCGTAAATCTTTAAGTCTATGTTAGGCATATTTCTATTGAGAACTACGATTTGAAATTTTACACAAATATTTCTTGTGGTCTCATATCCAATTAAGGACCATGTTTGTATTACTTTACTAACGCAAAATATTGAAAAATACCATTTTTAGTTATAATATCACGCTGTTTTGCCCAGCCCTGTATATTAAGTTTACCCAGGTATATTTGACATAAACTGGTATGTGACATTTTTATAATATTTGGCAAGTTGTACCGAAATTATACAATGTTGATGATTATTTAGTTTGTATTAAATATGTTTTATTTTAAGTGGTTTAAAACGTATTAATTTTCTTAATAATTCTAAAGCAGAACTTTTATGTCAATAAAGTTTAATAATTTAAACTAATTTCATGAAAGTCAGGAAAATACTGACAGTCGTGTCAATATTTTTCTTTGTCTAAGGTAGTTAATTACATAAATTACAAGGGGGTAAAAAAGTGTAATTAAAAAAAAATAAAAAAAGCTTTTTTGGGTATCTCTTGGAGATTTTTTGCACAGATTGTATGTTAACTTTTTCCTCCCATCCCCTATTTTATCTATTCTCAAGTTTTAATATTATTTGTTTCATATAAATGTGCCTAACATAGGCTTAAAGATTTACCATGTAAATCCCTATGGCCCGCGTTAAAAAAAACGCAGTGTATATAATTATTTTTTTTATTGTAAATATTTATTATATAAATATACATATATTTTTTTTGAATAATTTCAATGGAATTATTAATAGTTACCAAACATGATTTTTATAATTTGTGATTTTATATATTGTATATATGTTATATTTTCTATAATGAACTTTTTAATTTCTTTGAGAATGAAGATATATTAATAATAAAAATATTTTTCTTACAATTGTTGATATTTAAGTAATGTATGTATAAATTATAGTTGAAAACAATTTTTTTGTAAATAGGACAAGCTATGGAAATTGGTGCTGCGGCCATATCGTTTTTAATTGACACCTGGGAAGGACATTTGACGCCACCAGAGGCCGCTAGTATAGCGGACCGGGCATCCAGGGGATGCGATATCAATATGGTAAGCATAAGGTGTAGTTTAGAAGAAACAAAAATCTTTTATTTGGTGATTGATGCAATTTAACACAATCGTTTATCGTTTCTGATAAGATTATTTGTTTTATGCGTTTACCAATACTGTTTCTTATAATAGGTTAGTGCCGCAGCAAACTTAGCTCTATCCGTATTACCCCATTCGCATGCTCTTAATCCCAACGAGATTCAACGTGCCATTCTACAGTGCAAGGAACAAAGCGACGAGATGCTTGAACACGCATGTTTAACTGTCGAGAATGCTGCTAAGGGCGGGGGTGTCTATCCAGAAGTTTTGTTCCAGGTAAAGTATTCGTTTATTCCCTTTAATATTATATATAAATTGTGTGTTTTAATTTCAACACTTCTGTGTGTTTGAATCGAGTCCGCATTGTCTTTCAATAAATAACTTTTTCAGGTTGCCAAGTATTGGTATGAACTGTACATCAGGCATACTCCTGGTGGAGAACAACTAATTGACAATGACATCCCACCTCATGACGCTTTGATGGATCCGCACGCGCAGCTAGTGGCTTTAATAGGTCAGTATAAACCATTGTGTCTATTAAAAATCTTGAAAAAAGTCATATTTGAAAAAAAAATTATTAAAAAAAAAAACTTGCATGAAAAAAATAGTGTTGTTCCTTGATTAATATTCGCTAGTTTTGTTTTTGCAGAGCAACCAGGAGTTCAAGACGGTCCGCCCACAAGTACGCCTGTGGTTGTTACCACTGCCCCACCACCATACCCTGTAAGTAGAAGGAAGAATTAGTATTATTATTACTATCTTTAAAGTGGTATTGAGCAAATAATATAATAAAACTAATTCCGTGTATTTTTCAGCATGTTGCTCCACCTGTCGGAATGTATGTATCTCATTATAACTTTGTACCTTCCGGAGCTCCGATGGGTTTTACAGGTTAGTTTTTATAATTTACTGTCATTCAAACATTATGTTTTCAAACAAGTTCTATACAAACATTTAGTAAAATTTTAATTAAAATTCTTTTTAATCCAGGTCCCCTACAGCCAATAGCAGCGACAGCTCAACATGTACACGTGCAGTATCAATTTCCGTACCCCCCGCCCCCACCGCCTGGGTCACAACAATTACCTCCATTTCCCCCACCGAACGTGGGACAACCAACGTACGCTGGGTTACCGCCTCCCCCTACCCCGCAGCAGGTTAGTAAGGCGAATGTTCAAAAATGCGTCAATTAATTAAATACAATGGATTTGCATATTTAGTTTATTTGTATCAGAGTTCAAAAAGTCGATAATGGACTAATTAATTATCTTCTAAAGCGCTTAAAAGTTTATTTGTAATAAAATTGTAGAGTAATTATCTAAGCCTTTGGAATGTCTGTTTAACTTGATCTTGAAAACCTCTGTCTACCCTGATAAATGGAAAATTAGTAAAATAATTCCAGTTTACAAGAGTGGAGCTAGATATAAAATCAATAACTACCGCCCTATAAATATAGTTAGCGCGGTTTCAACAATTTTCGAGGTGATCATTTTCGAACGGCTATACGATGAAATCTCTGGTTATCTCTCACAATGTCAACATGGTTTTCTGCCTAAAAAGTCCACATTTACTAACTTTGCCTCCTTCTGTCAGTATGTCCACGGAGCTATCAACGACAAATCTCAGGTGGATGTTATATACACTGATATCAAATTGGGCTATCTCTAATTTTTCTTCAGCAGCTATCGCAAAAAATAAAGTATTTTTCCCAATGAATCCGTTTAACTACCTGGGACGTTTTGCAAGAGCTCGGCCATAAAAATGCAAATAAACTGTCGGTCAGGGCCGGATTATAATTTGTAATTATAGCAGGTAATATTTAACTATCTTGTGCTTGTGATAACATCTTTCAGTCTTCGTGTTATTAATAACGAATTAAATATCTAAAGTCCTACCCTGTAGTGTATTTGTATAATATAATAAATATGTTTATGTTGTCTTCTATAAACTTATTCTTTAATCCCCTGAAGCTGAGCTTGTTAGGGGCAAATCTTATTTTTTGTTTTAGTATGTAAAATCATAAATATGTATAAAAAATCAAGTTTTAAAGTAAAAATGTTAATTTATACTATAAACGCAGTTTTTTTTTAAGAAATATATTACCTATAATAAAATTATTAATTTATAATTTTTAATTAAAAAATATTACTTATATAAATTTATTATGTATTATTTATTCAGAACAATATTAATTAAAGCATTTCTAAAAACATTTTCAAATTGTCTGTTTTTAATATCCATGTTTTAATTTCGACTTTAAATTTTTTTAATGAAATAAATGTTTTAATTTTTGTTGGTAAATAATTGTAATACTTTGATCCCACTTTGTTCTTAAGGTTGAATTCTCAACGTCGTTTAATTTATTGCCAACCTATAACCTATTTCGCTTTGTTTTTTCAAGTTTATTATTTTTTAAACTAACATTTAAATAAAATCGGTATCGTCAGCACATTACTTAGGTAATATCTGATATATTACAAAAATATAAATTTATTTAATTGCTAATTTTGGGAGAATTGTATAGTGAAAGAACAATGAGTGACAATGACATAATAATATTAAAAAAAATCTTACCCGATATTTTTCGCTATACAATTCTCCTAAAATAAGTTATGAAATTCCTTGATATTTATTAAATATGTCAATTATTACCTATAGAATATCAAGTCGATACTGATTTTCTTTAAATTTTGTATAAAAGCTAGAAAACATAAATAAATCTACGCGAAATAGGTTATAGGTTGGCAAGCATGTTGATACTCCCACCTTAATTCTTTGCGATTATGCATTTAGGCTGTAGATCCAAAAATTTTAAGATAATCAACTGCTTTTTACTGCTTCAGCCCATAGTTCTGTACAAATGTTCTTTGTGTAAAGCATTGACCGCGCGCTTTCAGTAATGGTTTTAATCTCCCTTTCAGCACGGCCATTTTGCTCGTGTGCATACGGGGCCGACGTTTCAAACAAAGTACCTTTTTGTCGAAAAAATTCTTGCATAGGTTTGTTAACAAATTCTCTTCCGTTGTCACATCTTAATATTTTTATTGCAGGTGAAATTGACTGCCCCGGTTTTCGTGGTAAACTACCGTTTGCTGTCAAAAGATTAAACTCGCGATCCTCAAATATTTTTTATCTGACATGTCACATGTCCTTAAACAACCCTTTACAAAAATTCTTCAATTTTACAAAATGTACCACTTTTTTTAAATCTGTATGCATCAGATATTGCGGTAGATACAACTAGTCTTGGTCAGTTCAAGGATTTGGTCGTGAGAAAACTGAGGACCAATTAACCGACGAAGTATTGTGACGCTCAGTTGAGTACCCACTTTTATGGGGTTTTGATACTTGTTCGCCTCATAGGCTTTCCTTTTTTCTTTTTCGTTATATTTCCTAGCTGTTAGATGTATCTGTAATTGGCACCAGTGCTGTTGATACTTAATATATAATAAATAAATTTTAATTATTATTATTATTATTTATTCCTAACTAAATTGTAAGTTTATTACATGGTTTCTATTGTTTTTTTTCAGGTTCCGTTCCCCCCTGCTCCACCAACTTCCTCTCAGTACGCGCCGCCTCCGACCACGCAGTACGTTGCTCCACCGCCCCAGTACGTCGCCCCTACTATGGCTGCTCAGCACCAGCAACAACAGGCAGCAATATATTCGAGCCCACCACCCTCCGTGGGTACGGCTCCCACCCCAGCCACTCACCCGCCGCAGTTGCAGTATTTTGGAGCTGCTCCCGTGACCATAGCGCAAGCACCGCCTCAGGGGGTGAGGCCAATGCCTCAACATATGTACCCTCAACCGCCACCAGGTATTACTGTTTGCTTAATTTTTGCATCCTTATTTGTTCTCAAAAGGGCAGCATCCATTGCTGTGTAGTGCCTTGCCCTATTCTCCAATATATTTCAAACAACCCCCATTGTTTGTTAAGGCAAAACAACGCAAATCAAGTTGACCTAGAACGTCTTTACCTTGTATTTTTCTTCAGCAAGTTACTATTTCTCGTAGTAAAACACACCGTAATCCTTTTAATGGTATATTCACTTATTGTTTAAATCAGTACAATAAATTTTAATCTTTTAGCAAGCCACCCAAGTTCTTAAATCCTTATATCAAGTATAAATAATTGTAATGTTTTTAATTTTTATTTGAAACACTCACTTTTTAGCAATTTTTTATCTTTCCGAAGCGAATTGACGAATGTCAGTAATTTTGTTCACGGTACCGTCGTTTCGATATTCGTTAGACTCATAAAACTTGATGAATCAGTACTTTTTAATAACTTCAAAAAAACAAGACAACTAACTGTCTAATGCCCGGTTTCTTAACATTTTACGTTATTGAATCGATAACAATTTAGAAGTTAAAGTTATCGGACCAACAACTTTATACGCGTTTCCAAACATAAATCCCATGTCGAAATAACTGTAGATAATAATGAAATAGATATCTCAGTTCTTTCGACAAACTATAAACAGAAACTGTAAAAACGGTTTCTTTATTCGAAATAGGGTTAATTTCGAAAAAAATATATAGATGGAGCTTGGGTAAATCGGTATTCCACATAAGTCGTGAGGTTAGATTTATTAGACTGTAGACGTTATGTAACTTTTTAACGACATTTCTGTTTCATCGATTTTCCAAGTTTGTATTTGTATTGTGTGGTTTTTGGTGGAATTATAATTTGCCTAGTTTTTCGTGTGTTATTGTGACATTTGTGACTATTAAAGTCGAGATGGAAAATAAGGAAAAACGTTCACGCAATTTTACAGATTTTGATAAAGACCCGAAAAACTCAATTATAAAAACTCGACGGTATCATTGTAACTCGACGGTATCATTGTAACTCGACGGTATTATTGAGAGTAACTACCCGACGTTATCATTGAGACTAAAGGCACCCATTCACGTTCAGTCGGCCGGCCGTATTTTGCGGAGAGATAATGGCCGGGCTGCCGGTACTCACTACACACACGCAGTTAAATGACGAGTCGCGTTCTGCCGGCAGCTTGTCGTTTGTTAAAACTTAACGTGTGTAGTAGTTTACCGGCCGGCATTGGACTGCAAGGCATGTCATGTCATGTAGACATCCATTTAACCTTGTCTTTTCAGAACTGTCAGCTCCAGTTCACATTTAAAACTTTTTAAACTTTAATTTCTAATTAAGCAATCTCAAAAGCCAAGATTTACAAATGTATATACATACATTCAAACATGTAGATAATTTACCATTTATTAAAACTTTATTTTAATATACCAGTAGAGGAAAACTTTAAGTGTCTTATTTCTCTCCTTTCTAAAATTTTATGGTTTTTATTCAGTAACGCCGAACAAAATCGCAAACCAATCCACCTTCATCAAGAATTTTATTGAGTTGTACCGCAAACATAAATATTTGTGGAAAATAAAAGACTCTTCATATAATAATATGCTAATAGGGCGTTGCGAATTAAAGCATAATATGAAGAATTACTTTTACTATATAAAACAGTAGATGTCGAAGCAACTTTAGACTCGGTGAAACATAAGATAAATAATATGAAAAGTGCGTTCAGAAAATAACTGAAAAAGGCATTACGGTGTCCTTTCCTGTAATATACGGTTTCAATAAATACTCGAAACAATGATCATTCATCCTAATAAAGTTTTTAAATCACTTGCACTCGATTGCCTCAGTTCTCGTACAAGCTTCATGTGGGAGAAAGTGCAACGTCTTTTTAGCCAGTCTTTCATCCAAATTGTTTTTCTTTTCCTTTTTCTTTGTTCGTGTGAAATAACAACAATTGCCGAAGCGCACTGTTTTTGCGACGTTTGACCTGTCGAAATAACTGCGTGTGTATAGTGAAATAACAAAAACTGAAGGCCGCTATCGAATCCGGCAGAAATCATCCGGCCGTAATCGGTGAATAAAACTGTACGTGTAGTTTGACTTTCGATAACGGCCGGCCGGTCAGTCCACGGACTGACGGCCGACTGAACGTGAATAGGTACCATAACTAAGCCGACGGTATCATTGAGACTATAACCTTTAAAATTCACGCAGTCCAGGTATTTATATGGTTGCTTACGACGTGACGAATATGGTCAAATGAATTTGCGTTGTTTGCTAAAATCTTCCAGTGTTTTCGATATGCAAACAATAAAGAATAAAAATAGGTTAAAAAGCTACTGGAAGATTTCTTTGCCTTGAAAATATTTTTCCTAATAATAAAAATAGAAATACGTAAATAAGAGTCACACGGCCTACGCGAGAATTGTCTTCTCTCAGTCGAGGTTATAGAATATTATAGAACTTCTCTATACCAAATGAAAATATTTTGGGTGGCATCATGTGTTCCTATTCACCGATCAAAATAAGAGAAGGATACATACTTGTGGTGTTTCGAAAATATTTTGGAAAAAATTTTATTCCGAAATAAGATACAGAATTTTTATTATCATTGAAAGATATAAACTTATTTCAAATTTGAATATTCTGCTTTTTTAAAAAAGTTATTAAAAATTAACGCGATTTATTTAAATTTTCAAAATAATTTTAAATTATTTTCTTGAAGTGTTCTCTTTTTATTTTAGAAAATCTAACTTCATTTTATATTTTAATATTATTGAACTTTAATAAAATGAATAAAAATTATTAGAGGCTTTTTTTTAAATTTTATTTCTATTTTTTTTTTAATTCTTGGCTACAGCTGCTTTAAAAAACGCGTTCAAAATATAGAAAGCGTCATTGACGAGTCCTTTTCTAACACAAAACAGTCTTCTTTTCAGGCATGGCGCCGCCGCATCCGCAGCAGCAGGCCGTCATCCGGCCTCACAGACCTCACCAGCTTAATCAAGCGCAGCTGCGCTATTTGCTGACGGCGTACCGTGTAGGTATGTTGGCTTTGGACACGCTGGCCAGGAGGGTGCATGATGACAGGCCACAGGCGAAGTACGCTCGCAATCCGCCCTACGGGGAGGATGTCAAGTGGCTACTGAGGATCTCCAAGCATTTAGGTAAGTTGAAGAGGGGAGAGATGATCAAGCATTGTAATATAATCCGTAGTAAAAAAAAGATTAATTTATTTTCATATTTTCTTAAAACCACCCCCTTAGAAAAAGAATATTTTCTCAACTTAAGTAGTTTCGTTCATTCAGTGCAGCTGAATCATTTGGTCATTAAGTCTCTATCCAAAAGTATTTAAGTATGGTGTTCCTCAAGAAACAATTTTAGGACCATTATTTTTTAATATATATATTAACGACTTATTTAGTATAAATTGTGATGGACAAATTCATAGTTTTGCAGATGATACTACAATTTTTTATACCGATGTAAATTGGGACAACTATAATAAAATTAAAAAAGATTTTAAAATTATAAAAAATTGGTTTGATAACAATTTGTTAACAATTAATTTTAATATAACAAATTATATTCCTTTTACTTTAAACCTAAATAACCTACCACAAAATATGAATAGTATTAAAATAAATGCATTCAAATTTTTAAAGTGAATAAAATAAAATATTTAGGAATTATTTTTGACAGTAAATTAAATTGGAATTTTCACTTAGATTAAAAAAGAATTAAGATGTTTACTACCGATTTTTAAAAACATTAAACAATTTTTAAATGTAAGACATTATGGAAATATTATATTACGCATTAGTTAAATCTCATTTAAATTACGGAATTTTAGGTTGGGGAGGAATAAATAGAACTTTCATTAAAAAATTAGAAATATTACAAAAAAGGTTTCTAAAAATTATATTCAATAAAGATTATCTTTATCCTTCAAAAGAATTTCTGAAACAAAATAGTTGAACATAAGACAACTTTACATTTATAACACCTTAATATATATATTTAAAAATAAAAACCTTATACAATAATTTAAAAACCATAATCATAATACACGTCATAAAAATGAAATAAGGGAAATAACCATAAAACCTAAAATAAATAAGTACATAGAACCAAAAAATTTCAAATATTTATGTTTTTATTTAAACGATTACCAACAAAAATTAAAAAATTGATTTCATTAAAAAAATTTAAAGTCGAAATAAAAACATGGATATTAAAAACACACAATTTGAAAATATTTTTAGAAATGCTTTAATTAATTAATATTGTTCTGAATAATTTATATAAGTAATATTTTTTACTTACAAATTATAAATGAATAATTTTATTATAGATAATATATTTCTTCAAAAACATTTTTACTTTAAAACTTGATTTTTAATGCATATTTATGATTTTTACATACTAAAACACAAAATAAGATTTGCCCCTAACAAGCTCAGCTTCAGGGGATTAAAGAATAAGTTTATAGAAGACAACATAAACATATTTATTATATTATTAGATAAAATATTTCTTAACAATATTGGTGTAAAGTCATCAAATTAAAACAAAACAATAAGTGTCTCTTTTTCAAATCTACAATGGTGTCTCTTTTTTAGGGTCGCACTACCTTCATCATTTCTGCGTATGTGCCGTAAATTCCATCGTCAGTCCTTTCGTACTTCATGACGTGGCCATAGAAGCGGCGCAGTACTTGTCACGTAACAACCCTGGTCTGGTCATGCAGCATTTGCGTACGGCCCTGATGCCGTTGGTTAGCAAGTGTCAACAAATGTACATACAGGTGAGTCTTAGAATCACAAGGAGTGAATCTTTAGTATTTTTTTATCAGAGCAAGTCGAGTATTGAAAGCGACATAAATCTTGTATTTTGATTTAATATACATCTACTTAATTTTGCCTATAATTATTACACGTTTTTAACTATTTTTTTAGTGTATGCATCAAAAATTGTATCATTTGACGCCTGCGGATTACGAAGATTTTGTTACAATAGTTTTGGCTGCTCGAGCCGCATTCCAAATTACCCCAGAAGGCAGTGCGCAATTCAAAGAGTGGTTATCGTCAATCAGGAGGTAAGAATGTATTTCTTTAACCGTTTAAAATCAAGCTAAATTTATGGAAAAAAATGTTTTACTTATTAGTTATAATGAAAGGAGAGTTGCATAACGGTGTTTTTTTTTAATAACTAAAACTTTGTTTTGTATATTTTTTAGATCAAAATCATGTAAAAAGGACCTTTGGGCGCAAATCAACTCGGCACTGCAGGCAAATTCCAAATGACAAAGGCCTGACCTTGTTCCCCAGCTCAGCTGTCCATTTCGCAGACACTCGCTTACAGAGAACGAATTGTCGGACCCGGCCCCCCTCCCTCAAGCTTTCCGACCGGTCTTTCTAGCCAATCAGAATCACGATACTATCGTGCAAAATCATACAGCCGTTACAGAGAACAATCAACAAGCAATAAGTATAGGTGTGCAACAGAATAACCTAGTTTCTGATAAGAGTCTCCCCCAGGGGGACCCTCAAGCGCATGCTCTGATGGTACCGGTCACATTTGAAAACGGTCATCAAGCGATACATATAAGAATGGCGGCGGGTTTGAACAACGTCCCGTGCTTAGTGGGACACTCGTTGGCTCTTAGACCCCCGTCGGTACCGGAATGTGGTGGTTACGCCACTGGTTCTGAAAATGTTACGCAATCGGTGGAAAATAACACGGCAGAAAATACGCCCCAACCACTGTTCACTCATAACGGACAACCGATTGCCGTTCGATTACCGTTACCCTCAGACAACCATTCCCAGTTACTTCCCTACAGATCTCCGACAGGGGCGGACGACAACAGAGGATCGATTTCCTTGAGACGTCCCACCAGTGAGGGATCCCCCGAAATCGATTCTAGAATTCCCCCGAGGTTCGTGAGGCTGGAAGGAACGAACTTTTCGGGTTTGAGGGGCAACTGTTTCCGGTCGAGGAGGGAGGGCACTAAAGACTTTAACAACGGCTCTTCTGATAGTTGATTTGAATAGGTTGATCGTTGTAAGAGCAATATTCTGGTTGGTCTTTGGTTTAGTGCTCGTTCATTTTGCGATTATGTTTCACCTTGTTTAGTATAGAGGGTGGTTATTAAGGGTGCGACACCGGACGACCAACTGAAAAACGATTTAAAATATTTATTTTTAGGTATGAATAATCAAAAATTCGATTCCCATCGGTTGAAAAACTCGACTCAAGCAATGGTTGGTGTGGTGACTGTCGCCACAGTAACGGAGGATCTGCTTAAAATACTAGGGGTTAGAGATATAATTGGCTGACAGACCCCTGCTCTTTTTCATATGTTTTTCAGTTAATGAGCTGCCCTGCTAATCCATCCCTGTATATTAATGGGAAACGATCTATCTATACTGTAGATACTACTCTGACATTGCTCAGTCCATGACACAACGAAAAGACACTACACATTGGTTTGTGTAAAATAATTTTTAGTTAATAGTTTTTATACAACATATCAACGCATTATTTAATCCAAACATACAAGTTTTGATTTCGAACGAGCATTGAATCGACTAATACCCAACGTCTCAACTTAAGTAGGAATTAATATTTTTAAAACTAAAATCGTTTTAAAAGTGTCAATGCGTCCATACTAATTAATTTTTGCCACTTAATTTGACTCTTTAGGTTATGTAACCTAGGGTTAAGTTACAGCTGGTGTCTTCACCATTAAGTAGTAGATTAATTTTTTTTAACTACAATTTATTAGACTTTGTCTCATCGCGTATTATCAATGTTTTTGCCGCGGTTTATTCATCCATTATGCGAGAAACATTTAAAACTTGTACATAACTGTGACCGAAAGGTTTCCTAGCTTTTAAACATTTTGATGTTTATGTTTATAGAGATAAAAAATAAGAATAAACTTCCGGAAATATTGATTTTACACTTTTGATTTTGTCATTGTAGATCTCGCTTTTTCAACTACATATATTATATAGTTCTGTTTGTATTTTCACTAGTCTTATGGCTTTAACAGGACTGATTTTATAATTTTTTTGTTGTAATTTTTTTGCCCGTTTTTGTTAAGAGCTTGTTGTACATTTCATTAGTACTTATTTAATATTATCAAGTATATACATTTTCTACATTTACAATAAGTTAAAGCCATGGGATTTTATGGTTATTAATCGTGAAATAAACATATGTTTTAAATTAATTTTAAAGTAGGCGACAATGGTTGCATTTCATCTTTTTGAAAACTACTTTTAGTTAGAAAAAGTCTCTGTTTAATTTGTTTCGTTTGAATGAAAGAGTTTAATGAGTCTAGGAATTGCTATCTTACTCATTTCTTATTCTTTCATTTTATTACTTACAAAAATATTTTTATTACATTTATTTTTAAGGACACACGTAACAGAATATGCAAAATAAAATGTTTAAACCCTTTGGTCATTTGTGTAAATTTTAAGCTGGTAGTTAAAAAAAGGGCTTAAACATTTTAAACCTTAAATTATATCTTAAATTGATCTCTTACACACACATTTTTTGTGCAATTACCGATTTGTTAGTTTAATATTTGATAGACCCTTGGAATAAATATTTGGAGTCAGTATTTAGTTTATTTCTCCTAGAAAATTCGCAAACTATAAAAGTCTAACAAAATTATCGCAAACACTGTTGAGTGTACGTGCTTTACATAACAAGCAAGGTCTTTTTTTAAATCGGGTCTTTCTTATATTAACTGCAGGCTCAGATGGACCGAGCTGCCTCGCTGAGGCGACTTCGGGACAAAAAGTTGTTTCAGGAAATATACATAAGACAAGAGTCGGTGAGTCTGCACGGAAAGATAGTTTCACACGGCGTGTCTATTATTGGTTAAAAAGTACAAACACAAGTAATAAAAAATACCACACTTATTGGGAAATGCAAGCGAGGCTATTTGGTAAGATAGTAATTCCAGTAGACACATTTATTTCTTGTTTTTCCTTAGTTAATTGAAAATACAGCGCTCAGGTCTTTTACCATCTATGCCTTCAAATAGGTAAATTTTAGATAAGCAAGGATATGTAAATTTGGCGATTGTGCGTTTAAATGAGAATATTGATTGAAACATCACATGTAATGTAAGTTAGTAAATCAAAAGGTTACTCTCGGGAAGGAGGATACCTACCTAGTTATTCGTAAAATAACTTATGTCGTAACTATTTCTCTTTGCCCAAGAAATTAATGGTGTAAATCGTAATTGTTTTTAATGTTACGTTATTTTTAATTCTACCTGATTTTGAGATATTTACGTTTGAGCAGTGGCGTACGGTACGAGTCATCCTGGAGGGTTAGAACTTAAACGAAATGAAAAATGAACTGCAATAAAAAAATTCTCTTATTTTTATCAGCAATACAAAATTTTAGAAACTAGTATGGTTTAGAGCTGTATAGGAAAACCCGGTTTTTCTCTTTAAATCCAAGTAACTATACCTGACATAGTAATACAAGACAAATATACGCAAGAATACTTTTAGAACTACAAAAAGTGAATATTTTTCTTGTTTGCAGTACATTGCTGTCTTTAAGGAACGCTATTAGGGGACTGGTCCATCTTCGGTACGTCTAGTTACAAAAACGGCGCGATAAAGCATTGATTGTAATAACTAACTATTTTCTTTCTACTCTATTTTTTCCATCTACGGGCAAAGTAAGAGTAAAAGAATAACATTTTCTAAAAAAAAGAAGAATACTCTTCCATAAAAAAAGTAGATTGCGTAAATACATTTCTTATTTTAGATTCTTATTATTTAAAATAGTGTCCTTTTCGAAAAACAAATATTATATTTCGTGGAAAGTTTTAGAAACCATATAGTTAGTAGTGTGTTTATAACATAAACGTGTTGACTGAGTGAATGTTTTTTTTTTTTGTTTTTCGTTATGTTAAATTTGTAGTTAGGCGATAGATTATTCTACGGTTGTGTTCAAGTCTACGTTTTTAAGTTTCCCAAGATTTCGGTAAAAATACCCTCTTTTAACCAATAATCAACGTAAAAAGATAGCAGAATAGAGTAAAGCTTCTACACTTGTCACTTGATTAAAAAAAATAATAATACCGATGTCATTGATGGACTAATTAATTATTTCCACATAGTTCAAGACCCGACGTGCCATATTACCAAGGGAGTAGTTTTCATGCGTCTTGTCTGACCGGAAGGTTGGGTTGTACATTGTGCATGGCTTTTTAGTGCTTGTTGTAACAGGAAACGACATCTTTTTTGCATTTCCAAACACAAAGTAATAATTTAGTTACTGCTTTTACTTAGGTTTTAACTGCGCATCTTTCTGGAATTTGCAACTAAGCGTTCAATAAGAAATAAATATGATTTACCAGCGTTAAAATTAAAGAGGGTATTTTTAGACAAGTCTATAGTGTTGATCTCAAAGATGTATAAACCAGAAATCAAATTATCGGCTCCTTTGGCGACTGGAAAACTTTTGAAAAAAAAAAAATTATAAAATATCAGTGTATAAACTTCGTGCCTTTAAATTACTAGTCACAGCATTTAAGCGGAAATTTTCTGGCGATGCCGTCATATATATTTTTAAACCTGCCTATTTGCGAAAGGAGCCCATTTTTCCCGATGCACATTATTTAGTTTTGACGCTCTATTACAGGGTCCCCCGAAAAGCTCGACGCTGCAACAGGGAAAACTTTAGTTTGCTCTCACTATTTTTTATCTACAGACTTTGAATATACAGGGTGTTCCTAAATTAATGGTACATCCGAAAGTAGGCGATTCTTTGGCTTATTTCATAAATAAAATGTTATATAAACATGGGACCGAAAAAGCTTCGTTTCCGAAATACAGGGTGTGTTAATGGTAATTAAATGGGTTATGTGTTTCCAGGAATGTGCATTAAAATGATTTTTATTTTTTACTCGAAAACGGTGCACCGTAAGAAAATTTGAATTTGCTCTAAATCAGACGGGAATTTCAAAAAATATTTTTATTTAAAGAAAAAGCATTGGCGCACCATTGTTTTCTTCAAAAATATTAAATGCAAGCCCCGCACGGACGCCACTGCTACAATTTAAAAAAGTTATTTTACTCCAAAAAATGCCTTTCGATGTTTAAAACACGTGTAACCAAATTTCATAAAAATATCTAGAGTGGTTTGAAAATGACAATGGAAAAATATTTTTTTAATTAAAATGTTAACACCCTGTATCTCGGAAACGAAGCTTTTTCGGTCCCATGTTTATAAAACATTTTATTTATGAAATAAGCCAAAGAATCGCCCACTTTCGGATGTACCATTAATTTAGGAACACCCTGTATGTTCAAAGCTATTGATCATGATTATGCTTATTTTTATAAAATATACAATACTACATTGCTTACTAGTTTTTCTAGATATTATGGGATAAATTATATCCCGATAGTGACGTATAAAATGTGAGAACGAACTGGCGTATAGGTCACGTTTACAGTCATTGCACCTTAAACTTGTAGCGATGTAAGATCGTTTACAAAATCGCACTTAGAAGCCAATAATGATTAACTGTATTTTTAAGAAAATCATAGGACTAAAAACAGTGTACTATTTAAATTACTTTTTTTGAGAAAATAATTATAGAATATAATACTAGCCCAAAAATTAGTTATACAAAGTGTACATTTCTTCTAGTTTACCCAGCATGTATGTTACGACTTTATAGGGGATCCTAAAAGGAGATGTTTGAAGTTATAGAAATCCCTGTGAATATTTATAATCAAATTAGTTTTACTTACTTTAATATATTTTTTATACACTGATGTGCATGATAAATTATGTGGATCGCTTCATTAAGATATAGGACTATTGTAGTGTTAAAAAATTACATACAATTTCATTGTTACTGTCCACAATATTATGTATATGTATCTACATATAAATAAATTTTCTTATCATAATATAATTATTTTATTTTAGAACATTGCATATCAAGTTTTCTTAACTAATTTTGCCACAGTCTCAACACTTTATCTTTTCCTCCTGATGCAACTTTTAAACCGTCCGTACTCCAATCCACCGCAAAAACTTCATCAGCATGTCCAGGCAAGTCAATTTCCAATTTTTTCGTTTTCAAGTTCCATAGTTTTAGAGTGGAGTCTGCACTACCACTCACCATGAGTCTCGAGTCGGCGCTAAATGCTACCATGTAGACTGCTTGTACATGTCCTCGTAGAGTTACAATAAATTTTCCTGAAAAATTAAGGTTACTCAATTTTAAAATTATTTAATTTTTAAAATGACTATCTATATAATATACAATTTTTGTAAGACTTTTCTTAATGAAAACAAACCTGTTTTTGCATCCCAAAGTCTTATCGACTTGTCAAAAGATGCAGAGGCTAGAAGTCTGCCATCTGGAGAAAATTTTACATCATTAACCAGTTGTTGGTGGCCGGTAAGTCGAGCCAGCGGTTTCTTGTCTTTGTCTGGGTCCCATAGAAATAAAGTGAAGTCATCAGATCCAGAAACTAATCTAAAAATTTTAAAAAGTGACTGAGGAGGGGCAAAAAGTTTTATTTATTTAAAAATTTTTATTGGACAACTATAATAAAAAAAAATTACGTCAACCAAATGGTCACAGAATCTTTTACAAATAATTTTGTATCTCATCAAGACTATTAATATACATAAATAAGAAAAAAAATATTTTACATACAGTAATGAATTGTTAGTCTTACCTTTCTCCTACAGGTTCCGTCACATCCTTAAAACGTTTTAAAGCAAATTCCTGGGACTTTTTCTTATCTGTTAAAAAAGTGTGCTTATTAGAATCTTTTACTGGATCAAAAGGACCAATCCTTAGAATATAATCTGTACTGAGGGCCAATGTATTTACCTAAAAAATAATACTTTAGATAAATAAACAAAAGCATACTTGCAAAAACAAGTAATATTACCATACAAAATAAATATTTTAACAACGGTGCTGCTTACAATTTAGAAAAATTCTTGGTCAAAAATTATATTCTTAAAAAAATTTTGCAGGCTTACCCAATGTGCATGTCCTTCTAACGTCCGACATAAAACACCATCTTTGGCTCTCCATACTTTGACTGTCCTATCTTGAGATGCCGAGTAAATAAGTCCAGTACCTCCCCACTTTATTACTGTTACACTTTTGGTGTGTCCTGCAATAGTCAGTACTGTATGGCAAAGCACTGAATCCCATATTTTTATGTCACCATCCTTTGATGAACTTGCGAATAATCTAAAACATTGAACGAAATATAAAATATCTACTAGATAAAAATATACTTTACATAGGAAAGTTATTGACAAGAGAAAAATAAATTACTTACCGGCATTCTGGATTCCTATGATAGGGCTCCCAACATAGTGATGTAATCCATTTCTTGTGACCCGTCATGGTTTTGCCAATTTGATTGCCAGTCTTTGGATCCCACAGAATAATTTTACCATCTTTACAAGCTGAGGCCAACTTACTGCTGTCTGGTGACCATGAGATGCATAAAACCCAATTTTTATGCCCCTGACATGTGTAATAAGGGGTTTGTGTGTCTATATCCCAAAACCTTACTGTTGTATCACCTTGCAAAAAGAGTTTGACATTATAAATTAAGAAGAGCCAACATTTTATATATATCACAGCAGAATGGTTGTTGTTATAAAATATATGAATTTTGAAATCATATTCAAAAATAAAATCACAAAGTAACCATTAAAAATTTACCTGAACCACTGGCTAAATGTTTTCCATCAGGAGAAAAACTAACTGAAATAACTGCCTCTGCATGACCAGGCATAGAGGCAGTACATCTTGTGACGGGGCGTACTTTAAAAACAGCTTGTTGCTGATAGATTATGTCTACAATCCCTTCTGTATTTATCGTGCTCAACTCTACAACTTTTTGTAAGTTATGTGATATTTCATGATCGTTAACATAAAAAATATATGGGATAGGTTCCTCTTGTTGTAAAATCGCATTGCAGATAAGGGTAAGTTGTTGGACGGTGCAATCTTCAGGTAAATCCATCATATCTCCGGCAATTTCCCCAGTTTCAGAGACAAAACGGCATAACAGCCGTTTAGTATCTGCCTTGTCGTCGTTTTCCATTTTCTGCCTGGACACAAAATAAAACTAGACAAAAAAAGGGCAGTTTGAGTAACCACTCATAAGAATCTATGACAAAAACACAAAATTTAAAGTAATAAAACAGAACATTAAACAACGTGAAAAGAAACCTTGAGAAAGCGAGGTTATGTTAACGGTGTGTTAACGTAAATAGAATAAAAAAAAGACTAGATCAAAACGTTATATTGAAATGATATCAGATGCGAATGCAACGTCCCCAAGTGTAGTGCGGTTGAACTAATCAACGCGGTTTGTTGGGGTAGTGGAAGCATAGACAAACTGGAAGCAACACTTTTTTTTTCTGTGGTGGAAGCTATCATTTATGTTTTGGTCAAATTAATATTTTGAAATTCAAAATTTGTCGTGAGTAATTTTTATAAAAAATACGTTTTTATTACCAATAAATACAATTAGCACTGCATGATTTCTATTAAAAATGATTTAGTACAAAGTAGATGTCAAAATATTAAATTTACCTTGATAGGTAATAATTACCTATTAGGTATTTATATCGAATTTCTTGTTAGCTTTAGTAAACCTTAGTGTAGTTTTTTTCATTCGTATAAATTAAACACCTGAAATGAATGAAGAGTTAGGTACGTTATTAGGTATATCACGGTAGAATAAAGGTCGATATAATATGTACTCCAGGTTATATAGGTATTACATTTAATTTTCATACCAGGTCATAGAAAGATTTTAAAGGAAAATTATTAGCTAACAATCAACTTTGTAACAAAAATCACTTCTACGAATATTATTTTATTAGTCAGATTTTTGTTTGATTTGGTGAGATTACAGAAATAAATGTATACCTGCAACTTTGCAAATATAGCGCACTTGCAGACGCATAATTTTCAGAAATTTGACATTCCAAAAACTATTTGCTCTCATTTTTACCCTAGTAAACCCAAAGAAAAGTTTGTTGTTGAACCGTTTTACTACTTCTGGTTTATTGATTTGATATAAACTGCCAAATTTATAAATATGCTCAAATCCATGGCAATTAATGTTCTCATGTTTTTTTTTATATAAAATTCAGATATATATTAAGTCGGTCTAGAATGTCTTTCTTCGTTGTCCGACACCTAATCTCCATCCTCTTCTAAAATTCAGATACAAGTTGTAAATAATCATCAATACCATCGTTCGTGACATTTCACTAAGTATTGGTTAGTTTTTAACAAATTTTATACATTTTGCAGGATACATGCAACCATTTCTGGAATTCCAACTTTTTTATTTGCATCTGCAGTGCTACTTGCAGCTGCAGACGTCAGATTCAGAGCTTCTGTAATCTCACCCAACGAATACTTATCTCACCCTTTGTCCATAATATAAACCTTTTCCTCTATCTACGATTTTGTCATAGCCTGCTTCTCCATTTTAAAGAAGTGTGTGACGCAACATAATATTCTGTTTCACTTTTAGTGCTCCTTCAATCCCAGATTCATATAAACCCTTTTTTTTTCTGTGGATTCATACGTCTATGCCTATAAATAAATTGCATTGGAATTTCGAAAGAAAATGAAAAATGTAGGTATATTTAGCAACATTTTTTATTTTACATTAAACAAGCTAATTTTTAAACATACCTATATAGAAAATGGGCAAATAAAATCTTAAGAATAAATTTAACTAAAAAGACAAGTATTAAGTAGTAAGTAATAATCTTAACTTTTAATTAATTTTTGTATTGGCCTCTGCAGGGGATGTGCCAAAAGTTTGCCGGTATACCTGTGCATTCTTCTTATATCTCTGCATACAGGAAAAAAATAAGCAGTCCCTTTTTTATCTAAATTTTGTAAGATATTAAATATTTTTCCACAGTGGTTGCTGGCTTCCACTGGTTCATGTGTCATCAGGATATCACAAGTAAAAAATGGCTGACTGAGATACTGTGTTAGTTTTTCAGTCATGGTTATGTTTGGTAGAGTGTATGATCGTCCATAGAATAGTATTGTACGTAAGACGAAAGGTGGGGGAAGACCTTCTGCAAGTGGCTGCGGTGCTGAAACATCTGTTATAATATTAAAAACTGTGTTTAAATCAAATACATCTTCAGTTTCACATTCGGTTATCTTGTTCAAGCAGTCATTCAGCTTTCTGGAATCACTTGTAAACGTGAGAGCGAGTCTAGCATCACTTTCATTCATTACAATAATAGCAAACTCATGATGAGGATTAATTCCATGTTTAAGTTTAATAAAAATACTTATTGCTCTCTTAAGAATGCTTAAAGGTGTGTATTTTTGGTTACCAATTACAAAAGGGGTATAATTTTCATCCTGAGCCCTGTCAATAACTAAAACAATCTTTTCAAGCGTATCCATATTGGGAAGAGTATAATCAGACAAAACTAAATTTCCTTCTCGTTTCTCCAACACATCATAACCCTTCAGGTATTCTTGCTGAGTACTAGAGCTTACAGCGGCGGGCTTAACTTGGATTTGAGGCTTTTTTCGTGAGGTTTCAGGCTTTTCGCTGGGCTTTGTTTCCACTGACAATTCCTCCAAAGATTTCGATAGTTTGTTTTCTTCTACATCACTTTCTGGGGTAGTTTCTCTATTTGGCGATTCTCTATCCTCTACCATAATTGGAATTATGCGTTCTCGTCCTTGTTCCGACATGATTTTTACAGTAATCTGAGTAATCAGATGTGAAATAACAAACTCTAGTAATTTTTTCTGGGTAAAATCACAACAAAAACAAGCGTTTAATACTAATCACTAATTCGCACAGAACATGCACAGATTCTCTCAACGAATACTTTAGTTTAGATTCTCTAGTCCGCTTAGTCCGCTAGAACATTTTGTGAGGTTATGTTGTTTAGGTTTGTAACACAGAAAAATAAAGGGTTTGTCATGGCACAGAAAAGATAACGTATGCAAACAAAATGTATGATTGACTTCAAAATGTTGGGCTGACCGGCAGCATGTGGAGATTTCTTTTACGATCTGTGGTGTAGAGACCCTAGAAATAACGAGGTGGAGACTACAAAACATACCTACACAATAGGGTTGCCAACCCTCCCGATTTAGGCGGGAGGCTCCCGATTTTTCAATAAATCTCCCGCCTCCCAAAGCATTTTAAAACTCCCGCTTTTCCTTTTTTTATACTTCTAGCTCAGAAAAATAATTAACATTAAATTAGTATTACAAAACAAAATCCTATACTTATTAATGGAGCAAAAATATTTACCAATTTTAAACAATAATTATTTTTATGATATGGCGATAGCCAGTGGCGGCTCGTGACTAGCGAGTCAGAGGGGGGGGGGGGGGTGCTGGCTTTAAATAAAAAAATTTAAAATGTCTATTGTTTTCGAAAGTACGTGTAAGCACTACTTAAACAAGTTAAAATATTAGTTTGTCCTAACATCTCAAAACTTACCACATTATTTTCATGTTTTTTTTATTTTCTCTGAAAGATGTTTTAAGTCCTGCACCCCATTTATAGTCCAATATGATCATCCCCGTCAAAAAAAAGACACACGAAACAAAAAAAAAAAATTTTTGTCCTCACAACCATATATATATATATATATATATTATCCAGGATTTTTATTATTCTTTGTCAAACTTACGCGTAAACTGTGCCTTATACTTTTACATTTTGATTGCACTTGTACTATGTTCAATATTGGTAGTGGGGGCGCCCTGCATTTTTAAATCAAGTTTTTCACTTAAGCTCAGAGAACTAAACACAAGCTTCTGTAAATCACTGACCTCTATATTACGCGAAATTTTCCAACGTTATAACGTAACTAATAAATCAAATCAAAACAAATAACAGGTCGCCTCGTCAGAGTACATAATAATATATCGATTATTCTACCGTGGCATCGCGATTCGCGAACAGCTGTTGGGCGTGGAAAATTGGAGCTCATCCGTGGCCGCACGTTGTGCGATGTGTAGGTGACGTCACGCCTCCGTCGTCATGGCAACTCATCGAGAAGTCGCGTTGAATCGGGACGAATAATCTCTGTCGCCCGCGCTTAGTATAACCTTAAGAGCGCGCAACTCGCTTGTCTATGAGTATAACCTGCGGCCGTTATTGGAATAGGGCTATGTTTGGTTTGAATTATGCCCGCGCTTAGTAGTATAACCTACCCGCTGGAATAGGGCTATGTTTGGTTTAAAATATTTTAATGGATTGCTTACATATACATTTGCTTTATTGGTTTTTTAAGTAAAGTATTTTGGATTCTGTTTGAAATAATTGCAGGGAGGGCGGCGCCCCAGAGCCCTTCATTAACGAGCCGCCACTGGCGATAGCACAAAAATTATATGGGCACCTCCCGCTTTTTGTTTTTTAAAATCTGGCAACCCTACTACACAAAGAGAATATCTGAGTAATAAGTATCCACAAAACTCCAATTAAAGTGAGTATCTGAGATCATTGGAAATAATCACAGAAAAGTAACAGAATATATAGCTAGCCGTACCTAAATACTGATATAATGTTTTTAAAATTGTCCTGATTATGGGCCGTAAGGACAGTGCATGGCGTACAGATAAAAACCTGTAGTAGGTAATACTATACCAGTTATTTAAAATTATTTTATTGTCATACTAAGAAATTAATGAGAAAGTAACTAAATATTGATAAAAAAATTAATTGGCGAGCGTCCCTAGTGTTTTCTTTTAAATTCTGAGTAAGAGAAAACCAATTATGGCTTTATTTTGACATTTTCTATTTTATATATTCAAAAAAGTGATTTTCCTTAAATCAATACCGTTACGAAAATTGCAGACCTTCTTTAAACTTAAAAATACGAATATCAATGAGAAAAATGCTCCCATATTTTTGGACAAACTAAATAAAGTACTTATCCCAAATAACCCAGTTCGTTCAACATTTTCATTTGAAAGGTTTATGTAACTTTAGAAATTGAACATATTAATAATTTTTCAATCGAGATCTCCGGGTATTACACCAATTCATAATTGCACTTGTTGTATTATGCATAACATAATGCTCTTACTATCATAAGTATTATACGCCTATGATTACATGATTGTAGATAAAAAAAAACAAGATAAAGTTTTTTGCTGTAACAATAAACACGATAACAAAAAATAAAAGACTGGATATTATTATAATCTTTTAAATTTTATTTCTAAATAAATAATTTTCATATATTCCATACATAATAAAAAATATTAGGTGATTCCATATAAGTCTGGTTGTGTGTATTTCAAAAATAGTGTTATTATTTATATGTGTATTCTATCGCTCGTCCAACGCAGAATACATTTTTATAATAATTTTGGCGTGATTATATTTAAAAAATTGTTTTTAGGGGGACCAATGTAGATAGATGATTCACGTGAACGTTATATTTCGAAAGGTGGTAGAAACAAATTAAAATTTAGCTTAATCTTTTGCCGGCAAGGCTCAAGCGAGTATAAACCATAAAGTTTCAATCCATGTGGGTTCGTTCGAACAAACCTATGTGGGTTGGAATTCTGTGCTTTTACTATTATATAATATTTTCTTGACAATTTATTCTTCTCTATCAAAAATGATAAAATTCCGTGTAGTTTTGGAGATATTAACCAAAATCTGATTAATAAAAGTTAATATAGGAGAGGGAGAAATCGTACAATCCTTTTGAAAATCAATTAACGTTTAGAAAACTCTTTTTTACCAGCAGCAAATACAGGGTCGCTGATATGCATGGAAATGGTCCATTATTTCTTAAAGTAAGATAGTTAGCGAAAAATGTTAAACACTAAAGTTTTAAAGATTTTTAAAGTCTATATTAGAATAAATAAATAAAAAATTAAGAATTTGAGAGTATACAGGATAAGAGAAAAAGAATAAAAACAAAGTTACGATTTTTTAACGAAACATCCAGTAAAAAATGTAATTTCACACTATATTTAACAGTTTTCTTGACACTGACTTGAATAATGAAATTTAAGTATTTTCTAATAAATTTTTTCAAAAAATGAAGGACCCAAGGTCGATGGCCATTGGGTTAATGTATTTTTTTTTTATTATAGTTGACCAATAAAAATCTATAAATAATATTACAAAAATGCTTATTTAGTTATCTTTATCCTAAAACTAATAAATAATCTCCGTTAAGTTTATATTAATAAACTCGATATCTCAAAAACGGTTAATAGATATGTGGTGTGATATAAAGTTTTTCTTAGAATTTTGAAAAGAACTTAATTACTGTTCAATTTACACTTGAAGACGGTTAGAGATGCTTACTAACTGAAACGTTGTGTTAAGTAACAAAATAAAGACACAATGCACGTCCGACATAGCTCTTTTGTTAAAAATTCTGCTTGTACAAAAAAAAATTATCATTAACTATCGTGGGAATCTGGAAATCTAGACAAGGTAAAAAAAACACGCAGTTGATTATAAGTACTTTTTTATTTTATTCCTTGTAAGATTCACTACAAGTCATACTAAGCACTATATATTAATATAGTTTAAATACAAATTTTACATGAAAGAAACATGATCAAAGAAAGAAATGGTAATAAGTGGGTATGGCACGAAAATGAATGACAAGTAAAATACAGAAAAAATATTTTCAAAAAAATCATCGACTAACCTATAAATACACTTTTTCGGAATCATCGTTCGATCGTACTTTGGTAGACAATATATACACAATACTTTTTAATTCGCTTCAATATTTACAAATAAATTTAAAAAAAACGCCAAAAACTGTTATCAATCATAACTTTGCTTTTTGAAATATACAACAATAATTAAAAAAGGCCACCTTCATAATATCTTGCATATTTTTTACAAATACATAATATCTTTTGTCTATAAAAGGGTAGGAGCATTTTTATTTTCACATTGAAAAAGAAAAAAACTTTTTAATGGCTTCAAAGTATTAAGGGCGAAACTCAATAAAAGCTTACCGAGTTTCAGTCCAGGATAACTTACACTTGCATACTAATTTTTTTAATGTTTTAAGTAATTTACCTCTAAAAATGGACTAATCTACGGTTTATTTTTATACACATAGCACAATAGCGAATTATTTAGGAAAGAAGCTATATTTTATCACAATTTTTACCAAATTAATAAAAAGGTAAGCAGCTAAAATCACCGTTTAAAAGCATGTTAGTTATAAGGGTGGTTAGTTGGATAAAAAACGAAAATGTTAAAAAGAAATAGATAAAACTGGAGCTACTGGTTGGATCCGTAAGTATCACTTTAATACTTGGACCACACAGCTCTTTCTACTGTGCAGAAGTTGAAAAAAAGAATAAAAAAAAACGTATTTCAAAGAAAATTGCTAGAATATTGCTGCCAAATGCGCTTCTATGATTGCTCTATATTTAATCAAGAAGCATTTTAGCAAAAATCTGGCACTTATGAAAAATAAATAAACGTGCAACTTTCACGGTCAAAATTTAGTTTCTTTAAGAGAACCAAAACCGTCGGTGAAAGTATGTACAAGGAGAAAGAAACAATGCCATTTTGTACCATTTTCTTCTAACTTAATGTGCTGCAAAAACGGTTAACATGCACGGATAAGGTGTATATATTAAACTAATCAGTTTTTAAGAAATGAGTTAGTCTCCTCACCTATTGCAACCCTTCCACCAATTCTAAAAACCAACTAATTCAATAAAGGATACAGGTTAGATTAGCTGTGAAAGCAGCACACAAAATTAAAAATATACAAACAGTTAAAAACCTAATTAGGACTTCTTAAAGGAATGGAATGTACTGGAAGGAATTTGTTAGTAATTTTCTTTGTATAAACATGGTACAAAAAGTAGGTTCTTCCACCACAATTAAAAATAGTAGACCCAACCACCCAAGTTTTCTTTAGATATGTTAGTAAAATATTAAGCGGTAATGTTAGCTGACTTAAACTAAAACAATACAGGGTAAGCCTTAAGTATCAGTGTACTCAAATAATTTAAAAAGTATTTAAGATGATCATTAGTGATCATATTATAGACAACGATATGCTGAATACTTTTTGAGTTATTTGACCATACTTGGTAGATAATCAACCCTGTATAATATAATGTCATATACACTATACCTATTTAAAGCAATGATGATTACTTTTTAAATTCCTACCGCGATATACTTAGCTCAGGTATTATAAGTACTATATAATGACTACTCAATTCATTTACTTAGGTGTGGTACAGAGTGATATACAAGAAAAATGTTCTGTCTAAAAATGAAACAAAACTCTGCTTTGTCCACGACCACTGTATAAATGACTGTGTTTCCTTAATAATAATAATATCCATTATACACATGTGTATAATATACATTATTCACTAGTGAATAATGAATTCGTATGATCTCAATACGATAACAGCCATCATTATATGCTTGTTGAAGAATGTACTATTTTTGTTAATCTTACCTTTATATCTCAACATAATCTAGAATCTTTTTTTTCGATTGAAGTTGAGGTTGAGGCAGAATAGGTTGAAAAAAATGTTCAACATTTTTTTATGTTTCACTGTTGGAAAGGAAATTTGTGTAGTATCACTCCTAGTATGGTTTTTCAGTGCAGGTATAAAGAACGTAAACCTAATTTTTAATTGTGTAAAACTAAAAAATATAGATAATAAATGTACCTACTGCATTAAAAAAAAATTTTAACTTCTAAAAACTACAAATAAAATTATTGTTGTATGTAATAAAATTTTCTGAACTAGAAAAATCATACAAACCACACCACCAACGTAAAACATACTGAAGCAAAAAGTCAAATAACAGAATCACGCTTACAACAACAATAAGCGACAACAAGACTATTACTTTTACTCTTAATTAAAAAATAACAATTATATTTTTTAACGGGTAGCAGTTATCTAGCACAGTTTTTAAATTTTTTTGCACCTTAAAACTAACGGCTTAAATAAATATTAATTATATTACATCACAAGACCAGTCTAGTTTTGGTTCGGTAGATTTATAGTTTGGTAAGTTGGATATTAGTAATTTTCGATGGTTTTGCATTTCGTCCATATTTGCTGGCCAACATAGTTTTTTTTATATATTAGGACCACGACATGGACAATATGGACATTTGGCGGATCAACTAGAATTTGCCAGAGTTATTCAAGCTACTGGAAAAAAGGAATCATAGCTAAAAGCGATTTAAAAGTGGAAGTAGTTGCTAGCTAGTGATTAAGCTACTATTATTCAAAAGTATAATTTTAAATGTGGATAAATACACAAAAATACAATTTTTGTTAGAGAAACTTCAGTGATTAAGAGGAAAAAAAAAGAGTGGCGCCTTCGCTATTTCGTTTTTTATCAATATTTCGTTACTTCTTCGGTTTATACCATCAATCGGCCAAATACCTGTCTGTGGAGTACAATTACCTAGTACTGTTTTAAGTTAAAAAAAAGGTTGGATTTATAAATTAATAAATACAGAAAAATGGGCCAAAGTGACCAAATTTCGTTTTTTCTTTTATTAATTAATTTGTTTTTAACTTAAAACTGTGGGTAAGTGGTACCCAAACACGGGTATTTGGTCGCTTTTTGGAGAAAACCATGTGCCATAGAGATTTATAGTCATTTGCATATTAAGACCTTGACCTCTTGTTAATAATAATGTGTCCGTTGTAAACTACAACAATTTGTACTTGCAATTTAACCAATTTTGTGGTAATGGCGTAGCTAGAAGTCATGGAGCCCCCCAGGGCAAAAATTTGTTAGGGCCGTCTATATTTTTACTCGATCGTGGCAACAAAAACTTTTTTTTAAATAAAAGAAGACAGTTTAGGAACTGAAACTAATATTCCAAAATTATTTTGGGTGTATGATATTTACCATAATGGTAAATGTCAGATACCAAACTTAAAACTTAAGATTCCCAAAAATATGGCCGTTAATTTTTTTCGTAAAAATATTTGTTTTATCAATAGATAAAACCAGCAATTACCGTACCATAGCTACGGCACTGTATTGTACGGAATATAACTTCGTAGAAGAGAAAATTTAAAATTACAATAAATTGAAGATTTTAGGCTATTTTTTATTTGTCTAAGTATATGTTGGGCCAAAACTGGTATTTAAATGTTAAATGGTGCCAAAAGACATACATACTTTAGTAGCTTCATGAACACATAAAAAAATATTGGAAAAGCTACAGCTTCGCAGCTACTTGGTTTTAGAAGTAGCTCTTATAAAGCTATTAGCTACAAATCTACTAGTTATTCAGCATTATCATTTTGTGAAAAATCTTACCAAATTATGAATCTACGAAACTTTATGCCTAAATAATTCATGTTTTTAAAATTAACTTTTTCAGTGAGGTCTACGTATAATATTGATTTGGAACTAAAAAAAAATATTTTTTTTGATTCCTGAAAGCTCGTAGATAGCAGAACCACGACCCATTGTGCACCCTCGTAATTCATAATGATGTTTCCTTCCCAGCAAAATGCTATTCATACCTTTTTTTAATTCACAGATTACAAACGATAATCCATATATCGCCATAATAAGGTACCTATATTATGATCTAAGAATAATTAATTCTAAAAACATGAATCAAACATACAAAGGTTCTTACAGCCGTGCTCTTCATCAGAACCTTCCGTGGTCTGCTATGACAGCAGATCTGGGCACGAGTCCTTTTTGCGTTCCTCTACAGCATAATAGCCACTTGTCGTCTACTTCCAAGACTACTTTCAGTCTTTCGCCTTCGTTGTAGGACAAATGGCCGCTCTCTGATGGTAATCTGTGACTTAACGTCCTTACAACCCTGAAAATGATCATGTTTTGTACTTTGCTTTAGGATATATTGTTGTTATGAATGAAAAATGTTGTGAAATTATAGTTCGAGATAAATATGGATAAGGCATTTGTATTCTCCATTCCTAGACCCCTACGAATGGAAGTAATTTGTTTCGCTGTGTCACAGTAGAATAAAGAACTGATATTTGTACTTTGGCTGTGTGACCGTTGCGTTGGTTTGTCTGGTAAATTATTTTTAAAATTTCGGATTTTGACAAAATGTAAAAAAATATATCAGAAACAAGCGTGGCGTTGTGGCATAGAGTTAGTATCACAAAAATATGGCATTGTTAGTTTGCTGACATCAAAGATTACAAACCATAAAAGTGTTGGGTAATTGGTATGTTTTTTGAGGTATGTTTATGCTACGTATAGGTACCGCCACCATATTCATATATTGTGTAGAAATAACTGAAAAAGATAAAAAATAAAAAGTTACTTAAGAAATTACTGCAACAAATAAAGGTTGCATGAAAAAAATTCGTTTTCTTTTTCCAAAAAGACCAACTAATAGGTAAGCCCATCTTGTATTTTTATAAGAGCAGTATAATAAATAATTGCTTCGGTTTAAAAACCTTTTCGACTAAAATAATACAGGACCAACCTTCTCTATCTAACACATTAAACATCCAAATGACTTACTTTGGTGTAACATTGCTGGCATTTCCACTGACGGGCCTCCTACTTAATGAACTCGACACCGCCCTCCTCTGGGGCACAATCTTACTACTCTTACTACTCTGACTGGCCGGTTTATAAGGTAAGCTGCTCGGTCTCGTAATATGTCTCGGCGTTTCTTGGTGATCCAATTGGTCAACTCTACTCGTCCTTGGCCCGGCCTTTTTGGCCGGCGAGTTTTTGACGCTTCCGGCTCCTTTGAGCGCCGGACTCGGTTTGGTTCCTTGTGGACTCGTTATTTTTTTATTTGGTTGCTTGGTGGGTGGGGAGACTAATACCGGTATACCTGATGGTTTAACTGGAGATGTTATTAACCTGAAATGTGGACAAAATAATACGTCTGTTACTATCATCAAATATTTTTTTGTGTGAAAACTCACTGGTGCCTGAACATTATGGACAAGTTACATAAATAACTATTCTAACCTTGGTATCCGTGATTTATTCGCCGTATGAGTGGGGCTTGGAGGGGGGGAATCTTTCTCCACCGACTCCTTTCCACTCAACATCTCCCATTTTTGCTGCAACTTTTTGAACCGCTTCCCGTTAAGCGGTTTTTCGTCGGAAAAGTTTGAGTCCAGCGATTCAGGCTGGCCATTTTGATCGTCCCTCAAAGGAGGAATATGATGAGGAATAGTTTGGTTGGAGGATTTTGATGGTGAGCTTGGCTGGGGTGTTTCCAGACTGTCTGCGTATTCTTCGTCCTCTTTTGCTAGTCTGTCGTATGCTTGGTAAAGTTTGGAACTTAAAGCAATTCCTGACCATCTAAAAGATAAGTATTTGTTAACAACGTGCAATTATTTATAATAATAAATATGTTTATGTTGTCTTTGATAAACTTATTCTTCAATCCCCTGAAGCTGAGCTTGTTAGGGGCAAATCTTATTTTTTGTTTTAGTAAGTAAAATCATAAATCATAGATATGCATTAAAAATCAAGTTTTAACGTAAAAATGTTAATTTATAGTATAAACGCAGCTTTTTTGAAGAAATATATTACCTATAATAAACTTCTTAATTTATAATTTTTAAGTAAAAAATATTACTTATATAAATTATTCAGAACAATATTAATTAATTAAAGCATTTTTAAAAATATTTTCAAATTGTCTGTTTTTAATATCCATGTTTTTATTTCGACTCTAAATTTTTTTAATGAAATCAATTTTTTCAATTTTTGTTGGTGAATAATCGTTTAAATAAAAACATAAATATTTAAAATTTACTATGTGATTTTTTTATATGTATTATACAGGGTTGGGCAAATGTTCCGGAACGGCTTAATTACAGGCGAACGAAAAGTGATATCGGATCCGGGTTTTGGGCAATCTATAGGACTAAAATTTTACTATTTGACTATTATACCATAATATGTCAGTAATGTCGCCAACTGTCAAGTGTTGACGTTATTTTTTTTAAATGGAACACCCTGTATATTTTTAAATTTTTAAATTCCACATAAAATTATAATTATTTTTTATTAAATGCACTATTAGTCTATACTTCATAGTTTCCGAGATATTGACTCTCGAAAAGTGACATTTTTGAACTTTGACAGCTTATAACTTTCTAACAGTACGGCTTACATGTCCCTATCTTCAATTTTTATTATCTTCCCAAAAAAATCAACTTCCGGTTAAACCGGATGTAACTCGAAAGCAGGAAATATAGTTGTTCCGGTTTAACTGGAAGTTGATTTTTTGGGAAGATAATAAAAATTGAAGATAGGGACATGTAAGCCGTTTTGCTCTAAGACGTACTGTTAGAAAGATAAGCTGTCAAATTTCAAAAATGTCACTTTTCGAGAGTCAATATCTCGGAAACTATTAAGTATAGACTAATAGTGCATTTAATAAAAAAATAATTATAATTTTATGTGGAATTTAAAAATGTAAAAATATACAGGGTGTTTCATTAAAAAAAAAATAACGTCAACACTTGACAGTTGGTGACATTAGGTATACTGACATATGGTATAATAGTCAAATAGTAAAATTTTAGTCCTAGATTGCCCAAAACCCGGATCCGATATCACTTTTCGTTCGCCTGTAATTAAGCTGTTCCGGAACATTTGCCCAACCCTGTATAGCCAATATATGTATACCAACCTCCTTTTAGCAACAATATTAACATCCTCTCCAAGTTTGAAGTTAGGTCCATTATTTAGAATGCCTGGTTCCACGCAACTCCTCGGCCTTTCTTTGTCGCTCCTTCTCAATCTAGAGGTAGTTTCCGAAGAATTGAGTAAGTCTGGAAGTACTTGATCATGGCAATGAATAGCTCTGACCGTTGTAGCCGTGGAAATGTCTTCGGATTCAGAGTTTGACCGACTGCCGTATTTTCCGGAGAGGAATTGTTTGTAGTTTGGTGAAGGAGAATGCTAAAAAAAACAGTTTACCTAAGTTATCTTCAACTAACTTTTATGGGATGTAAGATTTTTCCGATAATTCAACTAAATTACCTTGTGAGTAGGACTAACGGGCTGATGATAAGAATCCATTCTTCTAAAACTCAAATGCAACTGCTTGTACTCAAAAAGTAGATCCAACTGGAAAGGTAAAAATGCCAGAGGTTGCAACGCCGCCACCATAGAATCCAACATGGTCCTCAAATTTGTGCCTCCGGTGTGTGAGAGGACCAGTAAGGAGTCAGCTGTGTAATGTTTTTTGAGGACGCTCTCTCTGGTCCGGAGGTAGCTGGTCCATGCGTCCAATGAGCGTACGTTGAGAAGACCGAAAATGAAGGCGTTGAATTTAACTAAAAAAAAAAATGGTTTATTATATTTCGCTGCCAAGACAAGATAGTTGAAATCGATTCAGGGTGTCCATTGTTAATTATATACTAACCTAATCCTTCACTTATAACATCTTCACTGTTAATCTTCATAACAAGATCATTTAAGGCCTTGGTAAGAGGTCCTTGTTGCGCAGAACCTTCCACCACTTGCCATACAGAGTTGTTTATCGCACCAAAGCTGGTCTCCAGGCAGGGCTTGAGACCATCGCTGAGAACTGCATACAATGCCGGACACAGGGTTGTCAAAGCGAGTTTAGCGCAGGCTGGGTTCACACTGGAGTCACCTGAAGAAAAAATATTCATTGAAGCATTGCTAGTTGAACAACCAGCTCTACTCTACTCGTAGAAAAGTTGGAAAGACTTACCTAAAGCGTTAAGTTCTTGTTGATTTGAAGCTGGCGAAAAATGTTGCATAAGTTGCTCCACAGCATCCATAACACCATTTATCAGCGACCTCTTTTGCACGTAGTTGTCAGAAGCATTTTTACACAGATGTATGGGAGTAGTTTGTGGACTGGAATAATTAGGGCTATTTTCGTTTTCTTCGCAGATAGGAATGTCGGCCAGCGTCTTTGGTTGGAAATTGCGCTGCTGAAGAAAAGCTGATACATTAGGTGAGTTATTTGGTGGAATAAAATGCTTAGTCTCCAACTGCTTCGGCACCACTTTCACTTTTTCCGCAAAACTAACAGACTTCTTTCCTCCAAAATGTTCTGAACCATCCTGGTTGATTTTCAGAGCCAAGAACTTGGTTACGTAACTTCTCAAATGCATCAAACTTTCTTCAGTCTTATCATCGTCAGAAGATGAAAACCCGCTGAGTTTAAGATATTCTTCCAGCTGCATAAGCTCGTCTGTAGACATGTTAGGAAGAAGATAGTCGGGCTTGTGGGATGGTATATTTTCTGGATGTTCATCCAAGCTACTGCTCGAGGTGCCTGCGTCTACTCCTTCGTCTTCTGTTTCGGAAAATCTTTTATTTCTTATTAGGTAGTATGGTTCGGGTAGAGATTTTCTTTTGTTGTAAACCATCTAAAATAAACAGAATATATTTATTTATAAAAAAAATAAAGAACTTTTACTGATTACCGCGTGTTTTACTTTGAAGGTTAGATAAATTGGTTAAATTGGCTTACCTCCTCGTTTCCAATATCCTCCTCACTAGTCTCGTACATGCTGTACCTTTTGTTCAATTCTGCTTTCCTCAAAATTCCTCTCGGCAAAGGCGGTCTTGGAGGTACGCTTTCTTGATGTGGCAAACTTATACATCTTATCGGGCACGGTGGTGTCGTGGTAATACCTTGCCTCTGTTTATCACTGTAAAATAAATATATGCAATATTTAGATGTTTTATTTCATTTTTATAAACTCCTGGTAAAAAAACATACCTATTGACTAGACTGGCTTCTGAGCTCGTAACACTATCATATCGGTAGACAAAGAGTGGATTGAGATTACTTTGAGGCGCTGGACTATTTTGTGAGTCAGTAAGGATTGAGGAGGAGCCTCTATAGCCACTACTGGGTTGTGTGGCTGTACTCGAACTACTTGATATGTTTGTTTGGTTGATTTCGCAGCTCATTGGACGGCGTTTCGACCTAGAAAAAAATATAAATTATATAACTTATATGATATATTATTTATTTTCTAATCTTACCGATTAGAAAAATGTTCTTAATTAATGGTGTCGCGGCCTAATATTTAATTTTAAAAGTACTTACCTCATAAACGAAGGTCTTTCCCGCATATTAACTTTAACGTGACTTGAAACCTCAGGCACCTCTGCCAAAATCTTTCTGTATTCCTGCGGTAACAGAACAGTCAACGAATCCCAATCCCTGACGTGGTTAAAACCTTTTCTCTTGAGCATTTCGATATCGTTAAAACTAAAAGGTCTTATACGATTAACTGAGGATATATGGGGAGCTTTTTGAGGTACAATCAGAACATTAGAAACGTCAGTTTTTTCGTTCAGGAAATCCAGGTCCGGTAGAACGTAGTTGGGATACAAAACGTAAACGGGCTTTTGAACCTCACCTTCTTTTTTGAGCTTGTTCAGAAATGATGGTTCTATGAGTTTGATTGGCTGTTTGAGGCTTGGAACGGGAGGTTTGGTTACGTTTTTGAGGTTGAGTATTTCGGAGAATTGAGATGTTTGAATGCTTCTATCCAGGAGGTCCTTTTTCAGCCCTAAAATCATTCTTGGACTAGGCGCTTTAGGCCTTTTGTGTATCCCAAAACTGTCGTTATTATTCACATTGGTCGATGCCCTTTTCTCTTGTTCATAACTTTCGTTTACCGACTCAATTTTACTAATACTTTCAGAAAGTTGTTCAACGGATTCGCTCTTAGAAAAGTCCTCAGGTTCTTCGGCTATGAGGTCGTACGTTCTAACGCTGCTTTGACTAGTTTTTTGGTCGTTGCTGGATTCTAAGTTTTTCTGGTGGTCCGAGTTTTTCGCGTCTGAAGCCGAACTCTCGCCGCTTTGGGAACAGGGCCAGTTTTCTGAGGAGGAGAGTTGGTCCATCGTCATTGACATACCTAAAAAAAATTAAGAATGTTTATTTTTTATTTTCTCGCTTGGTCTTTTAGTCTAACCAAATAAAAAAAATATTGATTATATACCTTCTTGGCTCATGCTTTTTTGCTTCATGAAAAGTTTTACCAAGCTAAAGTTTGGCTGCTTGTTATTGGTAGGTTCACAGCTGCTTGCATCGACCGACGTAGCCATGTCGGATAAGGAGCCGCTGCCACTGCTGCTCTGGACATGGTGGTGGATATCGAAGACTTTAACTGGCCGTCTTTTAACAGTTGTATCGGTCTAAAAACATATTTATTAATTAAAATTGAGCCGACAACACCATTCGAGGTGGTAATCGTGACCAAACTTTGACTGTAACAGGGAACAGAACGAAAAGACCCGAACAGAGAGGACAAAGATGTATAATAATATTGTAATGTTAAATTGAGATGCTTCGTAGCTTACCGAACTGTTGCTGTCACTTTTCGCTCCTTTATTTATGATATTTCTCAATTTTTGTTTATGTAAATTAGGTAAACTTTGGCTTTTCAGTGCTGTATCACTTAATACTAAATGACTAGTTTCGTCTTCAGAGTTGTTGTTATTTCCTGATGGTCTTCTCAAATGGTCGTCACTATTTCTTTTCTAAAAAAATTTAGTACAAATGATTTCTGGTTAAAGAATTGAAACAATAAAACAGTTAGGTAATGGTAATTTTTAAATACTAGAATCGCTGAGGAGACAATTAAAACTTTAATGACAATTTCTAACAATTAAAATGGAAAAAAATCTTCTACTTCAAAGGCCACAAGTACTACGTATCTAAAAATCCAGCAATCTTGACTTTGATAAGATTATAAAATCTAGGTCTTGATTTGTTTTTAAAAATTTTTTGCAAACAATATGTTATTTATTTTAATTAAAATATAAATATAGCGTGTGGTTAAAGTAACAGTCAGTCTTGGATTCTGTGCATGATTTTAGAATAACAATTTAATATTTTTGTTCAAGTTTTAAGTTATTTTAGGTTACAATATTGATAAAAAAGTTAAATGGTTAATGAGTTACTAGTCCCAGCTTTTAAATAGAGAATTTTTAATCGGCGTACCTTACTAATGGTATCAATTTACTCACTTTTAGTTTACTCCAAGTAGTAAAACTACTCGAGTCCGACTGCGTCATTGATCCTTCTAAAAGTTTCTTGCTTAGGTTTTGATTTTGAAGTTTTAAGTCTAAATGTACACTTCCGGTTGGGTTAGAAGGATTTGAATTTGAAGAACTTTTATCTAAAAAAAAAACACATTTCTTTTTTAGATTAAAAAAGGACGGAGACGGCATTATTTCTTATAAAATATCATTTTTTACCATATAAATGTAAAGCTTATTATGAAAAGGTAATGCTTATTTAAATATCCTGTGCAATAATTATTGTTTATTGTCCACCAAATAAATAATTTTTTACAAAAAACAGTTCGTTTAAAATTATGTTCAATTAGGAATATCTAAAAAGTTCGAATTTTCTTGTTTTACGTACAAACACCTAATTCACAGAATGCACTTTTTATAAACTTGACTGTACTGTATTTTCTCAATAAGAGCTTTTTGAACTGACCGCTTAAGAAAAAATTATTTAACTACAATGAATTTTATCAAAGAACATTATGAGAATATCAAACAAATTAACAAAATGTTGTTTACTTTTCTACAGTTTGGTTAACGATAAAAAGGAAGTGGTGGGTAATAAATATGAATCATTTGAATTTTATGCCATGTAATATCAGACTTCTCAGATTGTAATTGACAATTTTTTCAAATAATACATTATTAACTTAAAATCATTTAAGCATAGCAGCAAAAAACAGCATAGATACCTACGTACATCATAAAATCTTAAATTAATTAACGCTATTTGCCTTTTATTGAATTAGTAATTAGGTATTATAATATGAAGGGTACAATATATTTTTTTACAATTTACCGTTGGAACGATAACAGAATCATTTACTTTTAATTAAAAGCTCGTCTAAGGACTATCAAACAATTTCAAGAATTTTTGTATTTTATTTTTTGAATGTCATCTGTATACTCTGAGTAAAACTTGCCAATGGTGTAGGTACTGGTGTAATATATCTTGATTTACAACTTTTACCAAAAATACAGTTTTTTGAAACAAATATTATGCCGTTTGAACTAATTCAATTTACATGTACCTACCTGTTTCGTGATAGTCACTATCTTCACTATACATTGTAACGGATCCTTCGAATGCGATGGTGTAATTGTCCTTATTGGCTTGGCAGGTCAGCATCATGTCGTGGAGGTCGCAATCCAAAGAATCTACGGAAAAATTCGCTCCGGGCATTGGCGTTTCTTTGACTGGACTGAAAAGGAGTTCCGATTTGCAGATTGACATTGAGTTTGAGTTGGCTGAACAGTCTTCTTCTCCCTTGAAATAAATTTAATTTAATTTCATTAGTGAAAAAAATTTGAAATTTGAGGTGGCAACCCAGATCATGGGTGAGCTCTAAAATTAATCACATGGTGACAACAAAATAGGGAAATAACGATTAAATGCTAAAATATTGTTAGTTATAACCATAGACTTGTCATAGAATAGACTACATATTGTTTATGTTTTAAAGAAATCAAAGATTCCAGCGTTCACAATTTGTCTGGTTAGCTGTATGGTCCACGTATGATTCACTATACTTAACATGTGCATCAAAAAAAGGGATGTTATCAAGCCCTCTGTTAAGTTAGATTCATAAAATAAATAATATACACGTTTTAAGACACTTTAGGTAGAATAAGTTTTTGTTTTGTTGGTTTAAATAAAATAATACGAGGTATTTCAGGTCTTTGTATTAGTAGCTACTAATTTTAGTTCCGTGGTGGAAAAATCTAGAATGATAGTGGCAACATTGCTTTCCTTACAATTACAACAATTAAAGTACTTTTACCTATTACTGCAATGCAGCATACCAGAGTATGAACGAATATCCTCTGCGTGGTTATACAATGATTTAATATAAAAAAATAAAATTCTTATTGTCCCTCGCCTAAAATTTTCATGCAATTATTTCTTTATTAATAATAACACTGATTTTTTAAACCTTCACTTAAGTAAAAAGTGATTATTGCTTTAATGAAAACTTTTCTAATTACTTATTTATTGTATTAAAAATCCTTGCCACAACCTACACCGCTGGTGTTTAGTAATCGCTCCGAATCATTTAGCCATTACAATTTTACGCAGAGTCGGAAATTTAACGCGCTCTCTCTCTTCTGTCTTTGTTTTACCCGTACGAATGTTTGATGTAAACAAATAGGCTATTCATGTTAGTCTATTCTATTAGAAGTCCATGATTAAAACATAGAATTGTTTTCAACAAACGCAAATGCGTACATTGATTAATTATTAAATTATCATGTGTGACAGCTGGTAGGTGTTTAACAGTTACAGGATTCACGTCGTTAACAATAAAAATGTCATTGTGCATTATCAAAATAAAAAGTTATATTTAGTTACGACGGGTTTTTATAAACTATCTATTAAAAAAATGTACACAACTCACCTGAGAACTACTGTGGGGACTCATAAAACTATCCAAATCGAACTTTCCCATCATAGAACCTGACACTTCTGCAAATGACTCGCCTTGTCTGTTTGTCTGTAACAATAAATTCACAACTAATCTCAAGCAGGAGACAAGTGGACCTTAGACGCCTCAATAATTAGAAGAAAAGGGTCCATACCTGAATAAATTTCTTTTGGTACCTTATTGGGCGAAGGTAATTAAAATGGTGCAATTAATATTAATGATGAATGGGTATTACCTGATTGCTTATTTGGGTGCTAGCACTGCTGCTGACTAGACTTGCGACTTGCATAATAAAATAAGAATAATACAAGACAATTAGCCATTATGTATAATTAAGTGTAATTTTAATAATTATTCATATACTTAGGTTACTTATTAAATCAATTTTTCGTAGCGTTTCACTTTAAATTTGGAAAAATTAAACCCCGACAGTAACTTTATTACGAGGTGACTGATATTTGCCTATTATTTTTTTTGTAATAAGAAAGATTTGTCAATTATTAAAAAAATATTTCCAAAATCAACACATTGTCAAATTGGCCACAGTTCTGAAAGATATTTTGGGAGAATGCATGTTGTTTGTGTTATATCTTCTGCCAGATTTTCTAAAAATAAGCGAGAAATTATGTATTATTGAAATGAGTAAGTTTCCAAAATTTACTATTTTAATTTTACAAAAGAAACGAAATAATCTGTTTAGATAATGTTAATTTATTATGATAATTAGTTAATAAAAGGTACAGTGGACATTGGACGCAATCTTCTAACGTATTTAGTTACTTTTCATATAATAGCAGTTTATGACGTTGTTTGTGTAAAAATATACATAAACAATAAATTAAAGTAAGTTTAAAGGCGATACAAACGCAGTAGGTATATTAAAGTATTATCAAGCAAAAATAAGCCAAGAAAATAAAAAGTAGTAAACACTATAGGTGTGTATACCTACTGTTTAGTAAAGTATTGATTTACATGAAGAAGCAAATACTTATGTATTAATGAAAATAATATTAACAACTTTTTATTCACTCTTTGCGTTTTTAAGTAAAGCAAAAAGTATGTACAGGGTCATCCAACAACGAATAATGGCTTATTTTTTTTAGTTTTTCTGTATTTTTATTAAAACCAATATCAAAACTTTACCTCCGTGACGTTATTTTAATGCATCGCCATTATGGGGCTTATCTTTTACAGGGTATAGACGTACTAAACTCAAAGGAATACAGCTTTCTAAAAATTTGATTGCTCATATCTTAAAAACGTTTTGAGCTGATATAGACACTATATTATATTCGTGACATCATCCTTTGTTTTAAGCCAATTCGCTTTTTAAAAGGCACTTTCAGATTCTACTGTAAAACATAAATACGATATAGGTTTTAATAAAAATACAGGGAAGCTCAAAAAATAGGCCTCTGTTTAGTCCTGGTTGGATGGCCCTGTATTTCAGAAAATCTTATTCAGCAAAACCAAAACAATAATGCTTATTGTAGCTTTAGCTTTAGCAAAATTTGGCGTAAACTTTGAACATAATATAATAAATAAGCTTGATTTTATTATTTTGTGCCAAACTTAAAGAACAGTTTGTATTTTTGAGGTCATTATCCATGATAAGTGCCTGGAAATGTGGCTACTTTGGTGACAAAAAATATGTTTATATTTGATTAACAAAATGTGTAAATGATCATGATCAATGCCCAAAAAATGAGCCAAACTCACTTCTTGACTGAGCTGATCAGTACACATGGGCGGCAGGTTAGTCAGCAAAGCGTGAATATCTTCAGTTTTAAAACTTTCCATGTCGGCTTCGGCGAGGTTGGCGTCCATGTTTTTAGCCAGAGCGTCGTAGTAATTATCACCTGCCTCGTACGTTTCCGGAAGAGAAAGGATGCTGGTGTGGTGATTCGTGCCGCCATCTCTGTACCTGAAGAATTTAGAAAAAAAATATTAAAAAAAAAGAGACAGAAGACATTTTTTAAAAAAGATTTTTGACTTTGACGGGATTTGATTAATTTTTTTGTTTTTAAGATCAAAGGTCAAAAATGGATAGTATAGTCAATGCCGTAACTAGGGCGGTGCTGCAGCCCACCATGCAGGTTAAAAAAAGGTTACGTTTCCTCTTCTAATGCAAAAAAATCACATTTATATCCTTTTCTGACACAAGTTTTCCTTCTTTGGGGCTATTGTAAAGTAAGATCTTCGGTTCCTATATCACAGAAAATTAATTTTGTTTAGTAAATAGTGATAACGAATTAAAAATAAATTGATAACCGACTTTTTTAATGCCGGGATTAATTTAATAGACTGTTTTAATTGAAAACCTAATAAAATGTGCCCTTATCTTTTATTCTTTAACGTGAAAGAATGAAATTGTGTAAGATAAAAAAATAGTAATTAATTTGAATAAAGAGGGAAAGTTGGAAAATTTTGCTGTGTGTGACATAAACCCTCTAGGAACAATAAAGAATTAGGAAATATCTTGAAAACTAATAAACCTTTCTGACATAATTAATTTTTAGCTTAATAACCTGCGACCCTAACTTTATGATTCCTAAAAAAATCATCAATTTTGGCGTGGTATTCGTATAATAAGTAAACATTATTATTTAATTTCTATTAACATCAATTCTTTGTTAATAAATTAAAACTCGTTGGGTCATTTTAATAAAGTGTTATCCTCTAAAGTGGGATTGAAAACGTTTAAAGGTTTTTTTTTATTTGTATGTAACTGGAAACCAAATATCTTTATTTTGGAAAGTTGCTGTACTACAGAAAACTCGCAATGGGAACCTGATGAGCTAGTTACGGCACTGCGTATAATAATAATACCTATTTCAATGGGAAACATAAGTGGCAATTAAAATAATATCGTACCTAACTTATAATTTTGACTTCCATTGAAGCCTCAATAAAAAGTTAAAACTTAAGGCCGATCCATACATATGCATTTTTAACCGTGCATCAAAATTGCATACAATTTGAGAGTCACATTTAAGCATTTCAGCTTGAGTGAAAATTGCAGCGTTTTTCACCCTTAAAAATTGGATTTTGTCAAAATTCCCTAGAAATTTCTGTTGGTGGAATTGATTGATAAATACAACTTCGCTGATTTGGCAAAAAAATAAGCAAGACATATTTTATGTCGGTTTTCAATTTTAACCATATTATGTGGTTTTAACCGCGTTTTTCTGCTGCTTTTTGGATTTGGGGAGACAAACGGTAATGCATCCGTTATTCGACGGCACGACGATCCGAAATTGCTCTTATTGGTGGAAATATTATGGCGTCAAGTTTCACCGGAATGTTTTTAAAAATTATCCGACGTCAGACAAAGTCAAAATAATTCTACCTTTCTTCCGTATCGTGAGTTTTCTACTGGACTTTTAAGTTTTTTAGGACGTATTACATTACCAGTATACTTTCTTTGCTTATTACGATGAATACTATTTATGGCCGTATGCACTGTTAGCATAATTTCTTACTTAGTGGAACTTTTTTTGTTTGGAATTTCTTAACGTTGCCAAATGTATTGTTTCCTTAACAAAGACAACTTAATCTAAGTAGATGCGATGCATAAAAAAATATTATCTTAACTTTAAGTAGGTATGACTTTATAAAGCTGAACTTAACGTTAAAACGGAGCATACAGGCATTAATATGTATATGTCGTAGGCTGATAGTGAAATCCGTCATTTCATGAAAAGCCTAGTCATATCATGCTGCACGCTAAAAGGTATATTTGCAACTGGTTTGTTCGTTGTTCCCCAGAGCATTTTTTTCAATTTTTTTTTAAATTTAATTTAAATTTTATTTTTATAAACTAATATTAGTTGAAAAAATTGAAAAAAATGCTCTGGGGAACAACGAACAAACCAGTTGCAATATACCTTTTAGCCACGCTTAATGATATGACTAGGCGTATCATGCGGACGGATTTCACTATCAGCCTACGACATATATAAACTTCAAAGAGAAAACTGGTAAATAACGTATTGCTTCTATATGACAGTTGATAATATGATGCAGTTTAAAATAATATATTTGATAGCCATTTTCAGGTTTTATCTTTAAAACGCTAAAGAAAAATTAAAACTTTAAATTACAAGCAATTTTTGTTAACTATGTTTATTCTTTTCTTGACTTTTATTCACAAATTTTGGACGGTATTCGGATATTAAACGACGGTAACACCGTTACTGCACTTATAGAACTGTATCAAAATGAACCAATTTTGTATTCTGTCAAATTGCACCAATATTAAATCAAAAAATTACCAACAACCAAATTTCAAATTAAAAAAATCATTAATGTGGACCTATCAGGACTTTGATGCATATGCGTTAAAAAATCATAAAGTCAGCTGTTGCAACCACGAAATAAAAATGCATAGGTGCGGATCGGCCTTTCGAAACTCCAGAAATAAAATACTTTCTAAATTTTTTATTAGTTTTGGGATCCATCCTTTTAGAAGCTCATGAAAAGTAAAAGCACGTAGAGTCGTTCAAAACTGCCATCTGTGTTTTTAAATTAAAAACGTGAAAAGGAACTTTAATCCTTGTTAAGTAGGTTTTACTAAAACGCGGAATAATTGTTAGGTTATGCACTATTGGGTATATATAGTATATGCATAAAAAATATTTAAATCGCATTAGGATGGGCAAAGATAAATTCAAATTTATCTGGTTCGAAGTTTAACTACATGTCGAAAAATTGTATAAGCTCGTATATTAACAAGGCAGAAAACTGGTTTATATTGAAATAAACACGGTATTTTTAACATAAATGCCTTATTTCAGACTGTATAATATATTTTCATGCCAGACTACTAAACGTATCTTACCCATAGTCCAAAAACCACTGGTAGTCCGAGTTGTCTTGTATGAAATCCACATCTTGTGAAGAGGTTGTACTAAGACACGAGCCCCTCAGATTGCTGTTGCAATCCGAGTCGGGGCTAGCTCGAAGAACCCCCAGTTCACTCATGCCTCTACCTGAAACAATGAAGAAGTATATTTAGAGAATTTGAATAAATTATTATAAAACCTTCCAAAATTGAAATACATTAATTTAAGTATTTTTTTAAACAAATTTATTAATAAAAATCCCCTAAACTTATCAGTCCGACATTATAAGAGTCACTTAAATAATCGTCGACAACATTCCAACGACTACGTTTCAGCGCTTCTTGCAATAAAAAATGTCATTAATACAGCACAGTTGTAATCATTTAGAAAGTGATATCGACCACCTCGACTTCTTGTAAGGAATTTACTACGGCATACTCTACATGACAGCTAAGTGAATACCAACTATGTTGTTCCTATGAGTTATAAATAAATAACACAAGCTGCTGACAATACTTAAACAAAGTGACAATTTAAAAATTAGCAATTTTTAAAAAAGGGAAACCGATTGGAGGTAAAAGTTATAAGAACGATTATAAATAAATATAGGGAAAAAACCCACAGTCGTCTCCACAAATATATTAAAAAAGGTCAAATTAATGTGGTGTACATGTTTCGGTACTAGAAAGTACCATCATCAGCACCGAAGGGCCCAAGTGCCACTAATATAGAAATTAGATATAATGAGAATTAGAAAATAGATTTATAGAAATAAATATACACTAAATTATATTTGTCAATGGCATACTCAAAAAGAAATAAATAGAGTTATGATGCATTCATTAAATAGGCTTAATTTAAAAATGGCCGTTAAATACCCAACTGGCCGCGTGAAAATAACCGGAATGACATCATAAAATTTAAAATTGCTGCCAGACTAAATTAATATATCAACGGGTTTAATAAACATACATTGCCTTTGCGAGGCATACAGCATGGGCGGCAAGTTATTACATCTACCGTTTTCAGTTTTGTAAAATGAAACATGTTCTGCTTTGGGCTGTGCATGTTCTACAAAACTACAAACATAATCTGAACTAATAAAATTTCAAAAATATTTTTGAGAGCAGGATTTCTCTTAGTGCAGATCTACATACGTAAGCAGGGCCCTATTTGCCTTTATCAAAAACAAAAAGTCGGATGTTTTCGACAAATAACGTAAAACTGGTCCCAGTATATAAAGTCCATAAAAGCGCAGCTTTATTGTCAACGTCACAGCTAGTGAAACAAACGATTCTAGTAAAATGTGTTAAATATTTCTATAAAACTTTACGCGATGCAACAATAGGTAATAATTATTTTTAATAATTAGTGCCTCAAAAGTGTCGATATAATGGTTCCACAGCCTATAACATTTAATTTAAATACAATAAAAGTTGCAACTGTAAAGAGGGACTTATATGATAGTCATATTCTGTTATAATAATAAGTAGTTTATTTTATGTATCTTAAAATATTATAATTATGTAATTAAAGGTTCTCATATTTAAAAGAAAACTTGCTTGAGTTTCTCTCTCAGGATACCAAGTCAACAATTAGAATAATTATTAACACTTGCCATTACATTCTCAGTTTCATTATGATTATTAATGATTAGTCGTTATTTTTCTATTCTTCGTTGATAATAAAAATACTCGTAAGTATTCGTGCAGGGACGATCTAGTAATACAACATAAATTGAACATTTTTAGGTTGATTTTCTTCTTTTCAGCATTCTCACGATCTAGACGTTATCTGAATTTTGAATCGTATAGCTTGATGGGCATTATTTGTTTTTCGTTGAAAACTTGAAACGCGATAAGGTATTATTAATAACTATGGATGTCGGTAGTAGGTACCTACTTTCATCCGTCAATAAAATAGTTTCATTCAATTTTATTTTTTCGATTCTAAATCCATAAAGATAATGCAAATCTGCTTAGCCTATGGCTCGACTTAGCACTAGAAATCTTAAATACTGAGTATTTAATTCCAAAGGTGTTAATATAATTTTTTCCAGGGCATTGACGACTTGTCCATGTGCAGCTAGATCATTCTTTATTTTGACTCTGCGTAAACACTGCACATCATTTTTTTGTTTTTCTTCTTCTGTAGTTTTCTTTTTATTCGCCATTGTTTTAACTAACAAAAATATTACACATTAATTTGTTTTTAAGCGATATAGTGCTTTAAGTAATCTTTAGCATCAACTTCGACACTCTTTATCAACTCCGAAGCTATTATTGGGACTCGAAGTTGATTGGATCGGAGCTGATATTGTTAGATTTAGTAGCAAAGGAAAGAATATAATTAAATTAAATTCAAGATAATCGTGGGTTAAGAGTTAATTAATAATAAAAACAATTTAAAGAATAACTCGGTGTTGATAATATAAAAGCATACGCTTACCTTTAGAGAAAAAAAATTCCTTTTGAGAACACCGCAAGGCAACGCACATATTCGTTATTGCTATATTATTATGTAAATTAACTGACGGAATGCTTGCTCTACGACACAAAGACAAAAATGGAGGAATTATGTACGTCACAAAATCGTCAAATTTTATTGACTCTTCGGAGTTGACGCGAAAATGCGGTTACAGAATTTAAGGATATTCTTCTCATTTACTTTTATATTTTGTAAATCACAGCCTTACTATAAATAAATATCAACTACATACAAGTGTTTGTGTCCATGAAAAAAGATTTACTTTTGGATTTTTGATCTGTATACAAATAAACTGGTAAAAAAATAGCTGGTTACAGCATCAGAGTTGATATTTTGCCTACAAAACCCATAGAAATATGGATAAACCTAAAATTAATTATTTTTAAAAGTAGTGCGCTTAGTAGCTTTTTAAAATTTACTAATTTTAATGAAACTTGCATTTGGCTTTTACACTCAAGTGGCCAGTTTCACAAATTGTCTCCACTCTGTAGTTTACGAGCCAAACGTACTCTTGCGCCGCGCCGATAAATTTCTCAATAGTTCTCAATTGAGTCAATTTGAGCTCAAATAAAACCAAAACGGAGTGTCTTTGAAGTATTCGGCAGCCTATTATTGTAGAGTAAAAATTAATGTATTATGACGTGATTTTATAACCGCACAAGCGAAATGACTGTTTAGATGGTTTCTCTTGGTTTTATTTCTCTATGGTAACATTTACCAATATACCCCCGTTCAAAGGATGCCTTTTACAAGTAAAAATAATAAATGGTAGTATGTGTTTAACGAACTTTTATTAACGTAAAAAGTGTTAAAAAATTGTTATATACCATAAAAAGTTTTACCTGCATCCATCGAATTATTCAAATAATTTACTGTTAAGGCTTAAGTGTAAGTTGCGCCACTGTATACAGTCTATAAGTAAAATGTACCGTTTAAAATGCACTTTCATTCTTAATTGTCAGGAAAAGCAAAAACATCTATAATAAAATTGACTTTTGCGGTAGTTTTTATTTACTAAACATACCTAAACAAGCCGAATGCAATTATTGTGATTTAGCACACGTTAATCGATTTCTCTACAACTCTTATAAAACGAAAAACTGCGTACTCACTAGAGTAGTGTGCTAATTTATCGGTAAGTAAAAGAAAAAAAAAGAAAAAAATTGGAAAACTTTTATTTTGGAAAAATTTGCATAAATAAGTTAGATATGTCGATAATAGTATGCCATTAGGTGTTCTACTTCTATTGATACACTTTTTTAACTTTACTATTAGATAGATATTAGCAGGGCCGTAAAGGATTTTATTTTCACTCTTCACGTTCAAAATTCACGTTTGTATTTTCAAATGAAATAAAACAGAGCCGTAGCTTGAACAACCAAGGCACAAAAAAAGTCAAAAAATAAAATAAGTTTTGTTTTGATAACAATAACTAGTTCTGTTTTTGTTAATTTTCGTGTGGAGTCCGAAGTTCCTGCAACGTTCGTCGCTATTTCAAAAGGGGATGGGGGTGTTTAAATCTCCTAATCCCTCCCCCTCCAGGGTACGGCCCTGGGTAAGTATAGGTACAAGTCTCCAGGCAGTCGTAAAAGTTTTTGGATGAAACAAAAAGTAACAAATTTTAATTAAAAATAAAATCTCTATTCATCATCTCAGATTAACTATTTCGTTCTTATCCAAACAAAATCAAAAAACAATTGACGTAAAGTGTTTTTTAAAGGTATGTATCTGCCTAGTTAATAATAAAAAGTCATTTTGCCAAAAAATAGTAAAAAACTTTACCATCAGACCCTCCATAGTAATAAAGAATTATTTAAAATTTAAGATAGATTTTTTTCCTTTAATTGCTCCTCTGCTGGGTGGTCAGCAGCTTTTTGACCTCCTTTTAGCAATATGAGTTTTGTGTACAGTAACATCGAGGTGAAAACTTTAGACATAACTACTACCTATATCAACCAGTAAGTCGTCGGCAAAAAATTGTTAATTTTAATATGTATATATCATATGTATAGTGTATATTCTAAAAATTTAACAGCGTGTGGACTGATAAATTATATTATGCACATAACATGAATCCCTAAGTATTTCTTACCCAATGCCGATAATAAAGTTCAATGAATTTATAATAAGGTAATAAATTTTCGTCTATTGTGGCCACAAAGGGACCCATAATAAAAAAGGACAGCGATATATCCACTAAATGTTTTTTAAAACGAAAAAAAGAGAGAACACGGCCATATAAAAAAAGAATGACAAAAGGCTTTTATAGTAGTTGTTAGCTTTGCTCAAAAACCCTGAAATCGAATAATTCACTCGATTGGTTATATTTGGAACCGAATAGTTCATAATACTTGGGTTGGCGCGTTATCTTAATGTTTGGCTTGAATCTATATAAAGTTTCCTTTTAGGAATACGTATTTTTAGGTATTGAAGTTTCATAGTATTATGGTGTGATTCCAAGTTAACGACTCGACTGCCACAGACCTAATCCCTCTTTGCCACTGCTATCATTTGTAAGGAAATTCCAGTGGCGTAACTATGGGGCCTTGACCCCCCCTCCCTCTGCAAGTTATGCTTGGCCCGCACTAAGATTTCTTGAAAAATTGCTGTTTTCTCGAAAAAGTAGGGTAATTACTACCTATACATAGGTATTGAATAATAGTAGTAGTATTTACTATAAATTTAATTAGCAAATTTTACAAAATTTACCTTTTTTTGCCAAAACAACACCTAGATAACCGCTTAGACTAAAGGCATAGTTTCGTCACTGGATAATATAATGCTTTTAACCCACCGCCGATCATTGGTTTGTTAGAAGAACAAAATTTTTTACCCCAATTAAATTTGTTTTTTGGATATTGATATTTTAAAGAATATATTAGACATTTTTTTTACTGCCTATATTTTGGTTGAATTTGTTTCTTTATACTTTTTTGTAATAGCTACTTATACAAAGAATCAGAATTTTACGATATATTGCTCAATATTTTTTACATATGTTTATAATGCACCACTTGACACTTTTACAATATATAAATATGTGCATATTATTTACAAATAATGTTTATTTTTGTACCCAAAAATAAAAACTCTAACATATTATCTAATAAGAGATTTTTATAATTTTATAAAACCCTGATAAATACTAGCTAATGGTTACTGGCCTAATCTATGAAGTCCGACCATGGACATTTTACCTTTACATCAGCAAGCAATAATCACGAAAGTGGCAAATTTATGGCATTGTGCATCTAAACAAAGCCATACAGGAATAGGCAGGCGCACTGCAAAATTCAACGAATGATAATATAGACAGACAGGTCCGGGCTTTAAAATTTAAAATCTCTTATTAAACGCTTAATTCTGGGGTGCACAGATTTAAGCCCGTATTTCACGAGCCAAGTTCTTGGTCAAGAAATTGTAATAGTTGACCTACAATTTATTTTCACGTGTAAAAAGCTAAAATTTGTTCCCGAGTTCTTGCCACAACTTATTGTCGTGAAACGGGAACTTGTTTAATTTTTTTGTCCAAAATGGGGGGAAAAGGTAGTGATTTCTGGTGTTTTTAGTGGATGCCAACCTATCAGATTTTGAGGTAAGAAAATCGTTTTTAATGATTTGTTTCTAAAAATTGTTTTAAAAGAATTCGCCTTCGTGTTTTTAGCTCGAAAAGCAAGAGAACGAGTCAATTAAACATACCTTCTCAAATGGAAAATAAAAACAAACAAAACAGCAATCTTCGATGCTATTGCGAACCTAACCTCAAGCCAATATAATATTAGCTGGTAACATTTAACAGTTTGCCAAAAATTTGGGTACGTGTAAAACAACATTTTCAAGCAGAAACTCTTATAATGAAGAATTTGAAAAAGTTTCGGTACCAGTCATAGTTTATAGCACAAGTTACACAATAAACAAGTACACAAAAACTAGAAATCCAAAATATTAAACACCCACAATCAACAATAACCGAGTTCCTTTTAGTTGTACCTCCTAATGAGGAGATCCGATCCATCAGGCTCTGGTCATTAACCCGTAAGTACTACTAGCCAATTTTTGTTCCATAATTGCTACTATTTTAATTTTCTTCATAAAAATTTCCACTAATTGAAAATGAACATTTTATTTCTAAAAACAAGTTGGAATAAACAAATCTTATTTATAAAAAGTAAAAAAACAAATTAAATATAGTTTTTACATATTACACTAAAGCACTGGAGACAAATAGGTATTTTACATGTTGAACATCGATTACTAGTTTTCCGATCCTTGTTTAGGGGACATAATAATATGCCACATCTTGGTCTTTTTTTATCTCTGGAGCATTTAAATTGAATCTGGCACACACACAAACTACTGCGAGTGGCAAGGCACTGGCAAGAGAAAACATAGCTAGACGGCCGCAACCCCAACTTGTTTATTTTTACCGAATGTAGATGACTCTAATACCTCATGGGTCCCACGGACCCGATAGTTGTACTTACGGGTTAAAATATTACAATCTAGAACATGCCGGTAATGCCTCAGTCGTGCAGCATACAGGAGAGACTAATGCTGAGTGATGCTAGTGTCTCGTTTTTTTCCAAAAGGCCAAATGTTGTGGGGGAAAAATGAAAAAAGTCCTTGTATAATAGAATCATTTACAGTTGTTTTCGTTATTGCGTCGATGAAACATTGCCAACTTTATGCCATCGTGATTCCAGAACAAACAGTCAAAAATAAAAATAAAAAACAAACTCCGTTTCAGACTTTTCAGCGCCGAATTTTTAGAGGACCAATTATAAATTAGTTTCATTAAAACATGTTGATCAGGGTGAAGCGTCCTTTAAAATAGGGCATAGTTTGTTAAATTCGGTTAACGCAGACCAAGTATTTTTAATTGTTAACCTTCTTCACTCCGTTACCATGGTAACTACAAAAAAATTGTTATTACATAATTTAAATTATTAGAAGTCGTATATGAACAGTTATTAGAATTCATTGATGCCAACAAAATTTTAATTTCCTTTCAAGCTGGTTTTCGAAAAGGGTACTCCACAAAGACAGCCATTCAATGATGTGATTGAGACGTGGAAGAGAACCATTGATAAAGGGGAAAATGCTATAGCTGTATTTTTGGATTTTAAGCGAGCAGTCGAAACAATTAAGTAACAGGTAATAAAAAATATCGTAAACATATTTAAATAAAAAAATAAATAATATAGGAGTTCCTTAAGGAAGTATACTAGGTCCAATATTATTTATTTTATACATCAATGATATGCCTTTAGTTTTAGCATATAACTTGAGAAAGTTAAAAAGTATTTTTAGAGAAATTGCTTGCTTGCTTCATTTATCCAGGTATTTTAGAGAACCAAAATAATATATACCTTGTTTCCTCAAACAATGACACATTTTTGAAAAAAAGTGTCGGTCATGTGCCAATTAAGCTCGCGTCAAAACAGTTTTGTTAGTGTGTGATGGTTGATGGTGACAACATTACGTACCTACCTAGTTGTGTGGATTGTCGACAAAAATGTGTTTTTAACACTGTTTACAGTAGAGTGCATCATAGGCACTTTAAAAATATAAAGACCTACTACATTTATAAAATTATTGTTATAGCATGAATAAAAGAAAAAATAGTATCATATCATATTGCTAATTTAGGCAAACATTAATAAATTCTATTTGTAATTTGTAAATAATACTGCCGTCTTATGTAAAAACTCCAAATATGGTTTTATATCAAGGATTCAAGGAAGTTTAAACTGCATACCTACTTTTATATTTATATAACCAATGTTCAAATATAGTAATGTATGTGTAATTTCCTCGATAACTTATTTCCATACTGTTCGAGAATATATAGTTAATTTTCACTGTATGTATTATCGTATAATAATTTAACTGCTCCATTAGAAAAATTGGACATATTAACTACTCGTAATTTAACAATATGGCTGGGTCACCACACGACTGAACATAATTTCTCGTAAAACTTTAATCAAACTAAAATCCCAAGCAATAAAGACAAAAAATGCCATTTCCAGGAGAAAAAACATAGCTAAGCTAAAAGGCCTCCAAATAAAAATAATTTAATCTGCACAAGAAATAAGGAGATGTAGCAAAGATAATAGAAAACAAAAGTTTTAACGAAATTAATCATATTCTCGGTCCCAGAAAGTACATCAAAATATTTACTTTATTTCACATATTATTGTCGTTTTTACATGACAATAATTTCATACGTATTACATTTTACATGTTAATAAGTATTATGATAACTACATGTAAATGTAGTTCCAAATAGTCGGAGAGCTAGTAACACCCGTTTCATGAAGTGTTTGATGCACTTCAAAATTTTGTGTCATAGTATCTACTGGATAGATGAGCAGATAAGCAAGTGTTGGCTAGCTCTACCTAGGGACATCAGGTACTGCGTATAGGAGAAAGGTGTCCAAAAATTTTGCCCAAAAAAAGTGTTTGTTTCAGAGGCCAACAAACAGAAATCAAAATTTAAAATGATACAAAACACAAAAATTAATAAGGCAGACACTTTTGAGGGGGTTAACATTTAATAAAAACACCCCCAAGTTGTTTTTTTTAAATACAAAATGAAGTGTTTGATTCATGCTGACATTTTAACAGTGTCTCAATAATAATAAAAAATAATTACAAAAAGGCAGACACTTTTTTGGGGGTTTACAGGGTGTTAACATTTTAATTAAAAAAATATTTTTTCATTGCCATTTTCAAACCACTCTAGATATTTTTATGAAATTTGGTACACGTCTTTTGAGCATCGAAAGGCACTTTTTGGTGTAAAATAATTTTTTAAAATTTTAGCAGTGGCGTCCGTGCGGGGCTTGCATTTAATATTTTTGAAGAAAAAAATTATGCGCCACTGCTTTTTCTTTAAATAAAAATTATTTTTGAAATTCCCGTCTAATTTACAGCAAATTCGGTCTCTTGACTTATTTTCTTACGGTGCACCGTTTTCGAGTAAAAAATAAAAATCATTTTAATGCACATTCCTGGAAACACATAACCCATTTAATTAACAAAGGTAAGTAGGTTTAACAACAGTTTAGAACATTTAGGTTTTAATAATTCTCGTACTAAAGAAGTCTGGCTTCATTTCCATTTCCAAGACCATAGATAAAATGCATCTCAGCCATTTCAGAATTCGTAAAAATTGCCATGGTAAAACAATACTGTAACGAATATCTAAAACACTTTTGAACCTTACAAACTCTAATTTGTACTTAACTTACGATTTAAAAATTAAAATGGCACGTGTCAGAAATAATAAAAACAAAAATTATCCAAACAACGCCATAGCCTACTAGGCCATTTTCAAAGAAATAGGTTTCGTTTACGTAATTAAATAAATCGTTTTTAAATGAAATAGAAGAACACCCGGAGACCAGCACTAAAAAAAAACGCTTCCTTTCCGAAGTACAGGGTGTTAATGGTAATTAAATGGGTTATGTGTTTCCAGGAATGTGCATTAAAATGATTTTTATTTTTTACTCGAAAACGGTGCACCGTAAGAAAATAAGTCAACCGAATTTGCTCTAAATAAGACGAGAATTTAAAAAATAATTTTTATTTAAAGAAAAAGCAGTGGCGCACTATTGTTTTTTCAAAAATATTAAATGCAAGCCCCGCACGGACGCCACTGCTAAAATTTAAAAAAATTATTTTACACCAAAAAATGCCTTTCGATGCTCAAAAGACGTGTACCAAATTTCATAAAAATATCTAGAGTGGTTTGAAAATGGCAATGAAAAAATATTTTTTTTAATTAAAATGTTGACACCCTGTAAACCTCAAAAAAAGTGTCTGCCTTTTTGTAATTATTTTTTATTATATGTAATTATGACACTGTTAAAATGTCAGCGTGAATCAAACACTTCATTTTGTATTTTTAAAAAAACAACTTGGGGGTGTTTTTATTAAATGTTATTCCACTCAAAAGTGTCTGCCTTATTCATTTTTGTGTTTTGTGTCATTTTAAATTTTGATTTCTGTTTGTTGGCCTCTGAAACAAACATTTTTTTTGGGCAAAATTTTTGGACATCTTTCTCGTATACGCAGTACCTGGTGTCCTCAGGTAGGGCTAGCCAACACTTGCTTACCTGCTCATCTATCCAGTAGATACTATGACACCAAATTTTGAAGTGCATCAAACACTTCATGAAACGGGTGTTACTAGCTCTTGGACTAAAAGGCAGTAGAGACAGTTCATAAAAATATTGATATACGACCTACATTTTTTAACAAATTCAATATATAAAAAACAACTGGCTTTCCGCACACAAATGAATATTGAATTATCATCACTATCAATTAAATTTTGACAATGCGATAAAAGTAAAGTATTAATATTTTTTTTAAACCTAAAATCTGCTTAATATCTCTATCCTTTTCTACACATCCCTTACCTTTTAGCTGTCTCGAGCGTCTGCGGCAAAAATAATTATCTGGCACAGCCCTTAGTTCGAAGGGTGGCAACCCTTCCAAGGGTTGGTGTCTTCTCATCATTAAATACATGCTTACACAATTTAATATCACTAAAAGGACTATTTTTAACTATACATAGGGATGTTATAATAAAACTACGAAGTTGTTAGAAGGTCACTAAGGTTATGTTATTTTTGACACAATTACGAAAACATAATTTTTTATCATTGGCACATAAACACTATAAGGTTGAAGTTCCCCAGTATTAGAAATTTTTACTTTGCACATTGTATTTTTAGTAACTAAGGCATTTTTAGTTAAAAGTTCACTATGTTGTTAGCACCATACACCATGTTAGTCACCATATTTTCTAGGTAAATTAGGGCTATCTTCTGGGAACACATTATGTAAAGAACTTTACAAAATTAGTTTTACATTTACATATAACTTATGTAGTTACCTACGTTAGTCATTGACCTGCATCATACTATCTGGACAACAATAACTACTACAGTTGTAAAAAAGGATCTGCCAAGAAAGTAATAGAATAGTGTACCTTATGGTTTTTACCAAGAACTGTAAATATTCCAATGATATCACTGTACAATTTTGATCTAAACCAGGTAAAAGGTACCTATCTTAAAGTGCATCACCTGATAACACTATCTTTTGTTAATATAAAAGTAGGTAGGTAAATATTACATGTCACATTGTAAATTTTGATAAATTATATGATTCGTTGAGATATAAATTTACTTTTTGAAATAAAGGGTGCATTTGATTGTCCAGTTAAACCGTTTCTATTGGGGACTCTGGACGATCAGTTTTACTGCCAGTAAGTGCTTAATAAAACAGTGACTTAATAGTAACTTTAACTAACTAACTATTACTGACTTGATATTTTTCGTGTGGGGTGCCCCTTATTCTTCTATACCTACATACTTAAATAACTAAAAAATGTGTAAAAAAAATCAAACCACGTACGACATCAATTTCTAAATATTTAAGAAATAGTGAAAGTATTTAAAATATTTAAACAGCTTCCATTCAATGTAAACAGTCGCACCTGAAATAGATGTCGAACGTTTTTATATAATCTTACATATAAATATCCTCCATATTTTCACAAAGGATGTTTAGTTTTTTCATAATGCCATTTAACTATAAATTTTTCTTTAATTACCTATAACGAATTATTATTAGGCAACAAGCTGTGTCAAACAAGATGTTTTTACAAAATAGGCATATTTAATTTTTGTTATCTGAATGTAATATTTTAGTTTTAAAAGCATTGCATTGGAGTGTTGTAAATATGTAAACGTATTGTATATTTTATTATTAAATTCTGGGTAAACGTGATGATGAAAAGATAAAGGTAATTCTCAAGTATTTTTAAATATTTACGTGTATATCACAGAAATATCTTGCACCCGGTTAAAACACAAAAGTCTACTGCATTTTTACATTTTGCTTATTTCAGGGGTTTAGCTTCAGTTTGTTATTTTTAATAAATGGAATAACCACCGGCCCTGTTGCTTAAAAACGTTTTAATTAAGGATAAGTAAGACAATTTTATTATACTTAAAGTCGCAGTATTGTGAGGAGGTTTAGAAACTCCCGATTCTTCCCCCTAACACTTTGACCACCTGCATCTTCTCTGAACCTTTCCGAACATATTATAAAGGTCATGATGTCCTTTCGCAGCCTTCCAGGTTCCAGGCAAGAGTGATAGCCTTCTGTCGTTGGAGAATCGCCGATAAAACTTGATGCCTGTCTCCCTCACCACAGGCACCCACCAGGCAGGGCAGCAGTGTCAATTATTGTAAGCAGGATAAATCATTAGTGTGAGTGGATGTATTGTAAATGTATACTACCTACGAATAAAAGTGTATGTACGTTTGCCAAAATGTTGATCTTGATTTATATTAAATGTCACGGACGGATTACAAAACCCAAATGAATTTGACTCCTGAGAATATCCAAACAACATTATTATTATTATTATTAGTGCATAAAATAACTTGGTACATGATTTCCTCTCTTTCTCAAACTGTTATATCATATAAGTTGTGTTTTTTCTGTCAAACTTTTTATAAACGAAACTAGGATACCTACTACTTACATAACAATTAAACCAGAAACAACAAGGTTATCTGATTTTAGGTTTCATGAAATCAAGCTTCTAAATTTGACGCATTGCCGAATGAACCGAAACCTTTGCCGAAAACGTTCTTAGTTAACTTACATTACTTTTTTGGACGATATTATACCTATATACAAGTTTGTCAGATATCCCAATTTCATGCCTATAATTTGGGTGTGTCTCCGATTAAACCTGCAGAGTGTAACTGTGCCTGTGCACTCATCTGTTTAAAAACATATAATGTAAAGTAGGTTCTGTAGTTTTTACTGCATGAGTCATCTCTTTACACGCAACGGGCGACAGATAAATAAAAACATGTGTAATAATTTAAATCATATTATGAACTTTGACTAATTAGGACAACTTATTTCTGTTTATAATATTATACATACGATTTGTATAGGTACCTAACATAAATATTTTTGCAAAATATTTTTATAGCCAACATTTGTATAACAATACCTAATAAAAAATAATTACGATTTACCAATTAATAGCAACAAATCGGTTTGAGCTGGAATTTTAATTTTTTTTTCCCGAAATTACTAATTCTATAAAAAGCACACATTAATATGAATAAACAAATTGCCATTGTGGTACGTTTTTAATAAAACGTTTTTATTGGCGTGCAGGTGAATTTTACTTCCATGAATGTTACAATAATTAGGAATCTCCAAAACGGGTTCAGCTGCAAACATGTAAACAAAATGCTAAGAACACGTTTTGTCACCCACCATTTTAATGTGGTTTCTAAATAAAGCAAGAAAATAAAAAACAGCTGGGCTGACAGAGGACGAAAAAATTTAAATGGATTGCTCGAAGAATAAGAATTTGTGAAACATGCAAAATAAAATTGTGGGTAGTAGTACCATAAAAATACTGTTGTAGAAACCAAATGAGGATCAAGCATGGATCGATCGCCGTAGGTCTTTGGTAAGACGAATATTAAACCCCTACAATTAATAAACTCGCAATTTTATGTTCTAGAGTTCTCTGCAGTATGATTCTATTTTTTCTAAACTTTGAACCTACAATTAAACTTCACTGTAGGAATTTTTCCTTGTTTTTCAATAATTTTTTTGAATTATCTATATAAGGTGATATTAAACATATTTTATTTGCAAATATGTTACCATCTATTCAAGTTTTTGAAAATATATTTAATACCAACAAAATAGACAAAAATCTGATACGTCTTAAACTTCATGCTCCATTTCATACAATCTCCTCTCCACATAAAACATATAACCTAGTTTAAAAAGACCCCAGAGAAAATACATAAAACAGCTTCCAACCCACATCTTGAACACTCTTTATGATTGGGTTTAATATTAAATTTCCAATTTTTATATTCGGGACGAAAATATTTCTTATAGGTTCAAGCAATATTGTGTTTGTAAACATCAGTATAAAAAAATATTCAAGGCACTTGAATACAATAGGGTTCGTAAAAAAACGATGTTTGTTTATTTGGAAACGTTTACCTAAAAAAATGTCTATAGGCCCCCATAAATGAACGACATTTTAGATGACGTATCGAACATACAAAGGTACTTAGACCTTTTCAGTATACCTGGAACAGAGTCCGTTTTTCTTAATGGAAAAGTTACCTCCAATATAACCGGTAGGATTATCCAGAAAGTAATGAAGCAAGATGGCGCAGCCATTAGGACGTCCACTTTCATTACCCAGGATGTTTCAGGTTACAGAGAAAAAGTTAATGTCGGTGAGGCGTGGGGGAACAAAAAGACGAATTTTTAGGAATGATGGATATATGCGTGTAAAGATTAGAGCAATATTAGTGTTACACTTTCTAAAAAATATGTTTTTGGAAAGTAAATGATAGGTACTTAACAATGCTTTATTTATATCATACCTACAATGAAAAATATAGTATTTTACGAGACGAGAAATATCGCACTTTCAAAAAAACCCTCGTCTCAACATAATTTTTTCCAAATCATCATCTCGCAAGATGTTTTCTCATCTCGCGAGAGTCTCGCAATTTCTCGTCCTCGCAATACGACGTCATAAAAAATTCTGCTAAATTTGCGTATAAACGCGTTTGGTTATATAGGTTAATAATTTTTTGATGATTTAGGCCGCCGGATATTTTTCACAATTTTTAGGAGTAGACAGGGTAGGATCCTTCCAAAAGATTTCCTTAAAAGATGGACCCCAAGCCCGATGACGCTACCGTAAACATTTCGACATTATGTTGTAACACTGGTCAAAATTTAAAAATAAACAAATTTACACGGTTTTTTAAATCAATAACCACATATAAGTATATAGCTAATTTTTAATTAGATCGATGATAATAATAAGTCGATATTTTTCACCGGTGCACTACGCACGTGCCACTGATTGATAATAATCCGTCTATGCGTTCTATTCGGAGGTGGAAACAGTCCAGCATCACCTATCAGTGAACATGAAATAGAAAAAGAGCGAATTTAAAACCCAATCAGGTAGAAAGAGAACATAGTAAGCTTCTATTTTCAAAGCACATTTCAGTAAAACAGTCGAATGGCTTTATAGTTTGGGCTAATTGGCGATGGTAAAAATAGCCAGCTTATTAATATAGGGATATTTAAAATGTTATTAACGAAATGTTAATTAAATAGAGAGTTTATAAATCGATGTGTACCGCAGCGCTTTCAACCAGTCCAGTATATAACAGCCATCCCTAATATTATTGACTGTATAAATAGTGAAAATGAAGGTATTGTATTTTAAAATAATCATGAAGCAAACAAAACTTGCAGTGTTCCAAGGTACAAATCAAATTACCAAAGCGATTCCCAGAGACAACTGGACACCACCAAAATAGTATATAGTTTACTCCCTACATTTTGCTAAAAGTGGCTTAATATTATTATATTATATTATTAGGTTAAGCTAGGAGGTTCTGCCTCAACTTCGCCTTTTGTAACTTATTTACAATAAAGTCTTTTATTATTATTATTATTATTATTATTATTATTATTATTATTATTATTATTATTATTATTATTATTATTATTATTATTATTATTATTATTATTAGCTATACTTAATTCTTTATTATCAAATGATTTTCTGTATTAAGAATTTGACAAAACTATAGACTCTGTTTGTCCGTAACCGACTTCTTTGAACCCGATTTTGACCCAATTTAAACGGTCAGATTTAATTAAAATTTTGTAGACTTATCAAGAACCGCTGACAATACAATAATCTATACGCGAAAAATTCTCCTGTCAAATTTTGACAGCTGTCAGATATAAAACGAAGAAGCGATTTTGACAAAATAAATTATGGGGTCGTATAGTATTCGATGCGGAGACTTCGGGAAAAATAAGCAAAAAATTCTCCTGTCAAAATTTGACAGCTGTCAATATGTCAAATCGTTTAAAAATAATTATATTAATGAAAAAACCATAAGGTCGTATGTAATATTGACGGGGGAAAGTTGAAAAAATACGCAAAAAATTCTCTTGTCAAAAGTTCACACCTGTCAATATGTCAGAATTATTACAATAACCGATAGTAATTAAACAAATGTGGGGTCGTATAGATATTGTCGCTAAGAATGGAGAAAAATTTTTAAAAAATTCTACCTACCTAAAATTTTGACAAATTTTTTTTTTTAATTTTGAAAATTTTTGTCGTTTGTTCGGGTTTGTATGTATGTTTGTTTGTAAGCGACTTCTTTGAACCCGATTTTGACCCACTTTAAACGGTCAGATTGAATTTAAATTTTGTAGACTTATCAAGAACCGCTGACAATACAATAATCTACTAATATAATACTCAATCTACTCAAAAACATTTTTTCTTAACAATAACTTAAACTAAAAAATGAAAAATAAATATAGTTTAAAAAAACTAAAAAACACGCTTTATAATCAAACTAAAAAGCGGAAAATAAATATAGTTTAAAATAATTCTTGAAATTCTTAATATAGGCAGAAAATAACAATGAACGATAAACAATAGTATTATTGTGAAAAAAGCGTGGGTTGCCTTGTGCTATATTTTTCGTATATCGAGCACCCCACGCCTTTTTCACAATAATACTAATGTTTATCGTTCATTATTATTTTCCGCCTATATAAAGAATTTCAAGAATTATTTTAAACTATATTTATTTTCCGCTTTTTAGTTTGATTAATTATTAAAGCGTTTTTTTTAGTTTTTTCAAACTATATTTATTTCTAATGCTTATTGGTAATAAATGCTATAAAGCTAGCTTTTTTATCGTTTAATACTAGAGGGATTCTTTTAAAAATTTATCACAAATCATAATCAAAATCTTAAGATTTCGCGAGATTTCTCGTTATCGCATATTTTTGTCTCGTATCTAGTGGAAAAGGCGAGAGTGAAACACTAGAAAAATATTGGTTTGAAACCGATTACGACTTTTTAAAATGACGGTTGTTTTCTAAAAGTTTACCAGGTACGTATTGTTTAAGGGTCTTCAAAATCTTTAAAAGGTCATACATACTGGCACTTTACTTCTGCTCGTGTTGCTTATCTATGGAAGGTTTATTTTTAAAAAAACATACATTAAGTACCTAGTTGTAAATGTATGTATCATCCAACTTAATTTGGCAAACTTATTTTCCTAGAATTGTGTTTGGTTTGTTCGGTCACGGTCATTATACATCAAGCAATATTATTTTTGGCATCAGGATCCGAAAATTTCACTTTTGTTTTTATCCCGGTAATTTAATTTATTGGAGATAATAATATAAATTTCGTTGGGAAATAAAAAAAAAGCCAGACAATAATAATTCGCAATATCAAATTCCGTTGACCTGTTTGAATGAATGCGTATTTTGGTCGAAATTATAACGTTTAAACGATATATTGTATTATACCGTGCGAGCAAAAATTATTTGCATCAATGCTTGGATTAAAAAACGTAGGGCTTGGTTTAGATCACAATGATATGTGGACGATATATCTAACCAAATCTATGTTAATATTTTGTCAAATTCATATTATGACATGATATGCTAAACTAATGAGTAATAAAATAAGTAGACAAATACAAATTAATTTTTGTCGTTTACAAAATTAGCAAAATAAGAATATACCCAAAGAAGAAGAAAAATAATTAAATAAATTGCTGAAATTGGCCATTGATCTTCCCACTTCTTGGGACAGGCGTCTTATATAATTTGTTGGCGTATTTTGCATTATTTCACGAACGTTTGCAACAAGTTCTTCTGTTCTTACAGATGGTCTTCCTGCTCCTTTTTTGTATTGTATAGAACCTGTTTCCCTAAACACAGCCACGGTTGTTTTCAGGCAATGATAAAAATCCCCAGCAATAAAAGCAACGTTAGGAAAATGCTCGTGAAAATCGTCCATGCACAAACCCGGATTGTATTGCCACTCCCCACTTACTCTAACCCCGTTTCGAAAATACGCCTTGACAATGAATGTTTTGTGCTGTTCCGTAAAGCCCATTGTGTGAATTGTTCAAGAAAATGGAAAAATTAGCGATGAATCAAATTACTTGTAACAACTGTCAAAGATGACGGAATAACTGATTGATTGTTAATTCAGGTAGTTACTGACACCCAACAGGTATTAAGCTCTACGGCTAAGCATTACGTCCTTAGATTCAAGGCCCTCTTTGATGCAAATAATTTTTGCTCGCACGGGAGCAGCAGCCTGTGGAAACTTGGTCAAATTGTTGTTCTTCTTAAAACTAATTAAGTATGCTTTAATTTTAAAATAACGGCGTTCCAGTTTCTTATTTAATAGGTTCAGTCAATCCAAATTATATTAAATGGCTTCGTAGCATTGTTAAACATATTATTATAATACCTATGTAGGTACAAGACATCAATATATTTTTTGATTTATAGTTAAAATTAGCTTTTATAATTCGTATAGTGGGCGGCTAATAAAAGTTTGCTGTAATCATTTCACTTCAGGTCGAGAATCTTATAATTTAACTGGTTTTGTTTTGTTTTACAAAAGAACTTTGGCGCCATCGCCGTTGGTTGTTTCATAATACAAAGCTCCTTGGCATTTCAGAGGTAATGCTTTTATTGAGCCTAATGAATAAAAATGTAGCGATTGCTTTTTCTGATAAAATCGAAGTTATTTCTTGAAAGCCAATGAATAAAAACTAAAGTAATGGCTTTTGCGTCTAGCGATCGCTTAGAAGTGCAGGAATTGCTTCTAGTCAATGCTTTTTCTTAAAAAAATAGAAGCAATTGCTATCGTTTGCTTAAAATGTGATAAATAAATTAAGGAATTGCTTTTTCTAGTGCAGCGATCGCTTTTAACTTTTTAAGGTAGGTCGACCCCTGCATCATTTGCTTGGTAGCAGTCAACTTTAGTTCTCCGTGGCATACACGTGCGTTGCTCTTAATTTGTGTCTTCAATTATGGCTGAATATATAAACGTCCGTAAAAGAAAAATCTACAGTGTACGCAAAAATTGCAGATATATGATGATTTCAGAACGTTATATCGATTTGACTGCGAAAATGTTGAGTAGTTGGCAAATTATATTTTGACTGATACTGGTAAAAGGCGAGGGGGTACACTGTCGCCTTTAAATAAGATTAAAGTCTTTCTGCGGAAATTGTCGGATCCGGGCTTCCAAAATTCTGTAGGTGAAGAACTCGGTGTTCACCAAACTACTGTCTGTAAGATATACACTTCTGTAATGGATGCAGTTTTGGGGAAGGCCAATATTTTTCTTAAATTTCCTACAAGTGCTGAAGCTGTTGTGGAAGCTAAGCGGTTGTGGTCAGAGAGATTTATTTATGTTCCTTCAATTTGTAAACGAATATCAATTGCTTGTCTTTAATTTCTTCATCACTGCTATCACTTTCCTCATTTTCACTGAAATCTGCCATATCACAAATATAAGTTTCCTATTTTCCACAAAAACGTAACAGATTACTATTGTACTAAATAAATAGACCAACGTTGTTGTATTTACGTCAACTCTTTTGCAAATTAGGCACCAAACTAAACATGAAATCTATAATCTGAACAAGTGGATAAGCCACGCCTGAACTTGTGTTGAATAAGCATTTGCTACAAAGGTCTAAGAAAAACAGCAATAGCTTCAAAATTTTATTCATATCCAGATCTAGCAATCGCTTTTACTTATAGCATTTGCTAGTCAAGCAATTGCTTTTACTAAAAAGTAATTGCTGCAAGAAATTGCTTAATTTTTATGCATTAGGCTCATTGGCTTATTTTAAGCGTACCTATACACTTATACTTATATTTATTTTTAGGATATTTTTCTATACTAGGAAATTAAATTTTCTTTGTTTTTATGCAAGAGTTTATAAGTTATCAATTTTTCATTTAGAAAAGTTACTTGTCTGTTTTTTGGGGCCCGAATTATAATGGCCCCTTTGATCGCATCAAAGATCTTTGTTTACTTGACTTGGGATCATAAAACACGTTATTTTGTTCTTGTTACTATTATTCCATTATTGGTTTACACTTTACTGCACCATATAAAAAATGTGAAAACGTATCCAACCATTTCTTATTTTATTTTGTAATCCAATCATAATCAAAAGTTGTTCATTGACCGCATTGGATAGTGTGCGTCCATCCATAGAATAAAAATGATTTATGTGTGACGTCAAATATAGGCGTATTGTATACTCATACTCTTACAATCTGAATAAATAAATAATGTTGGTTGACTGTGAGTGGCAGGGATATTAATTGAATTTTGTAGTATTGTTCTTCGATTCTAAACTATCTCCCACAGGTGGCGATTTCATTCTTAGGTTGTGTTGTAGCAACAGTTTGTATGGTACTTATAAAAATGGAGATATTATTTTATTATTTCTATTGCACTCGGCACTCACAATAGTCACAATAAACGGAGCAAAAATAAAATCCCTAAAAACTATTTTTGTCGACGTAATTCAATCTATAGAAAGACATATTTTCTGCACTTCTTTTTATATTTTTGTTTTCTATTAGTAATAAATTGGTTCGTTGAACCCGATGCATTTTCCTAATGAGAAGTGTCCTCCGTCCGAATCTAGAAAGTGTTCTCTATTTTTATTTCATTTCAGTTTCGAATTTCATAAAGTTAAAAATAATTCAAAGAAAAATTATGTGGTTTGGCTGGCTTTATTATGTCTGCGTGAAATTAAAAATTTATGGATTATAAACAGTTTAATAGAGTATTTTCATTAAAATTTATAATGCTATTACTTTCCAATCAAAAGAAAAATCAAGACACATAGGTATTTCAGGTAAGGTCAATAAATAAAAGTTATCCAAGCGACATTATTACAAAAGAAAACCGCCAAAGAAATTCCTAATTTTTTTTTAGTCCTGGTTCTAATTATAAATTATTCAGGAAAAGCTTTGTTAAAGAATTTCTTGCTGTAATGTATTTTTTTTGTGCCGCAGCCGCCTTCGGCAAAAATTTAGGAATTTTGTGAAGGATATCCATACAAAAACAGTCAATTTTAAAAATGGAAATCCTACAAATTTATATCTATTTTTGAAATTAGGAATCTCCTTAATATTATAGCTTAGACTATGACTTAGTGGATTTTTTTTCACCGCACTACTCTTATTGGCCATATTCTGGTAAAAAAAGACAAACTTTGGGTCACCAAAAAAAAGACTTCCGAATGTAAAAAAAAATTCCCTTTTAAAATTTTCTTTGCCCAAACATAATATAATAATATTAGGTTGGCATTTATGATAATATGCAACTAAATGAACTGTGTCACGAATTCATCCCACACGAAACGGAAAAACAATCGAGATAACATTCGACCACATTAAATCGAAATATAAATTAAATATCAATTAACCGAATCGAACTCATACAGGGTGGCGCACCGAAAACTTTCCACCCAGGTTTATTTTCTTGTTAATAAATAAATCAAAATTCGCTCGAACACGGGAACCTTAGTTCTCAGGGGGACATATTTTTTTGCTATTTTCATCCCCCCTGCTGGAACCCCCACGACGGGGTGGCTTCCACCCTTAAAATCTTAAATAGAAAGGGGGGTCGAGTGACACCTTATTTTAAAGGGAATTGAATTGCCTTTCAAACGCGACCTTGCTCGTTTAAATCGAGTGAATAGTTACTGAGAAATAGGGCTAAAAAAAAAAAAATTAAAAGTAATAAAATTTGTTACCGCTTGTATCAATCAAGTAAATGTTGAAAATGTCCACCTACAACCTCCATGCAATTGTAAAGGCACTGTCCAAAATGTTCGCGAACATTATGGAGCATATGGGGTGACTTTCACCCTTAAAATCTTAAATGAAAAGGAAGGTCGAGCTATAGCTTATTTCAAAAGGAATTTAATTGGCTCAAAACCACTGGCTACGGCCCTGAATTTGGTTGAGTACCTTTCGAGAAATTAAATGGTAAAAAAAATTGTGCTTAAGTGTAAATAAATTAAATGGTATAAAATACGCAAAAAAAGGATACAACCTTAACAAAAGGGATTTGGAATTTTACTTGTTCAATCGAAAAAACTCAGTTTGTTTTTGGCATCGATCAAATTCATAGTAAGAATAATAGTTATCTGTTTCACTAGGCAGAAAAGCACAAGATTTAATGCCGCGGCTAGTGTTTCATAGACGAGGCGCAGCCGAGGCTAGGAAACCAGCCAAATTTGTTCCAATTTCACGCAAAATCGTATTTTTTATATTTATGTATGTTATTTATGACATTTATTGAATTGTTGTGTTTACTTGTCATTTTAAATTTTAATTTTTAATGACACCTGACAGGCTCAAAAGGTGTATTTTTTCTGCCTAGGCATAAAAAGTCCAATTTTTCTGACTAGGCAGAAAAAATACACCTTTTGAGCCTGTCAGGTGTCATTAAAAGACCGCTTTTAATGTCATTTGGAGAAAAAAACTTATTTTGCCTTACATATCAGTGTGTTTAATAATTGATTAAAATGACGTATACTCTTTAAGAACGGGTTGAAATGATTTCACTTTCCTTTAGAAGTAACGATTGTGCTCGAGCTGCCGCCCTTGTCTTATAATGCATTGCATCTAAATGCACACTTGTCTCATACTTACGTGCTACAATTGGTGGCAACATTCCGTGAAACAGGATCAGTGATGAACAAAAAAAGGATTGTTGAAAATCCTGTAAGAAATGAAGCTGTAGAAGTTGCAGTTTTGGGTCATATTGCCATCGATCCCACACTTAGCACGAGGAAAGTGTCAGATGTATCGGGTGTTTCGCGTAGAACGGTTCAGCGTACTTTAAAAACGCATAAGTTTCATCCCTATAAAATAAAACTGGTTCATGAACTTAATGAAGATGATGACGATCGCCGTTTGCAATTTTGCGAATTAATTAGTGAAATGATCATTCGCAATCCACAATTTATTTTCAACATTTGTTTCTCCGATGAATGCACTTTTTTTCTTCACGGTACTGTCAATCGACAAAATTGCAGATATTGGTCGGATTCCAACCCTAGAATTTTTAGAGAAGTGCATACTCAACATCCTGAAAAATTAAATGTGTGGGCTGGAATTTTTGGGGACCGTATTATTGGGCCGTATTTTATACCTGGAAATTTAACAGATGAAATTTACCTGAACCTGTTAGAAACCACTATTAACCCTGCTTTAACGAATGCCATACGTTATCGGCCCGAAAATATTTACTATCAGCAAGACGGAGCACCCCCGCATTATGCGTTCGATGTTCGACAGTTTCTGGATAAAAATTTTCCTGGAAAATGGATTGGAAGAAGAGGTTCTATTGAATGGCCTGCAAGATCGCCTGATTTGACTCCACTGGACTTTTTTTGTGGGGACATTTAAAGTCTAAAATTTATGCAACCCAACCGAATTCTTTGGAAGACTTGCGACAACGAATAGTGTACGAGTGCCGACAAATAACTCCCGCAATGCTCCATAATGTTCGCGAACATTTTGAACAGTGCCTTTACAATTGCATGGAGGTTGGAGGTGGACATTTTCAACATTTACTTGATTGAACAAGCGGTAACAAATTTTATTATTTTTAATTTTTTTTTCTTTTTAGCCCTATTTCTCAGTAACTATTTACTCGATTTAAACAAGCAAGGTCGCGTTTGAAAGGCAATTCAATTCCCTTTAAAATAAGATGTCACTCGACCCCCCTTTCCATTTAAGATTTTAAGGGTGGAAGCCACCCCGTCGTGGGGGTTCCAGCAGGGGGATGAAAATAGCAAAAAAATATGACCCCCTGAGAACTAAGGTTCCTGTGTTCGAGCGAATTTTGATTTATTTATTAACAAGTAAATAAACCTGGGTGGAAAGTTTTCGGTGCGCCACCCTGTATATACATATCAAAATATGATGTATGTGGCCTTTAAAATGTCCATGTCAGTGAAAACATATTTTATATTTTGCATACTAGGACTAGACTAGATAGTTCTGAATTGCAAATTTTAGTAATATTACCTAGTTAATTAAATAAGTTGCAACAATTTTTGTCTACTAATAATATCAGATTTATATTTCCGCATGAATTTCTTGAAAATGGACTAGAACCAATAAATATTAGTAGAAATAATAATTTTCTTTTTAAGCTTATTTTTCTATAAGGAAAAGTTGATCTTTTAAAATTAAAAAGCGTGCGGTTATATAGGCCTTTTAATTATTTCCATTACGAAAGAACTCGAGAGAACCTGTACTTATGCATGCAATTTTTGGCAATCTTGAAAAAAAACATTTGGAATTTTCCCAAATTAATATAATGTTCAACTTCCATGGAAGTACATACAATATGCTTAAAGTTAATTATATAATCCATATAAATAACCTTAAAGCTGACCACGTCACTGGAATTTCACGACTGGCCTATCGTTTTCCAAGAAAGGGGAGGCAATTCGCATTGGGAAATCGATTTCCACCCTGCGGTCGTCATGGCTACACCTCAGATGTTCAATTCGTCTGTTTTTGTTTTCCGCTTTGCCGGTTCACGTTTATTTACTCCACGTGACAACACGTGACTATTTTGAATCCACCATTTAAATTTTATAGTAAGGTTATTGTTCAACTCAATTTGACTTGTTTATAAGAAAGTGAAGTCAGTTTTATTTAAAGAAGATACCTACCTACCTAGTCTTGGTTAAAATAATACAAATACATAAATGTTACCAGGTGCAAAACTATAGCTATGATTTTTTCTGGAAGGTTCAAGCCCTAACAGAAAACCCGTAAAAAATGCGCCGCAGGGAAAAATTGAAAGTCTACTAATTTTTCCACACTACAATAATAAAACATCTTTGCATGCCCATTGCCCATGAAAGGAGGGTAAATAAGATATATTTAGATATACAATTATTTTTTGGAAATACTGTAGGGGAACCTTATTTTTTAGATGTGACAGAAGTAAATTCATCTAAAAGTTCCAATAGCTTGAAGTCAAAAAGGAAGTAGATACAGATAAAATGGTTCATTGCCTATGTTCATATATTAAATTAGTTGATATCAGAAGCTCAGCCTAACTTATAATGTTAGAGCACCGAATATTATATAGCTACGAGCTATATATTCGGTGGTTGTAGGCAGGAGAATCACAAATAAGAAAATACCTCGGAAAATACAAAAACAAAATACCCCAACGAACAAAAAAACATCTTTTTCCTGGGGTACCTATTTGGTATTAGAAAAAAAAATTTTGGCATGTTGTCGGTTATCTCTTGCAATAATAAAAATTAAAAACAGAAATTTTATTGGGGGGCGGGCGGCGTCGAGAAGGTTTTTATTACAGGAAGTTAGCTACATCGTCTGTATATTGTCTGTATACTCTGTTAAGGTACAATGTTGTTAGTATAAAATGTTTAGGACTGGTGAATTTATAAATCCTATTGGAAATGGATCAGGGCCTAGCTCCTGTCATAAAATAATAACTGTCACTGAATAAGGAGCGGTTCACGACTTGCCGAGATATTTTTTCATCTTCCAATAAGTCTTGTACCATTAACATTTTATAAGGACGCATTTGACATGATTTCACTAACTTAAATGCGTCGTATGGATTATGTTATTTTCTCTTGGAAGTTGCCGAACTGAAGTAATAGTATCTTCTGGAAGAGCAAGTAAAACGTTTAATTGCGTGTCTTCATCTATTACTCCAGGCTGCCTTATTCTTGGTATGTCCCGGACGTGGCCCACTTTACGATAACGTCTATTAATTTTGCTGATGGTGCCTTGGGAAATTTGTGGTAGATCGGGGTGTGTTTTGCGAAATAAAGCTGCTACTTCTGCTTGAGTACGCGATCTGTCGCCAAAGCCAATTATATAATAATTAAAATTTCGATTTTGTGTGATTTAGTTAAATAACCCATTTTAGTATAACAAAATTACTTGTTACCATAAAGTAGGTAACGGTTTAAACAGCACAAAATACTACACATACACATACTTCTTCTAAACCGAAAATAAAATGACCTTCGGAATGCGGCATCAAGTAAACAACAGTAAACAGTCTGCGCTGGTAAAACCCAAAATGTAGTATCAATTTTTGCTAAAATGGCCATTTTTGTCTGGCTTTCTAGATTATCGAAATGCAAAAGTAAATAGTGGATCGTATTCCCTTTTCTATGCCCTTTCCAATGACTTACAACAAGTACATTTAAAAAAAGTTGGGGGGCAATTTCTACCCCAAAAAGAGGAGTAAATTTCATGAACACACGAAAAAAAAAATCCCAAACTAAAAATAAACGCAGCCGTAGTTCTGTATTTTTTTAGCAAATAAAGATGCTTCCTAATACTGAATTTATATATAATATATTTTTTTAAATGTTCAAAAACTATTTGAATAAACTTTTTATTATTATAATTCCAGTTAAAAATTCCGCCCTGTATACGATAACGCACCTTAACAGAGTATATAGCTAATTTCCTGTGACGATTTCAGCTATACTCACTTGGCTCATTTCGCATAGGATTTGTAAACTTGCGGGAGAGGGGGACTTGATCCTCTACACAATTATGGTTGCGCCAATGCATGTTACCATTATTTATTTTATTCGCATTATTTATATAAGCTTGATTTATTAAAATCTAAATGATTTTAAAAATTTTGTTTTCTAATAGGTGCAGCAAGCAGCTGTAGAATAGTGGTTAAGATAGTCTGCCTATTTAAACAAATAATTGTAATTTTTCAACAATTTTACACCAAGTTAACACTTTCTTGTGGTGCATTTTTTAAAGGCCACTTTCTTTTCGTAAATACCAACAAATTTCTAGTAAATACGATTTTACTTTATTTTTATTTTTTGTTACTCACAATCTTAGAAACATAAATTTCCATGCATAACATAATATATTCTTGTTCTTCGAACCAAAAAGCTCAGGGTGAAAAAATAATTGCTTTAAAAAAGCGACGTATTGCAGATAACACTTTAACGCCAACGACTGTTTACTGCGAGACTTCGTGACATTTCGCGAGCTGTTCCCATTTGCAGTATAAACTAATAAAAGGTCAAATGGTAACGAGGATGTGCTTTATTATTTTGAACAAATAAGTGACGTGACCTGTGCCGTAGGCTTTAAAGAATACATTTTCCTGGTTCAATTTTGGTGTTAGTCGTTAACTACAAAGAGCAGAAGGCAGGCTTTTGGGTCTTATCTTATAAATTTAACCTAAAGTAGGTACCTATTATTATTTATTAGAAAGCAAGGAAACAAGCTGTTTTAGTATAGTTTTCCGTCTTCCTGTTACCTTTTCCAACCCAACAAATTAAAGCTACAAACAGCCGAGGAAACAGCTAACATAAAAAAGTAGACAGACAAATTAAGTTGTTGAAAATTGGTTCTAACTTCAACATAAAAAAAATAATCGTTTGTCTCATTAAAAATATGATCCAATTATCCAAATGTAGGTACCTAACTAATTTTTTTAATCCATTAGGTGCCGAAAAAGGGTCCACGAGGGGCACGAGGGCCATCCCAGTCCAATAAGTACATTATTTTTGTGAATGATCGTACTAAATTGTAAATATGTATTCCAAATACAATCTTTTTAAAAATAGGTTTCTCAGCATTTTTGTTTTTGGTGCCATAATTTAAATTACTTATTTTAACAATTTTGCGAAATTTTATGCCAAATTGAACTTAATGAGAAAATAATTAACTTTTAGATTAATTAATATCTTATAAACATGCATACTCTGTCTGGCAGTAGTTGCTTTTAAACTGGGGCGTCTAGAAATTACTTGAATTTACCTATACCTAAAAATATGAAACATACAGATATGTCGGTCTTCTTTTTCTCCATCGTCTAATATAATTGGAAAACTTAAAAAATTAAACAGAAAAAGCACTCGCCCGTTTACCTTTGTTTGCTCGTTTTAACAATGTTTTTATAATTTCCCCAATAAATATTTTGGGTAACGCTTATCAAAACCAACGGCGTTTGCAATGTTTAGATTTCAGTTGAAATATAGGCCAATTACAACAGGAACTCCTTGCGCCGTTAGAGATGTAAACAAACGTATTTTATGATAAAACTGGCGATAAAAACCGTTGTTCAAACATACAACGTTAATTTTCATAATGGGTTCTTAAATTTTAAAGCGAAATAAACATAGAGGGTCTTTGGTTCTTTTCGTTAATGCTTCAGGGAAAAACAATTATTGGCAAAGTATTTCTAATCAAGTAATTAAACAACAAAACAACCGAAATTATTATAATTATTTATAATTTAGCGAGCAGGTATAGTTAGTCTGTCTAGTGCTAACTGACGTACCTAAGTTAAAACAGTTTTGCAAAAAGTCAACGCTGCGCTGCCTTATTGACTTGCTGCGAAAGAACAGACAGAATAGACATTTACCTTTAGATAAGCAAACAATAATCACGAAATTGGCAAATTTATGGCCTTGGGCATGTTAACAAGACCACACAGGAATAGGCAAGCGCACTGCAAAATTACGAATTGGAAAATATACAGGTCTGGGCTTTAACATCTTCTTTGTGTGGCCTAGACCTAGTTAGTTTAGATGTGTTTAAATTGATCATAATAAAATTAAATTACAGATCAAGAACTATCACTACTTCATACTTACTGAAAATACGAAATACCCGATATTTTACCCCTATTTGGACATAATAAAATCATACAATGGTTTTTACTAGTTTCCGTTATTGCAGCCGAGTCACTAAAGGCACAAACCCAATTCACTAAACTACACAAATACTAGAAATCCATATAATATTATTAAACACCCACAATAGCAAAGAAAACAACAAGAAATCATATGTGTGAAGTTAGCAAACGTTCATGTCATCAGCACCGTTTATGCAGCAACGAAATTTTTTTTGGGGTACATGTCAATTCAGCCTGTAGCGTTTGTAAACGAATTTTAATTTTTTTAGTGGCAAAAATTGAAGTTCGGGTTTGTTCGCTATTAAAAAAAATGTTAGTTTACAAACGCTTTTTTTCGAATTTCATATCCTGTAACTTTTTACTCCGAATTTTTGGAAATTCGTATATGGCAGGTAATTTTCCCCTTTGGGATAGTTTACTAAAGGGGATAAATCTAAATGATAGAATTTTAATCATCGCCACTATAAAATTAAAATTCGTTTACAAACGCTACAGGCGGAATTTACACGTAGGTACCCGAAAAAAATTTCGCGTCGCACGTCGCTGATAAACATTGATAACTTCGCACATATCAAGAAATCAGAGAAAACGCAAAACACAACTACAAAAATGGCGCCGAGCCGGTCCTGGAGTGTATTTTGAAGATGTCGCTAAACAAGGAAAACCTACTAACAAGAGGGTTGTGTGCATGTGACTGGTAAGCTATACGTATAAAACGCTTTTTTTCACCTATAAAACTTAACTTTTGTTTGCGCACGAGGTAAACTGTAACGGATTTAAAGGTAAATGTATATCTAGCGTTATGATAAGCGATATAATATTTCTAAAAGGATGTTGCAAAATGACCAAAATATGCAAATGAGGTGTGAACATGGTAGTGTTTTGTGGAATCAAATGCTTTCTTTATATTTCTGCCAATAAAAAATCCTTTCATATGGTAAGTATTCAAAAAGTGGCAACGTTTTTTTATTGCCTCAATACCTACTTGGTATAAATAAATTTATGTTAAATATTTACATATGAAATCCTGTGAAATGGCGAAATGCCCAATGCAATAACAAATAAAAAAATAAATGTAACATTGAATACATTGTAATATTTTCAGTGAATCACAAGCATAAATAGGCTAATGGAATGTCAGCCCTAAAGGCAGTTGCGTAACTAGGGAAGGGCCAAGGGGCCCAGTCCCCAGTGTGGTTCCCAGAGATATTTTTAAAAAAAATAGGTCAATTTTATATGTGCCGGATGCCTACTTAAACATAAAATAAATTCTATATTAAAAGTTTATAAGAATAGTTAATAACCATGGAACATGAAAGTACCGCTTCCCCTGATTTCATGAGGAATGTCTTTTGGACGAAGGCACATTTCCCCCCAGACTAAAAGCCTAGATTCGCCACTGAATGCACGAGTAAGGGGCCATGCCCCCCCTCACCCCGATCACTGGGGCTAGTGACGCCACTGTATAAAAGTGAAACCTAACCTGCATTTAGGTGCATTCAGGAGTTTTTGCAAATAGAAGAAAAGTAGGTGAATTAATTCCAATGGGAAACATTGATTGATAATATAATAAAAGCCTAAACGAAAATTATCAAATTTGCAGATGTTCTTTTTCTCATTTATTACTTAAACTTCAAGTTTTTTCTGGTTGACTATGGGGTGTGGTCCTCCAGAGCGGCACTCGCCCTAACTCTTAAGAACAAACACTAGAGACGCCCCCGCCATTCCGTTTTTTATTCAATATTTCGTTACTTCTTCGTTTTATTCAAAAATCGGTTTAATATCTATCTTTGAAGTATAATTACCTACAGTTTTACGTTAAAATAGGTTGAAATCATAAATTAAGAAAAATAAATTTACGAATAATAAACGATAAATTGATAAGAAAATTAAATGGCGAATCCGTCACTAGTGTGTTTGCTCTTAACAACATCGTGTAGTGGTAATTTTTCGTTACGTTAATTTCTAACAAAAACTCTCTATTAATTATCACTTTTATAAACCATCAATAAATAATAACTGTTGTTATTATTGGTGATTTACCGATATATTGTAACGTCAATCATATTATAGTTATAGTACAATTATTGTTGTTATAGTACCTACTAATTGCTTGCTAATTGAATATGAAAGTGAAAATTCTAAAAATAAAATAACATTATCAATAAAAATACGTACTTATTATACTTAAGTTAAATTTCCTTGTTTTTTTTTTTTTTATAATTATTGATCTTGGTTGTGACTCCGTCTCCTGTACTGAAGTGTGATTTAGGGATTTGTTAAAAAATATATCTACAATTATTTTTTATTATTCCTTTTTGTTCAGTCTTTGAAAAAATAAAACGTATACTTTAAATAAAATTTAATCCAGTTACGGTTCTGTTTTGCACGTTCTTATTTTTATTTGTTTTTTAAGATTTCATTACTGTTTTGGTGGATTTTTTGACGGATATTAGGAAATACTGTTAATATATATATACATTTATTTACTTTCAAGAATATTTTACGATGCACTATAAAATTTATTGCGAGAGAAAACCGATTAGTGAAAACCAAGTGTGATTTTGCAAAATTTAATGATAAGAAAGGCCAAAGAAGGAAATACTTTAAAAAATAACTAGAAAAAAAGTTTAAGTTTTTTTTACACCGCGCGACGGTCTCACTGCCAGATTAATTTGTGTGTAGATTCAATACCCTCATCCTTCGTCATAGCAGTCTATCCCAAAATAATTCTTCATCTGCTGTCTCTCTTTCTCTCCCTTGTGTAAATTCCAAGGGGATTAAGCTTTATTAGAAAACTGAATGACTCAGACAGGGGTCCCGTTGTGACGATGTAATAGGGGCGTGTTTTAGCCTCTCTTTATTACTTCTAGTGTTCAAAAAATATATTAAATGGGTTAACATTTTTACACCACACAATAAATAAAATACTGTAGGTATGGCACTTTTGGATCGGCGAACTTACCTAATGGTGTTCATACAAAACATTGGCAATCTTTTTGGAGTAAGCATAAACAGAATAATTTTAAAATAAATTCATCTACATTATTGTGAATGCAGTTTATAAATATTTTGCTATTCGATTTTGTAGCAACTACAGACCAAATAACATTGATAATTCTATCTTCTTATGGGTAAACACAGCTGCTGGGTTATTTAATATTACATATATACCTAAGTATATCTATCCACTTTACTTTCGCTTTTTAAAATATCATATTTTTTAACTTTCCTTTAGCTCCACAAGTCCATCAGAACAAACCCAAACACGCTGTTCATATAAATTTTTTCGGGAAATAGAGGTGTATTCTTTTCTGTATTAACAATGATACTTAGTTTAGTACTCAATCATGAACTAAAGAAAAATATTTCCTATTGACGTTTCTATTTGTCTATACCACAGACCTCTAATATATAAGAAGACCGAATTGTTTACATTTTGTCCCGATCAAAAATCGTTTTAACATAAATCAATGATGGCAAATTTTGGCTGATTGCCCTAGATCTATCGCCTGCGTTTGAAAACGAAGATTATATTAATTATTCGAGATGCGTTTATCATGTGTTAAGTAAAAATATTATACTGAATATACGTGTGCGTTTTTTAAAATTTATTTACATCAAATTATAATGGTTTAAGGAGATCAATGTGGCAACGTTGTACGGCTGTTTTACTCAATTTTACTTACATTTTACTACGCGTGACGCAGAATTTTAGGAATTTGTCAGGTTCATTCATTTTTGGATGGGCAGTTTTGTTAAGCTGGCGATTGTTACATACCGTGGTTTTCGATTAATTTTTAGTCATTTTGTGAAAATATAACTATTTAGTCCTATTGATTAGCTTACACTAATGGTTCGCTAGTGTCATATAGTGTCGTGTGAGTTAAAAAATGTATTAAAAAATATTTAATTGTAGCTTTTTGCTAAATAAAACATGTTACTACTACTACTACTACTACTACTAAAAGAATTTTTAATTTTCCAATTTTTAAAATATTTTGGGAGGGTGAATTATTTTCTATCTGTCAGAAAGGGCGATATCTTTTCCAGAGATGGCGCCGTTCTGCCTGCCCCTCCTCCCCACCCCCACCCCCACCCCCCTCCTGGCTACGGCCCTTCATTCCCCGTAGATAAGTTGTTTAAAATATATAATATATAAACTGAGATCTTCATTTAGGTAGGTACAACTAATTTCCACTGATTACGCCTCCTGTCTAGAAAAATATATGATATGACACTTTCCATTTTTATATAATTTTATGGGTACTTGCCTTGACTTTATTTCCGTTTAGCATAACAAGATCTTGAACAGTTTAATTATCACCGCCTTTCTATTACCGTCTCGTCTATCCGAGAATAAATAGAAGAAAGTCAGGAAAAGAACGGGTAAATATTTAGTCTCGTGTTTGGTTCTTCCGCAGAAAGTATATCAATTCCTTATTATGGCACTTTATAATATAGGAACCGCTTACCCAAATGTTGCCAAGATACGTTTTACAATATATCTACGTATACGTCATGCGTAGCAATATTATTGCAGTTCAAATACTTAGAGGCTTCAGTTTAGCCAAATCTTATGCATAAATTCAGTCCTGGCACCTTGCAAAATGAGTTTTTAATAGAGGCCGATTAATTGCCCGGTCATAGGTAGACATCCTCATTCTTATATTATATCGATAGACAAAAGACATCATTATCCCGATACAAATATAAAATATTTAAATCTCTGTCTAACAATGGAACATGGAACCAGCAATTCTAAAAGTTCAGTAACCAATGGCAATTCATATGCGCATAACAATATGATGCCGCTTGGCTTTTGGCATTGCAAAAATCCTACACATCATCCTGTTTGATTCAAGTTTAATGTTTTTAACAGGCGAAGAAAATATACGAAACTCTTTATGACACAAAGCTTCTGAAATGCTATTTATTCTCTTCCGTAGGTTTGTTTGTATTAAATTTATGATTCAGTGGTGTTCATTGTCCAGTTCTGTGGGAATAATACAGGATTCCAAGCGGACTCACCTATTTGCTTCAATATTAGCAATTATAATTTCTGTTTGATAGTTTTATCTAATTAATCTATTCTTTAATCTTCTATAATTAATTATGCAGCGTAAGTATTACCGTTAATTGTTTATTCACAATTAACTTCAATGCTGTATTTTTTACAAGTCCATTTAAAAAAAATCGTTACTCGTCCTTGAGGGTCTGTTCGGTGATGCAAGTTAACTATTTAGGAACATGCTAGGTTTATACTAATCTGATTAATTCAATTTCGCGGTGTTGAGAATCTCACCTTTGTAATAAAAACGCCACTATCGAGGCCACTATATATTTGTTGGGGCTATCCTCTAGCAAATCATGAATAAGTAGATGTGCGTTTATGTATCATTGTACCAGGCGCTGATCCACCACTTTTTTCATGGGGGGGGGGGGGGGGGACCGCAAAAAAGGCAATCAAAACTGTAATTATTACTTTTTTTATTGTAACATTTATTTACATTGTTGCGAGATGTGCTTATTTTTCCTATTACTTATGGAAAGTTTTAGTTTTGTTTCGACACTTTTTATAATCTCAGGGGGGGGCGCCCGGGATCCGCCACTGCCTTGTGCATTTGCATCCCACAAAGACCACGAAGAGACTATACATCAATCAAAAATAACTCGCGGCATTGTAATCAAAATCATTGTATTATTGTATCAAATAAATAATATACCTGAGTTCTTGTGGGGATAGATAGTCGCCATCACCCAGCAGTTTTACGATTAAGATAGGTACTTTTATTCTGATAAAGGAAGTAAAACATGATATATGTACTATATTTCTTTTGATCCAATTAATTTTTAGTTAAAGTTCGGTATTTTTAGATTTTGATTAATATTTTTGTCTGTTTCCATGTTCTAGAGAAAAGTACGATTATGTTATGTTGGCATCTCAACAATTCCACTAAATTCGACTTTATACATACCTTCTCTCTTACGGTCTGAAGTGACAGTCCATTAGAATATTTTGGAAAATAATGCGAATTGAATCCTGTAAATTTGTATGATAAGGTCTTCGCGGAGACCTATTCAAATAACAAAAATACAGCAAACATATATGCAACTTCCGGTTATACCGGCATTTAGTTGTATCAAACTTGCTTATTTTAAATGGAGCATCCTGTACGTATAATATATTTTTTTGTGTTCCTTTCTTCATTTCCAATAAAGTTTTATATACATAAATAAAATACTATTTTAAATAATTATTAGAAATGAAGTATATAAATATGGGGTCAGGGTATCTATCCAATAAAACTATAAAACACAAAACTCCAATGCAATACCTTCTCAGGGGTAATTAAGTGTTAGTATCTACCTTTTTTTTTTGTGGTTAGATTTACATAGTATGGTTATATAGTTACATAGTGTGTTCCCCAAATATCACCTAAACAGAAACCAAAAAAAATATGTTCTATTTACCGTGTAAAAAATTATCATTTTTCATTTGAGAATCACTTTATTTTCGCTTCAAATTTATCCAAAACACTCAGTATTAACATCCAAAACTGTCCGAAACTTAAAGTAGTTCATTTTGCGTTTTTCAGATGTTACGCAAAAACTGCACTTTTTTTTACACGGCTACCTCGACTTCTAGATCAACCCGGTGAAAATCAGCCGACTAGCTCGTAACTATTTACACACACAAACTGAGGCTATCGCGATTGGTGCTGAATATCGAAGCCGAAGGAACTCGAGAGTTTACGAATGAGACACGTGCTTTTTTCTAGAAGGGGACAAACGTTAGATTTGTATACGGGACGTCCAAATTTTAGATCCATTCAATGTTAATGTAGCCATCCCCGATTATGTTTATTTTGAGGCACGTGAGTGACATAAAAAAGGATATAATATTATCCTCAATATAGAAATATTCTATTGCGGTACTTCGCATTCCATAGTTTCTATAACAATACTGTTCCAACAAATTTTGTTTTTTTTTAGAGAATTGATTAAAAAATTATACAATTTTTCTGTATCCGATTTAAAATCTAGAGTAAGGTTACCGATATCGCACCGGCTTCAAAATCGCACTACTCTTGATTTACGGAAAACTGTTCGGCATATTTGGCATCAACTAGACATTAGTTTCAACTTCCACATCAACGTTCACTGAAGTAATGAGAACTGTTTAACCCTCATAAAATGCCCTTTTACGACAATATTTTGTTATTTTTCTTCGTTTATCGAAAAACAGGCCAAATACCCCTCTTTGGGGTACATTACCTACGCAGTATTACGTAAAAAAATTTGGATTTGTAAAATAATAAATGCAGAAAAAGAAATATGCGCAAATTTGACAAACTTTCGTTTTATGTTTTTATTAATTTATTAATTAATTTTTTTTTAACTTGAAACTGTATGTAATTGTTACCCAAAGAAGGGTATTTTGCTGATTTTTGGATAAAACGAAGAAGTAACTAAATATTGATCAAAAAACGAAATGGCGAAGGCATTACTAGTGTTTGCTCTTAGGACCATGAAATTTGGTGATCAGTTAAATAATACCAGGAGGTTCTTAAACCTTACATCACAGAATTTTGAATCGATGGTTTTCAAGAGACGAAATCGTTGGCATTGAATATCCCGAACCAATTCAGGTTTTGGAAGGAAAAATGATTTCTTTGAGAGAAGCTTTGACAAAGTTTTCTAAATTTGGAGGGCAGGGATTCAAAAAATGTTCCTGCAAAGCAAGCAAAACGCAGTGCCACACAAATAAGTGTTTTTGTTTTAAGGCTCACTTGAAATGCAATATAAATGTCATTCCAAGTGGACCGTGTATTGTATACCGTGTTCAAATCAGTAAAATAATATTACTACTTTTAAATTATGTTAGAATGTCGAAACATGTGTTGTAAGAGTTTCCCATTAATTTATTTTATGATGTTATGACAAAATAAAGTGTCCAACTTACTATTTATTTGTTTGAAATATTATACGATCAGCAACAATATAAATCGGTATTCTGTGCTTATAGTTTTCGTTTAGTTTTTCCCTTGAACCAAACTCAGTAAACTTTTTCTGGATAAAAATTTCCTGAGCTTCCTTGGCGGTAGATTAGGGTACATTTCATTAAAACTTATAAGTACGTCATATTTTAGCGATAATTTTATCATACTGTCCAAATAACATAAATAAATTCATAACAATAATCGCTTCTAAGCCAAAAATTTGACTAGTTAGGTATATAGATATCATATTATACAAAAATAAAGAGCCAATTTAGGTAGCTTTCCAAATGAGCGATAATATACAAGGTGTTATGTTTAAAAATATATACAACTTTTTATTTATTGAAATGAACTGTATTTTTAAACCACCCTGAGATAGCAACTAAGATTTGGGTGTGGAGTTGAGAGCCCCCTAGTATTATTTAACTGTCCACCAAATTTCAGGGTTCTTAGTATTTCAGAGTTAAAGAATATCAATATTTTTTTAACTCTTAACGTTTTCCGTAAAATAAATTGGAATTTAATTTAATTTTTAAAAAGGCAAGGAATAAAAAATATAGGATATAATATTAAAGAAAGATGTTAAGAAATAATAGAGGATTCAAAGATAAAATAAAATACATGGTATTCTCGGGGGAAAAACGAGTTGACAAGTGTTTTGTTTCAAACAAATTACTTGTCAACGAGTTATTTGAATTTTTTCATAGGAAAAATTATTTTTGTCCAGCTTTAGTACTCCATGTCCATAGTGACACAATATTGTAACATGGCATAAGCGATACACTGGTTATATGTCGTAGGCCGATAGTGAAATCCGTCATTTCATGAAAAGCCTATAGTCATATCATGCTGCACGCTAAAAGGTATATTGGCAACTGGTTTGTTCGTTGTTCCTCAGAGCATTTTTTTTTTTTAATTTAATTTAAATTTTATTTTTATAAAATAATATTAGTTGAAAAAATTGAAAAAAATGCTCTGGGGAACAACGAACAAACCAGTTGCAATATACCTTTTAGCCACGTTTCATGATATGACTAGGCTTTTCATGAAATGACGGATTTCACTATCAGCCTACGACATATATATTATGTAGGCATTCTATTGAAAATACCGCCGTTGCTACTAGTTTTTAGTAGAAGTGGCAGCACAGTATCGTCAAAAATATTTTAGATAAATAGAGCGTGTTCGTTTCTGTAAATGACCAAATTTTCAGATCGTTTGCCCGTTCGTCATAAACGTCTAACGTTCCATCCACCATGAATCACCCTGTATATTATAGTTGATTTGTTTTTTTTATGTATGCCAAATCGTGTTTGTGTTTTTAGCCGAAGTTTAAGTACGAACGTTAGGCAACACACAATAAGAATAAAAGGTTACTTAAATGTTTTGCTGGTTGCAGAGATGGTAGGAACACAATCGAACTTTGTACATCAGGAACTTTTTTAGTTGAATGAAAAATCAGCAACAACCGAACAGAGAAGGAGCAAGGAAAAACTGAAGTACTATATAAAATAAGTACAACAAAATGGTTCGTGCTTTATTAATTTGTACATACCTCTTCTCCTTCGATATCTTCTATATTTTCCACGGGGTCTTTGTTTTCCCTGCTGAGGGCTTTTCCCCGTGGAATATTCCACAATTTTCATCATGCAGCACAGCAGTACCACAATCATGTCTTATTTTATAACGCGGCACTTTTTAGTTTTAAGGGCATTGTGCCCCCTGTGTCTTTACAATGTCCACAAAATTTTACACTTGTGAGAAATAAGTGAGCAGATTACCTTTTGGTACGAAAATAGTTTTGTTAATGTTCGTTTTTTGCTATTGGCCAGAGCAAGTTTTAGGGGTATGTCCAAAAACACAAAACTTTTATCTTTAAATCAGTATATTGTTCTTATGAAGCAGGTTGAACGTTTTTAAAAGCATAAAATACAGTTAATATAATAATATTCTGTGAAATAAAATCGAAATTGTAGAGCTAACCAAGGTGTGATGTGTGCATGTGGAAAGCTGGATCAAACCAATCCTAGGATTTTTTAACACCATGATGATGCAATGGTTTAAAATTCTCAAATGACACCACATTGGTAATTTTCTGTTGGCGGCGGGTGACCTGACAGGTTTGATGCAGTTTTCGGATGAATTGAAATTTTTGCGAATGAAATAAGAATGCCGCATGGTTTACATAGTCCAGTAGGGGAAGTCGGGGCAAAGCGAAATGGCGGAGCAAAGTGAAAAATTCCCTTTACGCAAGGATTAACGAGTCGTGTAGCGTGAGATATAATCCTCGTATTACTGCCCTTTTCTTCAGTTGGAATGTAAATGGGGTGTATTGTATTTTCTAATGCAATATTTCAAGGTAAGAAATGTTAGAAACTATACGTTGTTTATATTTTTATTTTATTTCAACTTTTATATGCATGGAAATATTTGTTATTTGGCTAATATACTACGTAATTAGAACTTCCAATTAGTTATTTTTATATAGATTTGGGACATTTTTTCTGTGCCATTTACGTGGCGGTAAAGTAAAATATTTATATATATTTTTTAGAAAAACAAAGGAAATGGTAATTAAGAAATTACAAAAGAAAATCGAAACAGTAGGAATGGAGCGAAGAGAGGATGATTGGTACCATAACCGCTGTCAGGGAAGAGACCATGCATAACGAAGCCAGTAAAGCTTTTCGAGTTTCTTTAGCAACGTCGTTTTGCAGATGTAGAAAACCTGTAAACTGGGAATGTCAATCAACACAAAGTCTGGAAGATTTAGATCTACTTTCAAGGAAGAGCAGGAATTGGAATTAAAACAACATATTTTACACTTTCAAGATATGCATATCTACGTTATGGAAAATATATATTTAATTAATCTAGCAGTAGTAGTATGTCCTAGATCACTTTACTGTTTAGTTTTAGATTTTTAGTACATATTTTGTTGTACATACAATAATTTTATAATTAATAAAAAAATGCTTCAAATGCTATTTAAATCACTTGATGCCACATTTCACTATGCCCCATCTTTTCACTTTGTCCCGTAATTTTTTGGCAGACAGATTTTTCCTTACTTAATGCTCTAAAATTTAATTAATACTTATGTTATAGCTAATAAGGTTCCTATTATCCCTGTAAATTATTTTTAGAAGAAACTATATGAAAATTGTTTTTTTTTCTGGCACAAAAACTTAATATATTATATAGTCCTCAAAGTAAAACATATTTTCTAAGTAAACGCTTATGGATTAAGCGAAAAAATTTCCTTTTTAATTCTATGTTCGTGCTTTTACACAATATATGCTAACAATGTTAAATAGGTACTAAAAATTGTCAAAATTTTAAAGCAATTGGTTAACTGTTTAATCAAACCTTAGCTATGTCACTTTGCCCAGACTTCCCCTACCTATCTAAAACAACGTTTTAACAAGAATATATCTAAATTTTGCAGGTGTGTGTGGGTGCTCACAATTTTTTCTTACGGAAATATTTAAGATGTTTAAACCTCAACTTTACAATTCCCAAAACCCATGTAACCATACACGCACATATGGAAGCCACATGTTACAGAATTTTTCCTATTTATCAAATAAAGAATTTTAAGTGCGTTAATAATATGACATGAAATTATTCACTTTAAATTGTTACTCCCTAATATATTAATTGTAATCTTTTATGTGCCAGAAAGATAAGCAAGCATATTTTGGACGCGAGTGTGAAAGCAGACAGGCGACAGAATGCGGGCTTTTAAAAACCATAAGATAATTATTATTTTGTAAGGGTTCCTTTTATAGATTCCAAACTGTTACATCTAAACAAAGAAAGCTAAATTTAGGATAAGGGCGCTACAGAGAAATATAGAGAAACATAAAAATTAAGTGGCAGTCATTTTTCTTCCTGAGAAAATATATTATCCCCTTCAGAAAAAAGAAAGCCAAACGCAAAGAAAATGTGGTTCTAATTCCTAATTATTATTTGCCAGACAAAAAGGAGATAAAGAAACTTACAGTGCGAGGTAGGTATTATTATAGGTTTATTAAAAAAAAGGAACCTAAACCTTGATAAAAAGTAATATCGCTGAGACTACATGTAATGTAAGTTATAAATTAAATACAAAAGTCTTCGTCCATGCAGGGTTTCAGTTAAATACAAATACCGCGGCAATAATAAAGGACGAAAAAATTAAAACTACAAAAGATTTAACTATTAACACAGGTACATTAAACTTTTGGCTTCTGCATAATATGTTAATATTTTAATATTACCTATGTCGATGGACTAAATTGTGCAATAATAAGAAAAACTTTGCTAAACACTCTGTGTTGTGTATGGGTGTTGGCACCGATAAGGTTTTGGTTTTTTTAGTTTAGTGCGTTTTTGTGCAACGAAAATAATACGGCACCAACGAAGGTTGCTCAAAATAGAATCAAAAATAAAAACATTTAATTGGATGAATCATGCGTTAAATTTACTTTAAAGAGAATCCTCTCAAAATAAATTGAAAAAAAAACTCAGTTAAAGACGAAACTTACTCAACGAACAATTTTTTGCATAGATAGTTAAAAGCAACAAAGTTGTGCCATATCGGACAAGTGTGCAACTGTGTTTGTATTGGAATACACAGGTATACAAGCATAATGGATACCCTGTCGCGGGTAAATCATTTAAAAATTGTTATTATCTCAGTGTGGAATATTCTGTAGCTACTGTTCTCACTGTAAAATTAAACTTCCCTTATATAGCTAAACTTTCGATTGACTGCCAGCCAGCAGCTTTACTTGAGGCAAATTCTTAATAGTTTCCTACCCAGTTTATCCATTATGCTTGGATCACTGTGTATTCCAATACAAAAGACAGTTGTCCGATACTTAGTTGCTTTTAATCGTTTTCGCGGACACAATAATTATCTCCTATTATAAATATAGTGTAAAAGGACAGCGCAATTCGTTCCAAACACTACTGATAAGAGAAATCTAATAATTTGATTTTTTACTTTTAGATTTACCTACATAATGTAGAGCTAGGTATTCAAGTTCTTTAGGCAAATATGCTTTAATTATTAAAAGGTTTTCATGCTTCAAAAATTCTGAACGAAAGTTAACTCATTCATTCATTTACGACCAGATCCGCAAGGCAATAAACATATTTTTTTAAAACTCTACTGTATATACTGTAATTAATAGTTATTATTATCAACTTATAACAATATTCTTTCATGTTATCTCTAATCCTTTAGTTGTTATCTTTTAATTTTTTGAGTTTAGTACAGATAAAACCATTAACCATTGTTACTTCCTGCAACTCACGACAAAATGGCCGCAAATGACGCTAGGCGCCAAAATACGACGTCATCGCTTACGAAAAAACGCTTGTTTGAAAAAATGACCTGCAAACACAGTTCTGCACTTAAAAAAGTCTCTTTAGAGTCCCGTTTTTCAATTAAAAATCAGTTTTTTTGATTAAACAATCAACTTTTTATAAGGAAATCTTTAAATATCACTCAATTAGGCCACGGGTAATCACAACATCACAAATCAAACATGGCGGATACGACTTAAGTCTACTACTGAATGTATAAGGCGCGTATGCACTTCTGGCATCCGTCCAGAGTCCAGAATAGTAGTACGGATGAAGCTACGACATACGGTTAATGGGATAAGATTGGATACGGAGCGAAGTGTGTTTGTTTTTGTGGAAGTTAATAATAGTAAGTTGAGTTGAGCCTATCGAGTCGAGTTGATAGGATCGGGGGGCGATTTAAATGGTATAGTTACATCGTATATATACAGTATGTCTCCGTAAGTGTGCATCATATGGAAAACTTTTTTATTATTCATTTTACGAAAAAAAGTTATTCCTCATAAAAAGCTCTGCATGGTCTAAAACCTAAAATGCAACCATCAAATATCGAAATTTTCCAGTCATATACGAGGTTTGTCAAAAAATGTTAATTTTTCCCAAGAATGTAAATTTTTCCCAAGAGTAAAGTACCTTTATTTTTGACATAATCAAAAATTGTTATTAAAAAAAGTTGATCAGAACTAAAAACCACGTCTAAATATGCAATTTTACGCATTTATGTTGAAAAATTATTTTATTAATTTATTATTAATCATTTAATTTTTTAATTAATTTAATGCGTGTTATTGCATATTTAGATGTGGTTTTTAGTTCTGATGAACTTTTTTTAATAACAATTTTTGATAATGTCAAAAATAAAGGTACTTTACTCTTGGGAGAAATTTACATTCTTGGGAAAAATTCACATTTTTTGACAAACCTCGTATATGACTGAAAAATTTTGATATTTGATGGTTGCATTTTAGGTTTTAGGCCATGCAGAGCTTTTTATGAGGAATAACTTTTTTTCGTAAAATGAATAATAAAACAGTTTTCCATATGATGCAAACTTACAGAGACATACTGTATATGACTAGACTACGTTTATAAAATAATATTTTAGGAAGGTGTATTGGACCTGGACAGATATTTTAAGAATATTCATTTCTGCCTATTGTAAACTATGTAGATACGATCAAAATAATTTACAGGCGCTATTTTTTTGTCCACTAGAAGCTGCCACAGCCTGTAATTTTTAGTTTTATGCCATGTGTTTCCGATAAGCAACTTACCTATTTGACGAGAAATTGTAGAAATCCAAAATCTTCTACACGAACTCAGTGAACTCACAAACAAAATGTTTGTTGTCTATTTACAATCGTCTAACAAAACTTGAATAGAAATTACTAAATACGAAAAAACGACGACGAAGGGCGAGAATCATTTCGGTTTCCTTGTAGCGACATTTTTAAACAGAACTTTAAAATTACCCATGTATTTATCTTAATTTTTTCTTAAAATTAAATATTTATTATCCTTGTGTAAAGGCTTTGTTAAATTAAAAAACGCTACGGAAAAGATTTTGAATGTGTAAATTTTAATTTTATTTTTTCTGGGCCGCAATATTTAAATCCGGCACTGCTATTAGACCTTTGCGTGATTGATAAGTTTCCATTTATTGGCAGGTTGAACACTGCAAATTAAAGCTGATTTTATTGGTGGCAAATAATCCGCCACCATTTAAATAATTATGTTAAAATTTTTAAAACACAGTACTGAATAAAATCTGTGGAGCTCTGTAATCTCTATAATTGTTGATGCAGGATAAAATTTGAAAATTATCTTTTTTGCATTAGAGTTAAAAAAATTAAAAACCATTTTGAAAATCTTCTGACTCCTGTGTTGTTTATATTAATAGGATTTTCTGGATTTTTTTGATGCCAACAATTTTTATTCACTTATTTAGTTCTAAAGTAGATTTGTATGTAGTTGACCTGCTAAACGTTTATTTTTTTTTCGTCAGTATTTGCCAAGTGTATGACTTTTATTGTATCTTTATATTGTGTTTGTGCTCATTGCCGACAGATATGATAATTTTACCTTATACCTACGTTTTTTTTACTTTATTTTTTTATTTTTGGTGAAATTTTCCAGCATCTGGAGCTTCAGTTTCGCCTCTTGTAACTACTTTTCTTTCTTTACAATAAAGCATCTTTTTGACTTTTATTATAGCGACCTATTTTATTCCCATGCTCACCGAGCTTTGCTAACACCATCTAAGGTGGTGTTCGCTTTGCTCCGTAGCTAACAAGTCCAATCCGGGCCTGCACGAGCACCATAATTTAATAACCGTTTCCTGGATTGTTATCATTTACAAATAAAAGTACATATCTCCTTTATGCAACTGATGACTGGTTCCGCAACCCCTTGATTTGTTTTTTAAAGCATTTATTTGTAAATAGGAAAGCTTTTTGGGTCCTTTACAAGAATAATGTTTGAGCCTGTACAAAATGAATGGATTCGGATCGTTTTGTAAATGTGTATTGTAGTAATAATAAAATTAGTGCATAAAAAGGAAAATGATTTTCATGTATTTAGTGTCGCATTTCAAAAAGAAATTAATATACATATTGTTATAACTTTTCTATCGATTGGACTAAGTAAGTGTTGTTGTTAATCATAATAATTTTGAGGAAACAAAATATACTCTAGGAGAGAAAATAGTGACGTATGTCTAAGCTAAACTTTCGGTGATATAAGTATATTTTTAATTCTTAAAATAATTACTCATAAACGCACGTGTGTAAAGTTTCAACGCAGGAGAGTGTTCTTGTTTTAGTTATAAACCTGTCAGAATTTTAAGACTTTTCTTCTTGATTTCCAAAAATAACATCTCAAACAGAATTGTCTTCCATGCAGAAACGTAATGTCAGCGTAATAAATAGTGTAATGCGTATAGAAAAAAAATTGGAGGATTTTGTCTCTTTTGACGTCGTTACAAATACCTAAATGGTTTTCAGAAGGTTTTAACGTATTTTAGAAAAACACCGAAGCATCGTTTTATCTGCAAATTTTTTTATACGGCTGCGTGGAATACATCTATATTCTTCCAATGAGCTTATAGAAATCCTACTTTTTGATTAAATATATTAAAAAGTCGATATTATTTTTATACCTAGTTCTTCCCTCATGTTCCGGAATTAACATAACCCGGGATAAAATAAAAAGTTTAAACATGAAATACGGTGATTTGAATGTCTGAAACTTCTACCGAGGAGAAAACGAAAGATCGGCAATTACCTTTGCCATGCGTACATTTTCCTCATATACAATTTATTAGTAGTCCACCCTGTATCGAATAGATTTAGATTTTTTAAATATAAGGGGCATAAAACCAACAGACCGAGAGAAATGGGAAACGTGTTTTTCGTGATTTAAAAAACCTAATCTGTCGACATTTGATAATAAAAAACAAACACATATTTGTAATAGCAGTAATAGATTGTCGATGCAATAAAAAGAGCAAATTTTTTTTTTACATTATTTTATGTAAAATTAAGCATATTTAAATGATTTTGTTACACTATAATATGGTATGTTCTCAACGACGATAAAGATGTACGTAACCAAATTCTTTTACGTTGATGATGACTGAAGGGTAAATTTTCATTCTAAAAATATTCTTGCCTTTCTAAGCATCCAGAACATAAAAATCTAAAAATACTAAAAAATCTTAACCATAAAACAGTCCGTTTGGACGCAGCTGCGTGTTGTTATGGTCCATATTTATTTTTAAAATAATAGTTTTTAATTTTGTGTTCGTCCGGGCTTTAAGCTGGTTAAACGTTTAATTTTGGATAATGGACGGGCTTTAACAATTTGTCAATTTTTCTTGGGATTGATGAATTTAATAGAAAACTACTTATTTGGGTTAAAATATTGTTCTTGAGTAAAGCACTACGCGCGTAGATAGCTTTCCTTCTTGGGAGGGGTACTTCCACACACTAAAGTAGCTAAGAGGGGGGGGGGGCAAATTAATTTTAATTCATTATTATTTTATCACGTATAAAAAAAAAACCACAATAATTAATGTAATGTTTTTTACCCGATTATTTAAGAGATTACCTACATTAGTGACGCATCTGCTATTTCACATTTTTATCAATATTTCATTTATTTTTTGTTTTCTTCAAAAACCAGCCAAAAAACACTAATTGAGTAGCAATTATCTACAGTTTTAAGTAAAAAAAAAATTTTTGATAAAATTAATCAAAACAAAAGTATTAAGTTCATATGTATTAAGTGTCGATGTAAGATGGCACAAACTGGCTCTGGGGAATGGTATACTCCCCCCCCCCCCCACCACTCTTCCCTTGTCTACGTGCATGTAAAGCACCCTAATAGCTGTTAAACGTTTCACAACTTATCATTCACACGTTATCCCGAAAAACAATTGAAATAAACAAAAAACCTGGGAGTTTTTCTTCTATTAGAAAGAATAATTGCGAAAAATACTTTTCCTACTCGCGTGCGGTAAAGTACACTTTACAGCACTCATTTTCATGTCGTAAGTAGTACTTTACCGCACTCAGTGCGGTAAGTGCGGTAAAATTTCTTTACCGCACCCAATGCTGTAAAATTTCTTTACCGCACTCTTGTAAATTTTATTATATGCGTAATATGTTCTATTTAATTTACTACATTATGAAAAGAAAATAACGCTTCTGTAATTTACAAAAACTGCTCAACTACATCTGATGAACAAAATCAAGCTCGCTCAGCACTTAATTTGCATTGCGCTACAAATTGTACATTTAATTTTAATATTTATCGTTAGCTATATTTTTATATTATAATGTTTGTATGTAATAAATATTTTTAAAAAATATTGTTTCTTTTTGTATTAATTTTGTAATATAATTCTTTTTTTTACCGGTGCGGTAAAGATTCTTTACCGCACTCAGTGCTGTAAAGATTCTTTACCGCACTGTATTAATTTTATTCAAAAAATGCAATTGATGTACTTGCATTCGCGCAATGCATAATATAAAAATATTTATAGCTTTTAACAATTAATATTTGTTACTTTTTATAAATTTTTTCTTTTAAATTTGATTTTTGTTCCAAATATTATTGCTCGAAGGAAAAATTGTGTACCTACCACGTGCGTAAAGTGTCTTTACCGCCCTTAACGGCTTGCCCGAACTCCGCTTCGCGTCGTTCGTGCAACTGCCGTCGCGTGCGGTAAAGGACCACTTTCCGCACTTGTTAGGTAAATAACTATTTTCTATTTGACGTTCATAATAAGTTCATTATGAACTTAAAATGAAGTTCATAATAAAGCTATTTCGATACGCGTTTTTTCTTTATTTGATGTTGGTAACATTGAAAATGAAAAAGTGAAAAATTGACGTAAAATCACGTCTTTTGAAATTAAAAAAAAATTAGCAAAATCGCCCGAATTTCCGAACGCTCTGTATATGTACCGAATGTACAAGGATCACACAACGTATTCCGTCCAATTTCAAATCTCATATCGCTAAAATAACTTTAGAATCTCGTGGTGAAAATGGGTCAATAAATCAAAAAATGACAGTTCGCAAAATAATTTTTGTTGTCCAGAGGTTACTATGATAAAAAATAGTATTACCAACATAAAATTTAGACATAAAAATTTAAAGGATTTATTTTCTTTTTAAATATGTATTTTTTATTGAAAAAACTACAAATAGAAAAAATAGTATAAAGCACGTGGTTCATAAGGCGTTTTAGCGCACGTGTCAATAAAAAAACTTGCCACTTCCTGGCTCGTTTTTTAAAATAGACGCGTGCGCTAAAACCGCTTCTTATGAAACGTGTACTTTAATATACTATTATTCTAGGTAATAAAGTAATAATATGAATATTATAACATGGTGCGGTGCCCTTTGGTCGTATAACCAAGTGCTTTAATTTGGTACAGGGTTGTAAATAAAGTTGTGCAAAAAATTGGAAATTTGTGATAGCATTGCATAATTTCATAAAATAAATACAAAAATAGAGATATTGTTTATCTTTTTGTGTTCTAATTTTTATTACTCTAATCACTTAAAGCAATACAGAGTGCTTTTCAGGAACAACGTGTCTTATGTCAGTCTTCTTTAAAATAAAAATCTTTGACTCCCGGATTTCGAAATCTAATTCAAAATAACCTCTGTTTTAAACTAACAAGCTGTCTCTGATGGAGAAAAATAATTAATGTTTTGGAAGTAAAATGAACAAATGGTGTCCGGCTCGACGTCCCATTTTCCAGAAATAAAAATATACTCACAAACACATTTTACAACCGGCATTCATAGCGCAAGCGAGGCTGCTTCATAATAAAATAAAATATTATGAGCAATTGTGTGGTTTAACGTTATTTGCACGTTATTGTTTTGAAAACAAACATACCCCCCCCCTCTCCTCCTAAGAAGCATTACAAAACCGATATCAAATTAGTTAACCGATAAATAGTATTTTACGTTACAAGGCCGGTAGGTGACTTATTACAGTACGAGTCTGGGATATAAACGAGTGCTGTAATAACACCTAACGGACGTGTATCGTATGATATTTTATTTTATTTTGTCATTATATTCCTTTTTAAAAAGATTTAATAAAAATGTTTATTACAAATTTTAAAATATTATTGGCAATATTCATTGGTATCACTGGATATAGTTTAAATAAAATAAAAATTACTAACTTTAGTTAAGCAAAATATTTAAAAAATTGCAAAATAGAGACTATTCTGTAATTGCGTAATATTTTTCATTTACTAAAGTTGGTAGAAAAAATACTTTTACAAGTTAAAGCATCTACACAAAGTTATTTGGTATCGATAGATACCTATATATTCAAAACAAAATAAAAATTATTAACTTTAGTTAAGCAAACTATTTAAAAAATTGTTAAAGAGGGCCTATTCTGTAGTTGCATAACATTTTTCATTTACTAAAGTTGGTAGAAAAAGTATATTATTTATAGTAAGACATGCTGCCAAAATAGCGATTTTCCAATAAATACTAGTCGGGGCGTGGAACGCATTTTTATAGTCGGCCATGATTAACTTTATTTTGTTTTGAATTATGACAGTTATTGTTAATATAAGTTTTAAAAACTTATATAGGTATTATTATATTCCAAGTTTAATTTAGTTTAATGTATATATGATGAATTAAATAATTAATGCTCAATATGTGTACTTGAACATTTTGTTCCTATAATTTTAAGTGACAACTTGTCAAAAATCCAAAGTAAAAAGTCATTATTTCTAAAAACAAAAGATGGTTGCTAGGCAATACTTTACAGTACCTGATACTGTAATGTTCCACTTACCGACCGCAAATGAGTACATGGTAAGTTGATTTACCGGACAAAATGAAATAAAAGCAATTACCATTCAGATGACAACCTGGTAAGCTCTAAGTCATTGAACCGATCAGGGATATGGTTGTCTCATAACGAAATAAAAACAGACGTATACGAGCATAACTCCAATAATTTATTAACTTACCTAAAAGTTTGACAGAGGCCTGGTTAAATATGAAATTATCCGTCATTTAAACCTGGAACAAATAATTTCAAATTCTGTCAATAAATCGGAATAATATTACAAAACAATATTTATTTATGTAGATATAATAGGTAGGTACTCTTATCGACGTAAAAATGCTTTGCTACAATTGCTTAAATGTAGTCCTTTTTTTTTCAACGAACAGTAAGTTAATTTGTGTGTTTTCTTTTAAATTTATATGTTCGTAATGCTGTTTTGTTGAAAATAAATAAGTAAATAAATAATAAATCAATAATAAACCCCAAGCAAATTCGAAAATTAGGGCTTGCCCGGTGGCGTACATTTGGTAGCGGGGGGAACAGTTTACAATGAATAAGTATTATCGTAAACATTTAAACTTCTTCAAAATTTTAAAACAAAAGCCCTATACCCTAATTACGTCACTGGACTGGCCCTTATACTTCTGACTTCAAGGATGTTTTTTGGTGTCACCGTAGACGAAAAATCCCTTTTTTTGTTAATGAAAGGCTTTAATCGCCAATCTGGACGGTTTTTGCGCGTAAAGTAAAAATATTAACAGTTTTAGTTTTGCAATAAAATTGAGAATCGGTTGAATCCATTAAAAATATCAGCATACAAAAATTACTTTACCTTTTCCTATTTATCCACAATCCTTATGATTTACCATGATTCTTAAATATTCATCTGCAACAAAAATTATTATTTATTAAGTTACATTTTAACAGAAAAATTACAACACTTTATCATTCCATGACCTTGCAAATCAAACTTTTGCATTGGCAATGTAGTTAATCCCATATCTTATCATCCTATTTATCCCATTAACTAACCAACCCTCTGCGAAAATAACTTTCCCGTGAGGAAACCATAATAAAAATATTGATCGTGTCAACAGGTCTGTGCACCGGAGTTTAATGATTTTTATATGATCAAATTGTCAGATAAAATTAGCAGAATATGATTTTTTTTTTAATGTTTAGTAGAACTTAGAAGTTTTGCTAGTAGCTAGCAGTACAGGGTGTTTCATTAAGGGGAAACTACTAAGCATTGAAACTTAGGAAAACATTTTTTATGATTATTATTATTATTATTATTGAAAATTAATTTTTAAAACTCTAAATTTCTCCGAAAATTCCTATATTATGGTATACCTCTGGTTACATCATTAGAAAGACTACATAATTCTGCATTATTTTGGTTTAAGGCTCATTGGCGACCTTGATAAGAGTGGGGGAAGCTATTGAATGTGTAAACATTAAAATCGCTGTAACTTCTAAACGACTTATCCGATTTTACTAAATTTAAGCTTGTTTGGAAGAGAAAAAACTTTTAATTGTCGTATCCAACGGTACACGATAGTTTCTATTAAAATTGCTAGAATTTTCAAATCATACGGTTTAACTATGGCATTCTAATCGAAAAGTAGATTAAATTTGCGAAAAAATGTGAAGATCGCAGTTCGATATCTTTGTTGGTTTCAGAGTTATTGCCGAAAGAATAATTTTTAACAATTTTATCGAAGAAATGATTGTTTTTATTGTTCCATAGGTATGTAGGTAAGATTAATAACATGTATTGTATAAAAGACAAAATTTGGAGCGTGTTTAAAGTTTAAAGGCCAACGGGCAATAACAACATCATTAAAATATTCATGGAAAACTTTTTAACGAAACAATCGAAATACATTAAAAATTACTTCCATTTAGCAAAATACAACTATTCATTCTTCTAGAACTAGAAATAGCTACTTTAATTTCAGCGTCTCGTGTGGTTGGTCGCGTATTATAAACAGCGTCTTTTAATTCGTCCCCAGAAGTAAAAATCCAACACAGTTAAACACAGAAATCTAGGTGGCCGGTGGAAATAAACTACTCCTTCCAATCCAGCGATTCCGGTATTTAACATGTAAAAAATCACGGACAGTTTGCGAAAAGTGTGCTGGGCATCCATGAGGTTGATTTGATACCACATGGATATTCTTAGGTAAATGATCTTTTAAAAGGATAGACAAATCATGTTGTAAAAAGTTTAAGTAAGATTCGCCATTTAGACGGTCATTAAAAATAAATGGTACCTACAATAATTGCTTCGATAAAAGTGTTAAAAATTATTGTTTTGGCAATAACCCTGAAACCAACAAAGATATCGAACTGCGATCTTCACATTTTTTCTTGCAAATTTAATCTACTTTCCGATTATAATGCCATAGTTATACCGTATGATTTGAATTTTCGAGATAAAATCGAAAAAACTCTTATTATTACAAATTGCGCCCTCTAGCAATTTTAATAGAAACTATATCGTGTACCGTTGGATACGACAATTAAAAGTACTTACCTTTCTCTTCCAAACAAGCTTAAATTTAGTAAAATCGGATAAGTCATTTAGAAGTTACAGCGATTTTAATGATTACACAATGACATTCAATAGCTTCCCCCACTCTTATCAAGGTCTCAGAGGTATACCATAATATAGGAATTTTCGGAGAAAATTAGTTTTTAAAATTTATTTTCAATTGTGCCCTCTTGTGGCGAAATGCGGAACTTAAAAATAATTTCCAGAATTTTCTCATATCCACTTTAATCATAAAATTTTTCTTCCCCAAGTTTCAATGCTTAGTAGTTTTCGAGATATGGCCGGTAGCCACCCTTATTGAAACACCCTGTATAACCAACAATCACAGACATTTTTTCAATGTCTTAACATATCAAATAATCGTACTTTAAAACAGGTAATGTACATGCAGGCAATCAAAAACAATAATTGCCTATATTTATTGTCTTTAAAAATTCAAAATGTTTTTTTATTTAAAAAAAATTATTAGGTTATTTATAAATTTAACAATTTAATTTTTGTCTTTAATTTCTTATGTGTGCAAAAATAATTTCCCTCTCCTCAAGTCTCTATTTGGATGAATCAATTAACTATACTATTCTATAATTGTGCCAAATTTCAGCTCTATCGTTTAAACAACCTAAAAAAGCTTTCAATTTTTTTATTTAATTTTTAAACCAGTGAAAGTAATTATAATTATTAGGCCATATTTCAGGTATTTAATTACGTCATAATACGGTTATTGGAAAATACTGTATACGCCGCGTTTAGTCCAGGAGTATTCAGTTTTCACAAGTTACCTAAGATTGTTCACACTTACAAGAAGTGCGGCAATTTTTATGACTTTTGCAATTTTTTTTACTCTAGAACTGTGTTTGAGACATAAGTATTGGCATGCCAAATTTCAGGTTTATATGTCAACCGGCTTTAGAAGAAAGGACAGTCGCCGTATTTGTTTCCCATTTAAAACAATTTTTGTCGGGAATACTAAAAACATTTCAATAAATATACTTTATATTCTATTTGTGCATGTAATGTCCTTGTTGTTGTAAGATATGGGAAAAAAAGACTAAAACCTTATTAGAAACGTAATTGCATTTTTACTTTGTGTTAGAGAAATACAAATTACTTATTGTACCACATTTACAGCTCAGTATTTAGTTTTTCACTTTATTTCTAGCAAAAATTTCAATATAACGTAAATATCCTTACCCTCAATTTAACAAATCAATACCCACGAACACTTGACCACGACATCTGAATGTAATTTTAAAATTCCAACACTAACACCCAACACTATTAAATATTAACAAAATTGAGTAGAAATACAGACACTTTGAGGCGTTTTCAGATGTTAAAAATTTATTTTAACTTCTTATATTTCCTTCGATAAATTTTAAGGGCGGTAAGCACTATATTTTAGACATGCGGGTAGAAGCGGTGTTGTCAGATCTGGCTTCAACCCTCTTGTCATAAAATATAAAGAGAAAAACGACTGATGATGGTATATGATTGCGTTGTTTAGAAGAAGAAAAATTGCTATTTTTGAATGCCAACAAGGAAATATAATACCTATAATATTAATTATTATTATTATTAACAGTCACAGTTACAATTACTTCTAGGAAGTCTAGTGAATATTTTTACAAAATTATGCCATGTTGTTTTCACAATTATTAGAGATATGATATACTATTCTTAATAATATATACAATTAAAATTATTTAATTGTTATCCAATTATTCTTGCTTTGTCTGGAATGATTAAACTTCAGACTATTTATTTTTCAAATTAAATTCAAAAAAATGTTTTATTTTCATACCTTCTGCCTGCGAATTTAAAAGTTTTTTTGTAATTTTTGACAACATCGTACCTATGTATTTTTAGCGTAATACAGAAAACAGCGCCACCTGACGGGTGCATGCAGGATTAAAATAACACAATATCTGGGTTCGATATGGATTAATTTCAGCAGGATTCAACAGGAACAGTAAATTTGAAGAAGCAGAGTGTTGTAAGATACATTCTAAGAAATAATCTAATTTAAAGTTTACCTAAAACTAAGAGAAACTTAATTTAGATTCCAAAAAATAAAATTTGAATTTGTATAAAGCATTTGTATTGAAGTAATCCATGTAATAATATTATATTCCCGTCGCTTTAGATTTTATTTGGGAAAAAAAAATTCTTGCGTTTTTTGGACTAGCTTTTTATTACTAATGTAGGTAATCTAATTGTTGCCAACGTTTCGGTAGTTTCGTTTCTACCTTCTTCTGGGCTACAAAAGATAAATGGACACCGTGTAAATTTAATTGTGCTTTGAATATTGGCTTTTACAAATAAAAGACAGAAAACTCAATACACTTTTAAACATTGTATATCTCATTCACTTTTCAAAAAGGTTTAAAATTTCATTAATATATTAACAATTAACTAAACTGTACTGTAAATTTAACTGGACTGTAAATTTAATTGTGCTTTGAATATTGGCTTTCAAATAAAAGACAGAAAACTCAATACACTTTTAAACATTGTATATCTCATTCACTTTTCAAAAAGGTTCAAAATTTCATTAATATATTAACAATTAATATATAATATGACCAATTTAACCTGGATTAAAAAAAATTAGATAATTGTGTTGTTATATAGGAATAAGATTAACCAAAAACTTTTTATCCCCAAGGAAACTTGCCATAAATAAACATTAGTACAGTCGCAACAGTTATCCTGAAAAACAGGGAAGTCAGCAAACAATTAAAAAGGAACATCACCAAACCAAAAATAAAAACTTAACGTTTCGTTTTTTTTGTTAAAAATAATGTTCGATGAGGGATTTAGAGTTTATGAAAACATAAACTGAAAATAGTTGGTAATATGACAATATTACCAACTATTTTCCTAGAGTCGAGAGTTCTCTTATTTTGCCTCAGACACATGTACTTTTATTCCAAGAAAATATTTTTAAGAACATTAAAAATCAAATTACTTCTTGTTGTTGTAGCGCTTATGAAAGCTCTCTCCAAATCTTGTTTCTCGTTGTTCGATGGACTTTCTTGTTGCGTGCTCCGAATTTCTTATTTACTATTCACGACTGTGCGGAATGATTTAGGAAATGCTTGAAAAATAGTTTATTCGCTTCTGAGCACCTAAAGCAAAGTGTTATCCGATTATGGAGTTTACGCCTGTGGTGTATGTTAATAGTTTTACCGTAGGATACAGTAAAAACTAGATGTAAACTTTATACCGGGTGTCCCGGATAACTCTACAGGGATCTCGTAAACCTTAGAAGATACAGATATGGTTAAATTAGAAAAAACTTGCGCCGTACTAACTTCTGCAACGTTGTATTTTCAAATAAAAAAAATCCGAATCGTTTCAAAGATATTTGGATGAAACCGAATTTTCTCGATTTCGTTTTTATTTTTTTCTGACTGTATTTGAAGAGATATATCAAAATAAAGGAGGTTACATTCTTTGCCATTTTTTCTTCTTTACAAGATGGTGAAATTAGAGATCAATCCGACGTTTCGTTTTCTCACAACCACCATCAACTTTGTTTTTTAAATAGTCGGAAAATTTTATTTTATTATTTTTAAATTCCCCTCCTCATTCCAAATTCAACGACGTATCACACCTAGTATTAATAACACGTTTCGCAATTAAAAACTCATCATCAAATTCATGTTATTTTCAGTGTCCGTAACCTAAGCTAATTTTCAGCTGTCTCAGGCATTTGTTTAAATAAATTATAAATACTTGCTAAGTGACAGATTAGGTTAATGTAATCATTTAGGTTAAGTGCAAATTAACTTTAATCTAATTTCTTTGAAGTAAAAGTTTTGTGTTTTTGACGAGTGGTCTATATTATATTGTAGTTTTTTTTTATATATAAGATGTGGTTTTAGCAAGATGGGGTTTCTCCCCATAATTCTCGCTATAAACGGCCTCATACGGTGGCCTGCGCGTTCTCCCGACCTTACACCCTTTTTTTTCCGGCGCTATTTTAAAAATGAAGACTATTGGAAAACCTATGAAAATACTGACCAATTTCAAGCTGAAGTTCACGCCGTCATTAGAAGAATGACTCCAAGAATGTTAGAGAACGTAATGTATGTAATTTTATATATCGTTGCTAATTAGAAAAATATGGTGGCCTTTTTAAAAATGACATTAAATAAATTTGATTGCTGAAAACACTCTGTTAGGTACTTAGTAAATCTGTTGTTTGAATGGTAATTGTCGAACTTTTTTATGGGTAGCTATGAATAAAATGACATTTAATTTTAATAGAAATTGGTTTTAAAACCCGTGTATTTAATAAAAATTTATTGTTTTTCAGAGACAACTCATTTCTTGTGGGCTTTGAAAACAAAGAAATTTTTATACAAAATAAATTTGCACAGATGGGAAACACACCTTTGGTGATACAGGGACCCAATTTTTTCTCGCGATTACCATATTTTCCTCTTGAAAACAAACTTGTAATTTGACCATATTGTATACCTCAGTATATTTTGCAAAAAAACATCTAGTTTTTTGTAAATCATTTTAATGCCGTTAACTCTTTATGTAGTTTGTGTTTTGACTTGTACCATAATGGAATCTTCTATCGCAGGGAACATACATTCGGTTCGGCGTGGATTATTTTCACAAGCCTATAAAAAATAAAGGGAATTATATTATTATGATACAGGTCAATTTTATTTCTGTTACCTTCACCATCAGATCGGGAAACATATTTACAGTGCCTCCTGTTCACCATAATATATTTCTTGAACAATAATAATATGACTTTTATAATGCCATTTTTCATTTTTGACTTTGATCCTCATGCTCGATATATAATATTTAAAATTAAAATATGATTTTTTAAAAATAATTCGAGTAATAATTTGGTACATTACTTCAACATAAAGAGTTACATGTTTTGAAAAACAAAACAAAAATAATTGTCAAATATTCAAAATAGGGGAAGTCCAGCATCCGCTGACCCCCCTATTTTTTAGAACGCGCGCGTGCGCCAGTGACTTCCAAACTATATTTTTTTAGGTAATCATTTGTTTTTGATTATTTTGACTCTTATAGAATTTCGATAAACTGATGTGTTTTGGAGATAATTTGAAAAGTATGGGTCCTTAACTGACCCAGAGAAAAGATTTGGTGTAAATAGTTCCTAAGTTTTCTAGCAAAATGCGCGGAATCATCGTCTAGTTAAAACAAAATATGTTGTCTTAGCACTAGAGGCACAACATTGAGTAAATCGGGCAGTGTGTTTTGAAGAAATAGTAAAAATGAATAACCGGCCAAAATTGCTGATCAAATTACTGTTATGTAAAGAAGATTAGTGACAGTAAGTTCTTAGTACCTAGGACAATGAAATAGTTTTATTTAACTGGTTTTTATCTGTACGCCACTGTCTAAACATTATTTTTGGGCAGTCCTTTGCTTTCGGTATTGTCACCTATTGTAAAGTTTTACTTAATTATATCTTGTATCCATGATCCATGATAATGCTACAACGGCTGAATTCATTTAGAATTTGAAACTTATGAGATTACCGTAAGCCGTGTTTGCATCAGTTAAGGACCCATATTTTTCAAATTATCTCCAAAACGCATCATTTTATGGAAATTTTATAAGAGTCCAAAAATAATCAAAAGCAAATGAATACCTAAAAAATGTAGTTCGGATGCCACTGGCGCACGTACTAAAAAATAGGGGGTCAGCGGTTACTTAACACCCTTATTTTGAATATTTGAAAATCATTTTTTTTTATTGTTTTTCTAAAAATATGTAGCTCTTTATGGTGAAGCAATGTACCAAGTTTGAAATTTATATCCTATTAAATACTCGAATTATTCAAAAAAATCAGTTTTTAATTTTAAATGTTGATGTCCTGTATATCGCACATAAGGCAAGACGCACATTGAGACACAGGCGACGCAACCCACGCAGGGCAGCACAAACGACGCAGTGCACGAAATTCGTGGGCTGTGTCGGCTGAACGCATATTGTCTGCACAAGCTGTGTTGTTTTCTGCGTAGGAGGTAGTTTTAATTAAATGAATAAAATAATCATGGACAGTGGCGTATTTAGAATATTGCCATGGGGGGGGGGGGTCTATACCTTTCGTTTTATCTTTCTTTCTTTCTTTCTTTAAAAAAGCGCCGCAGGCGAAACATTTTTCGGTGCCACGCCCTATTTTGAACTATCAAAATTTATAATTTCTATGTTTTGATAGCTGAACCCAAAAAAGGAAGAAATTAAGAAATTTTTAAATATAAACGCGGCGAGGTTCAGTTCACCCTGTCTACATTAAATGCAACAAGGCATCTGATCTGTTCTGAGTTTTTTTTAATGTTGAGCCCACGGCGGGGGTCCAGACCCCTCGGACCCCCCCCCCCCTAAATACGCCACTGATCATGGAAAATGTATGGCTAGATTTAAGTTCTAAGTCAGATTCGGACGCAGATTGAGAAACAGAAGTTTTGCTGTACGACCTATCAAAAAGAAAGAAATCATATTGGAAAAGCAATTACATGAAAAAAAGGCAAAGTCATGACGAATTTAATTTGGCATCTGAATTCTTGTACTCAACATTTACTAACTTTTTCCGACTAAATAAAAATCAGTTTGATGAAGTGCACAATATAATAGAAGAGGAAAACGGAGAGCAAGCCGCACACGCACACGAGATCTGTGTCTCGAACACTGGGCGACACACGTTTTGTTTGGCACATTCGTGGCCTACGCTGTGCTGCGTCTTAATATGCGGGCATGTAGTGCTCGCTACATGATACAAAAACGTGGCGTGTGCTGCCCTGTGTGGATTGCGTCGCATGTGTCTCAATGTGTGCGCCTTGCCTAAGAGTCATTTTATTTTTCCTTAAGGAATATAACGTATTGACCTCCTTTTTCCGGACACCCTGTATATATAGATACAGAGTCGTTGATAATATGTATGGAAACGGTCGATTTTAAAAGTACATATAAAGTTTTTTAAATAAAAATATTTTAGGAATTATTAGAATGAAGAAGTAGACAGGATGAGCCAAAAAGTCGTCGAAAACTCTGCACTTATAATTGGGTTGAATAAACCAGAAACAAAACGTCGTATTTGAAAAAATAAAAAAAAAATTGACTGTTACTTTTCTTTTTCCTGTATTTAAAATTTTATTTTCGGGCAATTCATTATCATGCACAATAAATATCTAATTCGACAATCGGAATTTCGAGTTTCATTCTTTTAACAAATACTTATTCAATTTTAGGTGGCATCCCGTTAAAGGTGAAAATTCCATAAAACCTTTTTTCTTCTCAGAAACGGATAGAACAGGATACAAACACTTTTTATAAAAGTTATTGGAAATGAAATAAGGGATACAAAAAAGTATTATACAAGGTGCTTCATTTGAAATAAGCTAGTTTGAGACAACATCCGATATTATAACCGAAAGTCGCATATGGTCGCTGTAATTTCAATTGAAGAGAGGTTTCGGAAAACCCCTTTATCGAAATTTGCAGAATTCAGATCGCATTAGGTACTTTCTGAAATATTCACGGTCACCGTGTATAAAAGTAATGTCAAATACTTCTTAAAAATTACCCTAATTTCTTCTCATTAATTTACCGAAAAATGTCAATTCGAATTAATTTTTTTTCCTCTTTAGCATGATGTCATCCAACCATATCAAAAGAAAAAGTGAAGTTATTCTACACAGTGTTAAATTAATTAACTGGTACCTATCAAGTTCAAGTTGAGTAAAACAAGACTACGGAAGTAGGTTAAGAAGCTATAGCAGCTCCTTATACAATAATCTATGATATCGAAGTCGCTTGAGAGCATTAGTAAAAAGATTGTGAATGCGAAACCAATAAAATGCATGTACTGCTATTTTATTTGTGCGCGACCATGTGTATTTTGTTCGTGCAATGTTTTGTCATTGGAAACAACAGGATTTCTTCAGAAAGCAATAAAAAATCATCGGGAAGTATCAGTGATAAGTTTAGTGACAATGGTGTAGAAATAAAGTCGCAAATTAGGGATAAGTCTCAGTGGAAAGTAATTAACAGTGATACCAGCAGTAAAAATACAAAGTTTAAGAGTGAACACAACTATTTAGAAGTTAATATCGTGCCAAGAATCCAGAAGGTAAACTTTTCACCAGACCATCGCCCAAACGATTCTATAGTGACTCGTGTAATAAAGTTGAAACAAACTGAAGCCCTTCCTAATTTTACTCCGCAGAAAAAAGTACACGACGATTTAGAAAAAAATTCAAATAATTTAAATCTTTATGTTGGTGACAATGTTGAAAATGTAACAAATATAGAAGCCAATTTTAATAAAAAAGACAGTCTAGCTAAAGATTTTAGTAATACTCGACCAGAATCAGAGATTGAAACACCTATACCATATTATTTAATAGTTCCTCTTATGAATGACCTAAATATGAAAATAGAAGCAACTTTGGAGACTGTCAAAATATCCCCGGTAACTAAAAACGAAATTAAGCTTTCCAGAAGTATAGCTGATACCATGAAAAACGTTATGAAACCTCCTAAGGGTTTATCACCCGTTCTTCCGTATGTTTTAGGTCCAGCCTTAACTATGGCAGGGATATTGCCATGGATACTGCCAGGAATTAGAATGGCTGCAGGATTTGTGGCTATGATTAACCAAATGGCTTTTACTGCGGGGTTGTTTGCTTTGATCAGAGGTTATGTGTTCGATCATAAGCCTGATGAGCATGTGGTCTACTTGAATCATGGATATCAAAAGCATCATACTCATGGTCGTGGAAAAATAAATAGTTAGAATGTTGGATTTTTTTATAAAAAACTTTAGAATGTATAACTTTCTGTAGCTAAATAAATGTGGGTCCATTGCTGAAATAGAAATAAAAATGGATGTGTAGTGATAATTAATGGACTTATGGACAGTGTTCTGTGGACTGATTCGACTACACTTGCTGCTGCCAAATTGTACATAGATTTACTATTTTTTATAAACATTATTAAATTAATTTGTAATAAAACAATATTAATCATTTTTTTTTTAAATTTATTGTTTGAGCCATTTAAAGACAGATCCCACAGAGGCGTAAAGCTCGTCGCTGGCGAAAGTGCTGCAGACGAAATCAATTTTTGCTAAAATTGGTCAATAATTAAATTTTAATAAATTATTACGTTATCACTAAACTTATAAACGAAAAAATTTTTTTTGACCTGCTTATTTAATAGAAAACACTAGTGACGCATTCGCCATTTCATTTTCTTATCAATATTTCGTTTTATTTTCTTTTCTTCACAAAACGGCCATATACTCTTCGAGTAGCAATTAACTTTTTTAGGTTAAAAAGAATTATTTGATAAAATGAATAAAAGCAAAAGTATTAAGTACCTACGTATTAAGTCAAGTGTAAGTAACAGGCGATTTTTTTGAGAAAGATATGATTCTCAAGATAAAATGGGCAGGGTATAAAAAAACCTGATTTAAAAAGATTTATAAAAATACAAAAATTAGTTATTAAATTATATACATACCTTACGAAATTTTTTTTTTTTACAAAAATTTAATATTTTGTGCAGGTGGATTAAAAATATGATAATTATGCTAATACAATTACAGCTGTTTTAACATAATTTATGCCAATCTTTCACAATATAATACTATCGATGTTAATTTTCACTATAGTAATATCGTTAATATTTTGTTCATAGAAATCGTCATTAATTAGATGAGGCATCATTATTTTGATCTAATTTAAAAAATATATTAATATATTAAATGATTCTTATGCAGTGGAGGAGTGATTTAATAATAGCAAAACGTTTTAAATAATAATATTAAAAACTGCCATCGGTAAAACCGTTTTGAGTCAAAATTTGGCGCACACGGAAACAAAGTAGAAAAAATATATTCTTTTAATTTAAGCTTAACCCTGTTTGTTTATTGTTATTTTCAAGCGCAAGGTGCTTTGGCTGATAGCAGTGGCGGCTCGTAATTTTATTAAGGTAGGACCAAAAATTATTCACGGGATAAAAACACTAAAAAAATTTTTTTGGACCACGCTCAAATAATGCTTAATTTAGTCAATATTTTATTGTAAATTCGTTCAACAGTATGTCCTCACGGCAAAATGAACGCAGTTTGATTTGATTTAAGACGTAACATACATATGTGTTTTTATCAACTTTTCTCGTTACGGTATGTATGCAGAATGTAACTCAGTTTGAAAGTTACTTTTACCAAGCAAACAGAAATTAAACATGTCTCGTATATGTGCCTTCGATTTTTCATGTGTTTTCCTTTTCCCTCAGATATGCATAAAGTCATCGGTTTCTTTTTGAGACCAATAAGTTTCCTCCCGTCCAAATAACGGACATAAAACATAATAGTTTATTAAGTACATCACACCCGCACATCCAACTATTTTTTGTATAAATATTTTTAATAACCACAAATAAACTTTGCAACACATGCGACCAAATTTTAATAGCCCAATTTTGATTTTGTAGAAAAACACACATTTAATATGGCGCTACTTTAAAGAAAATTTATCTAAATTAAAGCATTGTCAAAACTAAGAAGTTTTATGTAGGTTGCGTTGATTCTTATTTTGCAAAAGTGGTGCAATTTACAAAATATAGGTAAAAAATCAAAATTATCTTATGCAGCTGAAATTTTGTATGTGGGCTAGAAACTGCATTTAAAAAAACTTTTTCTAATAACTTTTTTCGATATTTTCAGAAATAACACCACTTTTGAATTATTTTTTGGAAAAAATTAAAATTTGACAGATAATGCGAATCACGTGACTACTATTTTTTTGCTTAATGTTCATCTCAATCGAAGCAGAACTTGATGCCAAAGTCAAATTTCGAATAAAGCTAATCCCATATGATGCGGACTTTACTATATAGGGGCCCGCGAGAACTATGTTACCGATTTACGCATAATCGACTGCGTTCCAGCTCAAAATATGGTTCGCTAATTGCTTTTAAAATAAGAATTTATTTATAGCGTAGGTAGGGCCATGACACTGTCAGTGTGGGTCTCCCTCATGAGCCGCCACTGGCTGATTGGCGCGACAAGTAAGTATGCAAAATAATCAATTTCTTTTGTTTAAACGGTGTCTTTCCCCCGTCAGTACATTTCATGATGGATACTATAATAAACACCTCAATAAAATTAGTTTTCTCCACCCTATACATTCTCTCAATATTTAATTGAATCCATCGTAGCCGCTGATCTGGTTTCTTCCGTTTATTATAGGAAGCATTAACACAAGTAAAGAAGAACACGAGCGAAGAACATAGGAAGGCGAGATAGTATTCTTCTAACGACTGCACAGTTGGCTCTAATAAGCTAATGGCTGGCGAAATGTTCAGTTGGTTATAAAATAATGATAGCTATTAGCCACGCTGCTATTATTATCTGTCTGTTAATGTTATGTTTTGTTATGGTTCATTATTGTAAAGTTGTTGAAATTGATACAATGATCGGAAGCACGCGAGATTTAGACGATGGTATTCCAAAAAATAATGTAATTACAAATGAATTGGACGTGGAATTTGGTAAGTAAATTTATAATTTTTTTTATGCACCTATTGTGTCTTTTAGATCTGATGTGTTGTGATCTGGATTAGGTTAAATCAGGTTTAAATACTGGAGTGTACAAAGTCGTTAAATTCAAGATTATCTAGATTAGAAATTATGTACATTTTTTATTAAGAGCGAACATTACTGACGCGTTCGCCATTTCATTTTTGTTTTAATATTTCGTTTATTTTTTCGGTTTCTTTAAAAAGCAGTCAAATACCCGTCTATGTGTAGCAATAATTACATACAGTTTTAAGTAAAAAAAATAATTGATACATTCAAGAAAAGCAAAAAAAAGGAATTTTATCAAACTTGTGTATATTTCTTTTTCTGTTTTTATTAATTTATAAATCCAACCTTTTTTAACGTAAAACTGTAGGTAATTGTTCTCCAAAGATGGGTATTATTTGGCCGATTTTTTGATAAAACGAAAAAGTAACTGGTGTTTGCTCTAACCAACGAAAAGCTATGTGGTTTTAATTACCTATAATCAAAATTTCAACCGTAAAAGTTGATTCGCTTTGTTCTAACCTGACCTCACAGTAGATAGTTCCTATTTCACTCAAAACCATGACGCATTGAGGGAGGCTTTACCTTAGTGTTATATTTTTGGTATATATTTTTGAAATTTTGTTTTGCCTCATTTTTGTTGTTAAATATATTAATATGATACTTAAAAAATTGTTGGTAGCACCTATAGTAATTTTAGAAAAGAGTAATTTAATAATAATCCCCCCCCCCTCCTTCTTTTGATTAATTATCAGATGCCGACGCGACGTTTAAGGTTCTTAGATCAAGAAAAACATATTTTCCATTTATACATTTCTTTACGTTTTTATTCTTTATTTAAAAATTCCAATTGTTAAATTTAAACAGAATTAAAAGGCCGTCAATTTAAAAAAAAAATAACCTTTTTTTTTTGGTTTAAAATGTTTCTTTACGCTTATTATTTTAGTTATAGCATTATCCCTTATATTTAAATAATCTGAGTGTATTTCAATATAGGTAGAACAATTAAATATTATATTAGCGAGAAAAATGACGGGAAAAGGTATTTGCCGATTTTTTATAAGTAATTAAGAAATTTGGCTTTTAAAAATTGACTAATAGTTGTACTAGTTTTGTACTAAAAGTTTTCTTTTTATTTCAGAGTCTCGCAAAGACAAATCTGCCAAAGGCAAGCAAGAGCTCCTGGCGAAAATATTGCCTATGTTAGCGACACCATTTATCGTGCAAGCAACATTTCTGCCGATGATGTTGCTGGGAATCAAATTTATGCTTCTGCAAAGCATTTTTATGGGCAAATTGGCCATCATTTTTTGGGCTGTAAATCTTATTAGGAACACGATCAATGATAAACAAGGACAGCTGTATAGTCATAATGTTCATCTACCACCGCATTAAAAATTATATATCGTTAGCAAAATGTTGCCGTGTGATGACCAATGCCCAATATATTCCTTTGGCCTTTTAATTTTATTTTGCTCCTGTGATATATTTATTTTATTTTTAAGGAAATTAAATTATTTGTTTTTTTGTCACGGATGTAGTATAGTAGTAAGTCTATCATAGATGGATACTAATTTACTTTGTATAAAATATTTTCTGATAAATAACTATTTGGTATGTACAATATATTATATTTTGTAATAGATAATATACCTATGTTTCGTGGCTTGCTATTGGGTCACGACAATTTTCTCATATACCTCTAATTATGCTTTTTATCACTAAAAAAGATATATAGGTACCCAGTACAAACATTAAATAAAAATATATTAAAAAATAAAAGCTTTTTATTTAAATATTTTAGTAATTTTAATTTTAAGATAATTTTTGTCCATAATAACCAGCATACGGTCTAGTATTAGTATAATATTGGTAACTAGGTGATGAGTAATGTGCATTGGTATCAGCCACAGTACTTTTCTCCGCTACGGCATCACTTCTGTCCAAGAGGTGAGCGTGGTGATAATATGGTGAGGAGGAAATATATGCCGGGGCTGGAGGTCTTCTAGCCTCTTGGAAACGGGCCAGGACACTGCTGAGGCCCACGACCAAGAGAAGGAAGCCAATGAAACCTAAAATATTTTTATGTGAGAAAAGACCTGTAGAACTTCTTATTATAAACCAAATTAAACTATACAATTACGGACGGTTTTAAACTTACATCATTATTATCAAAAATTCTTTTTCGTCGTATTAATTTTATTGTTATATTTCATGAGGTACATACCGTTGTTAATGGCAACGATTGTGACGAGCACCAATAAGGTAAAGGCAATTCCCAGTTTAAAGAAAATAGCGGGAAGGATTATCATGAACCGCTTGACCGCATGGTGTACCAATGTTCGACCTGAAAAGCAGATAGTATGCAATTATATTAATACCGTTTTCTGGCTTTAATACCGTAATCAGCAAACTAACTTTAGTAAAATAAAAGAAATGCATTTATTCTACTAAATTTTATTGTGAACTATGTAGGATTCAATGGAAATTTGTAACTTGGAATAAATTCACTGAATTCAGTATATATTATCCAGTCCAGTTTTTTTTTGGAAAAATGCTTGTCAAATGTTGAGGAATTGACAGCACGAATAAGACATAATTATTGTGTATGGTTAATTTCTTCCGACGTAATTAAAACTGTTTCTAACAAGTTTTACTCGCTTTAAGAATATTGCCTAATATGAATGGACAACACTTTGAGCATTTATTGACGAAACAGTATTAAAGATGGATAGAAAGGAGGTTTCTTATTTTTCCATTAAATTAATGTTTGTTTGTTTGATACCTTATTAATGACAAGCAATTAAAATTTCGTACTTATGTTACTATGTACTATGTACTATGTACTATGTACCTACTTATTTGGTCAGATAGTTAATAAAAAACTGGGGTTGCCATTTAAAAAAATTATCGAATCGTCATATTTTGGACACACTGCATCTATATATTTTTTTTTTAAATGACCACAACTGAATATGTTAATAACCGTCCCAAGAACTTTTTCAAAAAAAAATACAGATCTACGGCTGCGTTTTTGTTTAGTTTGGCATACTGTTTTTGTTCTTCATGAAATGTATCCCTCTTTTGAAGATAGAAACCGCCTCAATTTTTTTTTCAAATATAAAGGTATTTGTTCATTGGACAGGGCATAAAAAAGAGAATACGTTAATACATTATTTCTTTTTGCATTTCGGTAATCTATAAAGCCAGAAAAAAAACTGGTCATTTTAGCATCAATTGATACTACAATTTGGGTTTTGCCCTCGAAGACTGTTTAAAAAAAATAAAACATAAGGTTGTTTGTTTACTTGATGCCGCATTCCAATGATCACTTTATATCGATATAGTATAGCAAAAATACTTTTTACTATACTAAGTATCGGTTTGAATAGAACAAAATACTATAACAGATAAGTATTTACTTCTTACAAACCGTCAATAACCTTATCAATAACATGTTTTCTTTTTTTTAAAACAGTTTGCGTTAGCAAAAGCCAAATTGAAGCATTAATTGTTGCTAAAATGGTCATTTTTTTTCTGGCTTTTTCAATTAGATACTGAAATGCAAAAGTATATAGGTGTATATAGGTATTCCTTTTTTTATACCCTTTCCAGCGCAAACATACCATTACACTTGTTATATGGTCGGGGGCGGTTTCTACCCCAAAAAGAGGGGTAGATTTCATGAAGACATGAAAAAGTATGCAAATTAAAAATAAATGAAGCCGTTGCGTCCTTCTATATTTTTTCAGCAAATAAAAAAACTTCCTACCATCTGAATTTACTCCAGTTAAATATTCCATCCTGTATATGTTTTGACACGGACGAACAAAATAAAGCTTAATAAAATAAACTTATTATAACCATTAACTAAAAAATGCAGTCATGAGATTTTGCATACGCCAGTTTTTTTTTTGAAAAATTAACATCGCAGGAACAGTAATGTATAGTTACATTGAAACTATAATAATAGTTACATATCACTTTGAATTGGCTGTAATCAATGACAAGGTCCATTCGTTGCTCGGGCAATTCTGCTCGCATTGTACTTATACAATTTTGCCGCCTCGTCCGCAATCTTTCTTGTCTTTGCCTAAGTATAATTTTTACTCCCAGTAAAATAAATACATATATTATTCTTCTGGCTTATTAACACTAAATAATATGTGAGGCACGCAAGAAAAGTATAGAGGATTGTCCTTTTTTCCTTTAGGTGCATTTACCTACTTATTATCATATCAAGTATCATAATGTAGGGAAAGTAAACGGATTATCATGAATACAATGGTGAATAATAAATAATATAATAATTATTAGTCTGATGAATGATTTTTAAATGCCCATTTTTTTATATACTTAGTTAAGTTGAACACACAGAGTTCATTTTTATGAAACCCGTATCAAATAGCTCAAAAGTGAAATGTATATAGGCTTAGCGCAAAAAAGTATACTTCGTGAAAATCGCCTTAGATAATTATGTTAATTCAAAAAATAAATATTGGCTGTAACTTTACCTTGTTCAAACATTCTTCCTATGAATTCAGCTCCTTTCTGTTTATCCAAAAAGTTATCGCCATTTCTTGCACAACATCCTGCAAAAAAATTGATACTTATCAAACACACAATAAATATTTTTGCAGGCATTTTAAAACAATTATAAGCACTAAATTTTAGTTGCTAAGGACAATTCGTTGTGTTTAATTGTTAAGGGGGTTTTACGGAAAACTGTATTCTCACTACAGCTTTTCTAATAAACCACCTGACACCTAATGATACATTAAAAAAAATTGGTACAATATTTGTATCATACCAAAGTATTATCAATTAAAAAAACATGTCACGTCCCAATGCGACAATGGTATGTAAAACGTAAGTAGGATATAAACTACATTTCTATGGATTTTTTGGTTCATGTCGTATTATTGTTTGGAATTATTGTTTTTAAAAAGTGGGCCGAATATGTTATAAATTATGCACGACGTCAATTAAAATTCAACTCACAACCAAGAATGTGTTTCACAATTATTAATAAAATGCATTTCATTAAAAAAATTATGTTCCGTTTTTTGTGAGCCACCCTGTACTATCAAAAATAATTTGCGTATATTTAGGTAAATTATTGTTATCAAATGTGTAACCTTTAATATTTGTATTAACATTTTTTTCGTTGATTTACTAACACTTTTTGCCGCATTAACGATTCAAGCTGACGCAGAATGCTGGTATGCTTTTATAGTATTATTTTTTGTTAAAATAATCACAATAATGAATTTAATGTAGAAATTTCTCTGGTCAACGGTTAACCTAAGCAATAATACTAATAAGTACCTAAAACTAAAAACGGTTTTAAACATAAAACTGTTTTTCTATCATACCCTCTATAATTTGCTTTATTCTAATGAGCCCAAACTTGAGCAGCGTTAATGCCTAATATAGGTACAACAAACAAAATTTCGCCATCCCCAGTCACGTAGTTTTTAAGTTAACTAGGAACGGATTTAGGATTTGGTCTTAAAGGGAGAGGGGGCAAGCAATAAATTAGGTATATTTAACGTTTTGGCATGGGGAATAACGATATAAAAAATAAAAAAATGTCTTGATAGGACGGGGGGACACATTGAGGTAACCGTCTTTGGAGTCCAATTACCTACAGTTTCACTTTAAAAAAGGTTGTATTTATAAATTAATAAAAGCAGAAAAAGAAATATGGGAAAATTTGACAAAAATCTGTTTTTTGCCATTAATAATTTATCAAATAATTCTTTTCTAACGTAAAACTGAAGGTGATTGCTAGATAACTACTTACCTGTTGTAGTACCGTAATCAGAGTACATATTTATTTACTAAACCGTGCCGTAACCATCCAGATTATTTCCTTTGGGGTCACCTAAAAACCAAAGCAGTTTAGTAACAAAACCAGAAATTAAAAGGAACTTAGGCAACGACTGTATACAAAATTCGCCAAATAACCCCCCCCCCCCCCTCCCCCGGATGTGGTACATAATGTCAAGAAGGATTTTTTCCTTACATTAGGGGATTGTTAAGAAAAAAATGGGTATAATACAACAAATTGCGCCTACATTACCGAAATGCAAAAGTAAATAGTGGGTCGTATTTCCTGTTTTCTGCCCTATCACAATACATACATTTACTTTTGAAAAAAAATAGTTGGGGGCGGTTTCTACCCCCAAAAGAGGGGTAAATTTCATAAAGACACGAAAAAAGTATGCCAAACTAAAAATAAACGCAGCCGTAATTCTGTATTTTTCAACAAATAAAGAGGCTTCCTAATACTGAATTTATGTATGGTATATTAATTTCTATAAAAAAAGCATTTTCATGCTAAATCCACCACTGCCACAGACAGGCGCACAGACATATTGTATACACATAAAGTGTGGTTTACCTATTTCTTATCTTTATTTAGATACCAAAATATACAGCACAATAAATGTTAATAATTCCTTTAAAACTATTATCTGCATTTTTTTTTAATTAAGATTTTTATATCGGGATTCCTACCGGTCGTTTCTAATTATTAGAAAGTATTGGTTCTGTCTAAAAAAATAAAATGCTTTGGGGATAATTTTTTGTGGGCCATCTTGGTAAAACAAGCGAAATAATCAACGCCCAAGCGAAAAGAGAAAGACAGTAATGTAAGACTGCAGTAATCATGCCCGCCCAGTGTAATGGTAACAGTGTTCTTGATCTTGAACCGCTTATGATCAGTTTGCGAGAAATTCATGGTCAATAAAAGCAGGAAAATATTATGTGAGAGGAAAATAATGAAACATTTTTCAAAAAGTAAAATGTAACGAAAAGGTGTTTTGGGAAGAAATATTAAAATAAGTAATGAAAATAGAGATTATTAATATAAATACCATAGAATGGTGTCAACATGTGGACAATTAATTCTAGTGATAGTAGTACTGGGTAATATTGTGATAAAAGGATGTGTTAGTCAAAATAAGAAATATGGTGAAAACAGTGCAATTTACATTAATAATAGAGAGGAAAATATGGAAACGATACACCAAAAAACTTTATTGGAAAACGATACCACTAGAAGTTCAAACAAAATTACAGGTAATAAATTCAGGGGGCTTATTAGAAATTATTTGATGGTATTTATAATTTGATCTTATAAAAGAACTCTAAAAAGTTACAATTTAATTGTTTCAAATCTTTCCCTATTTTTAATTTATCCATTCATGCTAAACACATCTATGTATTGTACTTTTACTTATTATATGCTTTATCAAATCTACTAGTCTTAGAATCGTATGGCACGATAACCAATATAGTTTGTTGATGCACTATAAAAGTCGCCTGTGGCTGGTTTACTAAGTCACGGGATTTTTTAAAAGCCAAATTCTAAAATTTAAATTTTATACATAATGAAATATTTTCTACCATAATAATATAAACCTGGACGTACTCAAATAGATGAGGACCACAATTAGTTAATTTGACTCTTTTTTTTGGCAAATTAGGGTCGTTATATTATTATATCGACCAATACCGTACAAACACACTTGATTATTATGTTGTAAATTTTAAATTAGTTACTAAATAAATAGCATTATACCGACTATAATTTTTTATGCACTATTTCGCATAATTTACACAGTTATTCATTCCTTGTTGTTAAATAAAAATATAACAAAAATAATTTTAATACCAAGTGGTCATGACACAAATTATATTGGGTAAGTATCTGGGCCGAGGGAAGAGTGAATTGAGTGAAATATAACCTAATGACCTTATTTTTCTGTGGACTTATTGCTTAACTGTCTGTCTGCATCGCTGATTTGTTGGTTGAATGCAATTAAAAACAAAACAAATAGAAAATACCTTAAAACAAAATATTAAAATTATAATTTGTATATGGGAGATAAATTAAACGTTAACCATGGCAATCATCTTGTGTCTTGGGCAACTGTGTAGTAATGATTAAAAAAAAATTATGACACCAATAATTGCTATGGAGGTAATCAAGGAAAATTACTTTCCCCGTATCATTAGCAGGTTATACATCAATATTCACGTGAGAACAACACAATATTGACATTGATAAAATAAATTTTTTTTGATAAACTACCTGCATGTACATTGAGGTATTTTTTAAATTTTAATCCATAATATTACAATTTTAGGTAATCTCAAAGAGGTAGCAAGAAAAAAAAGTGACAAGGAAGGGTCAATGATGGATCAAATACTTCCAATGTCAATTATTCCATTCTTAGTATCTTCATCCCTCATACCGGCAATGCTGCTATCCATTAAATTTCTGATGATTAAAAGTGTGATTATTGGAAAAATTGCTATCATATTGATGTTGTTGAACTTTTTCAGAAGACGAGTGGATTCAGGTAATATTTTATGAATTATTTTAAATGAATAAACGAAGACTTCAAGTCCGTAAAGAAAACTGATTAGATTTGACCTTACTTAAACATTCTTTGGAATAAATAGTTTTGGACATAAAACCGCTTTAAAATAAGTAGTTGGTTGTATTGTAGGTATATTGTTGTGATAAATTATACTTATTCCATTATTATAGGTGGTGTGTACAATCATTATCCAATGGATTTAGCCAAAGAACATTATGGGTATCAAGGGGTGGAAGAACCTGGAGTTTATGTAAATAGGAAGAAAAGAAGAAAACGAAATTTGAGATAGCTAAAATGCAATGCATGTATTTTAATAAAAGCGGAGTCCGTACAAGAATATATAACTTTTATTATTGTTTTTTCACCAAATAAACTTTTCTGGAATTTTATTTGAAATCCTTGTTACATTTCCCACTAATCACGGTAAGTTACTCATGTTTGGTACAACGTACAACTCTTTAGAGTGTTTGCTGTTAAGAAACTTTTGAAAGTACCAAAATAAATGGCTTGTTCCTTTTCATTTATAAACTTACATGACCTTTACAATGGAAACGTTGCTTGAAATGAAAATTAAATTAGTGTTAAAAGTAGAAGAACAACATTAGATGTCGTTACTAGCTACATCTTCTCTTTGGCTTTCGCATTTGTAAGTTCAAATTGAACCGACCCGACCGTTTCCCTTTTTTTCATCAAATCCTAGATCCTAGCCTCACTGATGAGTCATGTGGCGTAACGACGCGTCTGGGAACTCTGTGGATGGTGATGGTTCTGTTCTGACGAAACGAAGGGAAACAAAAGACTATTCCCATTAATTTAATTGTTTGCTATAGCCACAAACTTTTAGCTAATGCTTGCAAAGTTGTTAATGGCATTTCCCACCTTTTCAACTACTTGTTGCTGTAAGTTAACTTTAGTAATTTATTCAAAATTTAAAATACCATTAAGTAAACTTGCAGTAAGTTTACAGAAGCAAACTTTACAAACGAAACGACAATGGAGGGAAGATTTACTGTTTGCAACATGCTTGCCGAAAACTTATGACCAGGAAAGTTCTTTCTTTACACTTATTCTAGGCAGGTTTTTGCAAACTTAATACAACCGTCCCTTGCTTAGTTGATTTTTTCATTATTATTATTTCATCATCACGCAATTTAGGAAATTTACTGGGAGAAAACAACACTAACTTAAACTAACACGAACACCAGAAAGAAGACATAGAAATATAGTTTTAAAAAATAAAACTTAAAAAGTTTCAGTTTGTAAAAATAATATTAAGTACAGAAAAGTAAAAGTTTTTACATGAGATAATTCCCACATTATTGAATAATAATAATTGAAATAAATATTTTTTTTGTCAAATCGTATTTTCCGATGTTTGAAATGAAAACACTGTAAACAAATTTATTATCAGCATTCACCAGTTAGTAAAGAAATTATATATTTAGCAGGATATGTTAAGGTGAATGCGCTAGTTTACAGCAGGACGTAAATTTATTTGTCCTGCTGAAGCAGGGACATTACAATGCAGGATTTATAGGCAACCAAACCTACACTGGGTTTATAGGAGAATAATATACCTACCGCATAATTAATCAGAAAATATTTATATTCAAACTAAATAAGCAAACTTTTAAAAAAATTAATGAAAAACTGGCAGGTGGTTTGGTTTATGACAAGTAATGCGATGTGGATCTCAAAAGATGTTTTGTTGTATATCTATCTATCCTTTATCTATCTATGTATATGGTCTTGTCTTTGATGACTTACTGTCATTCATTTGAGTCAGCTGTTGTTGGGTGAAGTAAGTTAAGTTCCATAAAGTAAATTATTTTCAGAAAATATTCGTAAGTAAAACTGTAGTATGTTGAATAATTTCTTTTTTGGATTTTCATGAATTAAGTTTTCAGCAAATTTTTACTAAAATTTGTCTTGATCAAAAATTATCCTCACAGATAAATGAATTCGTTACGACGCCGGGTTTTTGTAGGTTAGTAGCAAGTTTGCCACATTATTTATTCACTTTTCAAACAATGTACCTAAATAACTATTTAATTTGCTTGTATGCTTTTTTTTTTATTAATATTTTGTGAAAAAAAATTATAATAGAATGTAAGATAAAAGTAATAAGCTTTATACCATTTCCTGCAATTTCCAAATATAGGTATTATCTTTTGTACAATTTTCTATGGTTTTAATTTATTTCGATGTTTTAGGATTAAATAAAAACCATAAAGTATTAAGAACATATTTTAATTGTGTGCGTTACAATCCAGAAGAAGTTTTGCGAAATAAATATTGTTATAGCGAAAGACAAAAATTTAAACATTGTAAAAGTAAGTAATGTAGTAGGTATTTAAGTTTAACTAAAATTTATATAGTTATATACTGCTTATATGCTCAGAAATACAATTTTTTGTTTGACCACCAAAAGCCCTAAAAAATCCTGCTTCTTAGCATATTATACTTAGTACTAACTACACTATGCATGTCCCTAAGAGAATAAAAGGTTTTGTAACAAACATTCAAAAAGACAAATTCGCAAAAACATTTTTAAATCTTCATCATTCATATTACGAACTACGAGAGGATAACAACTAACAACAGTACCTAGAGATTAGAGAAGAATCTGAAATTCACAAACTTTTAACCAGGAGACGAGTAATAAAATTAATAAAATATATGAAATAATTTCCTGACAAAATGGCGCCTATCAAATAAGGCGCGGCCGGACGTGTAAAATACTGGCTTAGGCGGTTATCTATGGCATATTTCTCTCATAGCAAAGTGACGACAATTAAATTGAAAACATAAAGTGCTAAGAACATATATATTGAATAATAAGGGTAAGTATGAAAAGGAGAGTCGGTGGTACGCCGTATTTTAACAAATGAAACATTCTTTTTTGTATTTTAAGCGTACTTTAATTTCTATTGCCTAGCGCTTTCGGCCCATTATGATGCTATCATCAGGGCTTAGGTGATGGTGGTTATGACATAATTTGACGAAACCTAAGCCCTGATGATGGCCTCATAATGGGCCGAAAGCGCTAGGCAATAGAAATTAAATTACGCTTAATACAAAAATAATGTTTCATTTAATAAGGGTAAGAATAATAATAAAACTATAATGACGAAGAAAATCCACTTTAATAATAAATTTCAAGTTATCAGTTGTAATACGTCTATAACAAGTTTTTTATTGACTTAATACTTAAAAAATAAGATTTGTTAATCGCCTTTTAAAATATATACTTCCAGTAAATACATTTTATTTGACATAAATCTAATAACAAAGATACAATAAAACAATAAACCATTATCTTAATTCATAGATGTGATTTTCAAAATTTCTGAATTTAGTCTCATACATTTATGTTGATAGAATAATAATTATTGTTGAATAGAAAAAATGACGTTTTTGGGATGGATTTTTGCTCACAAAATAATAGTAATTTTAATAACTGCCAGTGCTGCTTTGTGCGTCAGTACTGTGATACTGGGGGTGAATGTGAATAAATTGAAAAATGAATTGCAAGAGGAAAGGGAAAAAAGTACTGAAGGAGGTATAATAACTTTTTAATATGATTTAAACTTTATTATAAATTAATAGAGTGTTTATTGTATGGTATGTATACAGGATATACAGCAGAAAATACAATTTATCAAGATTTACTTCACATATTAAAATTTTATTGAAAAATAAATTTGGTAAAAAGAACTTTACTTAACAATTATTTTTCTATTTTGTAATGTTTAATTTTATTATAGCTATTACTACTACCCAAGCAACTATGACAACTGAAGAGCCGGCCACTGATATGTCAAAATATCGATTACCTACGAACGTCAAGCCGACTCTATATAATCTCTATTTGTATCCAGACCTAGAAACAGGTAAAAACTGAAAAAAATAGCTATTTATGATATAAAGGTGAAAATAACTCGCCTACGAAAATTTGCGGAACGAGCGAAGCGAGTTTCGCAATTCATATGAGTGCCTTAAACGAGATATTTTCTTACGTATATCATACAAGATTTTTTCTACGAGCGTGTGACAAGTACAAGATTTTTTCTACAAGCGTGTGAAAAGTTAGACTTTTTTTTCACCCGGCGTGAAAAGTAATTTACTTTTCACACTAGTGCGTTAAAGTAAAACTTTTCACACTGAAATGGGTGTGAAAAGTCTAACTTGTCATACGCTCGTAGAAAAAATATATTGCGTATTGTGCGTATAATTAAAAATTAAAATCTAATTGTTTTTAAGTATGTATACTTATAAAAAAGTCGTACATTAAAATGTGGCGAGTTGTTATATAATTTGTCCTCCTTACTACTTATGCTTTTTTTTTTATAAAAAAATACAACCTTACAAACATTTATTGTAACAAAATGTTTTTATTTTTCTTTGTTGGACTATACATGTATGACTATGACGAAAATTACCTATTTTTATATATTTCAGGACTTTTTAAGGGCACAGTTATAATCTCCCTAAATCTAATAGAACCAATGTCATCTTTAGTACTGCACAGCAACAAATTAAATGTGACAAGTGCCACAGTTAAAGGGGAGCAAGTAAATGTTGAAGTCTCCAGTAAATATGAAATAATAACAATCACTAGAAAAGATGGAAATAATTTCACTACTTCCATGGATACCTTAGCAATTGAGTTTAATGGAGATATGAAGAACCGGATTGTTGGGCTCTATACGAGCTCGTATACCAGTGATGGAAACACCACGTAAGTAAAGCTTCAAAAATAAAAAAAAATTTTTAAAACAAATAATTTCTCAATAATACCTACTTAACTTTTATGCAAGAACATACCAACAACTGTTATTTGTAAGGTAGAGCTATTTTTATTCCTTGTTTTTTTGCAGCAAAGTCATTCACCAAGATTTATTATTTTTTTTTTATCATCAGGTATTCAAGAAATGAATAAGAAAATTGTTTTGTTTGGTGCAAACTTTCTGATATTTAGTTTCAAATGAAACATTTCGATACAAATTTGTTGTCATCGTCACTTCATAATGATTTATTTTGTTAATTTTTGTTAACCATAACCAAACGATTATTACTATTGCAGCATAATAAAGTATGTAATTAACTTTTACATAATAGGAAAAAGTTATTAAAATAATTATGGTTCTTTATCGTCTTAACGTCACAGTCGGTTATTTAGCAAATTGATTTTGCGCGCATTAAATTTTTATTGTAGATTTAAAATATTAAATTAAAAGTTTAAATTTAAACAAAAAAAATCTGTCAACACCTTTACCCGGCACTTTTCCTTGCTATATTTAAATGTTTAGTGTTTCACCCTGTATCGAATAGACTCGAATTTTTCAAATATAAAGGGTAATGAAATAACAAAAATAATAAACCCAAGAAAACATTTTAAACCCACAGAAAAATATTAATATTTTTTCCTACAAGCGTACGCGATTTTTTTCACATGCATTCTAGTTTGAAACGATCCACTTTTCCGTACGGGGCGTACGGTGCAGGATTTTTTTTCCGCACGCATAAGATTAAAAAACTGCTTACCCGAATTCCGCTATGCGTTGTTCGGGCAACGGCAGTTGCGTGTGGAAAGTGTCTCCTTTCGTCCAATCCTAGCCTCACTAATGAGTGAGGATCAATCTGACGAAATGAAAGGAAAAAATTATTCAGACTACGTGTTAACTTGATCTAAGCGAAGTATTTGTCTAAAATATTATAATTATATGAAAAGGAAAGAAAAACACAAAGTCTTCCTTCACAAAATTTAATAGAATTAAAAACTCTAGTTTAAAGGTATCTACATGTTTCGAACGTAGAAACGTTTATCATCAGGAGACAAAAATTTATTTTATACTGATGGTGTTAGCAAAAGAGAAAATTAGAACCTTAATGGAGCTTTTTTAGAACCTTAATGGAGCTTTTATGGACTTAAAAAATTTAAATGTAGAGGAAACATGATATGAAGAAAATTGATAGTGGTTAAACCATACTGAGTACTGAGTATTTGAAAACGTTATTAAAGAGGGTCTAAATCAACCAAATAAAATGGGGAAGAAGTAAAAAACCTTTCTAAGAAGGTGTCGAAGATTATTTAAATTTTGAAAAACCTATATATTAAATATATATAACATAAGCATGTCTGTAAGACATTATGAGGATAAAAGTGCAGTATCACAATAATGTTATGTGGTAAAAAGAGTTTTTGGGGTAATGAGGATTAAGGTTTTTTTTTACCACATAACATTATTGTGATACTGCACTTTTATCCTCATAATGTTTTACAGACATACTTAGGTTATATATATATTTAATATATAAGTTTTAAAGGTTTTTTTCTTCTTCCCCATTTTATTTATATTTAATAACGTTTTCAAATACTCAGTATGGTTTAACCACTATCAATTTTCTTCATATCATGTTTCTTCTACATTTAAATTTTTTAAGTCCATAAAAGCTCCATTAAGGATCTAAAAAAGCTCCATTAAGGTTCTAATTTTCTCTTTTGCTAACACCATCAGCATAAAATAAATTTCTGTCTCCTGATGATGAACGTTTCTACGTTCGAAACATGTCGAGACCTTTAAACTAGAGTTTTTTATTTTATTAAATTTTGTGGAGGAAGACTTTGTGTTTTTCTTTTCTTTTCATACTTTAAACTCCACTTTGAGGATGGACTATTTCTTCAAATTATAATTATATGTTTTTCTCTAGCGGTTGCGTTGGAATCTTACACCTTTCTACTACCCCTTCGGGGAAAAATTTCCCAAAACATCAAAACATGCACTTGCTTGTTTTAACAGAGTAAACATAGTACCAATTTTCAGCAATAAAATTTAAAATTATAGGCAGTTATTTATAGGTACCCCGTCAAAATAGACTACACCCCTTTTTTCAACCCCTAGTTGGATATTCGAGAAATGACGAAATACGTATATTATTATTTTTTTAAAGGAACTTATATACTTACCAGTTTTTAGGCTTTCACCACTTTTAGTTTTTGAGATACCGAAATTTCAATAAAAAGTTCAACCCCTGTTTTTACCCTTTTAGGGGTTGATTTTCGAAAAATCCCTTCTTTGTGGATGCCTACGTTATGGCGAGAAGACATCCTTAAAATTTCATGATTCTAGAATTAGGTGTTTACGCTGGGCCTTAATGAATCAGTGTAAAAAATCTGAGAACTTATAATGGGAACCCTACACGATCAGTAGGTAGTGTGGGTATGACAAAAGTAAAATACCATTCGTTAAAAAAAATAGTGTCATTACTTGGTTAGGATGACAGTAATATACTGATTGTTTATAGGGTGGGTCCCATTATAATGATGCCGAAAATTGAAAAAATGTATCAGTTCATGGTAAGAATTTTAAAATTTCTAATTAATGATTTTGACTAATTGCATAATAAAATAGTTTTAACTTTACAACAATAATTAAAGTTGCTATGTTTTGTGCAAAGTAAGCAATTTGTTTAACACCTTTACAATAATAAGCATTTATGTATTATTATTGTAAATAGGAGGTCATAGTTTTTCAATTATATATTTTGTAATAGTAATTATAATTATTAAACAAAAACCTTGGGCAAATACCCAATAAAAAAATAATCGACTATTTTTGTTGCTATTTATATTTTTACTTTTCCCAAGTAGGTATATCCTGACAATATAATGACTTGCCGATATCTTATCACGTCTCGATGTTTTAGACTCGCTAGAATATGAAAGATAAAATAAAAACAATAATTCTTAACTAAATCCAGACATAGATATTTTGAGCCAGGTGGTGAAAATTTTAAATCAATATATTATAATATACCTATTAACGATTCATTATAAAGCCCGAGATATTAAAAGGACGCTCTTAAACCCGAGACATGGCTTTAAAGATACAGTGATGTATCTGCTATAATGCTCAGCTTAATTACAGGCGGCAGACTCGACAAAATGCAAAAATCAGCAGTTTTTATTTATAAATCATTATCTTCTATAATCCTTTCTAAATCGGCTAAATGAAACTTAATTTTTTTATAAGTGTAAAGTACTACCTAGTACGATGCTATACTAACTTTGACGGTACCGACAAGTGACTTTATTGACCCTTATACATACCTATACTTCTTTTGTATGAACTAGCTGAATTTATATAGCGTGTGGCACGATTTTTTCAAAAATATATTAGAGTAAAGTACTACCTATAATGACACTATATTAGGTCTGATGACACCAACAACTGACTTTATCCACCCAGATTATCCGTACATTTTTTGGATTAGCTGGCTGGTTCAATTTATCTAGTGTGGTAGTAGTAGTACTAGTAGTAACATGTTTTATTTAGCAAAAAGCCACAATTAAATAGTTTTAAAACATTTTTTAACACATTTTTATAGAATTATTTTTAAATTATAAAACGCAACCATCTTTTAACAAAAACAGACAGAAAAGTTAAACATTCAATTGTATCGAATATTACATATCATTTTGTTTTTTATTTAATGAAATTTTAAAGTATTTTCTAATAGTTTTAATGATATTTGAGATTTAATAGAATTTTCCAAATTATTATATTCTATCACATCTTTATGAAAAATAAACTTATAAGCTAATGTTTTAGACACTCTATTTACATACAAATTTTGGTTAGTTCGTCTTATAATTATGATGGTCATAATAATTAAAAGAACAAAATTTTTTTATAAACAATCAGAATCGAATGGTAACTTTATACACGCAAATCTTTATTAATCCCATCCATGGGCTCAACAGCGTATTAGAGGACTTTATAAAATGCTAACATTGGGCTTCAAAAGAACCTTTTATGTCTATTATTATTAATAATATACAGTATGTTCACGGATAGATTTTGGAAGAGGAATTTTTTGTTTATTGTAGGTATAGAAGAAAAAGTCATTCTTTAAAAACAGTCTGCTTGTGCTGAAACTATAATTTTAAATATCAGATTTGCGATTACTATATAGGGTTCAAAATCGTTACTCGGCCAGATATAAAATCATATTCGAAGTAAGAAAGTAACAATAGTTGTTTGTTTTTACGTAAATTTATTTTAAACGAAATCCAAAAAACTAAAAATATTGTTTCTGACGAACCCTGTATAGTAATCGCAAATCTGATATTCCAAATTGTAGTTTCAGCAAGTAGTAGACGTTTTTATAAATATTGACTTTTTCTTCTATACCTACTAATAAAAAAGTTTTTCCTCTTCCAAACTATCCGTGGACACACTGTACTACCTATAATATATTAAAATTAATTTTTTTTGAAAAAGTGTTTGTATATTCTTTTTATAATCTTTAACGAGTATCTAAGCTAAATACATCAGCGCTGTGGTTGAATTTTTAAATTAACTTTCACAAATTCCAAATAATTTTTTTTAAGGAATAACAACGAAATGCGCGCCAGATAACATTATTCACTTGTGAGTTTTAACAAATCTATTAACATACCTACCTACGTATAATTTAATAATAATTAATAAGGTCACTACTTTATTTCTAAGCCAACAAAGCATTTATCAACCCAAACAAAAAGCAAGTACACCCATACACCCATTATTATTTATTACCAATAATTACGCTGTGGACAAGAATTATACCAGTTACGGTACTATCTAACAAAAGCCCCTACCCAACACTTAAATATTACGAAACGCCGACCCAAGCACGTGAATGGACTTTGCGAATAACTTGGTGAAATGTTTCAACGAAGTTCAATTTAAATTACACTGTTAATAAAATGTCGTGCTGTGGAAGAAAGACTGAAAAAAATGTCGAATCGAGGGGTAGAAGAAAATTGGTGACATGCCTATTTAGTTGTTGCATGTTTTGGTTCATTTTGTGCGCGGTTCTAGTGACTGTTTTAGTGTTTGTCGGTAGACATTTGCTCTACAATAGTGCCCCTAATAAAAATGGACAACCTTATCCCTACAGACCAAAAGCTGTAGATATTCCCGAACATTTAGAAACTAGTTACAAAAGGTTACCTAGTGACACTTGGCCTTTACTGTACAATTTGACTCTGTTACCTTTCTTGGACAAAAATTATTTTGAGGGTACTGTTAATATTTCTCTGCAAGTTTCCCACCCTAAAAAGGAATTGGTGTTGCATAGTCGAAATTTAAGCATAGTTTCGGTGGAACTAGTGCGAAAAAATGATAAAGTATTGGGCATATTGACCATAACGGAAAATTTAGGTGATGAAGTTTTGGTTATTACGCCAAAAGAAAAGGTGTTTCCCGGGGAGTACTTTTTGACAGTTCGGTTTAGAGGTTTTCTTGGAAAAACGCTGAAAGGATTATACAAGAGTAGTTATAAAAGTGGAAATAAGTTCAGGTAAGCATGGGTGTGAGTAGACGTTTATTGCTCTAACGAGGTTGTGGCATATTATCATCTTTTGAAAGCTAAGCGTTTTAAATGCGGTATTGTATAAAATAAATGTCAAGAAATGAGGATCCACCACAAGATTTTTTTAAAGAATAAACGCTTACATTTTATCAATTCTGGTGTTGCATTATTTTATACAAGTTTTATTAACATTTTCTCATTACTGACAATGAAAAATAAACAATTTTGAAACATTGACAATTGACATTTTTGAAATTCAGTTCTTTGTATAAAATAATAATCATTTTAAATGATTTCCGTTTAATATTTTAGGTTATCAACGCATTCGCATTTCGTTTTTTATTCCATTTTTCGTTACTTCTTGGTTTTATCCAGAAATCGGCAAGTACCTATCTTTGGAGTGCAATTATCTACAGATTGGATTAATAAACTAATAAAAGTAGAAAAAGAAATAGGGACAAACTTGATCAAATTTCGTTTTTTGCATTTATTGATTACTTTTTTTTACCTTAAAACTGTATAGTTAATTGCTAGCCAATGATGGCGATTTGGCCGCTTTTAGGAATAAACGAAATATTGGTCAAAGAACACGAAATGGCGAATGAGTCACTATTGTCTGCTCCTAATAAATACATTTTTGATGGTAAAGACAAGATCATAAAATGTAAAAACCGAACACGGAAGAGCTTAAAATAAAAGTAAATGAAGAAGCGAAATAATTATTGGCTTAATTAACTTGTTTTAAATAGTTGATTTTTAAAAATTATATAATGTAACAAAATAAGAAACCACAAAATACAAATCACCAATTTCGTTATAATTTAAGTGAAATAATTATTCAGTCACTTGTATCAATTTAACTGCAATTTTGAATTTTGCATAATTTTTTGTGGTCTTAAATTACAATTTATTCTTTAAACAACTATCTCCCAGTTGAACAACATTCTATGTTTTTAATCAGTCAGACACCGAGAACATGTTTTATAGATTTGATTTCTTTGTGTTTCCTTTAGCTAAGTATTAAATGAAAATCGATAAATTCGTTTTCCCGGCATTTTCCTTGCTAGTATATCTATTTTTTATGGTTTACCCTGTATCAAAAAGATTCTTTAAATTTACAGGTAATGATGTAAGGAACTACTATGAATATAAAATAATAGATAGTATAACAAACTTTGATATCTATATTTTTATTCATCCCTCCATGTCAACTTGGCATGTACCCGTAACAGGTCTTCCTTACCGGAATACCTAATACCTGTACAATGCAACTAACTATAGTAAAAATCAAGTAAAGTTTTAACGCGTTTAGGTTAGGTTCTGTCATATTTGACATATATTGCACTATTGCACACAATTTATGTCAAATATGACAGAACCTAACCTAAACGCGTTAAAACTTTACTTGATTTTTACTATAACTACTATTTTCGCCAAAAAAACATTTTAACCAGAATTGGCATTTAAAAAATAAAGACGATAGGAATATGCAAGCGGCTTTTCTCCATATTGTTACCTAAATGAGGTGTAGACTGTGAAAATGTAAATACGTATTATTTACTATAAAATATTCCGCTTTTTCAAGCTACCCTGTAGAATAAAAATAATTTTAAGTTGTATTTATTTGCTGTCTAACTTTTATATTGACATATTTTTTGGTACTTAGACTGTTTTAGTTTTAAATTACCCATATTTGAAAATCTATTTAGTGTCAATAAAATTTATAGATGTAAAAATACCTATAACAGGAAATATAATGGCAATGAAATGTTATTTTATATGATGTCATGTTTACGTTTCTAGAAATTAAGAGAAAGTACCTTCAAGAGATCAAAATACCGAAGGAAAATTGTATCGAATATCAAAAGTTAAGTTGCATAAATAAGAGCGAAAGGTTGATCTGTACTATTGATCTGTGTTGTACAATTTATACTCACTTATGTTCATAACTGTTTAAGACAGGGAACCAAAAATAACATTTCCCCATTTTACGTTAATTAAAAGTGAAAATATTATGTAATTAATTATATTGTCTTCCAGTAATAAATTCTTTTTAGACAAAATGCAGGGCAACCAAATAAATAGTTTTAAATAAATTATATTAGGGGAGAGTCGGTTATTGGCGCGCGGTTGATAATACCGCGCCCCTCAATATCTCTCAGTAAAAAATAATACTTGGCAACACTGCATAATTAGCCGTTACCTTAAACGTCTCCCTTTACCCCGCAGTTGAAATATTTTCGTTATAATCACCTGTTGTAGCTCGGCGAACATTTATTGTTTTTAGTGAAAATCCTTATAACTTTTCTACATTTTTGGATCGAGGTATGTACAAAACCTATCATTTAAATGTTAGATATTGTGCTGTAATAGACTGCTGCTCTCATTAGGAATACTGCGTGATAGCAATTGCTTGTCCCAAATTTTAATTTTTTGAATTATGTTGGCATGCAATCAAGATGGCGTCGTCTGATAATAATTGCGCGCTGATGGCGCGGTATTATCAGACTAGGGTTTGTTTGATGCGAATTATTGTCTTTTTTTTTCAGATGACTGAGCCTTCACCAAAGAGAAAATTTTATTTGTGATTTTTGATTACTTTTTTGTATTAAATAATAAATAATGCTGTATATATAGCCTTATTTTTGGGACACGGTATTATCAAACTAGTTTGATAATACCGCATTTTCAATGGCTTTGCTTTTTTCCCTCCCCCCTCTACTACTTTACCTCAACTCGAAATTGGTCATTTGGACTTATTTGCTATGCTAGTCATCTATTGGCTGACCTCCACAAAGTTGGTATACATTACACCTAATGATTTCTAGACCGTGTTTTCCTTAAGGGCGCGCCAATATCCGACTCTCCCCTACTATTTTACTAAAATTAGGATTTCAATAATGTCAGTGAACTTTACGGATATATTATAAAATTACTTTACTTCGCAAATGTTTTACGGTTATGGTTAATTTTATAGAAATTTGAACAATTATTGGATATTTTTAAACGTTTCTTACTAAAAAAGATGGAACTCGGTTTCCTGTCAATCACTTTAGATAACGTTTACCATGCAAGGAGTTAAGAGTTTATACAGTAAAAATTTGACAATTTAATTATAAGAATTAATTTAAAAGGCTATATTATTTTATTAGGAAGTTAATAAACACGTGAAATCTAATCGTTTCCTGTCGACAATATAGGATTTACTTAAACAGATACTATTTTTAATAGCTCTAAGTTCCATTAAATTAATATAATTTAGATTTAGCTGATTATTAGTTTTATTAGGCGATGAGGTTATACATTTTTAATTTTATTACAATAAATATTAATTTTTACGATTTTAATTTAATTTTTCTCTAGATTAGGTATTGTATTGTAATACATAGGGTATTTATAACTATTATTCTCTACGTAAGGTATTTTTATTTATTTATAATATACATTTTTTTAGAACGATTGCCACTTCCAAATTCGAGCCGACCTATGCCAGACAAGCGTTTCCATGTTTCGACGAGCCCAATATGAAGGCCAAATATATTGTCCATCTTCTAAAACCCAAGTCCGAAAATTACATCGCCCTATCCAACTATCCAATAGCAGTAGGTTTTTATTTTTAATTAGTTTATGCCCGTAACCACCAACATAATATATTTTTGCTGATAAAGGTTTAATAATTGTGATTAACCGATTAAATCGGTAACCACCAATCAACTTTTTTACAATTAACTGTATCCGGCCAAACTTGGCCGATTAGGTAGGTAGTTAATTACGATTGGAAAACGTCAAGAAACGTCATTTTGTTTAAAGTCGTAGTTTTTTGCGGTGTTTTTATTTTGATTTTTTGCTGAATGTTTGCATTTCTAATACTCCTGTGGACATAGAAGGACTTTCGGTTGACAAAGCCTGCAGTGGCCGAAATTTTAGAAGATATATTCAGCCCCTTCTTATTTACGAAAATAGTGTAAATAAAAGTAGATAAAAAGTTTATTTCATTTTGGTTTATATAGGTATAATAATATATGATATTGATCGATGGGGATTGATGGGCCCTTTCTACAGGCATGCCAGATTTAACTTTACCGTTCTTAGTATTTTACTTATTTTACAGAAAACCGAATCATATGATGCCACTCATGATCTGGTCACTTTTAATGAGACTGTTTCGATGTCGACATATCTGACTTGTTTTATAGTCTCCGATTTTACGTACACAGAAACTACGTTCAATAACAATGGTAAGAGTTTTATTTCTAGGGAATGCATTTATTTACCCCGACATAATATCAATATCGTTTTATCGAACATGAATCTTTGTTAAAGACATACAGCATATTCCTAAAGAAATTGTCTATAAAATGGTTAACAGTAAACACTAGTGACGCATTCGCCATTTCATTTTATTATCAATATTTTGTTTATTTTTTGTTTTCTTCAAAAAGCGGTCGAATATCTGTGTTTGGATAACAATTACCTACAGTTTTAAGTTAAAAAAAAATTTATTCATGATGGAATAAAAGCTTATAACAAATTTTGTCAAATTTGGGCATATTCCTTTCGTGCGTACGTAAAACTGTAGGTAATTGTTCTTCAAAGAGGGGTAATTGGCCGATTCATAAACTAACTAAACCTAGACATCCCACCTAACGGGGTGAAAGCGAGGCGCAGGGTCGCGATGTAAATGCCGAGAAGCGAAGTGCTCTAGATGGATATTTGCGTTCGCTAAATGTATATCACAGGCAACGTTTGGCGTAACTCATTACGTACAAATCTGTAGTGGTAGGTAATGAGTTACGCCAAACTTGTGCAAAATTATGGGCGGTAAATGTGTATATTGGATGGTTTCTCTTGGTTTTATTTGTCTATGGCCGATTTTTAAATAAAATCAAGAAATAACGAAACATGGAGCAGGAAACGAAATGGCGACGGCGTCTTTAATGTTTGCTCTTAAAGAACTGTAGAAAATTAATAACTAAAAGGGTATAAAAGGATCAAACTTTTTTACGTTTACCAACGTACATAATATCCCTCTGTCAGCAAACTTCATAACTAACCATTTTTTAGGTACCCAAACACCATTACGAGTATATGCGAGCCCTGGAAATTTGGAAAAGACTACCTATGCCGGGCAAGTAGCAAAGGCCGTAATAGAATACTACGTAAACTACTTTGGCATACCTTATCCATTACCGAAACTAGGTGAATAGTTGTCTGCATATTTTCCGTATTGTTATATTTTTATTATAAAATAAATAAAATATTCGTTCTTTTAGACATGGTTGCCATACCGGACTTTGTGTCTGGGGCTATGGAGCACTGGGGCTTGGTAACCTACAGAGAAACGACACTGTTGTACACAAACACGACACACTCTTCTACAAACAAGCAAAGGGTGGCAACAGTGGTCGCTCACGAACTGGCACACAGTTGGTTTGGAAATCTTGGTAAGCAATACAACAAGAATAGTTTTTAGTACAATAATACATAACAATAAAAACTATGCATATTCTATATTTTGTACCTCAGTGGACTGGCACTTCAAGTGAGAGAAACAAAGTAATTTCTCGTAATTTTTTTAGTAACAATGGATTGGTGGAACGACCTTTGGCTAAATGAAGGATTTGCTAGTTACATAGAATTTAAAGGTACTAATGCAGCAGAACCAACCTGGCAAATGGTACGTAGTAAATTGCATGGAATATAAAATAAATGGTAAATTGGGTTAAATAATATAAAATAATCACACTTCTGATATTGCTGAATTTCCTCTAATAAGTACGGCCTTTGTTTTAGATGTCCCAGTTCCAAACATCCGATCTTCATACGGTTTTATCTCTCGATGCCACTTTATCTTCTCATCCAATAGTGGTTACTGTCACCACCCCAGACCAAATAACTGCCATTTTTGATACCATCTCGTATAATAAGGTAATTCTTTTTTTTCAATGTAAAAATATAACCATTATCTAAATTAAAAACCTATTAGAAACTATTTGAAAGGAAGGAAAAAAAATAGCCACATCCACCTTTAAATATATTGTATAATATATTTATATATATTTATATGTGCCATTAAAAAAACACCTATTTTGCGCACTTAATACAAAAATAACTATTGTAATCTTTTGTTTGCACTACAACTGCCTTTCGAAGTGCAAAAATTTTATTTTTTCGTAATAGGTATATGCCAGTAATCCGCTAACGCTGGGACATACTTGTGTACAGGGTATTCTATTTAAAAAAAAGTCTCGCTTTTTGAGCCACCCTGTAGAATAAAAAATAATGTTACATTATAGGCCATTTGTCGTTTGTTATCTTTAACTTTCATATTCATATTTTTTGCGTACTTAAAATAACAACGCAGCTATTGTAGTTTGCAGCATTAGCGGCACTAAATGGCCACCCTCTATACATGCGCTCGTTGAGGTTCCTAATTTATTCAGCTATTTTTGTATAAAATATGGTTAAACTAAACAATAATACTAAAATGTCGACGAAAATTAAACTGAAAAGAAATAACATTAAATTTTTTTATGTTATTCATCCTGTATAATATAACAAATCCAAGCGATATCCGGTCTTATGCAGGGTTAATGCCTAATCCATTTACAAAACTCCATCATTTTCCCTCAAGTAGTTTCTAAGCTTTCGAGCCAACGACAGAACGGGGAAATATGCTTTCTCGTGATCTACCGTTCCTACAACGTCTAATCGACATTAGCTCGAAATTTTCTTTTGTAAAAATAAAACATAATTTCTAATAATAGAAGAGTTTTGGACTTCCATTGTCTTTATTTATTTTTAAATCACAACGTTCCAACCAGGGCCGTTTCTGAGTGGTGTGCTGGGAGTGCCCCCGCACAAGGGCGGCCAAAGTTATAGGGCGGCAAAAGCCGCCTGCAGTTTCACAGAAAAAAATGTTAGACGTAAAAAAAAATTCTAGGAGATTTCATAAATATGAAGGGTCAAATAAGAATGGTAAATTCAGTTTTCAAAAAAAATTATGCAGTAGCTGTTAAGAATGAGGCAGCCGCCCTTTGTGTTAATTAGAGATTTCTTTTTAGATAGATAAGTATCGGAAAAATAAAAAGAATTCTCAACGGAGGTGGCCGCCCTGCAACCCACGTCAATTACATTTTGTCTTAGGTTTACTCAAAAAATTAAAACTAATTGATATTATTTGAATAATTATGTACGTATAGTTAAATTCACATAAACTTTTAATGCCGTGACATTTCAGTTCTGTCATACTTGTCAAATACTGCAGCAACTCATAAAATATAAATTTCTAATGGCTAAATTTAATTAGTATAATTGTACTGCACACAAAGTATGTCTATCTTGTATTATTTCATACGATTAAAAAGAGATAGAAATAAAAAGAGTTGGCCGAACAATTCCAGAAAAGAAAAAGAAAAAACACTGACCAATCTCAGCTGTATAAGAAATTTAGTAAGTTGGTGCAATCTAAAGTAACTAGACAGTGACAAGTCTTGACATTTGGCATTAAAACTTTATGTGAATTTAACTATAGGTCTTATTAATTTGGTAGTAGGGTAGGTGGGGGCACAAATACTCACAGGGCAAAAGAACGCAACCTATTTAAATTTGCCGCCGATGTCCGGTTTCAAATGCTGTTACAAATAACTTTTCCGACGCCGAAAAAAAGTACCCAGACATTTTGATTACGAATTAAAAGATGACCCCATCGTCGAGGCCAAACAGAGTGTCAATGTGAATTTTTATTTTTCGATTTTGGATATATTTTTTTTTTTGCCAGGGAGGAAACCCTTTATGGGCACCGGTTACTTGTTCTTTGGATATTGCGATAGAATCAATTAAGGAGAGATTCGTTTCACTTAATAAGTGTAATGAAACTTTTGGGTTTTTGTCGAACTTCTATGAAGCTAATGCCATAAATGACGAGAAATTGTTAAAATCCTGCAAAGATCTCGATATAGCGCTTCAATAGCAAGGAAGTCCCACAAACAAAGATATTGATCGCTCAGAGCTCGACCAGGAAATTTTGTCGTTCCGAGAAATTTTTCCAATAAAACGTACAAAATAATAATTGTAGATACGCTAAAATTCATAGCTGAAAAAGATTTAATCTCATCATTTCCAAATCTTTGTGTTGCGCTGAGAATTTTTATTACTCTGTCTGTTACTGTTGCATCTATCGAACGTAGTTTTTCAAAGTTTCAAAGAAAGGATTAGTGGCTTGGCCCTTATCGCCATTGAAAGCCAAATTGCTGAGCCCCTCTGTAGGTAAGTATGAATAAAAGAAAAATTTATTTTTCTGACAATTGCTTTGCGCCATAATTTCAGGTAGGTAATTGTAAAATAGTAACTGATTTGATTTAAAGGGCAGCCAGTTCATATATCGCACAAGGGCGGCCAACAGGCCAGAAACGGCCCTGGTTCCAACAATCGTCTTTAGGTGTACACTATTAAAACAAATAAAGACCATACAAGTCCAAAACTGTTCAACATGACTGTCTTCAACGTTTAAACATGGTTTGTAGTCTTGTGCTGTATTATTGACAACCATGTAAATTCCTACTAGATTACCTTCTTCTTTTTTTAAACAAAATTGTTAACTTTGTAGGGTGCTTCTATTCTTCGTATGTTGGAAGATGCAGTCGGTGAAACTACTTTCCAAAAAGGTGTTACCAACTATCTGAACAAGTACGCTTATGGAAATGCCGTTACCAAAGACTTCTTGAACGAAATTCAGTCGGCAGTAAGTATACATTTTCAAACACAAACATATTATCTATTCCACTGATTTAAAAAAATAACAAATTTTTTTAGGTGGGTTCGACCTTTGACGTCTCGGAAATGATGGAAACGTTTACTGTTCAAATGGGTTATCCAGTGTTAAATGCCACATACGAATCGTCAACGGGCAACTATACCCTTGTTCAAAAGAGATTTTTGAAAGACCCGGACGCTACTTACGATACATCAAATATTACTTACAAGTACGTAGAATTTATATTATTAGCAAGAATTTTGCTATGGTGTTTCTATCGTGCTCTAAGCTATACTCACTATAGAAGACTAAAGGTGCCCACTCACACTCCGGAAATCCTGAAATATTGGCCTGAATACACCCGGCTCCACACACGCTCCGGTAATCCTTAAGGCCAGGCCTGTGCAGTTTTTCCTCTGAGGATTTCCGGAGTGTGAGTGGGCCCCTTAAAGAACCCGACAATCCTGCTGCCGTAAAAAAGGAATTAAAAAAATGTTTTTTTCGCGAGGCCAACGAATCATCGAGTTTTAGGCAGATTGGTGAATAAAATAATCTGTATTATTGTTTAAAACTGTAATTAAGGTTACAAATTAAAACTTAACGAGGAAGTTTTTATTTCAGGTATAAATGGACTATTCCTGTAACTTATATTACCGATTTGGGAAAATCTACTGAACTAATTTTGTTTCCATATGATAAAGAGAGCAGTAAGTTTTTTGACATCTTTAAATTTATGAATTGTATAATCTAAACCTACAACTGGTTTTTAGATAATTGGTATTTTGTAGGAAAAACTTATTAGTTATCGTGTATTATAGAAAACAAATGATTAAAAATTGTTTTCTAAAAAATAAAACTTCTAAAGCCTCGCGCAACTTGCTAATAGTATACAGAGTGAAACAAGACGCAAAAGTACTTTTTTCCCAACTTTTTAAATGTACCACTCTATATATCCATTTGAGAAACATGTTCTTACAACAAAATTTATGGTACTTACCTATCTCATTTTAAAAATACACATTTTAATCCAAATTAGTAATTGGAGTATATTCATTCTTTTTAGCTTTATAGTTTAATCAAGTTGATAATTTATATATTAATGAATAATTAATAAAAATCGAATATATAAGTACATTTATTGCTTCTAAAATTTCACTATTTTTTTAAGTAACCGTAAAGCGGCCAACCGGTGCCACTTGGTTGAAATTCAACTACGACCAAGTTGGCTATTACAGGGTGAACTATGAAGCAACTGAATGGGCAAATTTAATAAACGTTTATACCACACTTCCTGTTACCGACAGAACTCACTTGCTTGAAGAAACTTTTAGCATCGCTGAGGCTGGGTTGCAGTCTTACACGTAAGTTTAACTCGCATGGGCATCTTATGTATATCCATATAGTAGGTATAACAATTTGCTTAAATATAATTTTTTTAAATTAGTATTCCTCTAGAACTATCCAGGAAGTTAACAAATGAGATCGATTATGCACCATGGACCGTTGCATCGTCAAAATTACAAGGAATTTTATCATATTTGAGACAGTCCAGTTACAACGAGACATTTAAGGTAAATAAAAATATGAAACATGTTTTAGCTCTGAGAAAGCACTATTAATCAGTGCAGTAGGTACCGTAAAGAATAAAATTAATAGAAATCAGTTTTCATAAAACCATTTGAATGTTAAATAGTATTTTCTTTTACAGAATTATGTGCGAGGTGTTGTAACCAATGCTTACAGTAACCTTACATGGAATGAAGGGGATAACGATAGTCACCTTACACGGTAAAATTAAACTTTAACAATAACCAGCAATAATCTACGTGCCATCGGTGCCCTCGTTTGCGGCTCGTGCACTTCACTGTCGAGAATTCGAACATATTTTAGTCCCATTATGACATATGTATACTATGTATACTATGTATAATATTGCAAATCTATTTTTATGGGATGTGTGTACTTTTAACAAGGACACATAAGGTATCGAAACGTCAAGTAGAAAAAATTTGGAAAACCGACACAAGTTTATTTCTGCAGTTAGATCAATTTGTGGCAACTCTACCAAATAAAGGGTAAACATAATATCTGAATGTCAGTTATATCTTTTAGATTGACTCGTGTTGTGGTGCTCAGTTTGGCCTGCGCTGTCGATCACACCGAATGCCTAGCTCAAGCAGAAGACAAGTTCAACACCTGGATCACTGTGTCGACTCAACCGTTGTCTCAAAACCTAAGAACTGTTGTCTATAAATATGGTGAGTTTTATAAATGGTTTTATCATTTGGTTAGCGACTAAATATAAACCGTTTGGTTTCGGGAAGGTTTTAATAAAGTGATATACATAAATACATAAAACATTATTATTAAAAAAAATACATTTTGGGGTTACTTAAGACAAAACATTACACATTCGCCATTTCATATTTCAAAATCAATATTTCGTTTTCTCCAAAAAGCAGACGCGAGACAAAAATTCTTTAAAAATATCCCGACAGCGAAGCTGGAGGGATATTTTTTTAAAAGAATTTTTGTCGAGGGCAATTTTTATAGAAATTTTGCGGAAAAATGTCAAAAAATATTCTAAATAAAATATTTACCTCGAGTGGTATATGTTGAGATTATATACCAAAAAAAAAGAAAAAATACAACGAAATGCAAGATTTTTAAAATGATTTATGTAGCTACTAGAAAAACGGACAAAACGAAACAAAACCTAAACAATTGACAAAGTAATAAAACTAACAGAAAATTAGTTATAAGTATTATTGTTAAACACACAGTTATTATAATAAACAGTAGTGGCTTGCTGGTCTTGCTGGAAACTCTTCGAGCTGCAAGAGACTGGAACTTCGTGTTGGTCCAACCCATTAGTTGGAGGGTGACCGCTTAAACCTTGAATAGTGTTTTCGTGATGAGTTTTGTCCATCTGCAAATATGGCTTTATGGATGCAGCACTACTATGTCCAGTTATTTTTATAAGAGTTTGTTCGCTCACACCTGCTTTGCTTAATGTAGAGACAGCTGTGGCTCGATTGGAATGGTTTGTGATTTTTTCTTTCTCAGTATCTAGTCCAATTTTTTGTGCTGCTTGTTTTGTCCAATTAGAAAGAGTATTTTTTCCAATGGGACAGTTTTTGTACCAATTTCCCATTTTCCAATTTGGATTTACTGTCAGGAATAGTCTTTGGGTAGTTATATTTTGCCCTCTTTTTGAAATTAGTTTTCTGTAAAGGCGAACTGGACATAAATCGGCATCTTTTGTGTTTGCCACTAACCATTTTGAATTTGAAAGCTTCTTGTCTCCGCCTTGGGATGTTTTTGAAAAGATTGGGTTATATTCCATTCTATTACTTTTTGTACCATCGCAATAATATTCTTCTCTGAAATACGTATTTAGGCATGTCTCGGCTTCTCCTCCTCTCCATGCTAATTCCACAGCCGCTATTTGATAGAACTTTTTCTGTCAATTCTCGGGGTTATTTTCGTCAAAAATTTTTACCATCTTTTTGTACTCGTCGTAGGTTAGTGCTCTTGCACTTTTCCGGTGATTTTTTGGATCAGCCTGAAGCAGTTTTCTTTTAGAATTTCTAGCCATACGTGCTTTTTGGAATTCAGGATCTTTAAAAGGATCAAATTTAATGTTGTATTTATTGAAGTACCTTTCTTGAAGCAGTTGGGCTGTTTGGTTCCACATTGTCTTGATAACCCCTTCCTTGTAGTCAGAACCATCTTTTTTCTTCATATTAAAACTCCAGTCTTCCAATATAGCGGCAAGCTGTATTATAGTTGTATTTTTGGTCAATATATACTTCCGTGTTTCGCAGAATTTCTCGAATTGGGTCCATATATACTTTTTTGTTTTTGTTGTATTTTCTGGGATAGTCTTTTCAGCGTTTTTTCTTATATTTTCGACTGAAACAATACCGAATCGGCAAGATTCCATTTTTAAAAAAATGTGACATGAATCTGACAACATCAAAAACTTGATCACAGATTACAGAAACTTACAGTTCTTTTCTGTAATCTGTGAACTTGATTTGTTGAAAGGGATTTTTTGTTATTATAGAAACGGTCTATAGCAACCATCAAATATTTTAAACTTGTTATGATGTTGTTATGCATTGGCATTGTTGTGGCAGGTGGCCCGGGGTATATCCACTTATGCGGGGTATATTCAGTATAATATGCATCTGATTGGTCGCAAAACAGCGTTTAATTGGTCAGAATCGGATTGAGGTATATAATCAATGTTATAATCTCGATAATGAACTTTTTAAGTTAGAGATTAAAGATAAATATTGTTTGATTTTTGTTTTTTTTAATAAGGGAACGAAGCTTATTCCCCGTCAACTAGATGTAAGTTTTTTTTTACTTTACTCCCAACTAACTTTACAAGTTTATTACAGGGATAAGTATTTAAAAATAACTAACAATTATTACTCTAACTTAATAGGTGTATAATATATAAAAAAAAGACAGTTAAAAAAAATTTATTCGTTTTGTATTATAAACGTATGATCAACACGTTAAGAAAGAAATTTATACTAGGAGATATTTTTTTAAATGAAATTTAAATAATGTTAGTTTTTTTAATGTTTTAATATTTTCGGGTAAAATATTATATAATATTAATCCATTATATTATAACAATGACCGTTTTCCAAAGTTACTGTTTATTTTAATAGTTTGTAAAAAATTTGTTTGTCTAGTATCATGTCTATGAATATCATGAACTTTTGTTAACGTTATGTTAGAAATTTTTTGTTTTAAAAGTAAAGAATGAATAAATATGCAAAGTTTTAAATTATATAAATTATTTATATCTAGGTATTTATTCGGTTTATATAAATTTGTTGTTGGTTCTAAGTGCGGAAATCTATGAATACATTTAATAATTTTATTTTGTAAATTCTTTAAAGGTTTTAGTACTATTGAATTTGCTGAACCCCAAACAGAAATTAGATAGTGATTTTTGAATGTACTAATGCATGATAAATATTTTTTAAATAATTTAAAGATATACAATGACGAATTTTAAAGAATATCCCAATTAACGGAGAAATGTAAGTTCGAATATGTTCTACGTGTTTTCTCCAGGTTTAAGGACTTTTAATTTTTTTATATAGGAAATTATTTAAATTAATATTTTTAGGAATGGTAAATGCTAATGAAGAAACGTGGAATAAGTTACTGGAAGTATATATAAAAGAAAGCGATGCAACGGAAAAGCTAAAACTCATTAATGGCTTGGCCAATATTAAAAATACTACAGTGTTAACAAGGTATACATATTTGTGATTTTATTATAATTCCAGTTTTGACAAAATGTTTTCGTCTATCTATACGATTGTCGTTTCTCCGGTGTCATTCTATTGGGTGTGGAAAAATACTACCTCAAATTCCTAAGGCTTAAATATGACGATCTAACCCAACTTACCTCAGTCCAAAAGGAGATACTTTCGGAGATACAAAATGATAAAAGTTCAATTTAGTTTTTCATAATTAGTTTCTTTAAAAATTGGTGTATTGGTAAAATATTCGGCCATTGGGGTTTTCTGGGGTAAAAAATTAAAATGTGCTCTTATTTTCATTGTAAAATTTAAAGGGCGCCACCTACGGTACCTTGCACACATTTAAAACGAAATAACTTTTTTGAGCCACTCCGTATTGAACTTTTAAATAAACATTATTATTCTCCAACGTCTGTTACCTAAAAAAAGGTATGCGTGGTAATAGTTGATTTGAGCAGCCGTTTTCGAAATATCTGGATTTAAAAAATTCCCTTCGTCTATGGCCACGTCTAAATTCTTGTAATAATGAACTCAATTTGAAGCGAATTAAAATAACTGTCACCAAAAAAAAAAATACATAAACGTTTTGTTAATTTTATTCTCTAGTAAGTAAATATCCAATAAGAGATTTATCAACAACAAAAATTTAATTTAATTTGAAAAAAAAAATGCTCTTGTGTGTTTTAAAATAGTATATTAAAGTATAAGTGGATATTAAGGTCTTTAAAACACGCGCGATTTTGCAAGCACGACGGCGCAGCCGGAGTGCTTGAAATAGAGCAAGTGTTTTAAAGACCAGCTATCCACGAATACTTTACATTATTTTTTTTTATTGGTATTTATATTACAAAAAATGGAAATAATAAGTTAGTAAGTAAGTGAAATGGTCGAATTCGCGATGTGATATACCTGTCGTTGTCATGAAAATGAGGAGAACAAAAAATACCTTCCAATCTGTCACATAAGATTCATTGTTGTCACCGTTGACATTGGTTGTGTATTGCTTTAATAGTATATTATTAACCAAGGTTTAGACAGCCATCATTATTGCCCGAGCGTCAAGTTTAAATCACGAGGAGCGGAGCGACGAGGGATTTAGGGCGCGAGGGCTATAGGCTGTCTAAACCGTGGTTAATATAATTTTTTTTCCACTACTAACACTTTTATTTTGTACAGTATTAATAAATTATAAAAAATCCTATTAGTTAGGTATAAATATATATTTTAATCAAGTTACCTGCTTTGGCATATTGGCAAGATAATTTGTTTTCTTGTCAGTGGGCACCTTTCATGTTATTTGTTGGGGAATTAACAAATCAAGTTACCTGGTTTTAAAAAGATCGGTCAATAATGGATTTCAATGCTTTATTATTGACCGTTGTCAATAGCAACTGAGAAGGGAGAGAAAAACGATTTCTGGCGTTAATTAATCGGTCAATAATGGCGATGTTATAGGTTAGTAGTGGAAAAAAAAATATTTTATTTGACGTTAAAAGGTAATTCTGTCAAATCAATAATTAAAAAGTTGACATATTTAGACTTCACGTTTCACGGGTTGTTGATGTTGCCATGGTAACTTTAAAACACGCGCGTTTTTGAAAGTGGGATTTAAACACGCTGAGGCGTACTTTAAATAAGCGAAATAGGGTATCAATAAAAAAAAATTAAATTAAACTCTTTGGAGCATTTTGTCAGCATTTCACCCCACAAATTCCTCCTAGTCGAATATTGTGGCAATACACCAATTATTAAAAAAGTTATTTATGAATAACTAAAACCAAATTGAACTTTTGACACTCTGTATCTCCGAAAGCTTCCACATTTGGACTGAGGTAAGTTGGATTAGATCGTCATATTTAAGCCTAAAGAACTTGTAGTCGCATTTTTTCGCACCTTTTAGAGTATATTAAATATGGATTTTTTCAATATATTTTCATGTTACCCATTTCAGGTTATTAGAACTGACTAAAAACGAGAGCATAGTACGAGGTCAAGATTATTTTACCGTGTTGGGATATATTTCATCGAATCCAGCGGGAACCGATATTGTTTGGAATTTCGTTAGGTAAAAAGTTCATACTAAAATTTAAATTGTTTCATTAATGTTCCGGTTTCTTTTTAGGGATAACTGGGAATACCTGGTGGATCGATTTACTTTAAACGATAGATACTTAGGTCAAATGATTCGCACTGTTACTTCCAGATTCACCACTCAAGAAAGACTGACTGAGGTAATTCTTTTTATATACAGCGTGTCCGGAAAATGCGTGTACAACTTCGGATATCAGACTCCTGACGTCAAAATAGGACGATTCAAGCCAACAACATTGCGTTGTGTTCGAAATTGCCTTGTTTAACTGATAGAGGCATCCAAAATGTTTGGTTGAGTTTTCACAAATTTATTGAAAATGTGGCTATGGATTTTTGGCCTATAGACTAACACTATAAAAATAACGTTTTCTAGTAGTATATTTACCGGCTTGTATGATGGATTTTCACTCCAAATTATTACCTATTTTCCAATAAGCTAAATTAAATTATAAAATATATAGAAAAAGCAGTTTATAAAATCTTAAAAATTAAAAACGGCTATGATACCTACATACCTCAGTAAAAGCAGGTCAATTAAAGGTGTAATTTAATCCTATTTTGCATCCATCGAGAACGTTTTAACCCTTCATTTAAAACCAAATATCCTCATTCTCGGGCAACTAATGCAGACCCAATTTGATTTTGTAAAAGTTCCTAAAATTTTCTTTTCCCAAATTTTGTTCCAGGAAAAAGGTTCAATAAGTCGATGTCTAAATATGCCCGCCCAAACATTTAAATTTTGGAGGTATTGAGTCCTTCTACATTTTTGAACATTTGGTTCATTGTTTAATGTGAAGGTGCATTTGTCGGTAAAACAAAGATTGCGTGAGAATTTCCTAAAGTTATTTACCATTTCCATAACTTTAAAACCAAAGTTTGCTTTTCGTTCATCACCTTCCCTCAATTCCTGATCTTTTTGACATTTATACTTATTCAATTTGCGCCATACTGTGGAGTGATCCTTTTCTACAGTTTCGCCAAGAAGGTGCTTGCTATTATTTTCTTCTACATGGAGTAAAAGTTCTAAAGCTGCATTATTTTCTAGTGCTGTACCATCGAGTACATCATTATTTCGTTCTAAGCAGTTGCATTTTTTAATTACAGTACCTTTTTAGTCTTAAAGTTACGAACAATATCCAGTACCGTTGTTTTGCTTGGAATGGGTGTGTCAGGAAACATTTTGCAGCCCTATTTAATTTTTAAGAAGAGTTTTTCTAAAAAATTTGCTTGTTAGAAAAATTTGGTGCCCCAAGCCATCATCTAAGGGCCTTCAAAAAAGTCTAATACAATTTTGATGTAAAATTAATAGGAAAGCCAATATTATTGAGGGTGGCAATATTTAAATGGGATTCCCCATGGATAGTCTAGCGGTGCACCATCAAGTATGTCACTTGATTTTTATACAATTTTGAATCGACCTATTTTGATGTCGAACGTTTTATACGAATATTTTAGACATCCTATTTAAAAACAGTTTACAAAACATCTAATGAACATTGGACTAAACGGACAGTGCTTAAGCATAACTGATGATTACCTACTGTTATTATCATTACCAAAATTGAATTAATACCACACTTTACGCATACATAAATAGTAATGTGTTTAGTTTAGTAATGACATCAATCCTGATGTGATATTTGATTATGTAGGGTCTGTTTTCGGGTTCAATTATTACTGTCCGTCGAACCAAAAATAATTTATTTTGTCACAGACCAATATTTCAATAATATATCAATTTTTTTTAATTAGTTCCGGTTTTTTGAAATGTCTAAATGACTTTATACCTACATTTATTAAAATTTGCTTGCGTCAACGTCGTGTATACACGGCATGACTGTTATTATTGCCAAAACAATTTTTTTAATTAACGTTCTCGAGGACAATTTAGAAAAAATTCAAAATACGATTAGGTACAATCAGTTATTAACTTTTGCTTTTATTTTAAATCGGAGGTGTCAAACTAAAACTTGACAGCAATAAAACAAATATAATATACACGTCAAACCAGAGATAATTTCGTTGACTTTTTTGGTAATATTATACAGTGGCCGTCAAAAAGCACGCAGCAGAAAGAAAAATTGTTATTTTTGAATTTAAGAAATTTATTTTATTGTTGCTTCAAACCAAAATAATACTCTTGAAATCTGGGGAAATATACGAGACACAGTTAAAAGTACGCATTCGCCATTTTATTTTATTATCAATATTTCGTTTCTTTTTTGTTTTCTCCAAAAATACCAGTCTTTGGGTAGCAGTTAGCTATAGTTTTAAGTTAAAAAAATTGAATTGATCATTTATAAAAGCATAAAACAGAGATTCCAAAAACTAATTATAGTGTACCAAATCTCGAAGAATGTGTGAGAAAAACAAAAACAACTTTAAAAAAAGAAAAACTTGACCTATCAAAAATGAAGCCCTTTCGACCGCATGTTGTCAAATATCTATGCGATATCGAAGCTAAAGTATGGTGCAGTGGTGTGGTTTTAATATTCATAATGACGATTTAGAAAAGACTTAACGGAAATTTCTAACATAATATTTTACCACTTTAAAACAGCTTTATATATAAATGAGCAATTGCTTGAAATGTTTCATTTCTCTTCTTTAAAAGACCGGCGTAATTATTTCCTCTTAACAACTCTCTGTTTAAAGTAGTAAATAATATTATTGACTGTCCGGATATTCTAACCAGAATTAACTTTTTCATACCTCGTTTAAATAGTCGTCATATAATAATTTTTTTTTATTTGGCGGCTACCCCTCGTTAGCGTCTGTCTTTGGTTAACAATTACCTACATTTTTAGGCTAAAAATGTCAATTGATACGTTAATAAAAACAAAAAACCAAATTTGGTAAAATTTGACATATTTCTTTTTCTGCTTTTATTAATACGTAAAACTGTAGGTAAATGTACTCCGAAGAGGGGTATTAGGCCAAACTTTGGAAAAAACGAAAGAAGTCATGAAATATTGATCAAAAAATGATATGGCAAATGCGACACTACTGTTTGCTGTGAAACATCTTAAAGCAGAATTTGCCTCTAAGTTATAAAAATAATGAGAATTTCATTCAACGTATTTTAACAATCAAATACCATAATTTTATTGTGTATTACCATGGTTATTCTATTGTTGCAAAAAATTATCCCGATAATTTTTTGACAGAAAAAAATTATCATGATAATTCAACTATACGTGGTAATGCAAAATCCGTTCATGAAATTCTCCTACGAATATAACGCGGGCATTGATAATTATTGGTAATTTTAGGCAAATATGCCTTCATGCAATTTGGGGCAAGCAAAAGCATTCGTGCACTATGTGCACTCATGCTTTTTCTGGCTCCAAATTGCATTCAAGCATATTTTTCTAAAATTACCGATAATTATCAATGCACTTGTTATATTATATATGATAATTTTTTTTCCTTTTGTAGATGAATGAATTTTTCGCCAAATACCCGGAAGCTGGAGCGGGCGCCTCTTCAAGGTTGACAGCTCTTGAAACTGTCAAAAATAACATTAACTGGCTGGCCAAATACAAAACTACCGTTGAGAACTGGCTACAAAGTTTGACATAAAGTAAAATTAGGAATTAAACGAAAAGTGATATGTGTTCAAACATTTGTTATGATAATAAATATTTGTTTTATAAAACTTTATTTTTTTGTATGAAGTAGGTATAGAGGTTTGTTACGAGTGCGGAAAGGGGTTAAATGAAGAGGTCATTCGCCCATGCATGGACATATCAAATATCATATATACCGGGTGTCCACGGAAGGTGGCTCGCCCCTCTAACTTTTTTGTTTTTCAAGATAATGAAATAAAATTCGGGGGATTTGTATACGACATAAAACTGCATTTTTTGACAGGTGACTCAACATTATGGAACTTTCGGTTTAACCGGAAGTGACGTAAACTTTCGATTTTTAAATGGGACACCTGGTATAGTTTTACTTTTTTTGGCTCCATATGACATTCTAAATACAACGATATGTCACTTGTCACTTTTTGTCACCAAGAAAATATTTTTTTTCCAAATTTATTGTTTTATCTAGAGGGCTATTTTTTGGTCCAATGCTATGTGCTATGTAAAATTTAATCTTTAAAGTTGTATAACTCATTTTTTTAAAATGGCAACATGGTGGCTCGTTGGGTTAAGAAAAAAGAGGATTTTATTACGATTATTTTGATACCATACACTATTAGGTTTTAGAAAAGCTGCCATTAAAAAACTTTAAAAAGTTAACTTAGAACTTTCCTAAAATGAAGCATCTTTTGAGAATAAATTTAGATTTAAATGCATCAAGTAGCCTGTGACCAGCAAAACTGATAAAACAAAATCACGCCTTGAAGAAAATTGACATGCCAACAGCTTCTGCCAAAGTAAATTAGTTTGTTGTTTAAAAAACATGGAAAATAATAGTTTTACAAGGAGTGAAAAAGTTGATATGTTATTAGTGTTTGGAGAATGTAGAAATAATTCAACCGATGCTGCACGACTTTCCCACAAAGATATTTTAATCGGCGTCATCCAACTCGGCACTATTAGGTACCCAAAACTGGTTCCGAAAATGCGAAATGAGTCTGACAATAATAACATATCAACATTTTCACTCCTTGTAAAACTATTATGTTCCATGTTTTTTAAACAACAAACTAATTTACTTTGGTAAAAGCTGTCGGCATGTCAATTTTCTTCAAGGAGTGATTTTGTTTTATCAGTTTTGCTGGTCACAGGCTACTTGATGCATTTTAATCTAAATTTATTCTCAAAAGATGCTTCATTTTAGGAAAGTTCTAAGTTAACTTTTTAAAGTTTTTTAATGGTAGCTTTTCTAAAACCTAATAGTGCATGATATCAAAATAATCGTAATAAAATCCTCTTTTTTCTTAACCCGAGGAGCCACCATGTTGCCATTTTAAAAAAATGAGTTATACAACTTTAAAGATTAAATTTTACATAGCACATACCATTGGAGCAAAAATAGTAAAATTGTATTTTTCCCAAGATTAAAGAACTGAAATAAGTGATTTTAAGGTATTCATAGCCCTCTAGATAAAACAATAAATTTGGAAAAAAAATATTTTCTTGGTGACAAAAAGTGACAAGTGACACATCGTTGTATTTAGAATGTCATATGGAGCCAAAAAAAGTAAAAATATACCAGGTGTCCCATTTAAAAATCGAAAGTTTATGTCACTTCCGGTTAAACCGGAAGTTCCATAATGTTAAGTCACCTGTCAAAAAATGCAGTTTTATGTCGTATACAAATCCCCCGAATTTTATTTCATTATCTTGAAAAACAAAAAAGTTAGAGGGGCGAGCCACCTTCCGTGGACACCCGGTATGTTTAATACACAAGCGTCTAGAGTCTGGCGGTGGACTTTTCAACCGCCCAATCAACGTTCGCAATAAAGCGCGGGAAACCTAAAAACAAATGTGTTGGAATGTGAACGTTCATCATTGTATTATTTCCTTTTAAATTGAGGCGAAAAAATTGATGAAATAAAATAATAAACTTAACGAATTAACTTGATTTTCGCACGAAAAATTCTGAATATGGACATTTTTTCTAATGCGGAGGTTTTTTTGAAGAGGATAGTTTACAGCCTTCCCGAGTATGACTATTATGTTTGACTAAACCTACTACTTACCTACGTTAATAATGTAGGTACTTACTGCTTTTACAGGTATTGATTTTTTTGTATTGAGAAATCTTATTGCAAAATACAAAATAATTAATAAAACAAAAAAAGGAACACATGACAATTTTCTGTTTCTTTTAAAATATTTTTTATTAAACAATACTTATTACGTAACAATATTGAAACTGTTTATCTTCTGGGGTTAAATTGAAATTATGACATATAATTGTTAAATGGTCAAGTATTGTATTTATTTCTGTAATGTTGATATTTGTAGTATGTACACTTGTAAATCTAATTATTTTTAACGTATGTAATAATATGTGGCTTTCTTTTATGTCTCGAAAGACACTGTTTATTGTTGAATTGTTTATTATATTCACAACACTTGTAAATTTTGTGTGATGAATTTTTGAGCATTTTGAAAATGAGAGTATTTTTGGCATAGGTGACGTTTCAAAGAAACCTTAGGGCCTGACTATGGACTTTTCAACCGGCCAATCATAGGCCGCCGTCTTAAAGAAAGTAATTTTGAGGTTGAGCGCTGTACAGCCGGTTGTAAATTAGGAACATAAAATGCTATTTCTTAATATCGGTATTAGACGCTTGTGTATAATACAACACACTTACACTAAACACTCAACCCATTTTCTAATATAAAACAAAAAAAAAGTTATCGATAAATCACACGATCGGTATCGGTTGTACCTCCGGTTTATTTAACAGTAGGTTATTGGTGCTAAAAAATGAAACTAATTCTATGCTAGTGGCTAATTAGCAGCGATCTTTTATTTTGAATTGCATACAATTTTAATAATTAGGTTTATGCATAAATGTAAATAGCACTAGTGCCATTGTCCTAATTATTGAGACCAAAAGAATGATGGAATTTATTAACACCATTCAGTTGTTTTATAATCAATGCCAAAATTTAGAGTAAAAGTAAGTTGACAAACATTTGTGAGTTGGTTTTCTATGTTTGGATGAGCAGCAAAGAAGATCAGCTTAATTATTGCACTTTTCTATTCTACTGTTAGTTTTACGTCGTTACATCACAAGAATTTCAACTTTTTGTTAAAAAAAAACACTAGTCATTCATTCGCTATTTGGTTTTTCGATCAATATTTCGGTACTTTTTTGTTTTATCTAAAAAGCGGGCAAATATCCCTTTTAGGAGTACAATTCCCTACATTTTTCGTTAAAAAAGGTTGAATTTATAAATTAGTAAAATCAGAAAAAAAATATGCGCAAATTTGACAAAATTTCGTTTCATGCTTTTATTAATTTATCAATTAATTTTTTGATTTAAAACTGTAGGTAATTGCTACCTAAACACGAAAAATAAACGAAATATTGATAAGAAAATGAAATGGTGAATGCGTCACTAGTGTTTGCTCTTAAGCTCTTTTCTTATAAAAATTATTATTAGAACCAATTATTTCGATATTACTATATTTTTTGTATTCTTTAAACACACTGGCCGTAGATGGTATATGTCATATATAATTAGTTTATTTTTCATTTTCCTCAACTAGTTGCCAAATACCCGTGTTTGGGTACCAGTTACCTACAGTTTTAAGTTAAAAAAAAAATTAATTGATAAATTAATAAAAGTAAAAAAGGAAATTTGGTAAAATTTTTTTTTTCTGGTTTTAATAAATTGTAAATCAAACTTTTTTAAATATTAAACTGTAGGTAATTGTACTCTAAAGATGGAAGTTTATTTGCCAGAATTTTGGATTAAACAAAGAAGTAACGAAGTATTAATGAAAAACTGAAATGGCGAATGCGTTACTAGCGTCTTCAGTGGAAAAATTATTGTAAAACATTTCCCTTATACACAATAACTAAAGCAACGACATAATTGTTGATTAACCAAATCAATGTAAGTAGGTAATTTGACAAACAATAAATAGGTAAATTTATGGTAAACATTCACAACATATTTAAAATTTGAGATTGTTGTTACTTTTATACAATATAATATCGTATAAATATTCTTTCATTTGACGCACAAGCAATTTAATTTTTCAACAGCATTTTTTAATTTAAGTATATGAATAAAAAAGGCAATTTCAGGGCCAATTACTCAAGACCGGGGGATAACGCTAAATGTATCAAATTTATGCCTGTTTTGTTTGTTCGGATTTGTCCAAACCACTTTATTGTTATTCTTAGCTTGTCTTTATCCTAAAATTAATTATAAGTAAAAAAGTTAATCGGCGTGCAGTCAAAGTTTTTACAATTAAAAACAGTTTTACAGCTCCGCTGGGATTTGAACACAGAACCTCTCATTACCTTTCTTTCTTTCTTTCTTAATCTCTTTATTTGTTTTATGGATACATTTTTAAACGTCACATCTACATTATTTAAATACGTGTATTCTAGGTTTATGCTCACAGATGTGAGCTACCACCTAGGGAAGACATCTGGACGACTAAACCAGCTGGGGCTATTGTTGACCCTTGGTAGTAGTGAGGTCTTTCAGTGTCAGCAATTGGTTCCTTTCCAGCTGTAACGTTACAAGGCCTTTAGAGTTCAAATCGTAATGGAAAAGTTTTGTGGTGGATAGTTGGTGTAGGAAAAGGGAAATCTTTTGATTGGAAAAATAAAACAAAAAAACCAACCTTTAGTTGTTTCTCGATCACCAGTCCCAGCGCCCTAACAATTGCGCCACTAAGACCATAGATATTTACCTGTGATGATTGAGACACTTATTCTCTCACTTACTTCAAATCCCAGCGGGAGCGTAAAACTTTTCAATTTTAAATATTTTGTTTGCACGCCGACTAACATTTTTCACTTATATTTAATAATTTAATACAGACATGAAAAACTACTATTTCTAAAAAAATCAATTGTTTAGAGGTGATGTGAAACGTACTATCACAGAATATATGTGTCTATATATTCTGTGGTACTATTCTATAGGAAATTATTATCGACCAATATCACAGAATATATAGCTACGCAATAGATATATATTCTGTGCCAATATTCATATTAAAAGAACAGAAAATTTGACCTAATTTATCGTATTGCTATTATGGCTGAGTTCCTTTTAGTTACTTTTAAATAACAAAGCAATTCCAACGGCTTAGTTGAGCGTTTCTTTCAAAAATGTAACTAAGCACAGCCAATATTTCTCCTCCCCCCTTGCCGCGGTTATGTATAGTTACCCCTCTACATTTCACATACGATTTATACGAAGTTGTTTGCGATGCGTTCCTTTACCAACTTAGCTAAGTAAAGATTTTTATATACCTACTTTGCTTTGCTGTTTAAAAAAAGCAAAAGGGAAGTACCGAATATGAAAAGTCAACAAGGAATTTAAAAGGCACTAAAAATAATAATTTGGGTACCAAGACATGCATGGTCATTATGAGGGGGGATTATATTACCCTGTTACCTCATATATTATCTGTTTTTCCTAGTTATTTGCTAGTTGCTACTATAAATTGGGTCCTGTATGTCAAAGTATTAAAGGTTTAATATCAATAAAAACAACATTTGATAAATATATATGATGTACCTAGGTGATCCGCTCTGTGCATTGCATCAGCAATTCTGATACCAAGGAAGGCCTTCTGGGACTTAAGGAGGAGCGACTGAAACAAAATACAGGTACGCAAAGCTTTATATATTCTGTGATACCGGTCTACTCATAAAAAAAAATTAGTGAGTCTTAATCGTATGAAGGTAAATTGAAGATAATTGCCAAAATCAGGAAAATATCAAGAAGATATACCTAATCAACGGTGCCAAATTTAAAAACTGTTTTCTAGCAATACTTTTATTTTATTAAGAAAACATAACGTACTTTAAGAAGGACACAGTAATATTTTATATATAAAATCACATTTTTTCAAGTGACTGAGATATTATTATCATTTTATCACTGTCATGTCATCCGTCCCGTCTAGTATCCATACATTCTGTGGATCGTGACCTTACGAAATCAGCTGGATATTTTCGATGTTGGTTTTGCATTTGCACGGATTTTCTTTTATGCATATTAAATAATAAGTGCATCTTCCTTGTTTATTTTAATTCCTGGTTTTGTTTTTAAGTTTTATAGTGAATACCATATTGTTGTTAAGTTCCTGGATGCAAGTCTAACTAAGTATAAAGGCCCGTCAAAGTATTTCTGTTTTAACTTATGAAGAAACAAGTAAATAGTTAAATAAATTACAGAAAAGCAAGCAGATATTCGGGGGTAATATTATAAGTGCATCTAATTTTTCCGAAAAAATTTGGAAAAACGAGTTGACAAATTACCTGTCAACGAGTTATTTGATTTTTTCATAGGAAAAATTAGATGCACGAATGATGTTTGGCAAGATTATTTCCTGACTGAACAAAAAAAGCCTATTTACTAGTAATATGATAATTTAATCAATCAAAGCAACGTACATATAAATAAGTGATAGAAATTCAACAATTTTTTATTTTGACAGTACCTATCAAACATTTTTCCGGAAAAATTACTGACAGGAGCTGGCATGCAGTTTTTCCACTTGAAAATTAAATATGACATACGAATTCTTGTCAGTGATTGGTCAAAATTGATAGAATGGAAATAATCTATGAAATAATTTCTATATCCGTAAATAAATAGTTTATAAAGAGGCAATGAAAAAAAATGTTGTTAAACCCTGATTAAAAACTACCCAAAAGATAAAAAAATACTCGATAGGATTCATAGGTACATTTTCTGTTTTGAGGTGTAATTTTAATGAGGCTATATTAACACACATTATTATATTACCTATATTATTGGATCATCCAAAAGAAAAGGCTTATTGTGGCAACCAGTAAATTTCTACATTAGCTTATTCCTGGGCATCTCAACAAAAAATATCGACTTATTCACCATTTCTTCAAAGTTCAAAAAGTACCGACATTGATAAAAAAATCGCCCATGAAGAAGAGTACAAATTATCTTTTCGTTACTTTGGAATAAAAATATCTTAATTATTTTTTAAAATTCAGCTTGGCTTTTCTGTGACAAAAATCAAAATACAACTGCCATTTTGGTTTGTTTCTCACCTATACAGTTTAGTTTGTATCTTACGAGTTAAACGTCAAAATGTCATTCATTTTATTTTGAATAAATAAGGCCTGTATTCTGTTTCACTTGCTCCTCCTTGTTTCCTTGCCATGCCGAAAATGAATTCTTTCTTTCTCACTCCTTTTACGTAGAGCATGCTTTATGTCGGATACAAGTAATTGATCTCGTAAATTGATGCCAAGAAGACCTATTCGAGATGTGACGTCAAATTGACGTCGGCAACGAAAATATAATTGGTGGAAAAATGCGTAATGGCACAGAAACTATAAATCTTGTAGCATTGTTGTAGTTATAAGAAGATAATATAAATTTTATTGATACGAAAATTTCGGCTTTATAAATTAATGAAATCAACGTTATTTTAAAAATATTGATATTTTAAAATTGACCTTAGGAACTTATTTGTTCATTACACTACGTAAAGTACCTAAGTTTATCATGTTAGTTTTATAACGTCACCTTTTTTTCATTGGCGTAGTTAGGGCTTTGAATTTCAGGGAGAGGGGGGCTAAAGCTCCGATATGTTTAGAAAAAGTGGCCATATATTTTATCCTAAAAAAGGGGAATATGGTAAAAGCGTCTAAGGATAAATGTTTTAAAGCGCATTCGCCATTGAAAGCTTTGAAAACGGCCGTGTCTGATTAGTATAATAGAATTCCAGGTATTCTAGAACCACTTCAAGCAAGAAAACAGCTAGCGGCGAATGTATTAGACGCTGCACCGAGGCGGTTTCAAAACCGACCGATGGGCCATACTTGTGTGTGTGTTTTGCATCATTCAATAACACATACACATGTTGGATGATAAGCGGGTATTTTTAGATATGGCGTCCTAATCGATCAATTACGTCACACTTACGCTGTTAATCCATCGTGGAGAGTCTGGAAAATGTTAAATACCGGACTAAATTCAAATATTTACATTTGAATATGTCGCGAATGGTATATTATAATCCCTCATGTAACCAGGAACGTTGTCGCGCATAACTTTGCAATTATCTTTTGCTAGCGTTCTTGGAAACAACTCGTGGGAAAACGGGTCAGTCGATCTCGCAAAATTCGGGAGAAATGGTCACTGTAGTTTTGGGTGAATAATTTTGATATCAATTATTTAAGTTAGTATTATACAACTGAACAAATCTCTGAATCAATGGTAAGGTAAACACCAACCCCACCGCCGCGGCGTTGTCAGGGGCATGTCCTGGATAGTCGGAAAATAGTGGAAATATCCAGAAGGAACTAAAATATTTATTTATATTGTAATTTACCTTGTCTGTAATATTATATAATTAGAACAATAAAAAATATTATAAAACAAACAAAAACAACAAAGCCGAAAAAGTATTAATCTTTAACTTTGGGAGTCGTAACATAGGGGGGTTTAGCCCCCAAAGCTCCCCACTATCTACGTCAATTGTATTTTTACATTCGACGAAAATCAGAATAATTTTATTTGTTTTACATAGAAAAAAAATGGGAACAATGAGAGACCCAAATGCTTACAGTGTCAAAATTATTTTAGCTAAAAATATTAGAATTTTAAATGAGCTTGGCCCCACCATTATTTCGAAACAATTATTTCTGATTTATGGTCAAGGTTAATAATTTTTTCATTATGAGTCTATATAGCAAAGAGAAAACGGTACATGCCATTATTTTGCTTTAGGCAATCAATATCTACAATATCCAACAGTAGATAGGTTTGGTACCATCAAAAGAAAGTATAATCGGCAGTACCTTACCGTACAGTGCGCCGGTTGAAGCAGTTTTATTTTTTTAAATGGTTTGGTATTGTTTGTAACCCTGTGGATTTGGTAAAAGTACGAAACGTAAGTTTTTATTGAAAAAATGTAACAAACACCTTTGCCCAGCCTTCTTCTCTGTTATAAATTTTTAGTGGTTCACCCATTCTGATTTTTCAAATATAAAGGATACATCAATAACTTAATAGTCTTTTAATCGAAAATTATTTTAAATACAAAAAATATTATCTTTTTTTAAATTATTGATCATTTGGTATTTCTGTTAGTTTGACCGTTGGTATTTTTGAATTAACAAGTAATAGAAAACGAATCCTATAAGTTGTAGCCTGATGCCAAAGTGTGAAAATGTAATTTTTTAACTAGGTTTGATTCCTAGAATTAGAAAAGGATATATACAGACTGACCGCGGATAGGGTTTGCAATAGCACAAGTGGATGAAAAATTTAATTTTTCGGGAAAATGTCATTCTTGATAAAAAGTTTTGCTTGTAAAAAAATGCTATTCACGAAGAGAAAATTTTGATTTTTTATACACTATACAGGGTTCGCAAAAACTTTAAAAACATGATTTTTCTCCAAGAGTAAACTATCTTTATTTTTGATTTTTGACCAAAATATGCCAATTAGAAAACTTATTTAGAATAACCTTTGTAATTTAAATCTCAGATTTAAAATAAATCTTCGATTTTTTTAGTTTTTTCAATTTTTAGAGGTAAATGGAAATTTTGCTGCTCCATAAAAATATTAATATAAAATTTTAATAAACTCTATCTTCCTAATGGGTGGTGTAAATCTTATTTGTTTAAATAGCAAATTATAAAATTGTTATTTGTTGTTATTTTAAGATTTTTTTGTGTCATTTTCGGGGTCATTTCATTTGTGAAATTAAAAATACATATTTCTGGTAACACCAAAAATCAGTTTTTGAAACTTTTTGATACCCCCTTCTGTCATTGATAATGTATGTATTTCGACCGCTCGCTAATGCTGCTATAAAAAAAATATTTTACCTCTAAAAATTAAAAAAACTAAAAAAATCGAAGATTTATTTTAAACCTCGGATTTAAATTACAAACGTTATTCTAAATAAATTTTCTAATTGGCATTTTGGTTAAAAATGAAAAATAAAGGTAGTTTACTCTTGGAGAATAATCATGTTTTTGAAGTTTATATATATAAAATGTGCGCCCATTACCCCTTTTGTAAGCGCGGTGAGGGGGGGGGGAGGGCAGTACATAGTATGACTCTCTACCATCGAGGTTCTACAACGTAATTCTCAACCCCAAATCTCCTCAATTGAGGAGGAATCCTGGTCAGTTCCACGGGATGTTGGCGCTTCGGTGCTCCGTCGTTCTGGACTGTTCTGCCGGCAATACTGATGTTGCAGTTGCATAGTCTTCGTGATTTAACAAAAGATCCTCCTTCGCCCGATTTTGTTCTAACCATGGGAGGTGGACGGATTGAATTTCCGTTCTCTGAACCTCGTCAGCGGTGAAACCGCTAACCGACCCTAGTGCGACCTTCGAAGATATCCGAGACAAAACCAGAAATATTCAATTTTGGTTTTTAACTTTTTTGAACATTTTACTGGGAAAATACAAAAAATTATTTTTCATAACCATTTTTTATGTTCTATAAAATGGCGTGATGGTGTTATTAGTTTCAAAAATCCAGGTTTCGTTCTTTAGTTACGGCCGTTAAGTTTAAATACGAACCTGAATTTTAAAATAGGGTTTAAGGGACCTCTAAGCCGTATTAATTAAAAATAATTCAAATGTTCTTAAAATCTCAACGTTTAGTCCTAAAATTACTCGATATTTTAAATTATCATTTCTTACAGCCCTTGCAAATTACAGAAAACCGTTTTTTAGTTTAATGAAATTCTAGCCAGCAGTCAGATTGACCATAGCCCTGCTGAAGACACGGGAAGTAACTCTGTTCGTAATTAATATTCGTGATTATTTTATAAATTTGCCATTTACCTTAATTCATATGGTTTTGATCCTAGACCTCGAAGTATTGTAAAAGAGATCATTGCTCTCTAGTAAAAAAAAAGATAAACATCAGTAGCGTAAAAATGAAACAGAAATTTTAGGCTTAGGGGGCAAAACTTTTAAACAGATAGTAACTACTATACTATCTAGTAACAATTTTTTTATATTTATATTTAAATGTAATCCAAGAAAATAAAATTTATAGGGTTGTAATGCTAAAGATAAGATAATTTTGAAATATTGATTATGAAACGTTAAGATTTAAAAAAAAAATATTTAAAGTTGTTTTAAATTTCTAAAAATTATTTTAAATTCCATTTCTGTATTTAAAAACTCTTTGTGGAACATATTGCAAATATTAAAACCTATTTTGTTATAAGGCAAAAATTTGAAAAAAATCTTTGTAGCGTAATTTAAAAATCTTCGTAGGTATTAAATTTTTTTTTTAATATTGCATTTTTTGTGAAAATTGGAATTACTTTTCGAACATGGTTTTTCTCATTGAATTTTTCTAATTATTTACAGTGTATTATGAAACATATTTTTCGAATCCCTATTATAGGTACCTATCCAGTTTTCAGAGTTATTCATAACAAATTAACAGACATAAATCTAACTATGCATATAGAAAAAAATACTCCAGTCGCCCCCTAACACTTTGTTATTAGGCGGCGCGGAATATGTTCCCCTACGCACATCGAAAATAAATGGTACCTAATTTGGCTCTCAGATAATATTGGAACCATGGTGACGGTAGACGGTACATGATAATGATAAGGAGCCATTAATTCTGTGGTATAACTGAAGAAGTACGGTTCTTTGGCGGTTCTCAACTGAGTTATTTTTACACTGCCAAGTTAAATTTAAAACATATTTTAGTGAATCGGGTTGGTTTTTCTTTATTACTTTCACAACAGTTGGGTGAGTGTAGAATTTAATAAATTCATTTTTGAAACAATTAAAAAAAATACCAATGAACTCCGTGAATAGAATATCCTTAACGGACAGAAAGTTTCACAAAACATGTAATTTATAATATTTACGAATTTAATGATGCTTTTAAAAGTTTGATATGTTTATTGAAAATTAATATTACATTTATTATACCTAAAATATGTGTTCAGGTTAAACTCGGGGTGAACGGTGAGATTAGTCACACTTAGTGGCGAATACAGGGTTTCTTAATTTTTATTTTTGTTTTTTACAACAATTTATGCCTACCGCAGTGTAAAGAGTTTTATTACATTTTGCACAACCTCGTTAAGAAATTCCCTAATCCGCCCCTAGCCTCAATTCTTTGGATGTGACACTACGTACTTGATGCTTTTACCCAAATAATAAAAATAATAAATTTAAATTATATAATTAATTTATGTTGGGCTACATGCTTGGTGAAACTGTTGTTCCATTGCACAGAAAGAAAAAATAAAAACTACTTGTTATGTTTCACAAATTTAATCAGTTTCCTGACACGTGTTTCGGCCCTTTCGGGTCATTTTCAAAGGAGTACAAGAAGATACTGGTATCTTAGTATATTCTTGTACTCTTTTAAAAATGACCCGAAAGGGCCAAAACACGTGTCAGGAAACTGATTAAATTTGTGAAACATAACAAGTAGTTATTATTTTTTCTTCCTGTGCAATGAATTTAAATTATTTCCATAAATGAGGAGTGAAAGCCAAATTTTTTGTTACGTATTTAAGTACTGGAAACAAAACCAGTATTGTAAAGTAGTGTATTACCGAACAACGACCAGACGATATAATTAGATCATAAATATTTGCTTCATTTTTTGGCCATTGACGGAATACTGGTCAATGCCGAAGAAAGTATCAGTGCGTGATTAACATGTAGATTTATTTTAAAGGGTTTTTCATTTATAAAAAAATTACATTTAAATTTTGGTTTTTTACATAAAAAGAGCTTGAGATGTTACAGAAATTTGAGAGTTCCAATATAGCTAAACTTCATTTTTATTAAAAATATTCAAAATTGTTTACGAATGATATAATTATTGGTCAAAATAAACATAATTTGTTGTTTAAATAATATAACAATAATTAAATTGATATCTGTAAATTTTTATAAATAAAATAAAATATAATGTGAAGCAAATGAGACAATAAAAACGAAATCATTTTTAACTAGTTGCAAGGTCTGTAAGGACTAGATTAATTTTTTTTGATGAAACTAAAAAAAATGGTACTTAAAAATTAGGGAAATGAAAATTTTGATTGCTGCTGGAACTATATACGACTGCTACTGTGTTGAGTTTATCATACAGGGTGACTTTTTGAAAACTTACAATGGTTATATTTTCTACCCTATAGGTAGGTACTACACAAATTAATTGAAGATTTAGAAAAAGCAAAAACAGGTATTGGAGTTATTGCAAAAAAAGCACTGTTTCGATTTAGGCTTGGGATTATTTCTCATATTTACGTTTATTTACTAATTTTTCCTGCCATATTTTGCAAAAGTAAGTTTTAAAACATTTTCTTGAAATTTTGTACTTAATCTCATTAATTTTAGCATCGCTGAAAAGCATTTTTGATGAGTTTTCAAGAGAGGTGTCACAAGTACTGTAGGGTAGTACCATGTGAGATTTTAAAGCGGATGAGGGTAGTGCCTCAGGGTTTGTTTGCTTGCGTTGGTCCTTTTTATTCCCCGCGTTTTTGTAGAAATTGTATTTTTGGTTTTTTGATATTTTCTTTATGTAGAGAATATAGCCATTGCATTGTAAGTTTTAAAAAAGTTATCCCAAATATAAAATTAAAAAAATTATAGCAACGAAAAGCCATGTTATACCAACTTAGATTTTTAATAAGTATTCTAATGTGTTCGTAATAGCTACGAGAAATTTGTCTCTACACGTTGTAAATCTATTTATTTAAAGTAAGAACTAGAAAGGAATTGTTACAATGGGAAAAATCAAGTTTTTGCGAAATTGAAAGTTACTTGTTAGAGCTGACGTTAGTTTCACAGTAGCCCTGGATTGGTGTAGGTATCTGTAGTGCCAGAGCTAAAAAGTGAATTACTTAAATGTATTTTAAAAGTGCTTTAAAGTGAATTTGTCTTTTAGTCGGTTTTGTTAAATTTATAGTAGAAAGGTAAATTATAAATAATTGTGCCAACCACACTAATTATTGTTGAAATGATATAAGCGTTTTATAATATTATTATGTTGCAGAATTTCAGTTTTAATTAGGAATCAGTTTTCACATTTAATACCCTGAAGGTAAAAAGAGTACTGAAAGAATCGGTCAATACCCGTCACAATATATATTGAAAATGGTGTACCCTGTATTGAACAGACTCTGATATCCATCTCTAATATAAAGAATATAGCTAATGCAATAACTAAACAGTATGTTTTCCTAAGAACATTCTTAACCCAAACATTTTTTTTGCATTGATCGTTTTTATTTAAGTTTAAGTAGTGTAGCCTATTAAAGAGTGAAAATATCAATCATGTTAGCATTGGTTTTAAGTATAGAAATTATAATAGAAGCTTGTTTGGTTTGACTCCTAAATTCGAAAACTCAGTTCGATAAAATATAATGTGTTCTACTTGAAATAGTAATATTTTTTTGTTCACCCCGTATATAGCAAACCCAAACTATACCCGGTTTGAACAGGCTTACTGCCTACTTATCAAATAGTTTCAATATTTTGAGCAGACAGACAAACCGACGGTAATGGGAAAAAAGGTTTTCCTACAAGCGTGCGCGATTTGCCCTTTATCCGCACGCATTTTAGGTGTGGAAAGTAACTTTCCACATTTGTTAGGATAACAACTATTTCGTAATCTCTAAAACGTCGACATCTAGTTATATCTAAACATTTTTTTTAGCCGTAAATGTTACTTCGTATACCCAAAGAAAATCAAAGTAAATTTAACATAACGGTACTAACACTACTAACAATGCCCTCAATTATAAGCATTCTTAAAAAAAATTACATAGACTATGTAGGCCACGTTTGAGACGAAGTGGATGTACCGGTTAAATCTTCAATATTATATCTATAGAGTGGGCCTAGTTTTTTTTTTTGTTGACCAGTCCCACATTTTTGGAGTGTTTAATTAGTGAAATGGTACCTGTAAAGTAAATGACCCACCGACAAAATTCCTTAAACCAGTTATATAAATTTAATAATACTAGTTAAATTACATTAATACAGTAGAGAAAGTATACTTGATATTGGCATTGAATTTTTGCGCATAAGCATTTATAGTTATTTGCATGATCTATGTTGCGTTTGACATAATATATATTCCGTTATTACAATTTACCTTAGATTGTGTATAACAAGTTTCGTATTATAGACAATGCACTTTATAATTAATACTTTAATCAATTTCATTAATGCACTTACATGTTGGCATGTTGGCCACATCGATAAAACGATAATTAGTTGCAGGCGGAATTACATTTCAGAGACGCATGGGAGTTATCTAATTTTCTGTATGCATTTTCTCAAATTCTATGGGTGAGGGCTTTAAAACTTTAAATTTCTTGAGCGTAACAATACGATCACCATTAAGATCAGTTAAAACAAACACTAATGGCGCACTCGCCATTTTATTTTCTTATCAATATCTCTTTGGAGTACAACTTTTTATGTAGGTATGTTATTAAAGGTTGGATTTAGAAATTAATAAAATAAAAAAATTAACTGTAGCCAAATTTGCCAGTATTTATTTTTCTGCTTTTATTAATTTATAAATCTCCAACCGTTAATACCTTAAGACTGATTAACCGATTTTTGGATAAAACGAAATATTTATCAATCAACAAAATGGTGAATGCGCCACTAGTGTTTGCTCTTAAGATCTTAGAAAAAAGGAAATATTTTACAAAACGTAGGTACATAGCCCTATTAGGGGTTACGCCATGATGTTCCGATGAACTTTACACAGTTTAGTAGTTACTGGCAACTTTAATGTGTTTTCTTTTATTTATTACAAATTAAGAAAATGTCAACTACTAGTTAGTAATTTGGATTTTATAGCTTTTGTAAGTCTCAATTTCAAAATTTTTATGGCTGTTCAGTTTCCACACCTATCCATCCTATTATTGTCTAAAAAATTTAATTGCTTATTAACAGTTACTGCTGTTTTGTTTGCAAAAGTAATTATTTAGAACTGAGTAACTATTTTCAGTTTTATAAACAAGATTTTTATTTCTTTCGAGGTCAGTATTGCGCTTTTATGCATAAAAGTAATTTTTATTAGTTAATCTTATTCAAAAGGCTCATATAACTAATTTAAAAAAAAAATTATTCGCTATAAGCATCAGTGGCGTAACAAAAACTGAATGCCCCCCCCCCCCGCGAACGTTTTCATGGCCCCCTCTTTATAACAAATGGAAAATGATAATTCGTATTTTCATTACAATTAGGTTCAGGTTAATGAATTTTTGAATTCGTTAATCGTGTAATAATTTAATTAGGCTTAAACCCATATTATGTGTTAAGTACCTACTATTAAAACAGCAAACAATTCGAATTTATTTTATAATCCTAGGTAGACTGGTAGACATAACTTATAGGTAATTATTAAGTCATTATACGTAATATTCCAGCAAGTATACTATACATACAAGGTATTATACAAAACGACCAGATCGTCGAGAGTTCTTTTTTTGCAAAATCGTTTAATTTCGTTGATATTTACTGTTTTAACAAACTCGTGTTCAATACTGATTAGGGATAAATCCGAAAGGCGTTGTTGTCCCATGGTGTTACGTAAATGGGTTTTTACTATTTTAAGTTTGGGAAAAGATCGTTCCGCTGATGTCACATAACTGGTTAGAAGTTAGAAATAACATCACTGCATTAGAAACATCTGAAAAATTTGAAGAACACACTGATTTTTTGTTATTACATGATCCGCAAGTTTATACACTGTTTTTAATTTTAAAATACTATCTCCAAGTCCCTTTCTAATGCTTAAAATTTGACTAGGAAAGTCAATGGACAAGTCTTTATGGTATATTGTTTGTAAATTCCGCGTTTTCACGTATAATCCTTCTTCACTTAACGAAGTTAAATTCTCAGGATATAAAAAAATAAAATTAATTATGAAATGAAATACCTGCAAAAAACAAAGATGGCAGCAAGTTTTAAAGGGGCCGTCGATGTGCCCCTCCCCGGGCGGTGCGGGGTCTGCGGGGGTGTTTGTTATGCCACTGATAAGCATAAAAAAAAGGTCTCATTAAGCTGGGGCCGGTAGAACTTCTGCGAAAACTAAAAAACTACTGAAAATCTATAATATAATATATGATAATAAATGATGTTTTTAAATGTGATTGTGGCAATGTGGCTTATAAATATAAATCGGTAAATACTAACCTTTGCCCGGCAATTTCCTCGCTAATAATTATAAACTTTTAGCTGTTTACAATGTATCGACTAGACTAAACTAAATGAATAAGAAACATTTAAAACCACATTTTTTTTTTTAAATTGAACGCCTTATAAGGCGATGATACATACAGCGGTTTGTGCCGATTCGGCACATACTATGTGTTTTTAAATAATACGAAATACACACAATATGAGAGGGTCGCCTCACTCGATTTTAAAACCGCCTCGGCGTAGCTTATCCATATACAAAATTTGGTCATGCTCTAATTAAGACTTTTTCAGTTATCGAGCCAACAGACAGGCGGACAGACAGACGAAAATGGGAACCATGTTTTTCGTAATCTCGACACCTTAAAACGTCGACATCTGTCAGATACTATATCAAAAAATTTTTTCGCTGTTACTTTCTCTGCTAGGAAAATAAAAATATTTTTAGGGCCATTCGCCGCAAAAACATATTTAATTTTTAGTAAATAAAAACGGATATTCAAGTTTGGGTTTTTGAGTAAATTTATATTTTTTTTTCTAATACTTCCTGGGTAAATAAAAAATAAATATTATTAATTTCTTTATTAAGCAATTATTGTTTGCCGATTACCAATGAACTTTTAATTAAAAAATTTCATGGTCGAATTAACTTTTAATAAAACATGTACTTCACAATTTGTTTATGTAACAATGCACAATTCTGTTGACCCCTTTGCACAGCAAATACAGATTTAAAAGGTTGTCAAGACGGGTTTTTTGATTTGTACCAATTTTTAAACTGTCGAATACCTTGACTCTATTTTATTACCGAATAACCATTGGAGTATCGCTAATTATTGTAAGTAAAACCCATACTTTATGATATTTTCTTTCTTCCCTAAATTTATTAATTATTTTAAACAATTTAAAATTTGATTTAAAAAAATTGTATGTAATAATTACTTTCATTTTACCATTTTTTTTGTATTGTTCAACAATTTTGTATATTGCGGATGTAGGTGATATAAACAGATACATACAAAATATAATCATGCGAATTTAACTTAATATGTATGTACAAATATCAATGTAATGTAAAAAATTAGATTGTTTAAATAACAACAACAATATTTTTGTTAAATAATATTTTAAAAAACAGCATATAATAATATATATAAAAGTGGATAAGTATTTTTTGTTTTCTATAAAGATCGGGCAAATACCGGTCTTTGTTTAGCAATTACCTACAGTTTTAAGTTAAAAAAAATAGTTTTTTAAATTAGTAATAATAAATGCAAAAAATAAAATTGGGTCAAATATATTACAAATCCAACTTATTTGAACGTAAAACAGTCTGTAGGTAATTGTACTTCAAAGACGGATATTTGTTTGATTTTCGATACCAAAAAGAATTAAAAAAATAGAAATGGCGAATGCGTCACTAGTGTTTGCTCTTAAGTTTATTAAATTACACAGGTCAACTTAAAACTTAAAAGCTTGAAATCATTTAAAATCCGTTTTTAAAAATATTTATTAATGCATTAGGGCCAATAAGTTATTCACATATTTATAGGTAAATATAAAGCTGAATTTAGCTACCTATATTTGTCCGGAAAAAAAATGACTGAGATGAGTAGACATTTTTCACATTATCTAGAAGCTAGATAAGCTACCAATATGAAGGGCAAAATCTGAAATTCTTAAATTTTTAACATTGCAACAAATGCAACAATATTGGTACTTATAATAAAGATCCAATAGATTGACAAAATTGTTAACTTCGTCGACGTCGTTCTCAACTGGAGCCTCCACTTCAAAGGCCACATGGGTACCTATTAAATTTTGTATCTCACCAGCTGCACCAGTAATTAACGCGAGCGAAGACTTGCGTTAAAAAGTTGAAAAGAAATTTATAAGTTTTAATAGAGCTTTATTTTGTTTTAGATTTTAAAAATATGGCACCAAATCTATTGGGTAATACCCATGGTCTCATTTTGGGAGCAGAGGCGCAACAGTCAGACACATCAGGACCAAAACAGAGAAGTACAAGCCCACAAGAACCAGATGCTCAACAAAGAAATGGTGTAATACAAAGTGATAAAAGTACAACCAACCCCATGGATAAAATATCCATTAATAAAAGAGATGATAAGTTACAAATTGTATGGAGAAATGTGGCTGTTTTTATTGTGATACATTCGATATGTTTGTATGGCTCGTATTTGATGTTAACCTTTCAAACGAAAATCGCCACAACTCTTTTTGGTAAGTATCAATAATTTATTTATTGCATGTAAAATAATGAAAAGATTTAATTATTTGTATGACGCTGTTTTTTTATTTCATTGCGGAGCGCTTTTAACTTTTTTTTAACAACTATTCAAACACAATAATTGAAAATTAGTTTGAAACTTGAAATAAATCCAGCTCAGTTTGTTTTTGAAAGTTGCTTGGACACAGGTATTAACATTTTTGTTTGTGTTGTGGTCTTTTTCATCTTTAATACTTTGTCGTCAATAGATGCTCAAAATCTTGTCCAGTGCCTATTTGGCAATATCCTAAACGCAAGTAAAACTCATTTTAAACATTTCTAATTATTTCTGGAGAAATTAACACTCGTGTCATTTCGTGTTTTCAACTCCTCAACATTTGGCCAGTTTCGTCTTAAAAAGTTTGCCTCTTAGGTACCGAGGAATGGTTGGAGACCTGGGTGGCAACTCAAAGAGTCCCCTTCTACCAATCCATCTGCCTGTATCTAGATATTCAAGAGCAGGTCTTCCAAAATGGAAAGGCGCTCCATCCTGTTGAAACCAGATGTTTCTACAGGTAGTAAGTAAGATTTTCTTCAAGGAATATTGGTCCTATCAACAACAATACCTGCCCAAATATTGACTTTTTCTGGGCGTTAAGTGTGGCCTTCCCTCATCCAGTGTAGGTTCTCATCTGCCCAATAACATTTAATATAAACGTCGATTCATCAGAAAAAATAATGTTTTCTCTGTTTTCATGATTCTTCTATAGATGATCCATCGTTAGATCACAGAAGTGAAGCCTCCTGCCAGGATCATCTTCTGTCAATTCCTGGACTATTGTTGTTTTGTAAAGAAAAAATTTTTGCGCGTGAAAATTTTTTTCTACTGATGATTGGCTTATTTTGTATTCGGGTCGAATAGGTACTTCTTTACTGAATGTTTTTTTTTTATATAAAGCGAATAAAATTAGTTTTTGTTTAATTTCCTATCAATGAAAAGGAATAAAAATTTGAAATATGGTACTTATGTAGGTACCATGCGAGCAAAAATTATTTGCATCAAAAAAGGCCTTGCATCTAAGGACGTAATGCTTAGCCATAGAGCTTAATACCTGTTGGGTGTCAGTAACTACTTGAATTAACAATCAATCAGTTATTCCGTCATCTTTGACAGTCGTTACAAGTTACAAGTAATTTGATTTATCGCTGATTTTTCCAATTTCTTAAACAATTCACACAATGGGCTTTACGAAAACAGCACAAAACATTCATGGTTGAAGCGTATTTTCGAAACGGGGTTAGAGTAAATGGCGAGTGGCAATACATCAATACAATCCGGGTTTGTGCTTGGACGATTTTCACGAATATTTTCCTAACGTCGCTTTTATTGTTGGGGATTTTTATCATTGCCTGAAAAGAACCGTGGCTGTGTTTAGGGAAACAGGTTCTAAACAACACAAAAAAGGAGCAGGAAGACCATCTGTAAGAACAGAAGAACTTGCTGCAGACGTTCGTGAAATAATACACCAAGAAATTGTATAAAACGCCTGTCCCTGGGAAGATCTTATGGAACATGCAGGACTATTCTTTAGAAGCAGCTTTTTGTATATTCTTACTGTGTTAATTTTGTAAACTGCAAAAATAAATTTGTATTTGTCTACTTATTTTATTACTCATTAGTTTGGCATATCATGTCATAATATGAATTTGACAACATTTTAACCTAGATTTGGTTAGATATATCGTCCACATCTTTGCGATCTAAACCAAGCCCTACGTTTTTTAATCCAAGCCCTTTTTGATGCAAATAATTTTTGCTCACACGGTATAACTTAATATACACTTTAAAAATAGTTAATAAAAAACTAGGGTTGCCATTTAAATTTTTTATCCATATTTCTAATTTGAGACACAGTGTAATAATATTTTTTTTATAAAAATACCACAACTTAAAATGTTACGACCCGTACCCAAGCATTTTTCCAAAAAACAACGTCATCGGATTTACTAAATTTATTCCAAGTTACAAACTCACAATGTAGGTACCTATAACAAAACAAATCTAACCAGCTACGGCGATAATTTACAGAAAAAAATAATAAAATATACATGTCATATACCTAAGTTTGGTATTTGTTTAATAAAAACTTTATTATTCTTGTAGCATATGTTTATGCCATATTTGCTGGATTTGGTATTACCGCAGGGGCACACAGACTGTGGGCGCACAGGTCATACAAGGCAAATCTTCCTTTGAGAATATTCTTGATGTTGGCACAGAGCGCTGCTTTACAAAATGACGTCCACGAATGGGTAATATAATAGTAATATACTTTTTGGTAAAAAAAATCAGATTTTGCTTAATTCCAATTTCTTTAAAATATTTAGAAGAGAAACATCTCTAAGATTCGGCTGGATTTAAGAAGCTTTTGAACCTTTAAAAATATTAGTTTTTAAAACCCTGAATACTATGGTGAGAAAATAACAAATTTAACAAAAACCATTACTGTAGTCGAAAAGAAGTTCTCCATTTATCTAATTTTAATAAATCGGTCCATTATTTTGGTTTTAGTTGACTCCTGTTTATACATTTACGATTTAAATCTGACGTTTGTTTTTGCCCGACTAAAGAATTAAAACTTTAAAACGAATCCTTAATAAAATCTTCTGAATTTCAAACAAATTTTCCTTTAATTTTTTTAGACAAGAGATCATAGAGTTCATCACAAATTTACAGATACACATGCGGATCCTCATAATGTAAGTAGGGGATTTTTCTTTTCGCACATAGGCTGGTTGATGTGTAAAAAACACAAGGATGTAATTGAAAAAGGAAAAACTGTTGACATGAGTGACGTATTAGCCGACCCAGTGATTAGATTTCAAATGAAGTAAGTTACTTAAATGGTTTAGTTGGTAATAGAATTATTTTTACATAAGTATTAACGCATAAATGCAGTGTTTAACAAAGAGACCATAAATTTGCGTCAATCTGGCACGGTTTTCTGTAGAAATAATATTTCCTTCTTAGCATATTATTTAAAAGTTAATATATAGATATAAAAAATAAAATTGTCTGTTTCCTTTTTTAGACACTATTATCTGCTGATAATGCTGATGAACCAAATAATTCCTACTCTGATTCCATGGTACTTCTGGGGAGAAGCCTTTTGGCTATCATATATGGCTTCGTGGGCGAGATATGTACTTTCCCTTAACGCGACATGGCTGGTAAACAGCGCAGCCCATATATGGGGTATGAAACCATACGATAAGTAAGTCGATAATACCAGCTTATTCCTGCGATTGGTATATTTACGCAGACGACACAACTCTTGTGTGTCAAGGACTAAATGTTGATATTTTAAAGGCTGCATTTTAAAATTTGGATAATAGAGCCATTACGCAATTAGTCACAGAAAATCACAAATCGTAGTAGTGTCACACTGTTATATAGAGTTTAATAGTAATGATCAGCTGACTTGTAGTAGCCGTGTCAGTAGTGTCGTATCTCTCTCGAGTTATTTCTTTTTGTTTAGATAGTTGAAAATATTAAGGATATTAAGATGTGTAAACTGTGAACTTTTTCACTTCCATCTCACTGATGGATTGTGGTACGACAGTCCTTCCTTACAGTAATTGTCTGGCAACAAAAACGAGCTGTCAGAATTAAGACTAGTCAGCGACACAGCCAAACTTATTTTTATTTAACTTGAAGTTATACCACTGCCTTTAATTTTATATATTAGACATTTTTAGATTTAAAAAAAAAGTGGGAAATTTTCTTTCGTGCATATTAGACTAGTGGGGAGGCTCAGCTGAGGCCCTCACGTTTCAGATTTAATATTTCTCGCAAGAACTTACTGGCCATTTAAAATAAACTTTCAATAAATAAATCAACTGAAGAAAATGATTTAATTTTGTTGCAACATTTTTGATGTGTAAAGAATTACCTTAAACAATTTCATTTTGGATTAAATCAGGGTTAAAGTTTAATTTTACTGAGATTCAATGTTTTGTATAATTTCTTTCTTTTTAACTTCTTAAGGGGCTTCTTGGTTGACATGCGCATTCTGGCAGAGAAATAATTGTTATTTACTTTTATTTGTTTTTTATACAGTGCTTTCTATTTTAATAAATGATTTTTCAAGACACGGTTAATATTGTTTACGGCTTATGACTCTTGTCAACCATTTCATTGTCTCAATCCTTTTAGGACAATCAAGCCAACAGAAAACAAATTTGTAGCAGTTCTTGCTTTTGGTGAGGGTTGGCACAACTACCATCATGTGTTCCCATGGGATTACAAGGCGGCCGAGTTGGGAAATTACAACTATAACTTTACCACCTGTTTCCTGGATTTTATGGAGAAAATTGGTTGGGCTACCGAACTGAAAACTGCGTCAGAGGAAATGATTAGGAAAAGGTAACAATAGTTATTTTAGCACTTAATAATTGCAGGAAGTTATACTTTCCTGCAGGCTACCAAAGGACGAGAGTGAATTTCTGCTGATACCATAAACATTTACCTTTAGATAAGGAAACAATAATCACAAAAGTAGCAATTTATGGCGTTGCACATGTAAACAAAACCACACGGGAATAATAGGCATGCGTACTGTAAAATTATCGTTTAACGAATGGGAAAATGGACAGGTCTGGGCTTTAACATTTTGTTGTTTGTGTGGCCTAGTTAAATATATTTAAATTGATCATAATAAAATAAAATTACATATCAAGAATACTATCACTACTTCATACTTACTGAAAATACGAAATACCCGGTATTTTACCCTTATTTGGGAATAATAAAATCATACAATGGTTTTTATCAAAGCGTTCTAAATGAAACAGTATATGCTGTATCACTCACTTCTATAAAATCAAGAAGACTATGGTATTTTCTAGTCATTGTATTCGAGTCACTAAAGGCACAAACACAATTCACTAAACTACACATGCAAAAACTAGAAATGCATAAATAATATTAAACACCCATAACCTACAATAGCAAAGAAAACAACAAGAAATTATATGTCTGAAGTTAGGATCGTTCATCTGCACCGTTTATGTAGCAACGACATTTTTTTTGGGGTACATGTCAATTCCGTCTGTAGCGTTTGTAAACGAATTTTAATTTTCTTAGTGGCGAAGATTCAAATTCTACCATTTGGATTTATCGTTGTTAAACTACCCCATAGGGGTAGTTTTTATTCTGTAACTTTTTTCCTTCGGTTTTTGGAAATTCGTATAGGTATCTATAGCAGGTAATTTACTCCTTTGGGGTAGTTTACTAAAGACGATAAATCCAAACGGTACTAAAAAAAAATAAAATCCGTGTACAAACGCTATAGACGGAATTGACACGTATCCCAAAAAAATTTCGTCGCTGCATAAACGTTGCTGAAAAACATCGCTAACTTTACACATATCAAGAAATTCCCAGAGAAAACGTAAAACACAACAACAAAAATGGCGCCGAGTCGATTCTGGAGTGTATTTTAAGGATGTCGCTAAACAACGAAAACCTAATAAGAAGGTTGTGCGCATGCCCAAATCTGTACGGATCGATCTAAAGGTCTATGGCTGATACATGTTATGTGTTTTGTATAACAGAAATATCTAGCAACTATTAACTTCTAACCATATTTTTAGGCTTGTACGAACCGGGGACGGAACTTGGCCTGAAGTAGAAAAGTTAAAGAATAATAACCAAGAGCAACCTGGACATGACCACCATCTCCATGATGGTGACTTGATCTGGGGCTGGGGAGACAAGGACATGGATAACGAGGAGTTAACTGAAATAAAGAAGACAAGTCGAATAAGAGCTTGAATACTTTTCTATAAAGACTGTTCAATTATTTTTTGGCTTATAACTGAAATAATAAATAATAGTTTTTATAGTTGCCAGATCTGCTTTTGTAGTGACTGTCTTAAAATGATTTGTATAAATTAAATGTGCATGGGCCTTTTCTAAAACGTTCTTCTATAATAATCAGTGACATATTAAGGTTCATTTTTATTATTTTGGAAGATAAGAGTTTACGCCCGTGAAAATAATGAAAAATAATAATGTAGTGGTAGGTAACTATATGTTGTGTTAGAATACACAGGGATCCAAGCATAATGGATACCGTGGGGATAGACAACGACGGCGTCGATCGCCCTTATTAGGACGGAAAACCACAACCTGCCACAACTCCATTTAGCCATTCCAATTAAATCATTAAATGCCTGGTTTCGGTTTCTGTAGAGTTCCATCAGATTATGCCTTTCCGTAGAGTCCTTGTCTACCTGTCACCAGGGTAGGGTAAGCATTATGCTTGTATCCCTGTGTCTTCTAATATAAAATACATTTACATACTAATTGTCCGGTTTGATACTATATTTTTAGTTTTCATTATTCTTTTTTCTGGAATGAGGGTAATCTTCCTGGAATTATAAATAACACCTTTAGATATTAAATTTAATTAACTAATTATGACATTACTATTTGTATAAAAACAAAATATCTAATTAGGTATATCATCAACTATAAGCAAGAAGAAAGTATAGTTCAATTTATTATAGGCTAATTCTAATAGAGGCTGATTATTCCAGGGATATCATATTTAGTTTTTATTTGTAAGTATCACAGAAGATACTAGAGGTAATTTATTATTAATATATAGAAATATTATTAAAACGAAAGTTTCGCACAATACTAACGTCTATGTCATGATTAGAGTCTAGAGCATTTCAATAAAAGATTTTTGACTAAATGGTGATGTTATTAAAAATATTGAATTTAGTAATAAAAACTATTTTTTATTGGTGCAATTTTTTTGAGTCAGTGAAAAGAGCTATTTAAGGTGTAATACGATACGAGCAAATAGCAGTGTCCAATGTGTGCATGGTTTCATGGTTGTCCCATTTCATAAAGTCTGGATTATTCATGTTGACAAGTAATGAATTTTAATGCTTATTTGTCAATTTAATAATACCTGTTTACATTACAAGGCCGCAAAGTATTATTTTACAGGATAAACAGGCACTGTCTAGAACGAGCCTTTAGGTGAGTTCTAAAAGCCTGGGAGTCCTGTATTGATATACTTTCAGGGGGTGGGGAGAGAGAGTGCGAGGTTTAACAATATTTTTTTTCGAGATTTTATTTAAAATCTGTTTTTGACAGTTTATTTAGAATCTAATAAATGAAGAAAACACTAATATTGTCCACTATATTTACATTATTTTAGTAGCTAAAAACTGTTAAAATCAGATGAACTAGCAACTTCCCGCGGTAAAAATTATACAATTATTATTAAATTATGAAGTAATACAACTGTAGTGACAAATTTTGAAAATAGCTTATTCGTGCAGCAAGCTCTCATAAGTTTGCCAATAATAAACTTAATAGTTTGCTATTACTTAACGGGTCTGAGAGTTTTTCCAAAAAAATAACTGAGCTCAGTGGCGCACCCAGGTGGGGGGGGCCAAGGGGGCCTTGGCCCCCCCCCCAAAACCCCCAATGAAATGAAAAATTATGAAAGTGGATAAGTATTTAAAAAAGTCAATTTTCTTAGATTTACCTCACGGGCCTCGTTTGAGGGGGGCCAGGTGGGGCATTTGCCCCCCCCCCTCCCCCTGGAAGTTGACTTATTGACAAAAGTTGACTTATTGAGGTTTAATATGGTTTGATTGAATGTATGAATTTATTATTTCGAGTTTTCCTTTATATTTTTGTTATTATTTTGGGGTAGTAAAGACTTATTTTAATAAAAATAAACAGTTTTAATGCCAAAACGACTATGAATGTTTGAGAAACAATTTTAGCTCATTAAGTATTGAGCAAAAAATTGAAATTAAAATTAAGGGAAGACCTAAACTCTCGAAATTAACTTGATACATACCACAAAGTGTAAATCTAGGGACTTTATTGTTATTGATTAGTTTGCTGCAAATAAAAACAGATGAATGAACATTACTTTTAAACAATGTACCCACTAATGAAAAATAAATTAGCCTTTTTATTTTTTATCTTATTTCATTTTCAATAGAATAAGAAGGTAATCATAAATTTTTAAAATATTTACTATAATAATTATTGACCAAATTTGGGCGTGGTCTTAAAAAATTTCGCCTGCGGCGCGTAACTTAAAAGTTTATTAAAAAATTTACTTCCAGCACTGGTTGGCGCCCCCCCCCCCCTAACATAAAATCCTGGGTGCGCCGCTGACTGAGCTGCCATTGTGGGGAGAGCGAGTGAGAGGTTTAACAATTTTTTTTTGAGTTTATTTAAAATCTGTTTCCGACAGTTTATGTAGGTTTTTATATATGTTGTGTTAAATTCCACTATTTTAGGTAAACTATTTTAGTAGCTAAAAACTGATAAAATCAGATGAAATAGCAACTTCCCGCGGTAAAAATTATACAATTATTATTAAATTATAAAGTAATCCAACTTTAATGACAAATTTTGAAAATATCTTATTTGTGCAGCAAGAACTCATAAGTTTGCCAATCTTAACATAGTATAAAACAAAGTCGCTGTGGCCCGTCCGTCCCTATATGTGCTTAAATCTTTAAAACTACGCTACGGATTTTGAAGCGGTTTTTTTTTAAATAGATAGAGTGATTCAAGAGGAAGGTTTTATGTATAATACATGCATAATATTGTAGAGAAACACTGATAAATTTAGAGGTTTGTTCGGGTTTGTATTTATAAATCTTGACGTGATGGTGAACTCGCCTTATTATCTCAGAGAAAGCTACGTTGTATAATGCCGGGCTGCAACGCTGGCCGGGTACACGCTACTAATTAGTAAACTTAATAGTTTGCTACTATCTACTAGAGACGCCACCATCACCTAACTAAACTTATACCTACACTCTAACAAATCTAGGTCGTGGCCGACCGGTAGCATTGACTCGTGTATTTAAAAAAAAACAAGACGTTACCAGGATTACTCTGCAGGACGCACCTAAAACACCCTTAAAACCAGGACGTGTCCTGGGAAAACAGAACGGTTGGCAAGCTTACTTTATTGTATTAGCGGTACTTAATAACATCCCTGTAGCAGTACTTTATGACATGCATGGGTTTGTTGAAAAAACCTAAAGTATTAGCAATAATACCGAAATTAAATGTAAAACAAATAGAATTTTGTTTTTAATGATACCTACTCACTTGTATACTCTGTAAGTACATGTACATGGCAAACTACTCCCGATTTTAAGCAGAGGGCTAATGCCTAATCAAAATACAAATTTCGGCATTCCCTGTGGTCTACGAGTTTTAAATTTTACAAGCAAACTGAAAGACAGGCAGACAGACACAGACGCGGAAATTGAAAACATGCATTTTGTAATCTACGTCAATATAAGCTAATACATAAATTTTTTTGCACAAATTTAAGCCAGAAAAGTAAAAATATGACACTTGATTACATAATATTTAACGAACATATTTTTTTACACGCTAACTAAAACATTGCAACGTACGTTATCGTCCTGCATCTTGTTTTGTTCAAGTATCCCGTTGTGGGTAAAAGTTTATTGGAAGTCGTTATGATATTGTTCTAAGCACAAGCACAGACATGGACAAAAGAGACATAAGGAGACAAAACATTCCATTCATCAAAAACCATTTGTTTTCAATCAGACATACTTCCCAAGTTTCAGATAAGTTAGAAAGAGATGGCTGTAAAAACTCGCTGATATCCTTACAGTATAAAAACCATCACAGACACAGCTCACCAACACTGTCACGTTAGATAATGAATGAATATCAAAAGTTCTGCGTCACTCGTAGTAAAATTGTCCGTACAGCGTTTCAGGGCCGTATCTGAACCAAAATTTTGGGGGGGGTTAGACCAGTGGCAAAAAATACTAGTTATACTTTAAACATACATTTAAACATACACACAAACAAACATATAAGGGTTTTATTGTTTTCGGGGGGGGTTTGAACCCCTAAAACCCCCCCTCAGATACGGCCCTGCAGCGTTTCCATTCTGATTTTCCTAAAACATTATAATTTGATATCATTAGTAAACTATAAATAATTTGACAAGTAGAAAATTTAAACAACACCCATATATTAAGTATATTATTTTTACTTAATAGGTATAGATCACAAATTCATCTAATATAATTAATATAACCTTCGTCGGTAGATCAAGAGCAATTAGCAGAAATTTGTCATCATTGATTTTTGTTAAAAATTATTCCTGAACGGGACAACATGTAAACAATTTGGTGTCCTTATACACTTACTTAGATTTCTGTGGTTCTAAGTATTTACTACTCATGTGTGAATAACTATGATATCGGTTTTCTTACTTAAACCACCGAAAATATTTAATCTTTTCAAAACACAACTTTTCATGGCTACCCTGTATAGTATACTATTTTAGCACTTCCATTATAAAAAAAATGTTCATAGATCGTTGATTCTTTGGACCTTCTAAAGCAAACGTACCTGTGTGTTGTATTATCTATTTTAACACTACTGGTCTTCAATACCTCAATGACAAGTTATACCGTGAAATGGGGTTATATGGGACTGGGATGTAGCATCTTTCACTATTATACCTACCCCATATTGGCTGGTATAAAACTATCTTGGAGCACTATTAATTTTGTATTTTTGAAGATGACAGTTACGGAGTAATAAATCTATGGTTGAATTAATGAGAAAAGTCATTCAATGAAAAAAGAAAATGTGTGTTCAGTGGAAACAAATGTATTTTACGGACTCCAAGTGTTTTCCCTTATTTAAACGAGGCCGTCATCAGGGTTTAACATTGAAAAGTAAATACACAATTTCTGTTGTGGAATAACAATACAACAGGAACAGGAATACCAACTACGACAGAACAAGATATACACCTCACTCTCTTTATCATTAATAGCCGACAAGACGTCAAATGTAAAAGTTTTCCAGGTTCCTCACAGTTCCTCAATGAAACCACGTGAAAATATACACCACTTCTTACTATAGAATTACCGAATTACCGAAGATTCCAAATACTAACCTCTTTTGAGTTTTATTTGAGTTTAAATTGACTCAATTTGTAACTATTGAGAATTTACCAATTGTATGGCGGCGCATAATGCCGGTTTCAAGAAGGTTGGCTGGCAGCGAATCAAAAATTTAACTTTACAGATAAAATTTTAATTCGCCGCTAAAAAAATTGAAATTCGTTTACAAACGCTACAAACGGAATTGACACATACACAAGAAAAATGTCTCCGAGTCGGTACTGGAGTATATTTCGAGGATGTCGCTAAACAAGGAAACCCTAATAACAAGAGGGTTGTGCGCATGCCCGTACCTGCAGAGGGGCAAGACATGTGATTCGCAAGCTGTGCGTAAAAACGCATTTTTTCACACATAAAAACTAAGCTTTTGTTTGCTCACGCACGAGATATGCGGTACGGATCTAAAGATAAATGTTTATGATTTGTTTACACTGATATACGAAATCTATGTTTGTGTGTTGAAAGACACACAAGTTTTTAGTATTTATTTGGATGCCATCAAATAAAACCGGTCTGAGCCACAGGCCTAAAAAAAATAAAGACAACGCCTAATAGGCCGTATAAATAGGCCTCGGCTAGAGGATGCTATGGTAAAACACAGTGTCTTATGGGGAATAAATAAAAGTTTTCTATTAATACTAGGTACTTATTATTAGAGGTATGTACCTACGGTCTGAGCTGTTATGTCAAAATTGTCCCAATTAACCTCGTTTGACGGCAACCAACTATTATTATTTTTAACATGTTAGATAAAAACAATAGACTGTATACTAGACGAGGATAGAATATTAACGTGGGCCGTTTAAATTCTCCGTCAGAGGTCACGTTGTACCCAAATCAAGCACTTTCGAATGTTACATCATGTCTACAGGTAGCAGTGAGTATTTGCACTACAGCAAAACTATTTTTTTTAATGGAAGTCCAAGAAAAAAAAATTTTGACATTTGTTTTTTTTTATTTTATAATTTCGAGAACATTTACTTTCAAAAATAATTTTTTCAGTTTTTTTTAAACAAACGATCGCAACTTTTTTGTTGCCCTTATTTCCATTAAGTAGTGTAGTCGTCACCTGAGAATAACAGGGTTCTATCTGGCATAACCCTAAAATCGAGTAAAGATGCGTCAAAGTTTAAACTTTAATCATAAACAAAATAGTTTTATTTTTTTTGGTATTTCAGAAGTGTATTATCACATTGGGTATTATAGTTTTAAAATAATGTCTTAATAGAACGTAATTGTAGATAATAAGTGGTGTAAAGACAATGACTAATTTCACTTAGGACCTTGTTTTTCAAAAATATCTCGAAATTTGAAGAAAAGTGTTCTATGTGGTAGATACAACCTTTTTAACTATACTATACTATACCTATTTTGTTTAGGTTTTATAATTATTAATGTTCCCAGGTTCTATCTACAGCAGATAGAACCTTGTTTAAAAATAGTATCCTGCTAAAAGGTTCTATTTGCAAGTTCTTAGTTCTATCTGCAGTAGTTAGAACTATGTTACTAATTTTAATCGATTTTGAAGTGCAGATACACTTTTGTAGCATAACTATCTTCGCTACTAACTGCCAGATGGTGCTAGGAGTTTGTAATTAGGTAATAATTAACAGATAGAACCATTTTATTCCAAAATCTCAATTTTAACAAAATTGCAGATAAAACCCTGTTATTCTCAGGTGACGTAGTTTAGGTGGTACGTTTAGGTACAATTAATAAATAAAAGGTAACAATATAAAGAATCCAAAGGTTTAATAGATTAGGTTTAAAAAATAATAGTGGCCGTTTTCCTTTAACTAGTAAAATATATCTTAATTAAAAAAAATTGCAAATACTTTTGTGCTGTGAGCAGTGCGAGCCTGCGATATACAGGGGTGTTAACGTACGAAAAATGAATTTTCGTGTTTTGTCTTTAAAATATTTCTTGGGGATATAATTTTGTTAAGTTTTAAATTTAATTAATTTGGACCAATTCGAGCTAACGATGAAGGATGTAGGTATACCTATATGTTTTTTACTGCAAACGATGTAGGTAAACATGTTATTTATGTTCCATATTCAGTTACAGTAGCATGCAAGGCTTAATCTTGTTTAAAGTCAATTTTACCGTTGTAAAACATACCAAAGAATCATTTAAAATGGGATTAAAAGATAATCTGGATTTAGGAAGGGCTGTTAATAACACTAATTTACAAATTTCACATTTTGCCTGGAATTTGATTTTTTAACACGTTATTTGCAAATAAACCTCTAGAGTGGGTGTTTATTTGGGGAACCCCGCCGAAACGTAGTCAGCACATAAAAGAAACACATTTTTGTTAAATAGTCTAGGAGATCCCAGTGAGGAACAGAAAGAACGTATGCATCAAGCGATATCAGGGTTAACAGGATTCGCATAATATGATGCCTGACTACTGCTGGCTCATACGACATTCTTCGAAGTCCACACCAGGCGCGTACGCAGGAATGTGTTCTGGGGGGGGGGGGGGGCAAAGTCAGGTCAATTAAATAAAAAAAATTTTACATGTTATTAACATCATAGTCATAAATTATTGTTCAAATAATTATTGTCACCATCCCAAAATTTTCAAACGCTACATACATATAAACAACAGACCTTATAAATTAATTTACAAAATTATATCAATTCTTTTTTTGAAGTTCATTCAATACTTCTTCCTCAGAAATTTTTATGTTCGGGTGAACATACAAAAGAGCCAGCCCATTCATCCTCTCTTCACCCATAGTATTCCTGAGATAGGTCTTAAGCAATCTCAGTGTGGAAAAGCTCCTCTCAGCCGTTGCTGTGCTCACTGGAAGTGTGCAGAATATTCTCAGAAGTTGTGATATATTGGGGTATATTCTTTCGTTGCAACTTTTTAAAAATTGAGTCGCATTTGATGGATATTCAACTTCAACAAGTTTTTGGAGATATCCCCACCATAATTCAAGTTCTGCTCTAAAAAGTGCCTGATTTTTGCATTCCATATCTTGGTGGTAAAATGTCGTCAATTCAAGAAGTTTAGAAATCTGCTGCTGTCCTAATATTTTGTCAAACTTCTTTGGAATTAATACTGTTTCTCCTGGACAGTTACCCCGCATTGTGTGTCTTTCTGTTACCCTAGGCTGTCTTAGTTCAGAGTCAAAAAGTTTTGATAAAATATCTCTTGCTTCGATTAATATTTTTGCAAATTCTGTTTCGGATAATATTCGCATTTTATTCAAACTCTCGATGCAATTTTCTGCTAGGGAAATTGCACCGAGGATATCCATACTCTCTCCTTGAAAGATTTTTGATAAAGGCAGAGTGGTTTTTCCTTTCATTAAATTTAATTGACTGATTAGTTTTGGGTAGTTAAAGATTATAAAGTTCATTATAGTCAAAATGCTGTAAATGGCAATAATAATTGGCATTTCAATAAAACCGCAACGCGCGCCTGGGCCTGGAGGGGCAATTGCCCCCTTTGCCCCCCCCCCCCTGCGTACGCGCCTGGTCCACACTACTTAAGAAAGCTTTAAAACGTTATAAAAGTTTTTTGAATAAGAAAATGATTAATCTATTCTTTAAATAAATTCATTTTATTTCTATACTTGCTCTTCCGTTTCTAAACATAGGTTACCTCAGTTACCCAGCTGTAATTTGGTTTTATGTACTTTATTAATCTCGATGTTTCAGTTAGTTTTTGAGATATTCGCGTTTAAATGTTAAGATATCAAAAACATTTAAATAAACACCTTTCTCAATAAAACATAATTTATTGAAAATTAACCATAGATATTTTATCATTTTATCTCCTGTTACTGTATGTTCCCTAAGTTATGGTACACCCTGTATATATACCGTCAAAGCAGTTAGTTTAAAAAGAATGCTCATCGCATACAATTATTTTTGGGACACCACCTATTTACCGTTTTATCAATAGTCTTCTCCAGCACATCACCTAAAACTCCCAGTAGAAGGTGCGGTGCAGTAACAAAACAAAATCATCGCAGGAAAATAATTTTGCCGCGACCAGTAACCGGCAGGAATAGATAGGAATAGATGTTAGTTTAATACGCATACGCACCGTTCGGCGCTGTTTCGGCCGACTTTCAGATTTTTTCAGCAGTAAAATTCAAGTTTGTTGTTTTGACATAGCAGGAAATGTTCAGTGATTGAGTTTCGAATAAGGCATACGACAAGTTTTTTGTGATATTTCAAAGGTAAGTTATAAGTTTTAACAGTTTTAAGTAGATGAAAAAACAGGAAATACTGATATTTACAAAGGTTTCAATACGGAAAAGCCGGTAGTGAGACGTTTCTTATGTCATCGTCGTTTATAAGCTGAATAAAAATAACATGTGCATATACTTTTTAGCTGAAGGTTCAACAAAATTCTTGGTTGTTGAGGCCGATTTAATAATAGTTACCCAACCGTTACACTCGATTTTTTGAATTTAATTACTGATAGTTATGTTTGTGAAGATGGTTATATACATAGGTATAATGGTAGTATACATAAAAGATATAACAGCAACTAATCTACAATGATGTAAAAAATGTAGTAACAGCAAATAAAAATTATAACATTATTAATGAGGTAAGGAATACCGTTTTACACTCCAATCATAAACTTGTTCTCTTGTGCTAATTATCATGTTTCTTTAATTATTTTTGCTGTAATTCGTCTGTTATGGAATAAAAAACCCAGCTGATTTCATATAGATATGTTTTTATTGAAAGGAATATTTGAAAAATTGAAATATTCTCAAAAATAATTATAATGGTTTAAATCACTGAGTAAGTAAAGATTTCACAAAAAAATTAATGAATCTTATATCTCTACGACCACTGTCACACAAAGGCTGTTACTTTGTGGACAAGACAGCTGTTATTATTTTTTGTGTTTATTGCAGTATAGAATTGCTTTTAGCACAAAAAACTGACCCGAAACGAGGTACAGAAAACAAAGTACCATGAAGGGTAACTTCTATATATATGACCTATTACCTATATTATAGTAAATTACTTTAAATTATCAGTGCCTCCAGTTAAAATAAAATAAAAAATGCTGGGGTATGCAAGCAAGATAAGGATTAGGTAGTTCACAGTCTTAATGGGGACTCTGAGAACGAATTAGTAAAATACTTAAAATGCTGTTGCAGTTTGCACTGCAAACTACTAAAATTATACATTTAAATGGCGGATTAATGTTTTTTTTTTAATTCTGTTTTATGTCCATTTGAAGGTTAATACATAAAACATCTTAAATATTAAAGAAGAAAATGTGAAAAAAAGGTTTGCAAATTTGTTGGAATAAATACCTAAATTGTTTATACAGTAATGATTGCTTCAATTTAACATTCCATTTATTAATATAATGGACTAGGGAAGTTGTAAGTGAATACTTCGTACCTATCCACTAACCCCACTAAAGGCGGGGCCGCAACTGCTAAATATTTCTGCGCTCAGGGTAAATGTGCGCCACCCTTCCCTGTTTTAAATGAAATGAATATCTGGTAATTCTGTATGCAAACATTATTTATTGAAAGTTTTCTTAAATTATGGAAAACCAAAAATAAGTAGATCGTTAAAAGTTGATAAACGAAAAGGATAGAAGCAAACATTTTCAATTAAAAAAAAAACAACATTTATTTAAATAAGCACGACTTTATTAACAAACTAAAAACTAAAAGAAATATACTTTTTCAAAAGACGATTCTTGGTGAAAAAATGGTCAAATTTAGAGACATTGTGCCTCGGGGTCATTCACAAACTTGATTTTGAATTTATTTCTTATATAAGGCTGCTAAGCCATAATTAACTCATCGGGGATCGCATGCAGGTAATTCTTTAATAGATTATAGGTTCTCGAAGTCGCCAGTAACTGGTATATGTAGTAAAAAAAATTACAACGAAAGCGTTGCGACATCGATTTGATAAACAAATAATGAATTACACCGTCTATAGGGGGGGGGGGGGGAGAGAGAGGAGGGGGTGTGAAGAAAATATATCTGCTGATCGATACAGGGGCGGATGGGACACCTCGGACCGGCGCGGGAAGTCAATTGAAACGGCGCCGCGTCGTGTCCATCCAACAAAAAAATGAAAAGACATAAATATGTATTTTTTCATCCACTTACGACATATTTTTTATTATAACTCATAAATAAATAAAAAAATTAATTTTTTACATTTAGAACACATTTAGGTAAAGAAATATTAATTATTAATATAAAAATTAAATAAATTCTGGTTTTTTGCTTTTTCCATTATTTTCAAAATTAATTCAAATTAATAAAAAGAAAAGCACAAAGTCTTTCTCCACAATTTTTAGTAGAATATCTAGGCGAACCTAGAATAATTCATAATAATTCAAATCGACATGTTTCGAGTGTAGAAACACTCATCATCAGGAAAACAGAGTGAAAGGTACAATGCTGATGATGTTGTTAGCAATAGAGAAAATAATAGTGGGATTTAGCCGTAATGGAGCTTTTAATGGTGTACAAAAGGTGTAAAATTGAATAGTCAAAAGACCGACAATCAAGACTTTAGCATACTGAAAAGTCAAGGGTTAAGGCAAAGGTACGGTCAGAAAAATGAGGAGAACAAAAGAAAACTTAGGGAGTTTTAAAAAGACTTATCTGTGAAAATCATTATTAAGTAGTGAAAAATCTTAAGTTTTATTCAGCTTTGTCAGAGACATGTGAAAGTATTGAACCCAGTTACCCCAACATTATTTTACTTTAAGCTAAATGATGCTTCGACTTTTATGAAAAAAACTCTTTTTTTCTTTTTCTTTACATCTTACTTCAATACTTTCACATGTCTCTGACAAAGCTGAATAAAACTCAAGATTTTTCACTACTTAATAATGATTTTCACAGATAAGTCTTTTTAAAAATCCCTAATTTTTCTTTTGTTCTCCTTATTTTTCTGCCCAGGACAGTACCCAGAACAAACCCTTGACTTTTCAGTATGCTGAATTCTTGATTGTCGGTCTTTTGACTATTTAATTTTACACCTCTTGTTATGTGTACACGATTAATAAGCTCCATTTCGGCTAAATCCCACTATTATTTTCTCTATTGCTGACAACATCAGCATTGTACCTTTCACTTTGTTTTCCTGATGATGAGTGTTTCTACACTCGAAACATGTCGATTTGAAGTATTATGAATTATTCCAGGTTCGCCTAGTTATTCTAATAAAAATTGTGGAGAAAGACTTTGTGCTTTTCTATACCATTTAAATCCACTTTGAGTATGGGCTACTTCTTTAAAATTAATTCAAATTGTTAAAAAAGAAAAGAAAAAAGTTCGCAAACAGCGGCGGCGCCTGAGGGACCGGCGCACCGGAAAATCTCCCGGTGTCCCGGCGGGCCCATCCGCCCCTGGATCGATATTTCGTACTTTAATGGTATCCTGTAATTGTTCAAATTTTGCTTGTTTGGTTTTTGAATTGTCACGGTGCTACTCCACCTAACCATCACATGTGTCGGTATTCCTTTGACTATATACCGTGCCTTCAGTATATTATTATTTCTCATCAATGGACTAAAACAGGGGTCTTCAACTTTTTTTCATAGAAGGGCCATATTTATGCTACCCATCGATTGCCGGGCCAGAACAAATAGAAAGTGGGAAATCTAATATAGCTGAAATATAGTAAACTCAAGACAATATTTATACAAACACATTTGTATTTAATGTTTAATTTTATTAATAAATTTGTATGAAGGCCACAAAAAAGTTATGTGAAGGCCGCAAGCGGCCCGCGGGCCGCCGGTTGAAGACCCCTGGACTAAAAGATTATCTTATAGTTACCAAAAACAATCTGACAATGAAGTCTAGCGAGGTCGCCCCCTACTAAAGAAATCCAGATTTGTCAAATGCAAATGGGCTCAAACGAGTACCTAGTTAAGTGACTTTTATAACAATCTGAACAATCGTTTTTGGAACTTCTTTTAGTATATTAAAAACGGAATTTTTCTTTAATAATGTAAGGCACATTATTACTTTTAACACCATTCCTTACGTCAAGGCACTGATTTTTACAATTTCTTAATTCATTTTGAAGTCAAGGATTTTCTTAAAATCGGAGCCACAATTATTGAAACGTGTTTTAACAAATTCGTGCTTATTTTAATAATACTTTTACTACATTATAAAAATATTTAAGTTAACGTAAATCTAAACTTAACTTTTTAAAAGAAAAATCACTGTTTTGTATAGCGTTTTTGGATTAAAATAAAGTTAAATTAAATATTTATAAGCTGATAAAGCAAACAAATGTCATACAGCACAGAGCAGCCTTATATTATACGTATAGGAACGATAAAAGGTAAACGTATAATTTTAACGTCTGTGTTGAATGTTTTCCAGATCCGCTCTATCGTTTACTGATTTTTTATTAACGACTAAAAATTACAATTACCTAATACATTTTTTAGTATTTTTTATGTCTCATAATTGAAAATAAATAATACTAACACCAATGACGAATTTTAAAACACGTATATTCGTATTTTATTAATGTTATCTATCAATTTGTAGACCTGCCCAGTTTTAGTTTCTGAGAAAAAATTCTTATAAAAATTTCAACTCACGTTTTACTCTTAGAGGCTAAATTTTAAAAAATCCCTTCTTAGTGGATGCCTAACTTTAAACGGAGATGATATCCTAAAAATGTCATGATTCTAGGATTAAGAGTTTAGGCTGAGCGCTGATGAGTCAGTCAGTCTTTTTAGATTTTTAAATAATAGTATATAATATATAGAATTAAAAAAAAATAATCGAAACTGACGCAAGACCGACAAGTGAAGTCAGATTGAAAAATATTATCACAGAAAAATAAAGGGTTTAATTACTATTCTGTAGATGTTGTCGCAACAACAAAATATAGTTTTAAATTCTGACATCAGTAAAAGTTTTCATTTTTAGATATAATATGTATTTTAAATAATGTGAACCTAATAAATAATACTTGAAATGTTGCCGATTATATTTTCAGTTTCAGCTATCCATAGTATACTCGTATGTAGGATGTATCATAATCGTATTTCGCGTCCCAAATTGAATCTAGGTAATATCTATTGAAACTAGCTATTCGAAAACTTTTTTCAGACTATGTATAACACCGTTTCTTTTTTAAAACAAACATTTTATTTAACAGTAATGAAGTAAAATTTTTTTATAAAAAAACATATTCCAACTTCGAACTAGTAAATTTGTCTAGCGAGTCTAAAATTTGGAGATCGTCAATATCATGGTGAAAACGAAATAATCTGTTACTTACTTCTTTTATTCTATTCCCTGATCGATGTTTCAAATTATGCTCTTAGGTACATACTCAATGTTTGTTTGAATGTAATGGGCGATGTCGTCAAACCAAAAGAAAGATTTTGTCGGATTTCCATTTTCTTTATTTTGTCACTGAAACACAACGTTTCGGTTAGTTAATATCTCCGTAAAATAACAATTAATATTAAAAAAAAATAAAACTAATTTTTTTTAATGATGAAATGCCTAACAATACAATAAATAAAAGGCCTGAGACCTTTTGGATCTTCTCCCCTCCTAAATACGTCACTGGGCTAAACAAAAACACTACTGAACAAGCAATATCGAAAAAGAACAACAGAAAAATTATAATACAATAATTAATACGTCTGGCATTTGAAGAGGCAAAGTCGTTCATCATTCCATTATGATCAATGGTTTGAAAAATTTGATTTCTAACGGAGATAAGAGCTAAATCCAATAGTCGTTCTTGAAACATAGAAATTCTAGGAAAGTTTTTATAATTTTTTATTTCGAAAAACTCCTTTCTCCAGAAGCTACAGATGTGAGCAATAAATAAATTCGGAAATAACGATTTTAGGTTATTTTTTGTAATATAATTTAAATTTTTTATGGACCCTAAACACCGATATCTAGTTGAAATAATCAAAAATTGGCGCACCCTAAGCATAAAATGAAATGTTGTGATTTGATGATGAAACTATACCGACATAACTTTTTTATACGGTTGTACCCAAATTGGGGGATTGAGTCAAAGATTTATTACTTTTTGTACAATATAACGGACAATGATAATAATAATTACATATTTCATATTCATTTATTTTTATGATAGAATGAAATAATATTGCTCATGTAGCCCGTTGGTAATGTTAAATATAATGATATGTTACAAAAATAATTCTCCCTTGATATAATTGTGCTTTTTCAGAGATTTTGCGAAATGTACAGGACCTACCGATTGTTATTAAATCTTAATTCACAAAAATAAAGTTCTTGATATTTATAAGACCTAACAGTGCTACGATTAGTTAACTCAATTTTAGAGCACATTAATTTCTTAAAAACTATTTTTAGTTAAGTTCAATTGTACTTGTCAGTGAAATTAATTGAACTAAATTTTATTTAATAGTTATTGAATGAAGTGGCATGGTATATATCGTCTAACTACAAATTAAAAAAGTTCATAATTCGTTCTATTTTCAAGTTAGGCAGGTATGCCGACTTGCTTCTGCATGGTAACTTTTTCTTTCTCGTATGCGGTTACCAACTACAGCTGTAAATTTTTAGCGGACCTATAATAAATATGCCGAATAAAGACCCTATTCAGTATTACAGATGTCAATCCAATAATGACTTAAGTAATACGTTATTAATTTATTCTAATTATACCTTTATTTATTAGATTATTTTTTTCCACAAAGTATTCCCGTAGGAGCCTCAAAGGCCCGTCATTGCTGATATTTTTATTTTGTTAAAAAATATATTAAATCCTGTACATTATTAAAAAAACACTTTAATAAACCTAAATACGCTAAAAGCACTTTCGGTTCGTAATATATCATGTAGATTAATACTATTAATGATAATTCTGAAAACCACTATGACTAGGTACCCAGGGTCGTAGCCCAGCATCTAATTTTAAACCGGGCCCACCCTTTTCGTTAGCCAGGGTGGTAACGTAAGATAAAAAAATGTTCCTTAAACTTGGCTTTGCAAAATCTTAGGTATATCTCAAATTACCACTATTTAACCTAAATTATGTCATAAAATAATTCACTCAATCCGGTGTAATTTAGGAAATACGGAGCAATTTTCTATGCTTACTTTGACTCACTTCTTGGTACTATGTTATGTCATATAATCACGTACTACAGCTAAACTATAGGCAATACTTATGCACACTCCTCATATCTTTTTGTTACCCGGCTGGGTACGACCCTGTGGGTACTTACCTAACCTTGTAAGATAATAAACAATACTAATTTTAGGATAATTATTATTAGTGTGGTCTCGGAATGCGTGGATTATTTAAAAATGTAATAGTTTCAGATAGTACAATGGGGTCCACTAAACGTAGGAAAAAAACTGAAAGGAAAATAACCTATTAAATTATATTTAAACTTGCAAATACAGATATGAAAGAAAACTAATTGCAGAAAAATATTTATAAATGTCGCTTTGGTACTATAGACAAGAAAAGTTGAAACCTTTTTTTAAATTTATAGTCCGCCGCTACTGGCGAAATATAAACACGGTCACATGGGATGTATAATGACTAGTGATAAGTAAACACTTGATGGTCTAACTAAAGTAAAGGTAAAAAATAGTGGCGTGCAGCGTATTCGGTATGATTTTAGGGGTTCTTAGCCAACTTTTTACATGGTCGAATTAAAAAAAAACATATGGAGCGTTTCTTTTTACAATGAACAACATTTAAAAATTCTAAATTCCGTCAAACGATAAGTAAAAAGTTTTTGTTTCTACAGAATAATTACTTTTGCTAAATATTTTTCTTCTATCTCTCAGTTATGTCGCTCCCTTTCTGTCTATTACTCTATAAGTATGTTTTGTTACTTGTTTTATTATAAACTTGATTGACTTGCTAAATAAAACATGACATTCAATCTTAATAATGACTAAAATAATACTAAGTATTCCTTATTAAATACAATAATAATGTCATTATTTTATGAGGATCGACAGCAGTGGCGGCTCGTGACTAGTGAGTCAGGGGGGGGGGGGTGGCGGGGCGCTGGCTTAAAATAAAAAAAATTAAAATGTTTATATTTTCCTATTATTTTCGAAAGTACGTGTCTGTTTTTTCTAACTTTCTCGTTGTGAATTTTAATTTCATCAGCATAAGCACTTCTTAAACAAGTTAAAATATTAGTTTGTCCTAACATCTCAAAACTTACCACATTATAACGATATTTTGCGCTCCTCGTTGTGCGATATGTAGGTGACGTCACGCCTTCGTAGTCATAACGAGAAGTCGCGTTGAATCGGGACAAATAAACGGTCGCCCGCGCTTAGTATAATCTTGGGAGCGCGCAACTCGCTTGTCTATGAGTATAGCCTGCCCGCTTGAATAGGGCTATGTTTGGTTTGAATTATTTTAATGGATTGCTTACATACATTGCTTTATTGGTTTTTTAAGTAAAGTATTTTTGGATTCTGTTTGAAATAATTGCAGGGAGGGCGGTGCCCCAGAGCCCTTCATTAACGAGCCGCCACTGATCGACAGTAATAATGATGCGATATTGATTGTAGGGTCCCCCAAGGCCCAATGATGTATGAACGTATTTTATTAGTAAATTCTTGAACTTTTATAAAAAAATATATTCCAATATTTTTTGTAATTTAGCACTAAAAAAACTTTTACCACATATTAATAATGTATGTACAACTTAAGCGAGTATATTGTCCATACATCAAACATATTATGGGTGTGCAAACAATTTCTGTCATTTAGTAAGGCTTGTTTTGGTTACAGTTGTATTCTTATAGTTCCTATAATATGAGTTATTATCTGGACCATGCTTCAATTTATTTTATTTAAAAAAATATTATGCTAAAATTATGAATTCAGTTGTGTGAAATAAGGGTTTAATTAAAAAAAAATACTTTGCGGGACTTCCATTGTCTTTATTTTGTTACTTAACACAACCTTTCGGTTAGTTAGTATATATAACCGTTTTCAAAGGTTAATTGAAAAAAACGGTTAGAGTTACTACTAACTAACCGAAACATTGTGTTTAGTAACAAAATAAAGACAACGGAAGTCCGACAAAGTAATTCTTTTGATAATACTACATTGTGTATCACCTTCAAACAATGTTTTAATAGTTTTATTTAAAACATAAATAGTTGAGAAAATTAGACGAGTTACACAGAATGTATTTTCCTGGATTTTTACATTTTTTTAAAAATTGTGACAAATACACCAATGAAAATCAAAGAATTAGGAGATATGTTAAATGAACTTTTTATAACCAGATTTTTTCTAATCAGTTACGAAATGTAAAACGTTTTAAAATTTCAAAGGGTCTTTAAATATTAACATTAGAGAAAATGAAGGTACTTTATTAGATTAATTGTCACTTGTGTTTTGTTGGCCATAATATTTTCCGTTTCATACTTTTGTGGTTAATTTGTATTGATAATATTCAATTTTTATATAAATTGCAAAACTAAGTATTATGTTTGTATTTGTGGTCAGAAAATAATAATTTTTTTTTCTGACCTTATGCGAATACCATTTAAGCTACAAAACGAAATTTTCCCCAACTTGACAAATTAGATCTGTTTTAAATGCTACGAAATATTATAAGGATATTGGTTTCTTTGTAATTTATATTAGTAAATTATTGTGACAGTAGCAATGCACTGTGTTATTATCTACCATGATTTAATATGATTTACTTAACGATTTATCCGAACGTACGGTTTATTTGGTATAATCTTAAAACCAATTTGGTACAGGTAATCTCATAAATATGTTATTATGAATCCGAAATAATATTTTTTTAGCAGTTGTTTTTAAATTGCATGTTTCTTTAAGTAGATCACTTTTTACAGATTTTTTTTTATCTTGATCACAAAAATATTAATAACTTGGCGCTGTACAGCTTAGCTATTTCTAAAATATTTTGACCTGAAATACTAAAAAAATATAATGGGACAGAAGCTATATAGGTTTTTTAAAGGAAATTTTAGGCCAGTCATTAATTGAGAAAATTTTTTGTCCATACAAATCTTAATTAAATAATCCAAGAATTTTTTAGCTACAAATAAAATATCCGCCAAGCAATTAAGCTGATTAAACAAGACAAATAAAATGTTTTGTAAATGAAGGAAAAATAAACTTCATTTATTATCACAATATTGCAAAAGCTATTTTAGGAAACTGTGATTCAAAACAATGTACTTGACAAGTTAAATATTGTATTTATGGATAGTAATCTATATATGGTTATCCACTTCCTAGCGTTTTGTTTAATAAGCATTAAACGTTGATAATAAACTTAAGATTTCATTATCACAGAACAGTGTGTTAATATCAGTGGCAGACTGGGCCAAAATCAATAAATAAGCAAGCCAGTATACATGAGTTATTTATAGGTGTTATGTTACCCTCCAGTGGTCGCAACCATGAATTCCGCCGTTAGACGTGACAAGGGTGACCTGGATTATCTTTTGCTGCTTATACCTAGTTACTGTTATTTTACAATAATTTAATTCACATTTACACTAATTCGCTTTTATTCAATAATAAGTGCGATAAGAGAAACCTATGGAAACCAAAATTATTTTTAATTAAGAAAACTCTTACAAAGCTTTAAAAAATATTTCGTTTATGTTTCATAATCCACCTTTTAGGATACTATATAAGCTACTGTAACGGAGTAGATGAATTTAATACATGCAATTTACTATATTAACTATTATATCAATAAAAAAAAATGTTCTTCAGCGCGCAGACAAATTTTTAAAATTGAAAAAAGTTTTCTGTCTCCGCTAGGAGAGGTTCTGGGTTCGATTCCCAGCGGATAAATACATTTTTTTAATTTACCAAAAATTGTCTGCACGTCGAAGAACAATTTCTACAAAATTTTATACTTTTTAAGTAATTATTATTATGCTATAAATTTATAAAACTACGTTCAACATTTTCTTTGTCAACGAACATTTATATACAATAAAAATACATAGTTTTAAAATACTTACTAACAAAATTTTACGGCTTGGTGGCCCACAATGGGTGACATAATTTCGCCTGGTGAATAATAGTTTAGTACGTACTATTTTAACGATGACGTAACATGTAATCGTATGACCAACCAACAATATATATTTTTTAACACAATGCCATCAATTTTTTTTCACTTTGTAGACGTAGCTTTATGGTTTAAAGACACACAGTCTGGTTAGTATGTAGATTAATATTTAATTTTGATTGTTAAAAACAAATGCTTTTGTATGTACATATATATGATGATATAAAATCTGTCACTTTTAAAAACACATTTTAGATCATATTTTTTTAGAGTAAAAAGATGTAGATGAGTATACTGGATTAACCACTTAAAATATATATTTTATCCAGGAAAATTACTGTGGTGTTCTAAAATTAAAGTTAAATCTCAAAATCATTCACATACTTACAGGTTAAGGCAGTGAGGGATTTGGGGAGAGGGCGCGGCCGCCAAGATTTGAAAATAATAATTTTATTGTATTTTATTTAAATTAATATAAAGTGTGAAAAGTTTTACTTTAACGCACTAGTGTGAAAATTAAATTACTTTTCACACGCCGGGTGAAAAGTCTAACTTTTCACACGTTCGTAGAAAAAATCTTGTATGATATACGTAGGAAAATATCTTGTTTAAGGCACTTATATGTCGAATGTTAAATTTTCATATGCGTGCCTTAAACGAGTTATTTTCACACTTCATAAATAGCTATTATATGTATTTGACAGACGGCCTCAAGTCATCAAAACCTCTATCCTCTTTTAGAGATGAAATCCATATCTCATGTTAAAAGACTATTCCAGAGTTGACATAATATAGATTTTTCAATCAGATATAGAAGTCTATAATTTTTTAATTAACGCTCTTAATTTCTTGAAATAATTGAAGCGTTTTTTATAACTACTTTTTCTCCCCCTCCCCCTCCCCCCCGCCCCCTCTTCAACACATTTTTGTAAGCGTTATTCTCCATGCCAAGAAGCTAAGTCATCCCTTGTTGCCCCCCCCCCCCCAAGATCATCCTAAATCCGCCCCTGATTAGATGAGTATTTCATTTTAAACCAAAGTTTAACTATTTATTGTTCGTTCCAATTTAAAGAAATTCGGTGGCCGCGCAGGGTAAAAATGTCGGACAGTTATTAAATCATATCCCATCCTGCTACGTTAAAAATGTAAGATAAGAATAATTATAGCTTTTTAATTCGTTTTAAATTCACTACATACTGCTGTAAAGTGTTAACCATGACAACCTAATTATACAATTTTGAATTATCTTAAATTTAAGAGATAAAAGAAATATTTTTATGCTTAAATATTTGGAATCCGTATTTATTTTGGTAATTTTTATTTTGTACTTGGTATGAGCAGTGCGCGATAAGTATCTTGTAGTTGCTATTTAACAGAGGTATGTTATCAGAGGATTGTTGCAATTTTTTTTATATGCAGAGTATGGGACTTCTGCACGTTGTTAACGTTGTGCTATTATCATGAGAATTTAGCAAACTTACTATCTATAACAATTATATTTTATTATTAAAGAATATTACCTATAATCTTTTAAATAGATAAACAAAGCTAGAGTAGTATTACAGACGGATTATTGGGTATACTGGTGCTCTAGATGGCATGTGTCCATCATCATCTTTTAGCAGGGTGGCTTCTTTGCCGAAGAAGTGACGTAAGTCTACAAGAAGTATTTCTTAGACAGAGAAGTGGTTGACGGCACAGTCGGAAAGACCTAAGAAATATCACTGCTGTAGTCACCGGACATTGTCTTTTTCGTAGACACGCCGAACGTATGCAGCTAACGATTTATGCAGAAGTTGCAGAGATGTAGGAAAGGAGGAAAGTATTCAGCATTTCTTCTGTGAATGCCCTGACCTCGCAAGAAGAACGTTCAAATGCCTTTGACGAATGATCTGGGCAAGTAAGCAATTTACAACTGGGTCGACTCACTAAGTTTATTAACAGTAGTGGCTGGTTTACACGAGCTACCAAGATTCTTCTAGTTCTACGTCGCATTAACCATCAGGATGCTGGTGCGGATAGGTTCGGCGGAACACGTGTGGTACCACAATGGTCCTCATGTTTGGACAGAGTCAGAAGTCTGCTACTCTAACCTAACCTAACCAAAAGGACCTTAACATTATCATGTATCCATTCATTTAGGTGAGGCCCTACTTATATTTAAAAAAAAATATTTTGTTTTATTTTAATACATCCTTATCTGTATAAGTAGAAACATTTTAACCCGAAACTGACCTCCCAGAAATAAATTTTAATTATACTTGATAACTCTTTATAAATTACTTCTTCTTCTAACTATTACGTTATGTCTTTCTCAGTAGGACCTCACCTAAATATGGTACTATGGATGAATACATAATATTGTTAAGGTCCTTTTAGTTAACATCCACAGTCCACACTTTCTAGTAAATTGCTTTATTGCTAATCTACCTTTTATAGAACTATACGCCACTTCTTTGCTGAAGAAGTCCATCAGACACACATATACCTAACTAGGTCCTGTTGTTCAACAGCCACTGGTAAATTACGTCATATCCAACCACTTCTTCGTCTAAGAAATATTTTTTATAAAATTACGTCACTTTATCGGCAAAGAAGCCATCTTGCTAAGAGATGGTAAAGGACATCTATTGTCTTCAGAAACGTTATTCCCACCTCCTCTTCTTCATGAATATCCACTTGGCATACACCAACATACTGATTGCTGTCAATATAGTGTCTTCAAAAATATATGATGAGGGTCCCCTGAAATATATTCCCCATTTTACAAAAATGTTAGATTTTTGATTAATAGTAACGAGAGAAAAAATACATTTAAAAATTGATACAATGTTAAAACGTAGTCGACGCGCGATGCTCTTAGATTGGTAAAAAATTGTCATTATTCGAATCTTTAGTTACTCATAAATTTTAATAATAATACATTACTACATTTAATATATCGGTACGAAGCAATTTCCATTATCTTCTTACCGCAGATACTTTTGTTATCTTAATTGTCTTTTTTTTCTCTTCCTTGTTTAAGTAACTAAACTTACAGTCGATTTTAAATGTAGAAACGTAAGGAGAAACCCTATAAGACATGTGTTCCAGAACATTTAATTTTATAAATTGATGTTTCAATTAAAGATAATGTATGTGTTTTCAACTTTAATTGAATGGATTCTATACAAAGTCCATAGAAGCCAAAGTTTTGATTAATAAACATTTGAGTGGAAATAAGGTGCAGCAAAAAATGTATATACCACCGGATTAAATAATCTATTGCCTTTACTTGCCTATTGTGCACACCTCGTTTTCGGGAAAATAAATTATTTTAGTATACAATATATAATGTTGTTGTTGATAGAAATGTTTCAATTAAATAAATAAAAGTTAATAATAACTTTTTTTGGTATTAACGGTTTTATCTTATGTTTTTCAGATACTACCATGGTATGTTAGAAACTTCTGCTAATTCAAACACATACACCATGTGTCCGACAACTCCAGCTCTTGCAGAGGATTCTTCCTCAACAAAACTAACATGCCGAACAACAGCAGTAGGAGCAACCAAAAACTACATCACGAACAACAACACAGACGAAAGTGTGCCCAAGAGTGAAAAATTTGGCGGTCCAAGCGACGCCTTTGGCGAAAAAGACAATGACAAAAATGACGTAAAGGGGACAATAAAAAAACTGCATGAAGAAACCAAAGAAAATAGCAAATTAAGAAAAGAAATAGAAGAGTTTGTGCCTTCTATTAGGTGGCCTGATTTAATAGTGCAAATTTATATTCACGCTGGCTGTTTATATGGACTGTTTTTGTGTGTGTGGTCGGCCAAATTAGCGACGACATTTTTTGGTAAGTGATGTCAATTAAAAAAAACCTAAAAGGTTAAAGAACATTTATTATTTTAGGTAGGTATTATAATAGACTCTCAAAAATAATACTGGACAGTGGACATATAATACTGGCAAGCTTGAACTTACTTATTGTAAAGAAATAAAAAAAAATATTTCTCGCGAATTAAAAAGAGATCGATCACGAATAAATGTTGCCAACTTATGTTTGAGCGCGATTGGGCGTTTTCACACTAGCCGACACGATACCGACACGATACCGACACGACAACGACAACGACACCGGTGGACGCGTAATCTCATGTAAGTAAAGGGAATCGACACGATAACGATATATCGGCAAGTGTGAAAGCATTCCCTTTACTTACATGAGATTACGCGTCCACCGGTGTCGTTGTCGTTGTCGTGTCGGTATCGTGTCGGCTAGTGTGAAAACGCCCATCTACTTTCCACTTTCGCTGCAGTGTTCCTACATAGCAGCCAATACATTCGTATGTAGTAGTATCATGCGTTCGGATTAGCGATGTTTAATGTTTTCTATTTTTCAGGTAAGCGTACGGTGAAATATCTGTTTTGAAATGGTTTATTAATCCTTATCAGAGGAAGTGCTTGGTGGTAAAAATATCTTATCTAATGGGGCCAAAGTGCTCTTGATGGTGTTCATCTCTTATGCCCTGTCCACCAAATTTCTCTATATTTTTTAGGCACCGTACTAATTATAACACATTTGACACACAAAAAACTCACTGTGCACTCGACGGCACAATAAAGTGAAGGGTATTATACCGGTAGATGCGGGCGAGGGGCTGGGATATTTTTGTTTACTTAATTCATTCCTTCGTCTTTGCATCGATAGGTCGTAAAGTGAGACCAACCAGAACTATCATAGGACGGAGATGTAAAGAATAATTAATTAGTTTACTACATGAAATGCAAAATACGTAAAAAATATGCGCGGTACAACTTAAACCAAGTTAAAAATATTAATGAATACTGAATTTATATCGATAAAGCAAGACGAAGAGATAACTTCGTCAAATGTGGCCAGCGCAAATGATCCCCTCTCTTTAACGAAGAGATGGTTTCGCCCTGCGTTGTTCACGCCTTCAACACTAATTGATCTGTTGTCCTTATTGCGGGCATCTAAGTATATTATTTACTCTCATACTTACATAAAATGCCACTGTAACTGGGCGTTTGATTATAGCTTTTAGGCTGAGAGTGTCAGTTATGCAATTAATCATGTCATTTGTCATTTTTCGTTAGAGCTAAATTTTCTTGTTTTAACATTTCGTATATTTCGTCTTTTTGCAGGAATTATGAGCAGCAGCTCGATGTCCTCATTTTGCCAACATTAAAAGTCAAAGCACCCGATAAACACGCCAAGGATAAGTCCCATATTACTCATAACTTTTCTTTATGAATGCGGAGGAAAGTTCCTTTATGGCATTCAATTAGGGCGGCTAATGGGTAGTGAAAGCAGGGGTGTTGTTTTATGGGGTTTCATCCTACAATTTTATAAAAATATGAACGAAAGATAGTACAAAAGTAAAACAAAAATCTGTTAATGTTTCGTCTTCCCCTCACTTCTCCACTTGCAACCAAACATATTATAATTTAAGATATCTTGTCCAGGCAATCAATAAATTTTGAAATGTGAAAAGTATTAATCCCCGCTACTGACTGAGAAGTTAGGGGAATTGTTATCGCTGGACTGATCCTTTCTACCTTTTATCGCACCTCAGAAAACAAATTAAAAGGAAAATGTCAGCAGTTCAAATTACAAATCAATTATCATTCTTGGGGTGAAATTTAGTTGCGTATTAGTCTTGAACTCATTTTGTTAGAATAGGCAACGCAACACACACCTCGTATTTGCAAAACCAAATTTTTTATCTGATGGCATATTATTTCTTAAATTTTTTGAACTTAATAAAATCATTTATTAGAGTAGTAGAAAAAGTCCTTCTTAGAACGAATATGAATGCGACCGGCAGGTCAGCTAGTTGTCACATTCATACTTCTGTGTAGTAATCTTGACTACACTAAATCATAATATAATATTTATTGTGATAAGAACAAACACTAGTGCCTACTCCATTTCGTTTTTTGATCAATATTTCGTCACATCTTCGTTTTATCCAAAAATCGGCCAAACACCCATCTTTGGAGCACACTTACCAACAGTGTTAGTTTAAAAAAGGTTGAATATTATTAATAAATAAAAGCAGAAAAAGAAATATGGGCAAACTTAAAACTGTAAATAATTGCTACGTCCGCTATTTGAAGAAAACGAAATATTGATAAAAAAAAAACGGAATTGCGAAGGCGTCACTAGTGCTTGTTCTTATTAAAGTTTGTTTTCAGCATTCCTTACAATAATCTTCTCAGCGCTAGGTATTACCGCTGGAGCACACAGACTGTGGTCGCATAGGGCTTACAAGGCAAAATGGCCGCTTAGGTTACTTCTAGTCATTATGTTTACTATTTCAGGCCAGGTACGTAGATGTAGATATTGTTATATATATTTTACTTAAATTTTTTTAAAATAGCAATAAAAATTTGATACAAATACCAACTCTTAATAATGTCTATAATCATGACAAAATACAATTTATAAAAAACGTTCTTTGGACTGAGGGTGTTTTACCTTTTGATATTTATCTACGAAATTGTATATTTAACGTTTTTTTCACGGGATTGCGTGTCTGGCTGGTAAGTGATTTACATCGTTTCTACTATTAATTTATTCTGGATGGTTAGTTTTTTATGAAATAGATTATAGGTATAATATAATATGCTATTTGAGTATGTTTAGTGACTTCTATAAATATAGAGTCAATCCAAAAAGTCTTCATACACTATAGGTAAGCTTTTATACATATTTTTAAGAAAATGTTAACCAGAACTGGAACTATAAAAAAAACAAATTTTATATTGTTATTTCAGGCCTAACCAATAAAAAATTAAATAATTGCGAAATGTTCTATTAAAATATTACATCATAATTTAAAAATATTTACAAAAATACGCCATAAAAACTACAAAATTATTAATTGCATTTAATCAAGTAGTCATTGCCAGCCAAATTTAAGATAAATTAATCTTTTAGAGCCTAACTTTTTTTAATCTGTCACCTGCCATTCTGTTGTAATTGATTTTGCAGTAAATTTATTTAATTGTTATACAAACTAAGGGTGACATTACAGAAGCTCTGCATCTGACGTCTGCAGCTGGAACTAACAGTGTGCAGATGCAAATGACAAAATTGGAATTCCAGAAAACGTTTCTCATACTTTACGTCTGCAAATTTGCAGAAGGTGGGAAGAGCCTGCAAACTTGCAGAATGTATAAAGTTTGTTAAAACCTAACCTATATTTTGGGGACTTGACGGACGATGGTATTGGTGATTATTTACAATTTGTATCCGATTTTTATAATAAAAAAAAACAAGGGGACGTTAAAAATTAAGTTCATTAAATCATTCATTATTACCATAGATTAGGGCATATTTCACGTCACCGCAGCCGATATCAATAAACCATAAATAGTAATACGGTTTTACTATGGTAAAAATGGCGGATTTGCAAATAGTTTTTGGAATGTCAAATTTCTGCAAATTAGTCTACAATAAAGTCCGCCATATTTACAGATCCGCAAAGTTGCAGGTATGCATTTTCTGTAATCTCACCCTAAGTCTTTAGTCTTTCTACGATTTAACAATGGATTTTTGTTACATTGCCGGCTAAACTCTATATTATAATTTTAAAATATTCTGTTAAAATTTTAATTCTTCACTATTATTTAATAAAGTATGACACACGTTTTCGTAACAATTACACAATATTGAAATATACGATACCCTATTATTAATGTGGTTGTGATTTTTTGTGTTGATTACCTAAATAACTTATAGGAGAGAAATAAATGAATTGGCTTCTAGGTAATAACTGCTTAACTAATATTTTATGTCATATCAAGTAGCTATATAGAAAAATATTTAAGTTGTTAGTGAAGCTTGGGTAACATTATATACGCCACTTTTTTAAAAACTTTTGGCAGTGGCTACGTTATATTTATAATATATTTTCTCAAAATGTTAGGGTAATTTGATATAATTTTTGACTCTCTCTTTTGGCCAGAATCAAAGCAAACGTCTGTGTTCTTTGTTGACTTTTCTCCTAAATATTGCATGGCTGTAAGATAAAATCTATTTGGGTTGTATTAGAGCTTCCTGTCTGAAAAAATATTAATTCCTCATATGTTTAAAAAAATAAGTTATTCCAAATGATCCATCAATCCAGTTCGGAAAATCGAGCAGGTGAATTATATATGTTTATCACGATTAGAAATTCAATAAAGCGCGGCCTTATATGTTTGGCATTTTTCGACGAAAAGGGACAAAAAACATGCCGTTATAAAAATTAAATAAAGTTCGTGGAATTATGTGATTAGAATCGATTCGTCTGCACCGGCAATGAAATGAGTCGTAATAAAATTGAGTTTATGACCAATGGAGTTTTATTAGGATGATTTTTATCGCCGGTTTTCCTTGTATGTGTTATTATCGATGCTTGTTTTGTGGAAAATTGAGGTAAATAGCTAAAAGGCTTATAGGAGCATAATATATAAAAATAAAAATACTTATACATACATACAACAGACAACACAAAAATGTCAAGAATTAAGTCATTTTCCTTCAATTACGTAAACGAGGTCATTTAGAAAGTGATTCTAAAATATTATTATTTAGTATTTCCCTCACCGAATTGGAAATACAAACGATAACTATGTAATTAATAAGGTATTTGCCTGTCTATCGATGTATCCTAGCTAAATAATTAATCCTAACATTAGGAGGAATCAAAAACACATAGTTAGTCAATGTGAAAAATAAATTTCCATATGGTAAAGTAATAAAAAAAAATGTGACTTATTACTATGCCGACAAAAATGATCAGCAGTGTCGTCAGCACTTAACACATAACTTTTTTTTTCTTAGAGGCACGTCTACGTTTGGGCCTTGGACCACCGCGTCCACCACAAATTTAGTGAGACGGATGCCGATCCACACAATGCGAAAAAGGGATTCTGGTTTTCACACGTGGGATGGTTGGTATTGACGCCCCACCCGTTGGTGGTCGAAAAAAGGAAGATGGTGGACATGTCTGATTTGGAAAGCGATCCTATCGTAATGTGGCAGAAAAGGTAAAAATCCCATTTAATTGGGGAGGGGATAATTTATAGGTAACTTCTGAAGTATTTTAATTAAAATATGTAGTATTACGCATAAGGAGTATTCTACGATTAGAAAATTGAAACTTTTGAAATCTAAACAAACTATAAGCCTTTCCTTTCTTGGTACTATTATACAAGGACCCAGGGCCGCCGCTAAGGTGTTGGCCGCATGTGTGCAACTTAATATTTGCCGCCCCCCTTTTCATCTAGGTACTAATATTTAACGAAATGTATAAACATTGCGTAGTTACATTCTTTACATATGTATTAATATTAATCAGTAAATAGGTAAATACTTAGGTACTTAAAAATTTAAACCATTATCCAATCTCCAACACAGTCGAATCTAGGAAGTGTCCAAATTAGAATACAAACGTCCATGAAAATAAAATATAACCAAATAACATAATATTTCTTTTTGGATTAGGATGAAAAAAAGAAAGATAAATAAAATGCATTATAGCGTTATACAGGGTGTCCAGAAAAAGGAGGTCAATCTGTTAACCATATATTCCTTGAGTAAAAATAACATGACTTTTATAATGCCATTTTCCATTTTTACCCGTGTAACTCGTGTCAAAAATAAAAAATGAATATAAAAGTCATATTATTTTGGCTCAAGGAATATAATCTGGTTAACGGATTGACCTCCTTTTTCCGGACACCCTGTATATAGACTGAGGTTACGAAATATTTATTGTTTGGAATTTTAGAGTTTACACAATCATTACCATTTAATTAAAAATATTTTTTTCGTTGTTTAGGAAAAATAAAGTATCTCACAAATACATTACTCACATGGTAGCCGGCGGCCTTGTAAGGATCTCTGGCAGTAAAGTATAAAATTTACAGTTTTTATAATTTCTAAAGGCAATAATTTTCAGTTACTTAAGCTCGTTTCCGCCCCTTTTTGAGAAATTCTTTTTGAACCTGCACCAGAATTGTATAAAGACAGTCTTATTCCATCTTACGAAACTTTTAAATTTTTAGGATATATCCACTACTGTTCCTAATCTTCGCTATCCTACTACCAGTGTCCATTCCAGTATATTTCTGGGACGAGACCATATGGAACTCCTTATGGATCAACTTTAATACCAGATTTAGTGTCACCCTTAACATTGCCTTTTTTGTTAACAGTGTGGCGCACATGTGGGGACAGAAGCCGTATGATAAGTAAGAAAAAACGAATTATTATATTTGAAATGCTAGGAATAATTAGTAATAAATATTGAATTAGTTTATAGTAAAGCTAACTCTATATTTTAAATATTTAAGAGCAAACACTAGTGACGCCTTCGCCATTTAATTTTTTGATCAAAATTTCTTTACTTCTTCGTTTAATCCAAAAATCGGCTATTCAATAACAAAATTTCGTTTTATGCTTTTATTTTATCAATTACATTTTTTTAACTTAAAATTGTAGGTAACTGCTACCTATATACACGGGCATTTGGTCGCTTTTTGGAGAAAACGAAAAATAAACGAGATATTGATAAGAAATTGAAATTGCGAATGCGTCACTAGTTTTTGCTCTTAAAAATTTTATAACATAAAATAAATCAACCATCCATTTTTTTTGTGTCTAATTATTGGCAAATATTTTCAGATATATTAGTCCAGTAGAAAACCTAGCAGTTGCCATTGCGACCCTTGGAGAAGGTTGGCATAACTTCCACCATGTGTTTCCTTGGGATTACAAGACAGGAGAGTTAGGTAAACTTTATGTCTAGTGTTAAGATAATTGACGTCAAATAATGCTTATTCTAATTTTGCCTTTAATTTGTTACGAAATTTGCTGTAATTTTTAGATATTTTATACGAGAAAGATATAATCCAGTGTTCACAAAATAGGATAAGCACTATGCAGTAATAATACAGAGGAAATAACATTTTCGTGCAACAAAAAAAAAATGTAGAGACTGCAAAAAAATATTGTAATACCCGATGTCTAGTAACTACATATTCTTCTAAAATCCTAGTTGATCAAAAATAATTCCAATACAAATTAAGCTTAGTGAATATTACTTCGTGGTTTCACTTACTTCATCGTATCTAACATGAAAATATAAAAAATGCAACAAAATCCATACTGAATGTTTAATGAATAGCCAATAATAAAAATTGTAGTATTAAGACGTTAGTAAACAAAGACCATTTTTCAAAAACCTATTATTTGTTAGGTAATCGTTGGAACCCTTCGACAACCTTCATTAATTTTTTCGCAAAACTCGGCTGGGCCTACGAACTTAAAAGCGTCTCTAAGGAAATGATAGCTAGACGAGCAAAGAGGAGTGGGGATGGAAGCCATGTTTGGGGTTATGGGGACAAAGATATCGAGCCAGAGGATTTAAGAGAAATACAGAAAATGACCTTGGAGAATGATCTGACCGAGGAGAAGAAAGGAAATTAATTTAAAATATATGTTATAGTTTGTACGAAGCAAAAATTGTAACACGTCGTCGATTATTTTCAACAAATGACCATAATATATGGTTTACTATTTTTTTTACTACAAAAAAAATGATATTGTACACATGTACTTTTGGGCCGTTTGTGGATATTCGTATTCGTAGTAATATTATTAAATACTCAAATTTTCCCTTGCATTAGTGAATGTGGAAATTAATACATACATTGGTCCTTTATTTTACGAGCACATATTAAAATGATGACGTGAATCAAAATTTGATTTGTACAACATGTACGTTTAATGTTATGTTTGAAACAATCTATGTCTATGATTTTTTTGTGTTTATGCTTGTAGAAAATATTCAAAAAGTGCATAAATTAATAGAAAAATAAGGATATTTTTGATATCTTAACGGCGAAGCCTAAAAATAGAAACAAAGAGAAGTAAAGTAATTGCAATTATATGATATTAAAAAAAAATCACAATTTGTGTAACTTTTTTTAAAACTAGGTACTTCCTAAAATATCTTCTCATAATGTAATATGTATTTTTACTTCCTAAACTATTTTTATGAAACGGCTTCCTCGAGAACGTAAAGCATACCAATGTTGGGTATAAAAATCAATAATAAGCCTATTCTTGAGCCGCTTACGTACCTATAATCGCAAAATTTGTTTTTTTTAGAAGAACTTATTAACTTAAATTGAAAAATATTCATCTTGTAAAGCATAAAAATATTTTTGAATGCGCACAATTTATTTTTTTATTAGTAGGTATCAGGAAAACTGGTATTGAATCAAGAATAGTTGTTATACCTAACAGTTTTTAAAAGTTGTATTAGTTCAATGTTCGGTTACTTAAAGCATTTAATAACGCAATGTGTTTACTTGGCTTATGGAGCATTGTGTTACAATTAAAGTGCCTGTATGATTTTAAAAACTGATGACCACCCATTCATGGTATGAAAGGAATAACTAAAACGCGCTTTCAATAATAATAATTTTCTTACTTAATATTCTTATTTTTATAAAATAGAGACATTTATATTTTTGTAATAAATATATTTACTATGTACTTGAAGTAAAACTTAGGACTTAAGAAGTTAAAAATGTAAAATTTTAATCTTAAAATATATGAAGTAGAATTGTTTTATTTGTTATAATTCGTCGATTAGATATTAATATTTACAGGGCAAGGTATCCGAATTCTGCATTGGGGTAACTAATCTCTTTGACCTGGAAAGGCCCAAGGGGACTCGGTCCCACTAGACCTTCATATAGTTACGCCGCTTGAACCCAGTGTAAGATATAATGGTCAAATCATTATGTTTAGAAGAAGAAAGAGTCAAGATTTTCTTGGATTTACTTAGATGATCTTGAATTCTTATGAATGTTGTATTTTTCTGTATAATGAATATTAAATCGACAAATTAAACGTAGTTAAAAAATCCTGTGCCTGAAGAATATGCCAGTGTCTTATTTTTAAGCTTATTGAAATATTAAGATATATATTAAATTGCGAACTTACCCAGTTATTGTAATTTATAAAGTAAAACACTTTCTATTGGCTTTACTTCTATTTAAATTAATGTAGATGTTTTCACAGAGAATAATAAAAATTTGTTAATTGAAAAGTTTTTTTCTTCGCAGTAAAGTAGTAAGTCATACAATGTTCCCCTAAGCGGAATGGTAAATTTTTTTCAATATGTGAATAAAATAAAAATGATATTGGTTCCACTATAAATCATACATTATATACCGCGCTAGACTTTTGTGATAAGGATGAGAGGGTTCTTGAAAAGTGATATGTAAAGGCAGATTTTGAACATTACTCTAACTGGTTGTTATAAGTATATGCTTAAAATTAAAATAAGGAATCTGTAATTAGGCTCAGTAGGTAATGTTATTGTAGAGTGTAAGTATCTTGGAATGGTTTTAGATATATTAATATTATTGTAAATACTTACATAGTATTTAAACCTTAAAAGTATTTGTCCAGCCCTGATAACACGTAAAAACGTTTAAATTTCATTACTATTTTCACAATAACCTAAAATTTTTTCTATCGTTCTAATAAATCCTAAAGAACTATTTTATAAAAGTTCTTCTTATATTTGGCTTCATAGAAATTTAGTTACAAAATTAAATTATAAGTATAAACCGAGAAGTTAAACTAAAAATAATGTCGTAACAAAAGTATAATTGAACTCTATAATTCTTCATTTTTATTTAAAGAATAATTTAAATAGGTTTATTGGAATTCATGTATTGGTACATAATTCATTTAATTTTTTTTGTTTAGTTTTACTTTTTGAATTATTATAATTATTCTTTTAATATTATTAGTGCTATTATTTATCTAATATTTTAAAATTGTAAAATTCATAATTAAGCATCTAAATATATAAATAAATAAATAATTAAATACATAAAAAATAAAATATCGAAATTCCAAAACTCTCATATTTCATTTCCTTATATTTATTTAATCCAAATGAAATCCCAAAAAAATCCGTTTATGCGGGATTCTCTACTAGTAACAACATGTATAAAGATAATTGTTAAATATAACTAATTAAATACAAAGTAAGTCAAAATAACAGGTACTTAAATGTTAATCAATAAAAAATAAAAATATTCAAATATGTATGTATAAAATTATTCAATTATTATTCTTTTAATAAAATAATATAATGAATAATATCGTTGAGATATCATTTATAAATAATTATGAAAGTAATAGTTAATCATAAAATAAGTGCATGTTTAAATATTTTTTAATTTAAAATTTAGCTTCCCCTTTTTTAAGTATTTTCTTTGTTATCATTTTAAAACGTTTTATATTTAAAAATGTCATGCAAACGTGGGCACAACTCTACACCAGTGTGAAATATTCCCAATAACATACCTACTGTTCCGACTGTAAAGATACATTTTTGATTAGCTGTCAGCCATCAGCTTTTTTAAAACCAGCATTATGCGCTGCTATAAGTGCTATAGCACTGGTTCCCAATAAATAAATAAAGAAACAAATAAATAAATAACTAATAAGTAATTACGTAAGTAAGTAAGTAAGTACGTACAATAAATAATTACCTATAAATATCAGAATTCAGAATGGTTAACTTCATAACTTCAACGTAAAGTTGAATAGATTTTTAATTTAATATTTAAAAATATTTAAATCAAATGTAAGAAACATGTAATCTGTAAAGAATTGAAGAAAAATCGTTTAGTGTTGTCTGCTAATTAGTTTCAGTTTATTAGCTTTGATATCAGTGTTTCAAAAGACCTTTTTTCGGTAATATTTATAATTCTTTGTTGGGTAATAAAAAAGTTTTCAAAAAAATATTGTTCTAAAATATCTTTTGTTTCTACAACCATATTATTATTACTTTTAAATAATGTTTTAAAGTGCTTATAACCTTAACACATCGTGTTTAAAGCTCAAAATAAATAAGTTTATACAAAAACAAAAATATTGCTTTAATTTTATTTTCTTCTCTTAAAAATGTCCTGATGGGCATGTCCAAATAAAGTCTGTAATTCCTAATGCCGAAATATTTAATTTTTTCGTCCACTGAAATAGATTTTCTCCAAATTTTAGCCAAGCCACCCTAAAATAAAAACAACGATTACCCCTCTAGAACAAATAAATAATATGTACAATTTATAATTTTACTTTATAGCTTTATAAGTTTCAAAGAATTATCTCAGTCAGAGCAACATTTAATAAAGGTATATTTCTTACCACATTACACATTATATTAATAACTGTCAAATAGCTATCGATAAAGGTATTATAATATAACCCATTCAAAATCATGATTATTATTTTTACGACAGTACTTAACAATATTACTTTTGCAGCAATTCCAAAAATGTGTCTACATTTTTTTAAAATTTCTATGGTTTTAACAGAATTTAAAGCAATATCCTCAATAAGTTGAACATTTTCTTTATCATTCTTACAATATAATGATTGTTTAATCCATCCTGTTACCTAAAATTATTAATTTATTGAAAAACTGCTTTAACTGAATTGTTTACATTTACGCATACCAAAAAATCTCCATTTTCAAGTTTCTTAAATTCGGCTGGTGGAACATTGTAAAAATCTTCATATGTTTTTTTTAGCATTTGGTCTAAATTAACAAAAACTAATTCCAATAAACGTAATATCTTCGCTAAAACTGTGAGTTCCACCGAAAAAAGGAAAATTTGATACACCTCAAGTAAGCAGTATTTAAAATAATCTTCTTGAAAAAAATAGATGTAGACAACATTTAAAATAAGCAGAACGCATAATCCAATACAGTCAAATACAATTGGCATAATTTTTCTTAAAACCAAATTTCTGTTTTGTAATTGTAAAATTGCTGTCCAATTTAAAAATTCTTCCATTGAATTCGTTTTTTCTGTTAAGTTGCCAATTTGCTTTATGCTAAAATATCTTTTCACTAATATCGTTAGACAACAAACTGTATCAACAGTTAATATACTAATTTTTATCAAACCTTTTATATCATCATAATTTCCTGAGAGGCCATTTAAGACTATAAAAAAAATACTTAAAAATATAAATATATTAATGCCAGAAATTCTTTTGAAGGTTTCTTGGTCATCAGCATAATATTTGTTGTTTTCTCTCTTAATATACAGGCCCACTGGGGTTATAATTTTATTTAAAATGTTTAAATCTATCATAATTGGGATTTTATATTTTACCTCTTAGTTTTAACTTGACATAGACATTTTACAAAAATTACCTTTGCATGTGTGTAAATTATGTATTTGGCCTAAATTACATGTTCTAGGTTATAACACAATTAACTTTTGCATTTTTTACAATTTAATCTTTTAAGTACTCTTTCAATTTTCAAATATAAAAATAATATAGAACGTTGTACTGTTTGATTCGTTGTTAAAAATGGTTCGTTGGTACGAAAACTTACACGTAAAATATTTTCAAAATATTTGTGCCACGTTGGGCCATTCCCTTCCAGATTTACACAACTATAGAGGCTTGTGTATCATTTACATAGCCTATGTAATTTTGATTATAGCTGCGTTAGTATCTTGGAACTCATATTTACTATTTTGGATTCTGCCGACAAAATACTATGGAAGTTTTGAATTTAATTTAATTCCTGATGTACTTGCATTGATTAATAGGACATTGTGTAATGTAATCACCATAGTTTTTATAATATTTTTACATAGAAGACGATTTTTAAATATTCATTGGAACATTCAGCACTTGGAAAATATATTATCCAATAAATTTAATGAAAACATTGATTATAAGATAAATGAATTCGTCATAATCCTTATTTCATATTTAACATTTACATGGATAAAAGTAATTCTAAATGCACATCGTTTTTTGGGAATTAATTATGATCAATTCAAAGTTTTTGAATTTCTAATGAGAGTTATTCAGATATTTCTACTGTATCTGACATTGCTACAAATATATTTCATTGTTTGGCCAATAAAGAGATTAATTAGATTCCTTAATCAAAAATTTGGTGAATTAATGGTTTATGACAATGGTAAAGATAATTACTTAAAAATACATTTTTTTTTGGTAAAATATGAAGATTTGTGCCAAATACTTGATAATATTACTAAAATTTACAGAATTCCTGTTGGTTTGATATTATCAGATCTAATTTTGAATTTATTATCTCAGATTGAATTGGTTATTAACATTTTTTATTTGGAAACTAGAGAAAAATCGCTTATTAACATATTAATAATAGTATCCGGATTTACTTCAAATCTGGTAAGTATCTTATACATTTTTTATTTTAAAGCATTTACTCTGTATACTAAAACAAACTACTCTATCTTCAAATTCGTCTATAAAATCTTCGCTGAGTTTTTGACAAGCATTCTATTCCAGTTAACCGTATATTTTAGTTTTCGTGAAAGGTTTTTCTTGCCGGATAGATATTCACTTCCAATGAAGACAAGTTTAAAATTCTTCAATACATTTTTCACATTATCCTTTATATTTAGATACGCGTTTTCAATCAATGAATTTTCTTTGACGATGTCTATTCACTTATTATTTTATTCTTAACGAAATATTTTCAAACACAATAAATCTTTTATTTCTAAGTTATCCAAAAGCTTATCAAACTCCATTATATTTTGTAAAAAAGTCTTACGAGGTATAATAATAATAACAAATGGAAATTTTATTTTATTTTCAAATATTATTTTATAATTTAATTTCACTGGTGGGGGAATATTTTTGGTTGTGGTGGGACGAAATATAAAATGAACAGTACACTTAATTCTCTAAATTTATTAATTTTTTTAACCAGTTTTCCAACCAGCAAAGTTCCTCTAATTGAATGAGAAACTCTCCGGAACTACAAGAAGAATTTGGTAAATTCCTGGTTTCATATACAGTGGAAAATATCATTGTGCGAATGCCAATGTTTCAAATCTCGATTAGCGGAATTTTCTTGGTTTGCAAAAACTGGTCAATAAAAATGTAACATAAAGCAAAATGATTTGATACATCAAATTAACCGCTGTATTTTTAGGCTCAGCTATATTTCATTAAGTTAATAAGTTCTTTGGCAACTCAAGAACTTCAAGACACTTTGACAGTAAATAAAAAAATCTGGCTTTCGTTTCCTATTGGTGAAAATAATTATGAGAACATAGTTATTTTGGATAAGGTTCAGATGCTTACTCTACATATAAGAAGAAGAGATGTTAAACTTTTTTAATAATACTCTATAAAGAAAGACAAGATAAAGTGGAAATTTACGAAATAAGTTGTGTTTCATTAAGGGTAGTTGGTGAAGTGTGATAAAATAAGGGCGTTCAACATTATAAATGTTTTGTGGATGAATTAAAACCATTTTCTTAGAATAAAATCAATTTGCAGCAACATTGTGTTTAAAAGACAGTTTTTCTAATAATCAATATTGAATATAACAGCTGGCCACGTTTTAGCAATAAGATTTTTTGAAATTAGGAAATTAAGTTTAAAATTAATTCTAGAGCACGAAGTACAGTAAACCAACAATAATTATCTGCGACTTATGTAAGATTACAAAGAATGGTGCGTATTTTAAAGAATGTTTTGTATATTTTTACAGGAGCGTAATTATTAAATAGTAGAAATGTTAGTATGTCTCAACTAATATACGCTAGTAAACAAAAAACAATAAATTGAAAATTTTAATAGTTTTAACTTTTAAAGTTAAATTTTCGACTATAATATGGATTATCGGAACCTTAGTCAATCATTATCACACCAATATTACTGTAAATACTAACAGATCACTGACTGAATTATCTACGTGTAGTATTATTCCAGTAATGCCAGTTCTATACACTTCAGAAGCATATCCGCACATCAACCAACTTATATAACTCAGTAAACTGTTGAGGAAATCCCCTGTATAAGGACACAATTACAAGAGTGCTAGGGCAGCGATGAAAGCCCATTGGCTATGGGTTTGGATCGAAAATCAATGATATATATATATTATTCATCATCATTACATCATATTATGTAAATATTATTGGGTTTCGTTTCAAACCGATAGCCAATGGGCTTTCAGTGCTGCCTAGCACTCCTGTAATTGTCATATGCCTTAACAGGAGATTTCCTCCTAGGTATGCTTAAGAATTGTTGAATTTCGACACTAGATGACGCTTACCAATAATTTTAAGTTATAAAACGACCTTTGTAAAAATGCTATATAGTATTTACGAATAAAATCTTAGTGGTAAAATTACCACCGAGTAGAAAGATTATTAGATTATGAATTTTAAGTTATAAGCATACATACCGAGCCCGGTCCTGAGATTTTCCTTTGACTAATGTCCCTCATAAACTCTCATTCACGTATACCCAATGTATATAACCATTCGGCAACCGTTTTTAACCCAAGACAACTTTATTGGTACCATTTTTTAAATTCGGCAGCATGGAACTTTCCTCATCGGCCAAGTTGGTGGTCGCCGGGTACCTGGTGCTCCTCTCCATGGTGGTCTCTCAAGTGAAGAGTGCCCCTTTAGGTTTTGGACTGGTATGTAATTTGCACCATATTTTACGCGGTAACAATTGTTTTTACGTAAATTAGGGAATTTATGATAATTAAGAAGTTCGTAAAACAATTAAACAGAAAATATTTTAAAAGCTATTACTGAGCTGTGTTAAGCTTATAAATGCATAATATTTAAATGTTATCAAATATTTCCATATTTTACTTTTTTAGTTTCCCGATCAGAATGGGTTGTACATAAATAGTATTATAGCATTGAATCAATGACGTATCTTGAATGACAGAAGTGTTTTGGACTTGCATTGTTTTTATTTGTTTTAAATCACAACCGTTTAACTGGTATGTATCTCCAGTCGTCTTAAATTAATGCTAAAGTCATTACTTGAAGACGACTGGATATACATACCAGTTGAAACGTTGTGATTCAAAACAAATAAAGGACATATAAGTCTAAAACTCTTCTGTCATTCAAGCATGGAATGATATTTCTACAAGAATGAACGTTAGAACAAGTAACAAATTGATATAATATACAATCACAAAAAATGTACTTTTATTAATTATTTAAAAAACTTAACTCGCTTGGTAAATTTGATACTGCAATAATTGCAGTTATTTGTTATTCGATGCAACAATGGTACAGTTATCACAAAACAAATTTTGGGGAAATCGCTTTTCATCAGGGATAAGTTAAAATAATGAAATGTCTGACATATTGTAACCCTCAGCTACTGTCGTAGAGCGCCAGACACCATGTTGTTTTAATGTCGTTATATATCAATTAAGATTATAGCCGAAAATCGGTGAAAACAGTGGCCGGTATAAAATTCAGGATTTGAAAGTTATGAATATGAAGCAACTTGCTTTCCCATATTTCAGGAATTCAGGAAAAAACAAGCATCGTTTATATCACTTGTTTGCAGATTCCAATATTGTTTTTACAATGTTCTCCAGTTATAATAAATTTTCGAGAAGTTTTCGTTTTACTGTTTCGAATGTGAACCAAAATTGCAGTGCCACTATCTTCAAAATTGTGGATTTTCATTTTATACATCTCACCTTGAAGACCCCATAATTCCCATGATAAGTACAATCTGCAATAAAAAAAATATAAACAATTAATAATTTATTAATTTAAACTAGATCTAAGTATTAGTTAACAATTAAACTAGTCAAACTACTTGCATTATTAAATATAAACTTATTGTAAAACTTACTTCTACTAAAAGGTAGCCGATGTCTGGAGCTTCCTTAATAAACGTATCTATCAATCTTCTTCGTTGTAAAAAAAATTAGGATTTTTTTGCTTGTATCAATTTGTACTCTGCTTTGGAAATGACATCACTTTTGAGTATTTACTTATATTTACCTCATTATTGATCTAATCTGCGTTTTAACATACTATAGTGTGTCCATAAAGTGGAAGATTTAAATTTATTTGATATATTTTTAAAGTATACAATCAGAACATTTTCTGATCAATAACTAATTTTCTGTTCTTTGCACCAGTCTATGGTCTTCAGTAGTATAGATGGGGGTTTTACCATCCTCCATTTCCTCCATTCCCTTCTGCGCATGCCCGGGCAGTTCGCAGACGTGGGCGAGTGTATTTTTTATGGTATGCAGATGTTCTATTACAAACCCAAACAAATCCACAGGGCGAGGTGTGCTAAAGGTATATGCATTTTGATAATGTTGCCTTGGTCACACACGTGGGCGAGTGTATTTTTTATGGTATGCAGATGTTCTATTACAAACCCGAATAAACCCTGTTGCGCTGCAGTTGTTTGAATAAACATTATTGATTATGTTTTTATTTTTGCATCCACAGTCCTAAATTCTCTGCAAATACAAAATACAATACACAACACATAATATTATGTATTCCTACCACTCTGTCAAGTATTATTTTAACAGGATATTTTGCCATAGTTTTATCGCAACTAAAACGCACACACGCACGCTAATAAACTCAGTGAATAAGTGAAAAATTGTTTTGTGTGTGTGAAGCAATTTTAATGTACGATAATAATTAATCCGACATTCTTCAAAAAACTACATAATATTTTATTAGACCCATACACTACAAAATAAATATATATATATACCTACCTACCTACCACTAGCAATTATTATTAATATTAGTAAATAATAGGTACTATAGTCTATGCATGCACTGTCCGACGCCGCCGCCGTCGCCTTGTCTAGCCGTAATTAATTATTCCGTGCGTTCAGTGTAGAGAGTATAGAAAATGTCGTCGTCACAAAATATATCCACAAACCCCGCTGCTCATAGGATCCCGCTGTTCATACATGCATGCATGCATGCTACCGGAAATAGTCGAGCGCGCCCGAAGCCGATTGGAGTTGCTGAAGTGAAGATTTTCTACTGTTATACGAAATGTATTTTACATCGTTCTTTCTTATCGCCTTCCATCCGTCCGACGACCGCTCTTCATAAGATTGCGTAAGTGCAAGCGAGAGAGAGTGAGACCATGCACCCATTCGCACTATTACTAAAGCATGCACCGTGGTTTCTGGCGGGTTAACGCTGGCGCCATCTGTCAGATCGTCGCTGGTCATTTATGGAACTACCAAAGTACCAAATACCATTATTTGCTTTAACATCGATCGGGGTTCTCGCGCCTCTGTCAGGCGCTTTACCGATATTTTGAGATTGTATTACGGAGAGTTTCCTGTCTTTGCAAAATGAATAGCTTGCTTCTTGCGGTAAACTTTTTAACATTGCCATTTAGCTCATTTTGCTTATCATATTATTTAATCATTAGCTGAATATGTAATTTAATAATGAAATGCAACACACACACACACACACACACACACACACACACACACACACACATGTAAGGAAACACATACGCAATCATTTGAAATATTTTCTATTTAAGATGTCGTGTAACGAAGATGTGATTAGACTCTCTCAAGATTCGTATATTAAGGAATTAACATATACATTACGTGATATGAGTCGAGAAGCTCTTGAAGCAACCAGTGACGAGTCCGGTTTTGGTTTGGGTTTTAATCCAAGTCAATACAAAAAGAACATGATGGATTCAATGCATTTTACAGTTGGAGCTCATCTTTGTCAAAAATTCATATATGGTTCCATTGGTTTAGATGAATTTTGTTCCGGTATGTTTAATGAACAACTGGAAAAGTTTCTTATTGACATTCCACATATTTCAAAAGAAACATTGTTAAATTATGGTAAGATCGAGGATGATGGTAATCACAACAACGATGAAACTGATACCAGTAACTTGGGGATTAAAGAAAGCAAAGAAGAAGAATTGAATAAAGAAGAAAAAGAAGTAGAAGAAGAAGCGGAAGAAGAAAAATGCAATTCCTTTTATGTGTGTTGCGGCGACAGTATTGGAGAAGCAATTAATGATTGGTGTAGCGACTGTATTAATATAATTTATTATAACCAAAAATTGTAAATAAATTGTGTGTCTGTGTGTGCGTGTGTAAAACAATGTTTTATTTTCCCTAGTACATAAATAAGCATATATAAGCAAATGTAATATTAAAAACAGATTAGTTGTAAAGAAAAAAATGGGGCGTGTTAACAACACAATTGATAAATTTGGACGTCATTGGGTCAATCAACAACAACAAGTACAATTAGTTCGTGCTTTACCTGGTATAGGTTTTAAACTAACCTCTGATGGTCAATATGACATTGAAGGAAAGACTTTATCAAATGTTGCGAACCCAAATAAAGATAATGATGCAGCAACTCGAATATATGTTTTTAATGAAATTCATGCTTTACGCAAACAACTATCTGAAGCAATGAATAAGGATTACTCCTCTCATTTCGATGAAATACTAAAATGGTTTGAGGAAAAAACTAATAAAAGAATCTTGGATCTTGAGAGAAGAATTATGGATCTTGGCTACATAGTTATAAATAAGGATCATTTAGGACATAATGATGTCAAGTGAAAGTCATAATATGTTGTGTAAAAAATCCTTTAGCGTTAAATAAACAGAATGTTATCTGTTATGTATAAATACACATGCACCCAAATAGTGACTACTCATTCTGTATACCTATATCTCATACGTATCTGTCTAGTGTTCATCTCGAAATTAAAAAAATAAAATATCATCTGAACGTCAAACTGCATTGGTTTACCCATTCTCCAAAAAATGGTTGTCAAAATGTGCGTCAATTGTGAACATTGGGAAATCATAGGAGGGAGGCAAGATGTTTCTGCGATTGGTGTGAAAAAGAGTTTCCGATGAAGATGATGAAGAACAAAAAAAAATCCAATCAACGCTGCAAAGAAGATAAAACCAAAAGCAATGTCGAGATTTTCGTTTAGACACCACAATAAGACAAATATATTGATATAATGTAATAGCTGTTTGTAACACATATTTGTTAAATAAAATACGTATTTGTAAAAAATAATATATTTTTTATTTCTCCAGTTAGAAAATATACAATAACATGCTACATGAAATATATTTATACAATATTAGACTTATCTATCTACGAGTTGGTACAATCAATCATTAGCTATTAACAAATCGTTCTCTATATTTTTTTTCTATAATCCCAATCCAAAACGCCTGTCAAAGCTATTTCCATTTGGTTTCTTCTTCTTTAAAACGATGTCTATCAGCCGCAATTTGTTAAAAGTTGCTTTTTCGAGCCTGTCTATATGCAAATGTCCAAACAAATGTTAGGTGTAATGTATTTATTTCTTCATTAAATGTTACTTTCTTCATGATGAATATTATGAAAATAATGGATTTATACAATATTAGACTTATTTATCCAAGAGTTGGCTTGGTTTGGAAATCCCAACCATTTTACAAACAATTGATCAGTATGATTCTTCTTACGTTTTCTTAGAATTTTTTCCACTAAATAAACACCTGGACTGTTTGTTTTCTGCAACTCTGGTTCGTAAAAACATCCTTTAATCGGTTGGCCTTCTTCCAACGATTCCAATAGGTATGTAGACGGGTTGGTTATATTAACTTTTGATATTTTAAACAGTTCCGTTGACCAAGAAGGCATATATCCTTTGTCAAATATGCTCTTATATTTGCTAATGCGGACAACATCGCCCAAACGATATTTTCTTTTTCTCGGAAATATTTTCAAATAGTCATAGGCATTAATTTGCGTATCTTCTTTTACATCTTTCGGTTTCATTCCAATAGTTCGATGTTTGGTGTTGTTATAAGCTTTCGTTATAGATGGTAATATTTGCAACCATCTGTACGACCCCCTAGCTGAGAATTGCTTATACAAATTATTTTTCAGAGTTCGTATAACACGTTCAACAATAGCAGCTTTCTTCGTACTATAGGTGGAATAATGGTTTATGTTATATTTTTTCATAAGAGCTTGAAAGCTGCTATTATAAAATTCTTTCCCTTGATCACTATTCAAATTGGTTGGTGCATACGAGGCCTCTTCAATTATGCTCTTCATCGCATCAGTAACTTCAACACCGGTCTTGTTTTTAACAGCTCTAGTATAAACAAATTTCGAGTAACAGTTTATACAGACGACAATGTAGCGGAAACCATCATTTTCATCAGCATATTGTTGCATTTCAGCCAAATCAATTTGCCACAAATCTTTATATCCCTTTATTATGGTATGTCTTCTATTAAAATTTTTTCTTGCATTTCTATGTAGTTCATTTACAATTTTAAGTTTTTCGGGGCTAGGATCCATAGTATGTATCTTGTCTAAACGCTTGCTCAACACTAATTTATGCAACTAATTGTAATACTTAATATATTATTCCTTCTTCTCGAAGTTCCTCAATAATTGACATAATTTCATTATCATGCCCCGTATGGCCGGCTAGTTTTGAACTCCACAATAAGCGTAATCGATCCACCAACTCACTGGGTTTATTCCAATAGACATACTGAGATTTCTTCGATGATAATGTCTTCTTTACTGGCAACCGAATTTTAACTGCCTTCTTTTGCCGCACTACTCCAGCTCCAAGTTTAGTTTCCTCCATTAATGGTTTTATGATTTGCCTATATTTTAGCCATCTAGTTTCTTTTAAACCATTATTTTTGTCATACTTGACGTATGCAGCATTTGTTATATTCAAAATATTTTTGTAAGCTTGAAGAGCGTCTTTATTCAATTCATCTTCGTTGCCCAGGATTTGTGGTGATCTTAGGAAAATCAGATCATAAAGATCGATATTACCATTAAATCTAGCAATATTTCTTTCGTTTTTATATAATGCAACTTGCCCATTAGTAAAACGCACCTCTAAGTTACCGATATAGGTTTTTTTTTTATTAGTTTTTCCTAAACCATAATGAACACCGTAAACGGTATCGTAGTGAGATGGATTCTTTTGTAGCCCTAATAAATAGGTATGAATACGTTTAGAAGGCGATGTATATGCACTAGATGTATTTGATGTTTGTTCCGACTGGTTTGATGGAGAGGGCGTTGCAAAAACCGATTCGTAATGACTATGCTTTGGTGTAGATGTTTCAAATGATTCCATCGGCAATTCATCAGATTTTTCTTCATCCGATGTATTAATTGTTATATTTGATAAGTCTCTAGTTTTGCTTAAAGTGCGACGACTTGTTGGTTTAGTTTTAGTGCTTGATTTTTGAGTTGATATTGGTTGCGGTGGAGACTGTTGTTGTTGTTGTTGTTGTTGTTGTTGCTGCTGCTGCCGTTGTTTCACTACATTAGATATGGATGATAGCGGTTTAGTAATCGGCTCGTAAAACTTTTCTAAATTGGCATGACTTTGCTCTTGAACTGCTTTAATTTGCTTAAATTTTTTTCTCACCGCATTGGTAGTTTCCAATAGCTTACGCTTTAAATCGATTTCTTCATTCATGATGTTTTCAAGTTAACGGTCAATGGTGTAATGAACCTCTAGGACTGCATCTATAAATATATATAGCTATCAAATCCCTTACGATATCTTCCCGCATTTACTTCACTATCCTTATCGATAACTAAAAAACCATACTTATTATCCCAACATTTGGCACACATCTTTTGAAATTGTGGAAACATTAGATCGGGTGAAACATGGTCGGAAAATATGTGTCGCATATTCATCTCATCCTGTTTAAACATTATAATAAAGTTGGCATTATCTCGCACTAGTTGCTTTGGAACACGTGAATATGTTTGGGCTAAGTAAAAGACATCCACGTTTTTGTGTCGTCCCATACTAAAGTAAGATCTTATGACATCCTGCTTCTCACACATAACATCATCAAAAATGAATACAGAGTTTGGTTTCGCATCTGACGGTTCTACTATATTATTTCCATCGCTAAAAGTGTAGTATCCAAGACCTTTAATCGGTGTTAGAATTTTTCTTAAATATTCATATTTCGGTTGGTATAGCGACTTTGAGTAAATGTAAATATTTTCAAAACGCAAACCCAATGGGTGGGTTAACAGCGATATCATAACGTTGGTTTTTCCACAATTCGACGGTCCAATTAGCAATCCGCGAATAGATGATGGAAGCAGCGACCCATGCCTTCTTAATACTTTCTGATCGTGTCCAGATCCGACCTTTTCATCAAGATTATCGACTGGCAGTTTCTGTTTAAGCTCTACAATTTTCATTTTTTACTATATCTACCTATTGTTTTCACGTAGACAATCATTCAGATGTCATCCGTCAAGCGAAGTAGACGGTCTCGTGTATCAAGTAAGACTGGAGGCGGTATTGTTAATTCACTTATTAATAAGTTACCAGTTGAGTTGCATATCCCCGGTTATCAATATTGCGGACCCGGTACCAAAGTAGTAAAACGTGTTAAACGTGGTGATCTGGGAATAAATCCATTGGATGCTGCATGTAAAAAACACGATTTAGCCTATTTGCATAACAGTGAAGATTTAAGTGCGCGACACAAAGCTGATTACGAACTCGAGCAAAGTGCTTGGAAAAGAGTAAAATCGAAGGAGGCTAGTGTAAAAGAAAAGGCGGCAGCTTGGTTAGTAACAAATATTATGAAATCAAAACAACGTTTCGGTATGGGTATGTCATCGAGCAGTCGAAATAAACAACAGCGATCGCGACGAAGACGTCAACAACCCAAGAAAGCTTTTGGATCTGCTTTGAGACAACCAATTCGATCTAAGTTACTGAAAGCTGTTGCAGGTCAAAAAAAGGTTCTTGAAAAAAATCTAATGCAAGCATCGAAAATAGCTGTAACAGCAGCACGTAAATCTTTAAAGGCAGCAGGTGGTAAACGGAAAATTCATACTCCCAGAGTTATACCAATCCCTAAAGTTGGTGGTTTATTACCGCTAATACCGATATTCGCAGGATTGTCAGCATTAGGATCGCTAGCAGGAGGGGCAGCAGGAATTGTGCGCGCTTTAAAGACAGTAAAAAATGCAAGTGTTGAAAAAACGGGTGCCACTTTGCGTCTGTGTTCAAAAGGAAATGGACTATTCCTTAAACCATATCGCAACGGCATGGGCTTGTATCTAAATAACAACGGTGGAAATTCAAAAAACTAATTGAAACCCTACCTCGAAGACCGCTATCTAATATCGATCTAGAAAAGTATGCATCACAAATGAAAATACCACATTTTCGAGGAGTGTATATGAGAGACGCGCTGCCTCTGCGAGGACCGAAACGTTACGAAGCCGCAATTATTAATTTGGATAGTATATCGGGAGGTGGGACTCATTGGGTAGCATATAGAAAAAACCGATTAAATGTAACATATTATGATAGCTTTGGGGATTTGCCCCCACCCATCGAATTGGTGCATTATTTGCAAAGAGGATCTGAAACATCAAAGAAAATTTACTATACATATGAACGTCAACAAGATTTCGGAACAGTATGGTGCGGGCATTTGTGTTTGAAGTTTCTCTCTGAAAATTAAAACAATGGATTGCGATAACTACACCAAAATGTTGTTATCACTAAAAGCATACAAGCAAGTCGGCGGATTGAGCAACATGTCGACAAAACAGTTGGAATACATGCCAAAGGAAGTGATGATAGCGTTAGCCCCAAATGAAATCGCATGGGTTTGGAATAAGTTACCGGAACATTTAAAAAATGATAGCGACATGTTAAAATATCAGCACTGTAACCAGCATTACAACGACAGCAGCAGCAGCAGCAGCGGCAGTAGTATCGGAAATAATTTGGGTAGTGGTGGTGGTGGTGATGAAGGAGACGGACCAGCGCCTAAAAAGCTATTTTGTTGTTATTGTAAAATCAGTGATGTTAAAATAAAAGCTGAAAGCCTGAAACGAAGCCCTAGCTTAAGCCCTTTAAACTATTGTAAGCAACAATAAAATACCCACATAATAAATTTCATCATCAGTCATGTCTTACACATTCACCCTAACAGGACACTCGAGTGTTTTAAGTGCGGATTTTTACCCGCCAATTGAATTAAATTCATCTCATAAGTATGGGCTTGCATTGTTGGGATTTTACACGTATAATTCAATTTTCAACGTCGATGAAAGTAATTGTTGGTTTGCATACAGGAAAAACGATAGTGAAAAGTCGATCGATATAAGGATTCCACCAGGAGCTTATGAAATAAATGAAATTGCCAAAGTCATGTACACAAGCTTAGAAAAGTCCTGCAAACAAGAAAAGTGTGACGGATTATTGTCATTAGTGGCCAACAATAATACATTAAAATGTGAACTCAAGTCGTTATATAAGATCGATTTTAGTGGAAAAAACAGTATCGGTAGATTATTAGGCTACGAACCGGTTGTTTTAGAAAGCGGAAAACTACATGAGTCCACTAGTAACGTAGACATAATGAAAGTGCGTATTATAAGGGTGGATTGTAACATTATTTCGGGGGCATATCTAAACTCTAAAGAAAGTCACACCTTATTCGAATTTGACATCGATGTTGAACCCGGTTACAAAATCTCCAAAGAACCTCAAAATAATATTTATATGCCGATAATGCCAGAAGGACGTCATTCAATAGACAACATTACTCTACGCATCTTGGACGATAGCGGTGATTTGATAAATTTTCGAGGTGAAAAAATTATTGTTAAATTGGAATTGAAAAGACTATCATAAAATATGGGTTTCTGCTATAATCGTCAACTGAATATGTTGTCAAACAATAAAAATTCTAGGAGCATTAAACATATAAGTCAGCATACAACACATGCCAGGTTCATTCACAATCAAGACGTTACAGTGGAAAGACGTAAACAATTGTCGGCGAAAGATTGCAAATTTCTACAATCGATTGGTTTAAAAGTACGAAAATAAAAAAAATGACTAGCACAAGTGAGAAAATTGAAGTTTTTAGCGAACCCATTTTCGATAAGTCCATCATCAGTTTACAGGAACACACATACAAACCATATGGTTCTCCGTCGTTTAACAACTCTGACGAAATTCGCATTCCAGTACACTTTCAGGATATTATTTTGGATATATCAGACAGTTACATTTACATCGAAGGAAAATTCAAAAGTAAAGATGCTACTAAAAAATGTTATCTATCAAATAATGCAATCGCTTTTCTGTTCGATGAAATCCGCTATGAAATGGGTGGTGAACAAGTTGCCGTCGTTCGCAAACCCGGCATTACTTCAACATTGAAAACTTTGACGTCGTTGGGTGCATCCCAAAAAAGAGCTCTTACGGCATGCGGATGGGGTTTGAACGATGAAAAACAGTGTATTTTTGATTCCACAAGCAATGTGTTTTCGGGAAAGTTGCCTCTAAAATATCTGATGGGCTTTGCTGAGGATTATACAAAGGGAATATTTAACATTAAACAAGAGCTAATTTTTATTATCGCCCGTACTTTTACCAATTGTTACATCGGTGAAGTAGATGCGGACATTACAATCGAAAAAATAGAATGGAAAATTCGTCACATTATTCCCGACGATCAACAAAAATTAAAAATTTTGTCTCGCATTAATAAAGGTGGAAATAATGCAACCATTCCAATGGCATATCGTAAATGGGATCTTTACGAACTACCCACTTTGCGACAAACATCATCAGATGTGTGGGCTTTAAGAACAAGTACGAATCTCGAGAAACCAAGATATTTGATTATTGGGTTCCAGCCAATCTCCGCTTCGGACAATAGAGAAAAGGATGCTACTCAATTTATAGCAGCCGATATCAGCGATATTAGGCTTTATCTTAACTCTACGGTATTTCCTTATGAAAAATGGAATTTGAATTTTGCGAAGAAACTGTATGCACCAGCATATTACAACTATGAGAATTTTCAAGTAAGCTACTATCAACGAGAAATGAACGATCCCATGATGGGTTTTGCCGAGTATTTGGATAACCCCATATTCGTAATCGATTGCAGTCATCAGCCAGAAGCGATTAAATCATCTACTGTGGACGTAAAATTAGAGTTTGAAACACGCAAGGGCAAATTTCCAAGAGACACTAAAGTATACGCACTAATAATTCACGATGCATTCTTTAGCTACAATATATTAAACGGTTCTGTTACTAATAAATCAATGTATTAATTTTAAGCTAATATTATTATTATTCATGTAATGTAGAACTAAGCCCATTAAATAGCTGATATTTCATGTTTTATTTTATGTAGTATTAGGAATGTTTATATCTTGTATGATTATATTTATAGTTTTTACCTAAATAAAGATTTAAAAAATACATCTTGTGTGTCATTTCGTTATATAATAAGTACACCCCTAGTAGAATTTAGTAATTTAGTCTCGAAGTAATGACAAAGACAGTCGATTTAAGAGCTAAACTCCGAGTTAGGCTCGAAGAGCATTTGCAAAAAATACGTAAACTAAAAAAAGATATAAAGCTCTACGAGGATAGAAAGTTTATAGTTAGCAAACTATCAAAACTTACTCTTTAACAGCTAAACAATGGCATCCTCTGCCTGGGATAGGGTTTTTGAATCCCCCTCAACGTGTTCAGATGCTCCACAGCCGCTATCTAAGGTTAAGCCTAACACAGTATACGAGATCGATGATTACATCACCGTTATATTTAGCACTATAGAAGAAGAACGTAAACAAGTTATAGTGGATACTATTGGCTATGACAAGATTTATTTCTCTAGTAATGAATTTGAAGAATTTCTAAGTACGTTTGATTGTTTCAACACTTACTGGGTAGACATCTTTATAATTATTGGTCAGTACACTTTAGTGTTTCATCGTAATGACGAGAAGCGAGGTCTCAAGTTTGAAGATGCCATGACAGACAAGTATCTGTTTCGATGGACTGACAAGCTGATACGATTATTTGCAAGACATGTGCACCATTTGTATAAGCTAAACACTGAATATTATACAATTACCTAATAAAATTTATTATTATTGATATTTACTGGTTTTCTTTATTTTAGGGAAAAGGATGGGTAAAAAAAAAATGTATTTAAATACAAACAATCTTTTTTTTTTATTAAACAGCGATATATGTGTAATAATATTAATGAGGTAATGCAGTAATAATAATAATAATAATAGTAATAATAATAATAATAATAATAATAATAATAATAATAATATAATATAATAATATAATAAATACCTAACCTAATTCACAGCCCTCTAAAGGCAGCAGTTATCAAAAGGGAATTAGCGCAAAGATAGCTGCCCTAGTCAGTCTTGGCGCATGGAATTTCCAATGATTCCTCATACTTTTCTATATCTCTATGACCCCAAGCAAGCGTGTTCTCTAAATCACCGGGTATAAGGTAACGCTTGTCGTCCGCGTATGACAGCGCTACCTTATTTTTAAGCTCGATAAACATATCATGCTGATGTGAGCGAAATGTATTCATCTGACGATGAATAAGGGTTCCTTCTACGTTGACTGCTTGTCGATAATCATCTATACTAAGTTCTTTTTTAGTGACATAGTCAGGAACCCCCTTTGCTTTTTTCGTACATTTCCCTTCAACATCGACACAATATGCCTTCGCCCCGGTGCCAACGAATTCCCAAATAATCTTTCCTGCATACTCATCCTTCATTTTTCCTAGTATGGATTTGTTTACAGGAACATTATGTGGGTTATCGTGAGAGTAATTGGACGTATCGAATCTATCTAAATTTGCCGTCATGTCATCATAAAAATTTGGTGTTGTTACTTTTAGAATTAAGGAGTCGGTGTCAGTGTATAACAGAACCGCGTTGTTGCCATATTTTGGCTTAATGTACCCGTACAAAAAGTCGTACATAATAGTTTTGGATATCTCCAAGATTGAAAAACCTACGTAAATAGGTTTATTATATACGACTTTTTGTTTTTTCATCTGGACTGCTACCAGGTTCTCGCTATAAATGGTTCGATTTTTAAAATGTGGTTTCGCGATTAACGCTCCTGCGCCCAACCTTCTACCAATATTTTCCCAGTGGGAAACAAGTCTGACGTCTATCCGTTTCTCCACGTTTTCCATTGTTTTGCCAAACACTGCGTTGTTCATCAATTTAAAAAAGTCCTTTTCGAACTTATTTTTAGCCTGATTTCGCAACGCTGTGTTTAGGTCGATGTATTTTTTTAGCCACGGAGATTGCTCGAAAGATATAACGCGATGAATTTTGGCTAACTTGAGCCCATAGTCTAAAGCTTGACGCAAATTTTGATAGTGAATAATATATTTTTCTTTTTTTATGAAATTTGGAATTAATTTTGTAATTTTTGGAAATTTTGATCCGGGTGGCGCAATGGATTGTGGGCAAAAGGGTAGCTCGTTGTGTAAATAATGCAAGTTTTCCGGATATTCCAAATCAACTTCTAATATATAACCCGTGTTTGAATCTATTGCGATATTTAAGTAATCTAAATTTTGAATTTCGATTTCATCTAACCACTTAAAGTTTCCCGTTGGTAAATATTGAGACATGGCTGCACCATATAAATTGGTGGCATCCAGGTACATGATGTAAGAGTTGGGTTTAGAAGCGTCATAATTAGGTGCAAATTTATTGTTCGCTAAAGCTTTTCTAACACTGCATTGAGTGACCCCTCCGCGAATCCCGTGTTTAAAGAAATGTATCATGTCTAGATCGGTCAATAGTTCTAATTGGATAGAGGTGGCTTTAAGTGCCGCATCCATCGAAAGACCCGGCGCAGTAAAATATTGCGCAGGATCGAGACCATAAGTAGCCAGACACACGTCTCTAAAACTTTCAAATACATCTGTTAAAATTAATACGTCGGATTTTAAATAAATGTCAGAATATTCGCCTAAACTTTTGCATTCAAATAGATTCCACACCTTCCAAGCACGCTTGTAATCATCTGCGCTGATGTCTTCCTTTTTAAGTTGGTTATAAAAGTCTTTATGTGATGGTAGCTTTGTATCGTCCAATTTTGAAAAACTATCCACGTAATTATACGGAAAGACACCCTTCTGTCGAATAAGTTCAAATTCAGCATCATCCGCAAAATATTTTCGAACTTCCCTGCATTGCTCTGGTTTTAAATTTTGGCTAAGTTCATCTAGCCTAGTGGCCATGAATCTTACACTGTCTAGGAAGCGTAATTTTAAAAATATCTGTTGTTGTTTACCTTTTTTCATTTTGATGGTATCCACCAAGACGTGTTTCGTAAAGGAAATATATTTTTCCTTATTTTGGGGGATAACATCAAGCTTTTCCTCATCGCAAGCTAACTCCTTGACAAAAAGGTGGGAATCAAAATTCGACATGTTGTGGAAAAATATTGGTATAAATAGAGGGATTTTATAATTTAGGTTGCATACAGAGTGAGCCGGACCCCTATATAACCCAGTTAAATGATCATGATCATGTACTCTATCGCTTGCCTCTACATCAAATGGTTTTTCGCAAATGTGACAGTTTGGTGCTTGCCGATGCACATTCTCTTGTTCCGCTGTCATAGGTAACATGGGTACCACTTCCTTCATAAAACAATGATAGATTGACATGCAGTCAGCCTCTAATCGTTTTATAAATTCTTTGTGTGCATCCTGTCCTCTATAACTTTGGTACTTTGAATGTGCATCGTTAAAGTCACATTTAATGTAGTATGCAAATGAGTAGGGTACATGTTTATGCGTTCTGACAGTATATGATGATGTATCGGGGTCTAACTCATTTTGATCTGTATCTAAAGGTTCAAGGATTGTCTCGAAGTCAGCGTAAACAACGAAAGGTATCTTTAATTTCTTTTCAATATTTGTGAATTTGAAAATATTCTCAGGAATCTCTTCTCCGTATTTATTTTTTTTTAAATCAGTTGTTGGTACTTTAGCTGTTACATGTCCGCAATCGTGTTCTTGATGAGCTTTTAATTTTTTTTCTGAATAAAAATATGTTAAACATCCATCACATAAATACTTTGCCTCCTTGTGTTTAGATAATTGACTTGAGATTAGTCGAGACATGTTTCTTATTAAGCAATAATGACTATTTCCGTAATCATCGCTAATTAATAATAAATTTACATGCCTCTCCTTGCGAGATGTAGTAAAGTATAAGGGACCAACGACTTCAATACTATTTTTACCATTATCATAGACTTTTTCAATGCCATAGACATTGATAGAAATATTATTGAGTCGTTCAAATTTAGTTATATCACTAAGTTTAATTGGAAATTCCATACCTGTAAAGTCCAGTTCGTTCTCAAAAGACAGATAGTTCGCGACTCTGTTTGCATTTTGAGACCAATGAATTGGATGCAGGGCTGCCAAGACTGACCACATGAAACACTTTTGATCTGTATTTTGAATATTAAGAACAGCTAATTTTCTTTCAATCTCCTTTGGTAGCTGGATGTAGGATGATGCCTTTAGAGGGTTGATTTTGTTTATGCCTAATTCTAAATGTAGAAGCTGTTGCAGACTCCATCCTGTAACAATAGAAATAGTATATAGAATTATGATTTTAAAAATATTGTTGTTAAATTTTTTTTTTAACGTTTGCAATATTACTTACCACTCTCCTTTTCCGAAAACTCTGAATATTTCCGGTCTAGGATGGCTGCAAACTGCTGGAACAGCTCATCTAGGTCCGTCGCTCCATTTACCATCACGTATTTCGTGTTGAAGGACTTGTCCTCTGACGACTCGTTCGTCTGAAGGAGGAAGCGGCCAAAAAGCTCTACACCGACTTTTAGTTGGTCGTATTTTATGACGATGTCTCCCACCAACCTTAAAAATTTGCTTTTTAGATGGTTCAGGAACTCGGTTACGTTGGTGCGATCTTGGCTTGTAGAAAGTCGATATGTAGCAATTCGGCTTCGGAACGATGTTTTTATTAGCTCCACTCCTTCCTCTCGTACAACACAGCAGTTCTCCCGATGACGTAAGGTCCTTAGATGGCTGGACCACCGGGAGATGGGCACATCCATGCTACATGCATTGCAGTGTTGCGCGGCTGAAGTTGATGGTACTGAAATAAATTAGCAATAATTAACACTTATGTATATTTAGTTTTAATATTTCACAGTATGATGCAATATCTAATCTTACACAGTATGATGCAATAACTTACCATCTGACGAAACGAGTCTAGCTCTCTTGACCATGGGTTCTTGTGAAGGCGTCGCTTGTCTTTTGGGGGCTCTATGTTGTTTTTCTTGTTGGTGTTGACGAAGAGCTCCTTCTGACGTAAAACTGCCTCCACAAGTTTGACAGACTCTAGCTGTAAGTCTGCAATCCCCATGGCGTTTGAGGTTGTCCTTTCTGGTGTAGGAGCGATCACAATGCACGCAAACAAACATTTTCTGTAAATGTAATACAGTTTTTTTAACACCCTTATAATACTACTACTGTTAATGCAATATATCGGTTATTATAGATATACTCAGGATTCTCTAAATAAACACACACACACACACACATACACACACACACACACACACACACACACACACACACACACACACACACACACAAACGAAAATAGACATTCTGTATTGGTTTACACAACAACACGTTAGAACCTATATTTAAATTACTTTTAATCAAATAAAATAATGTTTGCTTGCTATATTAAATTAACACTGATATATTATAAGGTACTTACATTTTATTAATTTTTAATCCTTCACTACGATTCACACACACACACACACTTTAACCTTCAGCTTCTAACTGTCGACTGATGAAGACGCTAGTCTCTTATGTCTATATATAACAAAGCCTTTCGCTCCCCTACGCCAGACAACATTAAATTTTATTGCTTATTTTATACAGCTGCTGCTGCTGTTGTTGTTGCTCGTTTGCACATTAATGGGCTACTTAAGGACTCTTGTCCCCAATAGATTTTGAAACGGTTTGTTTAGTAGATAAAGGAAAAGGTTTTTATTGTATAGCCAGCTGCATCTTTAATCGAAAAACAAGTATGTAGGTATCCTCTTTCCTCAACAATATAATAACAATAATTATTATTAAAAAATGTTCATACCTGTATTTTTCCATCATAGCTAAGTAGGTATGCAAAAAATAATAAATACGCTACCGACAACATAAAATTTAGTTTCACAAATGACTAGCGACGATCGGTGAGATGACGCTGTCGTTATTTGAAGTGATTGTATTTCTACCACGTTCGCGCTTACGAGTGCGACTATGGAAAATTTAGGTGAGCCTCTAACGACCCCATCAAGAACATGTAGGTATAACAAAACACAAAATATATTACAAAACTAACTTTTGGGGAAAAAATAATGGTAAAGGTAACATTATTAAAAACCACCTGCATCCCGAACCAACACAAGGTTATAAATAAATATCTGTTCACGTACTTGATTAAGATCATATGACATCATGCAAAAAACATCTGTACTCATTTAACTGCATTACTGTATACCTTACAAATTTAAGTAATTTTTTATCTGCCGATCAAAACAATGTACAACACCACGGGTAAACTAGATTATCAAAGAATATACCGCAATTTTTTTATTTTATTTCAAAATTACATTGAATTAACAAAGCAAAAAAGAAATGTCGTCGTCACAAAAGAAAGTTAGTACTTATAACCTATATGTATTTACAAATTCTTAGCGTCTCTAAATAATCATTAATGGTATATGGTTCTAGATCTACAAGAAATTTGTTTAGTCTTTTTTAAACAAACAGCCATTTGGAGCTTCTTTAATTTATCGTTCAGTCTGTTATACATTCTAATGCACACATATAATAAGGATTTCTTTCTGATAGTGCTAACACTGCTAACTTATGTATTGGATAATTAATGTCTTTTGTTCGTATATTATATGTATAACAAGCAAAAAAATAATATCGTTTCGTAAATGTATAATGCATAAACAGTAAATATGTTTTTTGACTTAAACATACCCCTACATGATTGTAAATATGGTTGTTTATACAATATTCGACAACTTATGCTTTAAATCTAATTTTCACCTAGTAGGTATAACTTTGTAAATTGTAAAATTTTATTTATTATATTTCGGATGCCAAACAGATATAGTCAGATAAATTAACTCAAAATTCAACTCCATTAACTAAAAAAAGCTCCCCATACAAATTTAAGTAATTTTTACCTACTGATCGAAAAAAGGTACAGCACTGCAGGTAGGCTAGATTATCAAAGAATAGTCATACAAAGAACAGATGCATGCCCCACCTTTAAAATCATGCTTCGTACCAAATTTTGCATTTAAACTTGAAACGTACTTAACAAAATAATTGTATAATATGTTTTTGCATACATAATATTGATTTCTCACAGTTTACCGCAAGAAGCAAGCTATTCATTTTGCAAAGACAGGAAACTCTCCGTAATACAATCTCAAAATATCGGTAAAGCGCCTGACAGAGGCGCGAGAACCCCGATCGATGTTAAAGCAAATAATGGTATTTGGTACTTTGGTAGTTCCATAAATGACCAGCGACGATCTGACAGATGGCGCCAGCGTTAACCCGCCAGAAACCACGGTGCATGCTTTAGTAATAGTGCGAATGGGTGCATGGTCTCACTCTCTCTCGCTTGCACTTACGCAATCTTATGAAGAGCGGTCGTCGGACGGATGGAAGGCGATAAGAAAGAACGATGTAAAATACATTTCGTATAACAGTAGAAAATCTTCACTTCAGCAACTCCAATCGGCTTCGGGCGTGCTCGACTATTTCCGGTAGCATGCATGCATGCATGTATGAACAGCGGGATCCTATGAGCAGCGGGGTTTGTGGATATATTTTGTGACGACGACATTTTCTATACTCTCTACACTGAACGCACGGAATAATTAATTACGGCTAGACAAGGCGACGGCGGCGGCGTCGGACAGTGCATGCATAGACTATAGTACCTATTATTTACTAATATTAATAATAATTGCTAGTGGTAGGTAGGTAGGTATATATATATATATTTATTTTGTAGTGTATGGTATAGTATTGGGTCTAATAAAATATTATGTAGTTTTTTTTGAAGAATGTCGGATTAATTATTATCGTACATTAAAATTGCTTCACACACACAAAACAATTTTTCACTTATTCACTGAGTTTATTAGCGTGCGTGTGTGCGTTTTAGTTGCGATAAAACTATGCCAAAATATCCTGTTAAAATAATACTTGACAGAGTGGTAGGAATACATAATATTATGTGTTGTGTATTGTATTTTGTATTTGCAGAGAATTTAGGACTGTGGATGCAAAAATAAAAACATAATCAATAATGTTTATTCAAACAACTGCAGCGCAACAGGGTTTGTTCGGGTTTGTAATAGAACATCTGCATACCATAAAAAATACACTCGCCCACGTGTGTGACCAAGGCAACATTATCAAAATGCATATACCTTTAGCACACCTCGCCCTGTGGATTTGTTCGGGTTTGTAATAGAACATCTGCATACCATAAAAAATACACTCGCCCACGTCTGCGAACTGCCCGGGCATGCGCAGAAGGGAATGGAGGAAATGGAGGATGGTAAAACCCCCATCTATACTACTGTCTTCTTTAGATTTTTCAGCCACCAAATGTAGTGTTGTCGCCGAGACGAGAGATTCTCGTCTCTCGTCTCGTCTGGCCCCTTTCTCGACGAGACCAGAGAGATATTTTTTTCTCGAATAAAGCTCCGAGACGAGAGAAGTACCCTCTCTCGTCGAGAAATTCTCGTCTCTCTCGAGCAAAAAGCGTTACTTTTTTGAGCTTTTTTAAATCTTCTTAAATTCCTCTTTGCAAAAAATTACATAATGTCTATATTTGGACCAGCGGTTTTCGAATTATTTAACTGCAAATAGTTTCATCTAGTTAGCAGTGTCTGGCCATTCAGAATAACATATTATTATGACGTTTTATCGCTGGATAAAATTATTTGCACTCAAATAACTCGAAAACCGTCGGTCCAAATATGGACATTATATATTTTTGATAAGAGGAATTTAAGAAGATTTTAAAAATCTCATAAAAGACCGTGTCCCAAAAAAAAATATTTGTTAAATTTGCTGATTCTACATAAATTTGTAATTACTTTGATTAAATGCATTATTAGTCTATCGTTAATAGTTTCCAAGATATTGACTTTTGAAAAATTATTTTTGAGTTTCGACAGCCTATAGCTTTCTAACAGTACATCTTAGAGCAAAACGGCGCATATACATTCCATTTTCACTATCTTCCTAAATCAATCAAATTTCCGGCTAAACCGGATGTAACTCGAAAGCAGGAAATATAGTTCTTCCGGTTTAACCGGAAGGTGATTATTTTGGGAAAATAATAAAAATGGAAGATAGAGACATTTGAGCCGTTTTGCTCTAAGACGTACTGTTAGATCTATCAAAACTCAAAAATTACATTTTTTAAAAGTCAATATCTTGGAAATGGAAATTTCTTACCGTGCTGGTGTTTTGGAGCACCCTGTATAGACAAAAATATTTTTATAAGAGGCACCTAACCCTTAATAAGCTTTGTCAAAAGTTTTCCGCTATCTTAGTGGTAGGTACAGGAGATATTGACCTTTGTCGCACTAATGGGCTACCCTGTAGTAAATACCAAGCAAAGTTTTAACGCATTTAGGTTAAGTTCTGTCATATTTAACATATTATATTGCACACAATTTATGTCAAATATCATAGAACCTAACCTAAACGCGTTAAAATTTTGCTTGGTTTTTACTATATTTGGTTTAAATCACGAGAGAAGCGAGACAAGACGAGAGAAGGTCGTCTCTCGTCTCGTCTCGCGGCAACACTAACCAAATGTAATGAAGCGAGATTTGCTGCCTCTATGGCGGTGTTAAACTTGTTTCACTGTCACTGCTTTCCATGATAATATAACTTTTAAATACCTTTAAAATATTGCTTTTTCAACGAAATATTTTGAATTGTGCGTTTATCAAACATTGTGCATTACAAAATATTATTAAAAATAAAATAATAAAGAAATTTATACAGTCGTAGAAAAAATAATATTTTCTGCATACAGTTAATAGCGAAATCATCCTACCCATACAATTTATATGCATTCAATAAATTTAACAACTTTTTGACAAAATCGTGCGGAAATATAATTTCTTTAGAAATGTACTAAAATAGGAACTATTATTGTTTTGCCTGTCCTTTATTTACTAGTTAATATAAGTTATCTATCTCTAAGCTATCCCAACCTAGAAAAGGTTGAGTTTAAAAGCTGCATAAAATGTCCTTTTCTCTAAAATATATTTATTAACACACTCATTCTTTAATATATAATATAAAAAAATATGATGCGAACCAAAACTAATCAGAAAAAGCTTTTTAATGATCATGATCAATCATCGCCGCTGAAACGATATTATAAGTATCTTATTAATGACTGTGCAACATTGTTGCACCGAACAAATCAAGTGCGGAGATCAACAAGAGGTAGTTTTTTGTTGTCAGAATGTTATCGTAATGTAAATGTAATGTTCTTCGTTTATTAAATTAAGGATGGATGAGAATGAAGTGTTGTAAAACTGTAAGTAGTTTTTATTGATGCAACATTGTATTATGTATTAGCGGGTACCCGCGGCTTCGCTCGTGCTATTTAATTTTTATATATTCACTATATAGAAACAAAGCATCGGGTACCATACATAACATACAACCCAATAGAACATTTAATAGGTACACGTATTATTTTTAATAACAACTTTTTTTGGTGCTTTCTTACATTATTTCTTTTTCTTTCCAATTCTATACGAAAAATTTCATGATTCTAGGATTAGGAATTTAGGCTGGGTTGATGAATCAGTCCAGTCAATCACTTTACAAGTTTCAACAGTGTGACCAGTAAAGTCCGCATCATATGGGATGTTTTTTTCTTAATAGCTTTATTCGAAATTTGACTTTGGCAACAAGTTCTGCTTCGATCGAGATGAAAATTAAGCAAAAAAAAAATTGTAGTCACGTGATTCGCATTATCTGTCAAATTTTAATTTTTTTCAAAAAATAACTCAAAAGTGGGGTTATTTCTGAAAATATCGAAAAAAGTGATTAGAAAAAGTTTTTTTAAATGCAGTTTCTAGCTTACATGCAAAATTTCAGCTGCATAAGATAATTTTGATTTTTTTACCCACCACAAGTTTATTTTCCACTTAATGAACACTTTACTGATGACACTGTGTTCTTTTTTGTCTTAATATTAGGGTGTATTACTTTCAGACACAAGCTATACGTTTTCAAAAATACTTACCTTATACAGGGTCAAAAATAAATAAACTTTGCATCACATGCGACCAAATTTTAATAGCCCAATTTTGAGTTTGTAGAAAAACACACATTTAATATGGCTCTACTTTAAAGAAAATGTATCTGAAATGAAGCATCGTCAAAAACAGTGTTATGTAGGTTGTGTTGAGTCTTTATTTTGCAAAAGTGGTGCAATTTACAAAATATGGGTAAAATATCAAAATTATCTTATGCAGCTGAAATTTTGCATGTGGGCTAGAAACTGCATTTAAACAAACTTTTTCCAATAACTTTTTTTGATACTTTCCAAAAGACCCCCACTTTTGAATTATTTTTTGGAAAAAATTAAAATTTGACAGATAATGCGAATCACATGACTACTATTTTTTTGCTTAATTTTCATCTCGATCGAAGCAGAACTTGATGCCAAAGTCAAATTTCAAATAAAGCTATTAATTAAAAAAATCCCATATGATGCGGACTTTACTGGTCACACTGTATAATGGGAGATAATTATTGTGTCTGCTATGCCACAATTATCATCTTGCTTTTAATTAATATAATAGTAGATATAGATTGATCGTATTTTCACAATTCGTAAGATACATATTTCAAATAGGAATTTAACGCTTTAAAAATAATTGATAGAGAAATACTAGATTTTTTTTGGCAGACGAAGACATTGTTTTTGCTTAAAGCCATATACATTTTTGCTTCGATGTAAAGATAGAAAATTATTTTGTAGTTGTTCTATCTACTCTAGAAATGGACTTTTTCACTGTAATCAAATTTAACATATTCAGCATTAATATCCCGAATTAAAACATATTGATAATACATCCCAATAATAAAAATCGTTCTAAGAGTATCACAAACCTTTTCTAGAAACAATTAAAAATATACAGCGAAAGCAGAAGGTTTGAGATCATGAGATCGGATACTTCGCACGTCATCCCATTATCCGAGCAATTCTTATATTTGCCATTCTTGAGGTCGATTATATCGTTATCTTTGTTGCGCTAACTTAAATAGACAAGAACAGGAGACTAGACCCGAGATAGTATTCAGGCGGTAGGGTAAAAGTCAAAAGTGAAAAAGCCCATTCTATGTGGAAAAATTTCAAAAAATTATTTATTTTTATTTTATTTTAAATTAAAACTTATATCTTTAAGCTATGCGATACCGATATACTTGAGGAAATAGAAGAAGTTTTCTGTGGCCTGTTCGACTACTGTGAATCGGAGGATGAGTCTGACGAATCTTCAGAGGAAGAAACAACGACTGCAGAAGTGATCACCACATCAGGATCTAGTGGTAAAAATAATTAATTCATATTGTTATAGCCGAAAATATAAATTATGCAGAAACCATATTGACGCAAAGTTTAGTTTCGATAGCATTATTATGCTTAAAACTAAGTTGATTTTTGAACAGAGAAAAATTTTTGATGTAATAGTCAATAGATTAATAATAATTCTATTACAATGCAATATCTCCTATATAATATATAATATTTGATTTTAGACGCAACATCTCCCAGCACTGGTAGTACTTCTTTCTCACCAACCGAAGCTCCGTCAAGGCTAACATCGACAACTTCGGCGTTTATAACTACAATAATGCCGGACATGGGTTAAATACATTTTTTTAAAGTTTATAATTGCCTATGTAAATATATTTCTCATATTTATTTTTAAGGTTTCCAAAATGCTGGTTTTATATTAACCTTCCACCTAATAAAATATACATTTATGGTGTATATATTGTGTTGCTATTGTTATTATTTTAAATCCTTCTTATAAGTAGACATTATTTTGCTAACATTATTACTTATATATTTTCTAACTTAAGATATTGTTATTTGTACAGAGGCCTATGTTTTGAGTTTCCCTGTAGTTTTTATTAAATATAATATAGTCATATATTTGGTTTATATTTTACCGTAGAATCTAAAATTGCCATTTAAATAGCGAGTTGGCTTTAAACAAAGGAATTGTGGCCAAAAGTTGTTGATTTTTTTAATGGAACACCATGTATATTTTTATTTTTATGAAATGTCTTTCTCTCCTGATTCCATATATATATGGTTTCAGTTCAAACCGTTTTTAAGATATGAGCGATCAAATTTTTAAAAAGCTATGTCCATTTGAATTTAATATGTCTAGAATGCCTTGGAAAAGAAAAGCCCCGTAATAGCGATACATTAAAATAACGTTAGTGTGACCCAAAACTATAGACGTTGACATAATACTATTATTATTTATATGGTTTTGTTTTTTAAGGCATTCTAGACATAATATCAAAACTATACCTCCGTGAAGTTATTTTAACGCATCGCCATCATAGGGTTTATTTTTTCAGGGCATTCTAGACGTACTAAACTCAAATGAATACAGCTTTTTAAAAATTTGATAGCTTATATCTTAAAAACGGTTTGAGCAAATATAGACAAACTATATATTTATGGAATAAGAAAAGAAATAATCTTTATTAAAAATAAAAAATATAGAGGGTGTTCCAACAACAACTTTACGTCCCAGTTCCATTGTTTTGTGTTAAAAAACAAATGCCCAGTTACTAATTCATTGTTTTCATATTTATAAGTAGGTATATTAATTTTTAAAAATATATAGAATTTGTCTATTTATTTAATTGGTATTTATAGCCAGTTACGATATACATAAATGTACGTACTAGTACCTATAACATATAAAAAATTTCCATTATTGGGATTTTTATAAAATCCAAAAAAAAGTCTAATGGAAATATGTCTGCAAATCTATAAGATTTCTGAACCAGTTTTTCCAGCAATCAAGTCCTATCAATTATTATTAAATATTATCGGGCATTTAAGGCGCGCCTCAAGTGTAAATTAAATAAGATACGATTAAAAAGAAGAAATTATGGTCAACATAGATATCGGATTAGTCGTTTGGGTAAGTAATATTAGTGTGAGAAAACTCAGTGGTTTGTTTGGAAAGTGACATTTTTATTTATACAGGGTGATTCAGGAGGAAATGTGGAACCAAAATAAACATAAAAATTCCTATAAACATGGGTCCTATTTCCGGCCGTTACCGAAATACAGGGGTAAACAATATTCAAATTAAAAGTTTATTAAATTATTTAAACATGTAGACTAGGTTTCATAGTTTTCAAAAATGCCACCGTTTACTTCTCAACACAAGTCAGCTCTCTGATAATTAGCTCTGGTCGCTCTATGAATGGATGCGGGTATGTTTCTTATAGTTACTGCTGGATTTATTATTCGTTCGAGTACTGCATCTCCAGTATTTACTTTACTTGAATTAATCAATGATTTAAACCACCCCCAAAGGCAATAGTCCAGAGGATTAAGGTCTGGCGATCTATCTGACTAATTATGCGTACCACCTCGACCAATCCACCGGTTTGGAAAGTTTTTGGTTCAGAAATTTCGTACTCGTAAATTGTAGTGTGAGGGGCTCCATCATGTTGTAAATACATGTTCTGTCGTACATTAAGTAGAACTTCTTCTAATAGGTTTTGCAAGTTATTTTGTAGAAAATGTAAGTAGGTATAATAATACTTGTCATGTAAGATTACCGTCGATTATGAATGGACCGATTAATTGACTTTTTAACATACCACCAGTGGCGGATTTAGGATTACGTCAAGGGCGGCGGGGGGGGGTTACATCAAGGCCGTAGCCAAAAATTTCGGGGTGGATTAAAAAAAGGATGAAGTATACAGCGAAAATTAATTTTCTTTCTTCTTTATTATACTTTTTATTATAATATGTAATTATATCCCAATATTATAGAGTTCTAAGGAGGGTTGAAGGTTACTGACAGAATATTTACAATTGATTATTGCTAGGTTCTTTACAGTAGCGAACCTATAAATTCATGGGCGTCGTTAAACGGTTCCTTAGGGGGGGCAGTGGCGGCTCGTGTCTTGTTAACTTGGGGGTGCACTAAAAGCCCGCTGCAAGCGAAATGCGACGCAGGCGAAAAATTGTTAAGACCACGCCCAAATTTGGTCAATAATTAGGTATTATTAGTAAATATTTTTAAAATTTATGATTACCTTCTTTGAAAATGAAATAAGATAAAAAAATAAAAAAAGCAAATTTATTTTTCATTAGTGGGTACATTGTTTAAAAGTGAAGTTCATTCTTCTGTTTTTATTTGCAGCAAACTTATCAATAACAATAAAGTCCCTAGATTTACACTTTGTGGTCTGTATCAAGTTAATTTCGAGTTTAGGTCTTCCCTTAATTTTAATTTTAATTTTTTGCTCAATACTTAATGAGCTAAAATTGTTTCTCGAATATTCCACATTCATAGTCATCTTGGCATTAAATAAAAGTGTTAATTTTTATTAAAATAAGTCTTTACCACCCCAAAATAATAACAAAAATATAAAGGAAATAATAAATTCAATAAAACAAGAAAAATAATCAAAATACCGGCAAAAAATTTCCGCGAATTTGACCGACTAGACCACGAAAGTATATTTGGTAACTGGAACTGGTAACGTATATTAATTTGATCAACAAGACTGCAAAGAGCAATGTCAGCAATAACATTTCTATACCGGGAATAGAGAATTTAGGCTGTTGCCAGACTTTAAAAATAATACGATCTTTCTTCCTTTTATTGCTAACTTGTTAAAACATAAATAATTGTTAATAAGTCAACTTTTGTCAACAAGTCCAGGGGGGGGGGGCAAATGCCCCACCTTGCACCCCCCAAACGATGCCATCTTCTTCTGGTAGGGGAGTTCACTCAATACCCTGAGACATTCACAAACCCAGATCCCAGATAAAACTTTTGTATTTTTAGGTACCGAAATTTCATTTTAGAAACGCAATTTTCTGCATTTTCAGTGGTACCAAATTTTTAAACTTTGAGTTATTCGAAACTTAGGCCATTTACTACCTAATATGCTAGGTTTTAGTTCAAATAATAAAATCTGAAAGTTTCAGGTGGGGTGAATAAAAATGTATTTGTAAATATAATAGAAAACATTTTAATCAAAAACTGTACACTACTAATAAAATATGCAACATAATTATTTTATTTTCACCGGGCCCTGGAAGGAGTTTTAACCCCCCTCCCTCTCTTCAGTTGGTCAGCATAATGACAAATTTTTAAAATTATATGAATTGAACTAGCAAAAATTGTTTTTGTTCATTCAAGTTTTCAGCTTTTCAATCGATTATTATTAATATATTTCTGGATTTTGGCTATAGGTAAAATGAAAAGTTAGAAATATCCTAGCAAAATTAATTTGAAAAATTGAGCTGTTTAAAATGTGTTTTTATTATTTTTATTTATTATTATTGGGTCATGGGGGGGGGGGGGGGGCTAAAGCCACTGTAGTCCCCTCCCCTCCTATAGATCCACCACTGCATGACCACACATTTGTGCTGAATTTATGTTGAAAAGTATGTTCTACAGTAGCGTGAGAATTTTTCATAGGACCATCGATGTTCATTGTGAAGATTATTAATATCTACCATTGTAAGTGAACTGTGCTTCATCAGTGAGCTGGACATACTTACACAGTCTTCGATTTGCATTAATCCAATTGCAGACTTAACGCAAAATCACCATCTTGCAAATCTTGCACTCGTTGTGAGTTATATGGGTAAAAACAATAATTAATGTCAGGATCACTTCAAGCAGACGATTGTGTAATTTAATAAGTATTGGCAATTCGAATTCACCCAGTACTTATGCTTGGATTATTTTCGATGGAGTTAAGGATAGCTTCTTCTAGTTCAACATCAAGTCCCGACTTCCGTTCGGATACAGTTTTTGCACTTGGAAACATACCAGATTTTCAGCAGCAGTAAAAACTTGTTGAAAAACCTTTCTATCTGGTACTCTCCGATTCGGAAATCGACGCTTGTAAGACTTGAGCTCCCGTTGTAGACACCATAAACGAATATCATATCAGCATATTCACGATGAGAGAATGTCGCAGGGATAATAAAATGAATGTAATGAATTGTCAGAAAATACAAATGCTAAACACGATTTGACAGTGAAAAATTTTATTCTTATTAAAACCTAATGGGGTTGCTGTTGCTAAGCAATAGAGTGCATTGGCCAAAGAACAGACTTTTTGAAAACCTAGCCTACTCGTTATAAAAAATGTTAATAGGAAGTTTTATATTTATTTGGGGTACCCGAATACATACCTAAAATATTGACATTTCCTCCTGAATCACCCTGTATATAGATTTATTAAACATCAAATGCAAGATAGTACTTAAAAAAGTTGGTGCACATCGACGCTAACTTTTTTTTTTGTTCACTCTATATTAAATAACTAGGCCATGATTTGTACCCCCTTTAAAGTCCAGCTTAGTAACTAGAGGTGTGGTACAGTTACTGTACTGAAGGTAGTCGATATTGATCTTTTGCATCCGACAATGATTACCAAAATCCGATTAATTCTTTCATGACTCATAAGGGTTAAAAGTTATGTCGATTTTCCGAAATTCTCATACGGACATCGACATGTGTATTTCCATCCATATAATTACACCCAATAAAACACCATTATAATATATTTTAATTTATTTCTAATGGTTCCACTTTAGAATATCATTCATTTTCAAGCTTTGAACAATAGACTGCAATTTTTAAAACCACTCTAATCGACCATTGTGTTCTTAATGGTCATTTTAAACTTCTTTCGATACAATAGATCTTTAACGCTAACTTTTAGTCATTGTAAAAATTTAGCCAATAACAGTACTTTTATTGGCGAGATATTAGGTGTTAATTTTATGTTTGATAATTTAATTTAAATACATAGGCGCGTAATGAAAATAAATTTATATTTTAATGTTGATAAAACATTCATTATATACGAAAACATTAAACCCCTTTAAAGAAGGTTTTTAGAAAATGATAATGCAATAATAATTATTAGGGAAAACAATATGATCACGAATTCTAAACATCTACACACTGTTATGCGCCGATATTCCAATACATTTATGTTGCTCATTATGTAACTAACCTTTCAAGGCTAATTTGGATCCATCTAACTTTGCCCGCCTTTTATGCCTTATTATATCGACTCACTATCATGCTAAACCGAATCACCAGACAGAATTTCATCAAAATGTATGCTCTCTTTAGTTATAAACTCGCTGGTAGAATCCTGTAAAATTTACTATTTACAGAATAATTTTTAATGAAGCTAAACATAATAGATAACATATATATGCTATACTCTTTATTGCCCAGATGTGATCCAAGTTAAAAAAAAATAATTACATTCAAACAAGGTTGTTAATTTGTTTTATTGGTCGTCAACCTTACGTCTTTTCTGTCAGTTTTATAGAAGATACTCCGAAAGCTCATATAACGGCTTGAAAGTGTCATCGGTTGATTTATCTTGAACATAAAATAATCTACCTAATAACATAAATTGACTGCCAATGTCCCTTAAGGATTTTTACAGTTGCTTACTGAATGCATTAAGGAGATTCTTACTTTTAAAAATACGTATTAATTTGGAGTTTCGATGTTATTGAAAAAAATATATGTTGCATAAAGAACTCAAACCATAAAAAAAAAATGATAGACAAATCTCGCCGCCCAACCCAAAAAAAAATCACGGGAATATTTTTTAAAATAATTAAAAATTAAAGGAAGACTACCCTTCTTTCACATGATGTAAAGGGTGGTATTACAGTACAATATTAAATAATTAAAAATTTTTAAAATTTAAATGTGACGACTAGACAATGTAAGAATATCATATCAGCATGTAGAACTGATGATGGAGTTAGAAGCCGAATGGGAGGGGGTGGGGGGCAAAACCCTTTGAAGGGGCCGGGGGAGGGGGGGGGTTGCAATATTGAATATTGACTTTACATACTGCTCTGCAGGAGAATTTTTTTTGCAAAAATTGAAACACAAATAAGCCATTAAGCACCATTTGTTTCTTATAAAATGGACTGATATTTGTTTTTTTAGGCATTACAAAAAAAATCGTATTATGCACTACTTTTAATCTGCACCTTGATGGAGGAAAGTGTACGTGTCTTAAGACTCTCTCGGGAAATAGTATATTACATACCTAGGTAAGAAGTATTTCACTAAATCTCGAGACAATACTGAAACTTTCCACTAACTACTTCATTCACTTCTTATTATCTTTAATTTAAATAATTACATTTATTATTAAAAGCGAATTTTCAGTTTAACTTTTCTATTTAAAAATTAGACAGACATTAGTAATGGAGGTGGTAAAATAACGTAGGTAATACACATCAAGATGGCATATATAATTTTAAGAATATAGTTTCCATGTCACTAAACAATATATTATTTTTTGAAAACGTTTGTAGTGTAAAAAATTTCGCAAATTCAGGAAGCAGCAAAAATGGTTGAAGAAAATCTTCTGTCAACTAAAAACCGCCCGAGATTTAATAAGGCATATAACAGTTTTATATAGATATCCACGCTTTGATCAGTATATTCAATGCTGAAGAACACTCTATCAATTAGGGAAAAAGTAAATATGTCTAAACCCGCAAAGGTATTGGCATTTTCGAAAAAGCAACACAAAGGATACAAGTCGAAAAAATCGAACGCACTGTCTATGAAAAATATTGAAACTTTTTTGGAACAAGCACCCATGGAATTACAGTGGCAGCCCACAATAATGCCAATGTAATAATTAATTTAATTAGGTAAAACATAAACCATGCTAATTTTTTTTTATAGATGTCATTATAAATCATTTAAAAAATAAAAAAATTTATTGTCGTTAAATTTGTGTAACAATTATTAAAAAATAAGCAATATGCAATAAGAATAGGTAATAAGAAATAAAAAATATAAATTAATAATCGTACAATACAGTATTGTGGCATAATGGTTGAATTGCTGTCTAACTTTTCGTTTTGTGGACAGAACAGGTTATTTTGGCGTTTTGTTGTTTCTTACGATTCTCGAAAAATAAAAATATTTTTGAAGCTCATCGGTTTTATCACAAACAAATCAACAAATTGTTAAAATAAAATTAAAAATACCTACCTCTCTAACCTAAAAATCAATCCGACAAACGTCAAAATATTTATTGGGGGCGGGGCATATTCTATACAGCTTTTCATTGGCCAGTAATAGAATAGAATACTTGCAACAGAAATCCATTTCCATATCTTAAATTTTGTTTCTTGTTGCTTGCTTAAACCTTAATTGTGCGATTACTTTGTTTCTTCATATCAAATCCTATTTCTGTTGCTTATTGCTTATCGCCTAACGCTTATTTTTTAATTGTGTCTCGGCCTTATTACAGTGCGTATGTTGTTGTCTTCGTATATTATTTTGAAATATCGATATTTAATAAAATTACAAAAAACTGATAATTGTACTTTCCATCCGGGTGGAAAGTAGAAGTCAAAAACGTCAATTTTTCACCTTTCAAAGATACATGCGTGGTTTAAATAAAATAGGTTTTCTAATTCAGTTTGTGATATCTAAATAGTTAGACCGCCACTGCGAACGATTAGTTACAAAGTGTATAAGTTAGTACACGAAAAGGCGGGTCCTTTAGATCGCATCTCAGGACTGTAGTTTGTTGTAGTACTGCCGCAGAGACAGATCCGATCGGAAGCGAAAACTCGAACGCTCTTTTTATTTGTGCGAAATAATAGCGACGCGCAAATTGGATGTCGTTGAGTGTCCCATTACTTTTTATTAAATGAGTGAAATGAAGACTTATATTGTTACTTTCTAGGTTCCGAAATGTAAAAAAAAATTGAAATTTTTATGTGATCAAATAGACTGATAGGTAAATTTTTATTTACATTAGTTTAGATGATATAACAAAAACTTAATAATGCGGGGTTTCTCTCTGATTATGATTAATTATTGGAAAAATTTCGATCGTATTTTTTTTTCTATATCCACCGGCGAGGTACATATAGGTAAAGTAAACAAAAGTTGGTTCATAAATAAATAATAAATAAATGAGGTTGGCAACCGAAATCTTTTCCCAAACTGCTAATTTCGATTTTTTCCTTTAATTCTGCATTTTTTCCCTTTATTGTCTATACTAAACTTATGCCCTCTCCATCATTCGAGCTAATAGAAAAAGTGTCTTTTTTTAAAATTCTTTTACTTCAATAATTTTAAAGAAAGGAAAAATAATTAAAGTTAATAAAAATAGAATACTTAATGGAAAAATAACATATAGACTTATAACTGACTGACAGTTTCCTTAAATTATATGGTTTGATCAGAAAACTGCTTATATCGAATTTACATATATATTTTCTAATTAATATAGAAATTTGTGTTGATTATTTAAACATTTAAATTTTTTCGCATTTATTTTGGTACGCTTTTTTCTTTCCTTTGTACTTCTTTTTTCAATTCGTAATAATGCCAAAAAGAACCTAGGTACCTCCTAATTGGGATAATGGCCAAAACAACGAAATTGTAAATGCTACTCGGTTTTAGTTTGTTCTTATTTAAATTTGTTTTAGGGTTGCTTTAAGATAATTAAAAATGATGACAATAAATAATAAAAAATCATACTTTAACAAGTTAAAAAAACGAATAAGTATTTATTCATTCCAGATATAGATATGATCAGAAAAGTGCTCGTGCTAACAGGAATTAAAATTATTTTATTAAGCTTGTTTATAAAATCTGAAGGCAAGTTACGGATGATCTACAATAATGGCCACGATACCTTATTCGTTGCAAGATGCGAGGCCAAATGTTGGAGGGTAGAAAACAGAGGAGTGAGTATATAATTTTATTATTATTATTAAATAAAAATTTATTAATCTTTGAAGAAATATTAAAAGGTTCATCTATATTAGTTTTTTATGGCTAATTATTTTTGTCAGAAAAACGAAAATCATACCTGATTAAAGGCAAATTGAAAAAAATATTTTTTTTAAATTAAAAAATAATGAGGTCAGCCTACATAATAGATAACCCTGATGGGTTAAAAATGCAGATACAAGACACGACTTTTATTTATAAATAATTTTCGAGATACAATAAAAATATTTTGTTTTGTTAAAAAAATATATGTATATGTTGCTAGTTGATATTCCATTAATCGATATTCAAATATAAGTACGTACTACATGTTTTAAGAGAAGGTAGGAAATTTGTAAAAATTGTAGCTAGATCAGATTGCTGGTCAAACTAATTTTTGGTGCCAATTTCGTTATTGCAACAGCTTTTATAAAATCTACAAATAGAAAATAATATTATGTTTTTAAATACAACATACATTTTTATTTAACTACGGACGTAAAACCAATATTATCGTTTACAACATTGTTGCATTTGATTTGGGTTTTAAATTAGATTATTTCATATTATATGTAATAATAAATTTTTGCATGACTTTTCTGGTGACCCGTGACTTGTTTTCAATTAAAATATCAATTATTATAATTTATCAATGTTTCTCCTTTTAGAACCTGATTTCTTCACCGTTGTATCTAATTTTATTAAGATCGTTATATAATTTTGACGTAATAGGACATTTGCATGTACATACCTAGTTTTACAAATACATAGTTAGTTTGATGGTTTGTATTGATAAAATAAATTTATGTTTCATCACTATTTTCTTAAAAAAGTTTAGTAGGACCTAATTAGTTTAGGAACCAGTGGCGTAGCCAGCCTTGCGGGGCGGGAGGGGCGAACATATATGGGGGCGCTTTATAATTGTTTAGAACCACTATTATTATTATTATTATTATTAAAAATATGGTGTTTTATATTATAAAATGTATAAAAAAAAACAAATAGAAATAATAAAAATCGAGTTAAGACACATCATATTATATTCTAAATAAAAATAATAAACAAAAATAAATGGGATTCATGCCATTAAAAAAATACGGACAAAAAACACTGTAACTTTCGTAAATAAAAATACATCATATACTTAATAGTAAATAGGTAGGTACTCTAATTTTACGCTATAATACTAAATAATTTTCACAAAATAATTCTTCTACTCTTTATGGTTTTAAATTTGTCGATTACAGATTGCAAATCAATATTAGACGCATCATAGTCCCTTTCAATATTTAACCTGTCCTCAGTCATGGTACGTTTTAATGTTTCGTAGTCTATTAAAAGATCTTTCGCCTGTTGCAGTGTTTGTAGCTATTGTTAAAAAATTCGGTATATTTTACATAAATTAGGAAAAACTGAAATTAAGAAAGGGTATATTTCTTTAGTTTTTAACTTATATTCCTGATTTATTTCAGTTAATAGACTACAAAACGATTTGTATTCATCAACTAATTCCGGTTGGATAAAAGATTTGTAAGAAATACATAAATCATACAAAGATTTTTATTTTCTTCAGAAAAAAACGATATTTTCCGCCTCTAAGCATGAAAATTTGTTTGCTATCAGAAAAAAGTCATCAAATCTCTGTGTTAATGTTTGAATAAATGTGTCCAGTACAAAAAAATATACAGAAATTTTAAAATTTCGCCTAAGGCAATTTTGTGTGTTAATAGTATATTAAAGTACACGTTTCATAAGAAGCGGTTTTAGCGTACGCGTCTATTTTTAATTGACACGTGCGCTAAAACTTCTTATGAACCACGTGCTTTATACTATTTTTTCTATTTGTAGTTTTTTCAATAAAAAATACATATTTAAAAAGAAAATAAATCTTTTCAATTTTTATGTCTAAATTTTATGTTGGTAATACTATTTTTTATCATAGTAACCTCTGGACAACAAAAAATATTTTGCGAACTGTCATTTTTTGATTTATTGACCCATTTTCACCACGAGATTCTAAAGTTATTTTAGCGATATGAGATTTGAAATTAGACGGAATACGTTGTGTGATCCTTGTACATTCGGTACATATACAGAGCGTTCGGAAATTCGGGCGATTTTGCTAATTTTTTTTGAATTTCAAAAGACGTGATTTTACGTCAATTTTTCAATTTTTCAATTTCAATGTTACCAACATCAAATAAAGAAAAAACGCGTATCGAAATAGCTTCATTATGAACTTCATTTCAAGTTCATAATGAACTTATTATGAACGTCAAATAGAAAAAATTATATTTGAGGTATTTAAAAAAAATATGGTGTTTGTTTTTCAAAATTCATATAATAGAATACCAAATTATTTTCAATTTCAATAAATGTTACAGGGTGTAATTAAAGTATATTTTTATTTTGCATACGGGCACCAAGTGGCAAGGGGCGCCATGCAATGGGGGCGGGGGGCAGGCGCCCCCCTGCCCCCCTGCCCCCCTGCCCCCCCTGCCCCCCTGCCCCCCCTGCCCCCCCCCTGGCCCCCACCTGGCTACGCCACTGTTAGGAACTACTAAAACAAATATTTAATACTATTATATTATGGTGAGTATAACAGTATTGTTTGCTCGAATTTTGAAACCTCGTAGGTTATACTTATTGTCATAAATATATACGTTATATTGTGAAAAGCTTGACATACACTTGACCAATTCATTCTTATTGCAGCATAATCTTTACATCATAAAAATTCATATTGCTCATTTTCATCGCCAATTATGGGGCGAAAGCCTTAACTACATGATTTATATTATTCTCGATATCATTACATGTGTGTGTGCCTAACCAGCACTTGAAAATGTCAAATTATTTATATTGATCAACTTTAATGATTTATTGCAGACGCATACATAATAATTCATACAAATTATTATGTACATATTGTACTATTTAAAATATAGAAAAAAACGTTAAGTACATATACCTTTTATAGTTAGTAATGCATTCTTGACAGCATGTTATGTCCAATATACTTAAAAAATAGGCAAATTCCTTGGCTTTCTCGCTAATACATGCATTTTTAGTGGCTATCGAACACTACTAAGATAAGGGAGGGAAGGGGGTGTTCATGAACACCTACCCTGTATTGATAAAAAGAGAAAAGCGTGCGAAACCATTATACATGGTGACATGACTACGAATAGAAAAATATTATTTTTAAATGAAATTTATTTGGTGATTTCTTACATTATTTCTCTCTCTTTTAATAAAAATGTTATTTATCTCTCATGAAAATAATACCGAAAATATAGATTTATCATCATTAACAAAAAATATAGCGGTTAGCTTATTACAGATTGTTAATAAATCACAATAACCTTTCCATGGACTTTGCGTCTATAAACAACTTAGGGGTAGAATTTATTTGAGGGGTAAACCGCTGACATGTGTACACGAGACATCCCCCTTACTAAGGGCATCCCAAACATCCTTGGAAATCCTTAAACATCTACGGACATTCTCGGAAATCCCTTTACATACGCAGATATTGGTCAGACATCCCCCAGACATCCTTGCAAATCTTTTAAATAATACTGAGTATTATATTATTATCTCTACTTTAATTAATAAATTTGTATATACCTGTCCAGGTATCTGTTTAGTCTCTTCATAATCCTTTATGATACCTACCAGGTTATCTAACATTTTATTTATCGGAACAAAAGAAAGGACAATGAATCTATTTCTAAAAATAGGTACTTAAAGAAAAAACAAAAATAAACGAAGATCCAAACAAAATAAGAGAACAACAACTCTTTCAATTACAACAGCAATAGTAAACCCAAACATAACTTAAGTGTTTATGTCGATTTCTGCAAAGTGTTTAATTTTTTTTTGTCTAGTTGAGATTCTATTTGAGGATACTTTCTTTATATCGCTATATACTACAAAATTAGGGAACCAAAAAATATAAATTCTTTTTTGACATCTGCGACGTTTCATTTTAAGTCTTTAGTGTTGGATTATCTTTGAATCCCGTCACTGGCCTGATAAAGTTTCTTTCTTTTTAAAATTTTCATTTTCCTCATAATCCCTTTCATCCTAGCTTTCATCATTCTGCTATTCTGCTATTGGGACAAAAAGCTGGATTATATTTAATTTTTTTTCTATTATTTCTAATTGAATACATTTTATTAACTTGTTTACCAGGATATTTTAACGATGGAGTATTTATAAACCTGCGTAAACGGTCAGGACTGATCATTTCCTGAACTTTTTTTTAACAGCGAACAAAGAGCAGATTTTTAATAATTTTTTATTTCTTGCTTACAGTTTTTTTTTCGTCTGTATTCTCCTCGGTATTCTCTTTTTCACCAACTTGTGTATTGCCCATCGTCATTTATTTTTGTTTTATCCTCGACTTCGTAGGGTAAATAGTTCCAGAAATTCAGTTCATTTTTATTCCCATTTTTTTTAGTCTTCCAGTGATTTATCCAAAGCTTGGTTTACTATGGTGTCGATGTATCCAACAGTAAATTCATTTATGTACCATCATACTCTGTTTCTACTAGGTTTTCACTATTACTTTTTATTTTCCTGGGAAAGATGTCATGATGCTTAATAGCATATTATATGAAATAAATCAATAAATGTTATTTATGACTTGTATATCTATTTTTTATTTTTTGACTAGAAATAATAATTTCCCTTTTTTATAGATCAGTTTCAATTTTTACGGCTCTCAAAAATCCATAGATTTACGGATAAATCCGTGGAGTTGGCAAATGTGCCTTAAACAATAAAATCATTAATAATCCACGAGCATGCGTGATACAGTCGATTCTAGAAAAAATCCTGAGTCACCTGGACACCCCCGAAAATCCCTAGAATTCCTCGGATATCCTCAGATATTCCCAGACATCCCCAGACATCCTCAAGTCTGTACACTAGAAATCTCTAGCGGCTTACCCCTCGAATTATACGTCAAGAAAGTCCGGTAAATCCTATTTTTTTCAATATGAACTTTTATAACCCATTTTCATCCTTTTAAAGAGCAGATGTTAAAAAAAGTGTTTAGAGTATTTATTATTCAAAAAAATTAGGACCAGCAAAATTTTTTTGCCCTCTTTTTGAATAAATGGCGAATAGGCCTCTAGCCAGACCTAAACCTAAAACTTCATTATACATACATTGAATATCAAAAATCCACATACTCCAAACTACAACAGATGATGTTAAACACAACGTCCATAAAAACGCCAAGTTTTATGGTAATATATTCGCTGCAACATACCAAACGTTTTTGCAAAATAATATTACCTTTCGATGAAAAGACGAGAAGTTGTTAGAAAAAAGGCAGATACCGACCATCGACAACGAGTTTTAAATACCTTTCCATCTTTTGCTTGTTCTCGGGAGCAACTAGTGTCATTTGAGTGCTATAATCACCTCTCTACTAAATTAATTACATCATGCAACAGTTACAAAGCTGGAATAGACAGTTTTAAGAATGTTTTTGATTTTTTTTGGAGTGAAAATAAATTATGATCCTTGTCCAATGCAAAGTATTTACGAAAGTTGTTAGGCAGTAGGAAACCTTGTAGCATATCCCTAATCCATAGCATTGATTATATTTGATTTTTTTGATTATCTCTTATCTTGCTGCAAAAAATCATCAAAGATATTTCGAAATTGATTTAACTTGGTTTTGTGATTTATTTGGACCTTCCTTTAATTGTCCCCTTTCGTTTATTTTGGTAACGTTGAAAACTACACCAAATCTACAGTCTACTATAATAAATTAATGATAATATTATATCATTTACAAAAACAAACAGAAAAATAAATTTGTGTAAATTTAACATGGTTTTATTAATTTATCAATTAATTTTTTTTAACTTAAAACTATAGGCACAACACGCATAGCTATATATTCTGTGCTGTAGGTAACACAATCACGGGTATTTGACCGTTTTTTGGAGAAAAATATTGACAATAAAAGGAAATGGCGAGTGCGTGACTAGTGTTTGCTCTTACACTCTTAGGTTAGAATAATAAGATGACATAGTTTTAGTAGTACTCTGAATTTTTCCAAGATTTATTCACGTGTGAAAGGCATTAAACGCAAAACGGGTTTAGAGTTCCGCGACATTTATCTTGTTTAGGAATTCTCATCATTGAATCGTAAATCTTGCACAAATCAAACACTTATGCCTGCATGAACTGTTGGAATTTCACATTTTTTCTTTTAAGTTACGACTAAGCCTTTAATTGTGTTAATTGGAACTTTAAACTTCTATTTCTGCGATGGATCAAACCATATGGTTTACGAGTATTATTAATAGAGACTTTTTGCTAACACGCTAATCGATTGTTTAAACACAAAATACCGGGAAACAGCTGGCTCTTCAAACAAGGTATTCAATTTGCTCAAAAAATAAATGCTTACTCTGAATAAGAATGTAATATTGGGTCTATATATTTATGTAAACAATAAATATAATAATAATAAAAATGGAACGGTAACGGTAATTAATTGTGCAAGAACTATCGTATTTTAATTTAAATGTTTCTTCGATAAAGAAAAATTTTAACTTACAGAGGCGTTAATACACACATTTTTGTTTGATTTACTTCGTAAAAATGTTCCAACCTCATAAATTTAAACTGGCCTGTATTTTTCAGTGTGTAAAAGGATGTCTGTCCAAACCAACCAAAAAATCAGGAACATGTCCCCAGAACATCACGACACTATCACCATTTGCCAGAGTTTGTTTACATAGTTGCCAAGTCGATTCCCAATGTCCTGGCTTGGAAAAATGTTGTCAACACAGCTGCGGAATTACCTGTCAGGAGCCTGAAAATTTATTGTCAGCAGTAGGTACGATTTTTTATCAGAAAATATTTTGGAAGACCAATAGTTGTTTAGTGTAGTTTTTTATTGTTGTTGGTGCGTATAAGTCAAGAAATTATGTTTTAGCTGGTGGTTCTGGCACCCACGTTGGGGCCTTTGGCAAAAGTTAAAAAAAAAAACATGCAAAAAATACGGCAAATATCGACTGCTGCAAAAATAATGCACCACTTTATATCTTGTTGTCCTGATTAACAGGCTTTGTTACAAGACCCATTAATATATGAGTAATAATTTTGTGACATTAAGTTTCTGTTAAATAGGTGGTACTAAAATGTGCTTTGCTACTTTATAACACTTAAGCCTGTTTAAAAACATGTATACAGGGTATTCATCTTAAGTAATACAACTATGCATATTTTATTAAGGGGTTTCACTGTCGTCTCGCTTTCTCTCGTCTCGTCTCGTTCTCGCGAGATAAGACGAGAGTGCCCCGGCCTCCTGCAAGACTAGACGAGAGTATGTTCTGCGGGAATGTCGTGAGCAAGACAAAAATATGCGAGAACGAAAAATCTCGCGAAATCTTAAGATTTTGATTAGAATTTGTCATAAACTTTAAAAAGAATCCAGTTAGTATCACTCGATAAAAAGCTATCTTCCGATATGACAAGGTCGCATAGAAAAAATCGGACACGGTGCCGAAAAACAATAGGAACAAGACCAAAAGAAAAATTAACCTTTTTTTATAACGTTTATAGTTTTTGTCGAAATTTTTGATACAGAGAATCATTTGATAAACGATAATCGTTTTCGCGAATTAAATATAATATTATGCCACTTTTAGCAAAATGTAGGTAGCATACTACTTTGATGGTGTCCAGTTGTCTCTAAGAATTGCTTTTAATACTTTTTTTTTATAAATCATAATTGGCCGTACCGTAAATCTTACATTTACATACAGACAATAATATTATCGCAAACTACAATATTATAACAGTGACATTGTTTTTTGCTGTTAGGTTCTTACACACACAAATACGAAACGAATTTTACAAAGAGCAATAAAAACAATTTCCACAATGGTTTATGGAAAAAAAACACAAGGAATCGTCCCGGTTTATTAATTATCCAGTTAAATAAAACAACATTAATTTATAATATATTTAAAATATATTACATACATTGTTTACCATTATTATTGTACTTGGGTGCATTCTGTTCCGCCCCGTGTAGGCAACCAGCGTTGTCATTTTTATTAACAACAAACGATTATTAAAATATCTTATTATTTGAAAATCCAAAAGCATGTCGGCAATTTTGTAACTAACAATGAATTTTGATTTTCGCGTCATAACTTTTCTCACAGTTTGAACACTCTGTATGTGATGCAGCGATTATAAAAAAATGCCCTACTTATTTTCAAAAAAGCAGGATCAGGTTAAAGTACCTTGGTACGTATTTAATAGGTACCTTTATTATTCCATTCGCTCTGTTATTATGGTGGGTTGCACCAGTTTGTTTTGTAGGTGAAATATAAATTAAGTATTTAATATGCAAATATACTTCCACTACATATACCTAAGATAAATTTAAGAGTACAGTACATAACCTCATGTAAAATAAACCCAATTGTTGCTCTCCGCTGTCACCGAATTTCTCCGCAATCGCTGATACGATTTACTTCAATTTAAAATTATCCTTAAATTCTGTTTCTCATGTAGCAGATTTTCCGATTATCCTTTCGCTTTTAAAATATATTATAATTTGTGCTAATATAAATAGGCCAACTTTAAAAATAATCGTTAATAGTAAAATGTAAAAAAAACTAATAATTTATTATTTAAAAAAATATATATCTTGAAATAAATTCGATAAGTTTAGAGGGTTTCGAGTAAATGCATGAAGCGAGTAAAAGCGATCGTATGCTCTTAATTAAGCGTATAGGATGAGCTTAATAAAATAAGTGCGGCCGATTTAAAATCTAAACTTTTTGGGATATGACAAGAAAGTATGTGTTTTCAAATAGAACTTGTATTATGCATTAGTAAAAACTATGTTAACATGTAAAAAGGTTAAAGGTGAAGATTTTATGTAAATAATAAACATAAAAACCGCTCAACAAATTTTAATGAATTTGTGTTACAGTATGTAACAGTTAAGAAAGCCATCCGAAATAGATAGATCGATGTAAACCAAGTAAATACAACTTATTAATATAATATTATTATGACTCGTAGTAGGTACACAATGACATAATAAAATGTATATAACATACCGATTTAATACTGCCCAACGTGAAAAAAGTTGAAAGGGCAAAATTTTTATCCTACTTATTAAGGCCAGTTAAACCTGATACTTAAAAAATTATATACCAGGAACGTAATCATTTTTTATGCAATTCCCATTAGCGGCTAATATTATAATTTCTTTGTCGTCAGTTTAGCGGACAGACCACCCCGAAAGGCTTGTTATATTGAGATATTAAGACGTTTTTGCATCATGAAACTACGTTATTTTTGGGGTTCCCGCAAAACAGAAACACTATTAGGCGTATTTATCGTACGACTGTATGTTTAATCCATTTTTTAACCAAAATTTACTGTATAATTTTTTTTTAAAGTACGCCAAATTACTTAAAAAAAAATAAAAAAAAAACGTTTTAAAGTTGACCTTCATTATATGTACAGGGTCGTCCAACCAGGACTTTCCTGCTTCCGTAAATATACAGTTTGTCTATATTAGCTCAAACCATTTTTAAGATATGAGCGATCAAATTTTTAAAAAGCAGTATTCATTTGAGTTAAGTACGTCTAGAATGCCCTGAAAAGATAAGTCCCATGATGGCGATGGGTTAAAATAACTTTACGGAGGTAAAGTTTTGATATTATATGTCTAGAATGTCCTGAAAAACAAAACCATGTAAATAATAATAATATTATGTCAACGTCTATAGTTTTGGGCCACACTGACGTTATTTTAATGTATCGCTATTACGGGGCTTTCCTTTTCCAAGGCTCTAGACGTATTAAACGCAAATGAATATGAGCTAATGTAGACAAACTGTATATTTACGGAAGCAGAAAGATAAACCTTGCATAAAAATAAAAAATATACAGGGTGTTCCAACAACTTTACGCCACAATTCCTTTGTTTCAAGCCAAGTTGCTTTTTAACTGGCACTTTTAGATTCTACGGTAAAATATAAACCAAATAAATGGCTATATTGTATTTATACAGGGAAACTCAAAATATAGGCCACTCTTCGGTTTTGGTTGGATGACCCTGTATATGTCTATGTGGTTGCCAGTGTTTTATTCTTGAAATAAGGAGAACTTATAGGATGATATGGGAGAACAGAGGGTTTATGAAATAACATTTTCCCTTATTTAAAATGAAAAACTTGTAGCATCACAACAAGGTGGTTTACAACAATTTCTGTTTGAACTCTTTGCAAAAACTCTTCTTTGGACCATCTTGGTGGTCCTATTCGCATTCAGCGGTCGCTACCCATTGCTCAAAAAACTAGGTCATTATTCTTATATCTAAACCTGTTTAATTAGTTCCCGTCGAAAATCAATCCATCGATCGTCGTGAGAGATGCCTTTTTTCTTTTCTCCAAACGTCACATAGGTACCAATTATTTATTGATCTCTAATGAATAAGCAATAATATTGTATAATTGTAAAAAAAATACTTCTGTCAAATCATATTTTTATATTCTGAGGGGCACCGTAGTACCGTAGTTTTGTTTGCTCAAAAATTAAAATTTTTGTAATGTTCCTTAAATGTTATAGATGAACAGTTTTGAAGTTTCGATTGTATTTTTTTATAAATTGTAAATATAGACAATGCAAGTCTAAAACTTTTCTATCATTCAACGACCAAATTATTGCAGTACTCTATTTCTATAAGGAATAATTTAATTTAATTTTAGGTCTTCCTGACACACCTAAAGACATAAGAGTAACCGAACGAAGAAGAAGAATCATTCACGTAGAATGGTCCGGTAGTTTTTTTCACAGCACTACAATATTTTTAGTAGAAGAACATCATCACACAGGGAAACATTTTACCGAGTCGAAACTGTCACAATGGCTACCTCTGTTTCGAACCAATAAAACTTTTTGTGTACTGAAGAGGGCCGTTAAACCAGGAAATTGGTACCTATTCCGGGTTGCAGCGGTGAACGAAAATGGTACCATGGGTTATTCGGAGAGTTCCTTGCCTTTTAGCATTAGCGTTAGTAAGTTATATATATTTATTGTATTTTTGAAATACTAAAAAACCGTCAAACATTTGGGGTTGTTTGCTGAAAATATATTTATGCAAGATAGAAAAATTTCTAAGATTACTAAAAAAATTATATATTAGGAAAAGAGATAAATAAAAAAAATATAGCAGAACTTCCGTATAATTTGTATTTTACAATTTTAGTTCCAAAACCTCCCAGAGCCCCCCCGAACGTAACTGTGGGTCCAGTTTTTCGAACGAAAAATGGTAGCATAAATGTGGAAATGCAATGGTCGGAACCTCTTTCAGACATACCTATTCAAAGATATAAAGTATTTTGGAGCATTAGGTTACACGGTATTAAAGCTCTGGACTCTGTGTTGGTTAGACATCAAGTCGTACCAAAGGTGAGATGTTGATAACAATTATTGTTATATGTTGTTTTTCTTATCTATTAAAGATTTTTCTTAATTGGCAAATAAAATACTTCGCTAATTTAATTTATTTGTTTGCTCTGTATCAAATTTGTTAAAAAAAATGTTTTTTTTTAAATTTGCTGATTCTACATAAATTTATAATTACTTTTAGTAAATGCATTCTTAGTCAATAGTTAATAGTTTCCAAGATATTGAGTTTTGAAAAATTATATTTTTGAGTTTCGACAGCCTATAGCTTTCTAACAGTACATCTTAGAGCGAAACGGCGCATATTATGTCTATATCTTCCATTTTCACTATCTTCCCAAATCAATCAAACTTCCGACTAAACCGGATGTAACTCGAAAGCAGGAAATATAGTTCTGGTGATTTTTTTGGGAAGATAATAAAAATGGAAGATAGGGACATGTGGTGAGCCGTTTTGCTCTAAAACGTACTGTTAGATCTGTCGAAACTCAAAAATTACATTTTTTAAAAGTCAATATCTTGGAAATGAAAATTTCTTACCGTGCTGGTGTTTTGGAGCACCCTGTATACTCAAAAATAATTTTATAAGAAGCACCTCTTAACCCTTAATAAGCTCCGTCAAAATTTTTCCGCTATCTTCATCATATATCAGGAGATAATGGCCTTTGTCGCACTAATGGGCCACCCTGTAGTAAATACCAAGCAAAGTTTTAACGTCATATTTGACATATATTGCACAGTGCCGTACTGAGGGCCAGGCGACTGAGGTGCTTGCCTCGGGCGCAATCACCGAGGGGGCGCCAAAAATTTACAAAATAATCTGAGATTTAGCAATTTTCAAATTTCGCGGACTTTTTCCCGCTTAACTTAATATAGAATAATTGTATTAAATTTTACAAGCGCCCTCTTCCTATTTGAGTGAAAACCATAGAATATCATACATAAAAGCTTGACTTCAAAATAGTGTTGAAAATGTTCGATTTATTTAAAATTCTGTTGAGGGAAGAAGGGGCGAAAAATTTGTAATTCGCCTCGGGCGCCAAAATAGCTGGTTACGGCCCTGATATTGCACACAATTTATGTCAAATATGATAGAACCTAACCTAAACGCGTTAAAATTTTGCTTGATTTTTACTATATTTGGTTTAAGTCAAGAGAGAAGCGAGACGAGACGAAAGAAGGTCGTCTCTCGTCTCGTCTTGCCCTCTCTCGACGAGACGAGAGACCCATTTTATCTCGGCTCGCGGCAACACTAATGAGTAAACATTAGTAACGCATTTGCCATTTTATATTCTCACCAATATATACATACAGTTTGAAATAAAAAATAAAATATTAAATAAAATTAATACAAGCAAAAAACCAATTTGACCCAAAAGTTTTTGAAATATTTTTGTTATTTTTTGACGCATCTATATCTTACAATGTTTTGGATTCATTATAATTATACTTACATATAGGTATCTAGCTAATTTATACGGAATATTATTCTCCTCCAACTATAGGCATTATAGTAAGTCAAACCATTTTCTCTATTTAGAATGTTAAAAGGTTTTTTTTTATAAAAATTAAAAACAGAAGGGTTCTAACTATGTATAGGTAGATATATTGCTAAAAACAAGAAGAACATTTTGAAACAGTTATTCTTTATTGACAATAAATATAATTTAATCCTTTTATAGATAAAATATGTTTTTAAATATATATCACCGTGTTTATAAGTTTTATTCAATTTTCAATAAATCAGTCGGTATCCTATCATAAAATATTTTCAAGAAAATTCACAATCAAATTTTCTTCGGTAGGCATTCACATCCTACCACAATATTGACATAATCTGGTACCCAGTCTTCTTGTAACGATTCTGGGAACGCTGAAGTGTGAATTTCGTCAAGTTCTGTATTTCGCTCGGTGTCCATCATTTCTTTTCTTTTTATAATTCGCACTTTGTATTTTCTAGGTTGGCAACGATGTAATAGACCACAAGAATTTTTCTTGCATACGCCTGTATGAAAAAATCTAAAAATACAATTTGCTGAATAAGTAAAAATTTTATTCTTGTGAAAATAATTTTCATAAATAAAAAATCTAATTAAATTAAAAAATACCTTGGAAAAACGCTGCTTCCTAAGTCCATTGCTCGAAATGTCATTCCACATTCGCACGGTCCATTTGAAGAGTCGTACAAAGGCGAGCCAGTTACTCTTTTGTTTTTTGAAAGCTAAAGAAAATTAAGGTGTGAGCGAAATTTACTGATGTGTGATTTAACCTTATCTTCACCACCAACACCTAAACAAGTCGTAAAAATTAAATTTAGTAGTTTTCAATATACTTACAAAGCATATTTTCAAATTAATATAGGTAACAAAAGCTAAAAATATTTTTTTTAGGGTATAGTCTTATTTTTTTGACGAATTTTTGGACTACAACTTTACCTGCCCGATATTACCAACAATTATTAATAAATATACCAAAAAAACATAGGATTTTACGAAAATTCTCATTATAATTCAATGTTTGGCTCCTCAGGAAAAATATTTTGACTTTCCTTCTCAAAGAAAAGCCTTATAATATAATACCAAATAATTTTTTAGATGTTATCAGATGGCAATGTTTTGGGGTTATGTGTATAGAGTATAGATAGATCACAAAAAGCGTGTTTTCTATTTACGTGTGTCTATCTGCCTGTCTGTCCTTTGACTTTACAGCTTGATAACTATATAGGTACTTGACGGGAAAAATGAAATTTTGTATGTGGATTACATGTATTAACATAAACATAAAAAATTAAATTCTGTTTCTGTTTATGTTAACTACATTATTGTGCACATAACTTAATAGTCCTTCAATGAATTTATTAATATTGAGTGATCAATAATAAAAAAATATTATTTAAGAGGCAAACACTACGCATTTGCTATCTACTTTTTTGATCAATCTTTCGGTACTTCTTTATTTGATCCATAAGTCATCTATATACAATAATATACAATTAATACTTATATATACATAATTCCCTGTATTGAGTATAAATAACAACTTTTGAAAATTAAATTCTTATTAACTGTCTATCCGTCGGTCATAGAGAGTAGGTACGTTATCACCAATCCAAACATAATTTGATGTCAATTCTTTAAACACTAGTTATGCATTAGCTATTTCATTTTCTTATCAAAATTTCGTTTATTTTTCGTTTTCTCCAAAAAGCAGCCAAATACCCATCTTTGGGTAGCTGCAGTTACCTACAGTTTTAAGTAAAAAAAAATTGATAAATTAATAAAAGGATGAAACGAAATTTTGTCAAATTTCTCTTTCTGCTTTTATTGTTTTATAAATCCAACCTTTCATGATGGATATTTGCCGATTTTTGGATAAAACGATGAACTAACGAAATATTGATGAAAAAACTAAACGGTGAATGCGTCACTAGTGTTTGATCTTAAGCGCAAATTACTCGAGCTACTAAAATAGGATTTTGCGTCTGCTGAAAGGAAAAAGCTCCTTCAGAATACGGTATATGTCAAACTTTTACAGATCAGATTTTTATGATCTGTACCCACATATTTAAGAACACCTTCATATAAAATTCACTAACCTCTTTGATAGTTCCAAACTTTTTCATAAAAAATAACCTTAGTAAATTTTCTAAATTGCCGGATTTTTTGTGACAAAAGTCTTGGAATTCTTCAGGGCATTGCGTTGATCCTATTTCTTCTTTTTCGTCAAATTCTTGATTTTTGTTTTCTTTAGTCCAATTCATTGAAGATATAAATTTGCTATTTAAAAAGCACAAAATTAAAGGTATAAAAATCACCTAAAAAAAAGTATTGGTTCCTTGATTAGTTGTTAAATTGGTAGTAATTATATTTACAAAAAGGTCATTATGGCTTTTTGCTTTATTTTTTCTCGTAAACAACCTGTAGAAACATAATATGACCAATATTGTTTACTTTCAAGTTATTAATTATTTTAGCCGTTACTTATACCTACCTTAATAAAAATATTCATTTCTTGATACCAGAATGGCCTAGATTTAAGCTAATAAATATCATCAAACCTTAATCTAAATAGTATCTTAGCAGACTGCAGACAGACCTGTGACACCCCCTCTTTTATACCACTTTTCTTTTTATAGGACGATTTTTTTCAGCTTAACATGTCTGAGTTCATCCATTCATCTGTTGAAAGTGGTATCAAGTTTCAGAAAACCTCCATAGATCTTTTGTCCTCTTGTTTATACGAGTTAGTAATATGGTTTTTGATTATAGATATATAATTTTTTTCAATGAATACATGTAGGTCGAAAGACTATACGGGGTATCAGAAGTTGAGAGTAGCGGAGTTTTCCTTTCATTTTATCGGTATATACATGGGTATGTTCGGAACTCATTTTCTATATAAACCTTAAGAAACAACACAAGTAGGTACTCGTATTTTCAAATACTATATTTTTATCACTGCACACATGTAACGGACTAAATTCGGAAGCAAAACACAAACATAACTACTGTAATATTAAATAACTAATCTTTTTTCTAAAGTTGATGTATCACATTAGTTTTTCGAACCGTTTTCGTTTCTCTTTATGTGTTTTTTAATGTTCTCTTATTTCAGGCATAACTTTAACTTTTAAAGAGTACTTTTAGGAATACTAAAATCCGAACTAAAATTGTTATGAGGCTTTTAATGATTAATTTTCGAAAACGGAACAATGGGCGGCAATAACTTCTACTTGGTCAGAACAAAACGTCTGGTTCGGCACGTACAGTAAAAATTATGTTCGACAGTTGGTATTATTACGAAATTTAATTTCTTTAACTTCGTTGGAGGTTTTCGAAGTGCTACTTTTTTTTAATTTTACGGTTCTTAAAACAAACCGTAAGTATATAAAAGTCTGAGGTTTATTAATAGGGTAATTTTGTTACCATTAATGAAACGACAATAAATACTACATTTAAATTTAAATGCGCGTATGTATGTGTTTCTCGTTAGATTTAAAGTTGGAATTTTTTGAATAAAGAATAAAAAACTGAGATAGGAAAGTGTAAATTTATTAATTAAACCGACTTTTGTTGGTTTGATCCCAGAATTTAAAAATGCAGTAAAATATAATGTCATTGTATTCTATTAAAAAATATTTTTATTGCATATTGTTTAAGTATAACATTTACCCGCTTTTATGGAACCCTGTAACATCAAAAATAATTTTACGTTGCAAGCCATTTGTTATTCTTCAACATTTCTATTAACATTTTTATCGTACTTTTAATAACAACTCAGCTATCCCAGTAAACACGCATACGTATGTACCTACCAACGTGTCAGTCGTTTTAATTTTTCGTTTTAAAAATACACGTTATTGATAATGTGAAAAATATATAATTTTTACATACACTAAATAGGTATTTAGAAAGTTTTGCAACGTTATATTAACTGTAATTAAATTATTTATTAAACAAGAATAGGCAACGTTAAATAAATGTTGACTTTAACGAAATAAAATTGAATAAAACATTTTTATGAGGTTTTGCAGACACATAAATTCGTAATAAAAATATAACGTTATTAATGTATCATTTTTACGCCACATTTCAAACCAAGTTTATAGTAACGTATAACCAACATGAATTTAAATATATAAAATAACATTTATATTAAACGTTGATTAGAGGCGTATTTTCAAATATTTTAAATGGTTTTGCAGATACGTTGACCTTTAATTAACACAAAACGTTAATAATGTTTAATTTTAACACCGGGAACGCCGATAGCTAACTTTTGACATACAGTAAAAACGATTCAAAGAAACGTTATTAACGCGTTTTTTAAATTTCAACCTAACAAGCTTATGACCGGGAAATCGTGTTGGTGGATGAAGATCATCCTTGTAACATTTAAGTTTCTTTGTGTGGAATGTTTATTTATATAGTGTAATGTTTGTATGGTTCTGAGTTATAATATGTTAGTTCTTGCTCCTGGTTGTTCGGTAAGAAGTAAAGTTAAATGGTAAGTATTAATGTTATTTTAAAATATTTTATATTACTATGACACCTCTGTTCGGTTGTATGACGAAATAATGTACCTAACTGTGTAGCGGAGAAATTCTAAATTAGTCCGAATTTTCAAGAGAATATCAGAACCTAATTAATATAATTTCAATTTTATATATTTTTTTTAGGTAGGTACCTACTCAGGTTGACTGCTTTAAAAGGCTCAGGAGTTGAAGGTGTCATCCGAAGAATAATTATGAAATTTTTACTAGTTTATTTTTGTAAACCTTATTTAAATGTTTATTGTTATCGTATTACATCTAATACTATAATAACGAAACATAAACTTTTAAACTAAATCATATTTTAATGTTTAGTTTTAAACTAAGTATTTGTAACGTTGTTTTGTACCTTTATATGGTACGTTATTAAAATTCATAAATAAAATGGTATATCTAAACGTAATAAAAACTCATATTCCAATAGATATGTCTATTTTATATGTAGGTACTGATTCTAAACGTTTGTACTAGCACGTTACTTAAGCTGCGACATTTTAAAGTTGAATATACGTAATGAAAATACGGTGTAATAATTTGGTGTTTGGCTTTTTTCAACGTCTTTTTAACGTACATGTGTTTACTGGGATTGTACCTACTTTGTCGCATTAGCGGCTTTAATGACCGCCCTGTATACATTAGATCATTGAAAATACCTAAAGTATTAAACTTGGTGCATTATAGGATCAGGCAATAATATTGAAGTTAAACTAAAAACAAAAAAAATTATTTTTTTTCTGAAACTTACCCTGTATATAGCAAACTCAAACAATGCTCGGTTTTAACCAGGGTTAATACCTAATCCATTAACAAAATTTCACCATTCCCCGACAAGTACTTTATAAGCAATCGAGCCAACAGACAGCTGTGTGATCTAGGGACCTTAAAACGTCGTCGTTTGATATCTTAATTTTTGTTCACGATAACAATACTAAAAACGTATTGTAGCAAAAACCTGCCAAGGCTTTTTGGGATAACTTTTTGATTGTTCGTAAGGTTTTGAAAGGGCACAGAAACCTTTAAAAATGCAGGGAATATGGAATATTATTATTGTTGTTAATATTTTATCTTAATTATAAATGGTATTACTTTAATTTATATTTTTAGGACCAAACAAGTTTTCTTTTACAAAATCTAACAAGCAATTCTTTGTATTTTTTACAAGTTCAAGCTATTTCCCAATATGGCAATCAACGACTTAAAAGCGAAAAGTCAAACTTGGCTCTAAACACAAGTAATTTTATAAATGGTAAGAGATTTTACTTTAGTGTAATTAATAATTAATTTTTTTAAATGCTGTTTTCGTTAATACGTCTACTTATATCCGACTTAAACTAGCAGGCTGTTCCCACTGTTGAGTAGATATACTTTAGAAAATAACTTTCATCAAACTGCCTTTATTCCAAACTAACTTTTTACAGTTCATTACATGGAAAATGACAACATAATATAGAAAATAATAACAATTAAAAAAAAAACAATAAAAAAAATGGAAATGAATCCAATTTAATTCATTAATAAAATTAATTAAAAAAAAATAGTATAAATTATTTAATTTAGTAAATATATCTTTAATAGTTATTTTTTTAAAGTTGCCAATTTTCTAATTTTTCTGATATTTTCTGGAAGATTGTTATATTTTATTATTCCGTCATATAAAAGCGATTTTTTTCCGAAATTACTTTTTATTGGTATAGTTTGATAATTTATACAATGTCTGGTGTTATGATCATGTAATGTCTTATTTTCCTGAAGTGGTGTTATGTTTGATTTTTTTTTCTTTTAAAAATAGAGTGAATTAGAATACACATTTTTTATTTATAAATGTTGTGAACGTTTAAATATCCCTTCGGTCTACATAGATTAACAGTTGGTTCTAAATAAGGTAATTTGTGTATGCATTTAATAACTTTATTTTGTAATGTTTGTAATGGTTTTAAGTTTGATAAACAAGCAGATCCCCATACAGAAACTAAGTATTGCAATTTTGAATATATTAATGAAAAATATATATTTTTTAAGTATTTCGAAGGAATGTAATATCTAGCTCTGTACAAAACAGACAACAATATCGAGTTTATAATATATTGGATATGGCCTTTCCAATTTAAATTTTGGTCTAAAACTAATCATAAAAATTTTGTCGTTTTTGAATATTGAATATTTTCATTATTAAATGTTAAGGGGTTAATAATAGTAATAAAGATACTTATTTGTGCCAAATTACCACGTAAGGTAATTTAAAATGTTAAGTATTTTAAGACCAATCAAATACACAAAAAGAAAAGTATGTATCAATGTTCCTACAGTTTCATTAAAGCGGTCCTTTTATAATTACCTTTTTGTTCTTGAAAGTTCCTATTTGAAACAACCCACTAAGAGGGGAGTTGGCTATTTGGTTTCAACTAGCGCCATAAAACACCCAAATATACCCACACACGAAACAACCATTTCTTTGCTTTTGTTGATAAAGTTACGAAATCACACTGATATGTTGGTGTCTGATATCGTGTTTCTCAGATACGTACTACTAAGAGAAAATGGGAGTTGGTATTACCCAAACGAAAAACAAAAAGTTTAATTTAAATTTAATTGTTGCACGGTATCAAAAATTAGGAATCCCAAAACGTATCTAGGTTGTAAACGGTTTGATAAATATCTAAATATGTAAATAAAAAGTAAAAAGGGGTTACCCATTCAAAAAATTGTTTGCTAATTAAAATTTGCACTTGGCCGTCTTTTTTAGCAAACAATTTTGTTTTTCCCGAACATTCGGTACCAGTCAAAGTCAGAATAGAAGACCTGCGATTACAGAAGCTTTTTTGGTCTAAAACAGACCTTAGAGCCAGAATCATTTGGAGACCTCTAGAAAACAAGTCAATAAAGTATACTGTCACGTGGTGGCAAAGTGGACCTTGCGAGTCAAGTGGTTTTAGTGATAATAACCATTTGAGGTTATCAGCAATCACAAGCGTAAGTTGGGAATCGTCCAGTAGGGGAGACCGGAGCTAGTAGTCACAATTATTTTTACATAAAAATGTTTTATTATCATTTGAGGGGAGAAGGATTTATTTGGGTATACTTTATATACCTACCATTATTAAGTTTCATGTTTAGGGAAGGTTATAGAAAATTTTCCCGCTTGTGTATATACTTTTTCAACCGATTTAAAAAAATTTAAAATTCACTGATAAGTGTGGTGACAACATACTGCTTATTCACGCAGTAGGTGGGGTAGGTTGAATTAACTAGAATATTTTAAACCACATATTTGTCAACTGCGGGTGTCGGGGTGGCCAAGTTGTGAGCGTTGTGACAACGAATCCACGTGTGACTGACTATACCAGCCCCGGTTTCCCCTATAAAAACGGACATCACACGAGAGCTTCTTAGGCGTCGAGGATCTAATGAAAAAATAAAAACAATATTATCACACCTTTTTCTTGATCATTAAAAATATTTTTTTTTAGGTTTCTCAATTCGAATTATACGACATTAAATTCGGCTGCAGATACAAAGTTACTGTACGGGAAGTTTCGCCAGAAGGAAAAAAATCCCAACAAGATACCTCCATAACCTTTGAAACTCCAAGCTGTAAAAAATTTAAAAATTCACATAAAAAAATGAAGTGTATATAGACGTATAAGTTTTTATTTGGAGGATGCAATGAATTGATAAGATTAACGTCGTCTAAATACCCACCGTCCAATCAAACATTGTTGCGTCTACTAATCCTATTGCATAAAAATTAATATGGTTTTTTTTAAGAATATTATGTTAATATGGACTTTTGTTAGTTATTTTTTTATTTTTAAACCATTAGACAATAATTTGGCGTGCAGCGATCGCTATTTTTGTAGGATATAAGAACTTCGTTTAAAATTTTCAATGCATGCCGGTTCACCAAAATGGCTTAAGTTTCGTTTGGCTAATTTGCGTTTATAAAATGTTCCTACATATTATATTATTTTACAGAAAAGCAAACATTCTAAACGTTGATGATCTAATCCTTAATAATTATGGTGCAAATGGGAATCAGTGATATTTCAAAATTTTCGTTACTTAATAGCTAGTAAATTGTGATATATATCTGTATGTGTATTGGAATAAATATTTATACAATATAAATATAAATAATTAATAGATATCTATACCTAAGTTGTTTATTTGTTAGCACATGAAATAATTTGAACTCTGCACGTCCCCTGAATGAAAGCAGTGCAGGCAACCTGTTAAACTCCTTTGTGTACGTCGAGTAGCTTGCTTAGACAAGAAATTATTATTAGAGATTTCAATAATAATAAAATGATTATATTTATTTACATGGTACCTACTATGCGATTACAATAGGTAGCAGATCATTGATTACAATACTCCATATGCCAGATATCATACTTTGCCGGGGATCTGCTATAAATGTTACGGCGATGCGCCGATGAGTAGAAATCACGACAATAACAACATTAAAACTTTAATCTGAAGGAAAATATCAATAATTTATTTAACTTTAATATAAAATATCGTAGTTACCACAGGTCATATCTCAACACTTTATTCGGCTTTTCGAATTCTCTTCCCAATCTCTTTTATTTTGATCATTCAAAAAAGTTGGATCAAAAATTTTTTATTTTGCAAATCTACATTTTTACATTTTTTGTGCACCCTGTATAAAAAATGGAACTTTTCTTACGTAAATTATATTTATTTAATAAGCAAAAGAAATGATGAAGAATGACTTATTTTCGAAAAATTAAAAATAAAGTTTTTTACAAGTAAAATAGGTCCATCCGTGGACACACTGTATATATATAATATATTCTGTGCCTGCCCTGAACCACAGCTGTCTTAGATTAAAAAGACGGCTATGCCTGAACCACCACCACCGATATAACAAGGCCGTGAAGCGGCAAAGTATGAGTCATCACAGATGGACCGATCATTTATAGAGGTTATGTAAACAAACTTAAAATTTCGAATTTATTATTGCTAAAAATTAACAACAAATATCGAAAGATAGTTTTTATTTTTTTTATGAAGTTAAAATATATAGATATTTTACTTACATTCCGACCTAAATTATTGAAAGTACATATCACAGCTTAATATTTACAGCAATCGATACCAAAAAAAAAAGGATTTTAGTACTAAGGTACATAATTGTTTTTTCAATAAAATATATTAGGATTAGGATATTATCCATAATATCCAATACTTTCACGTGGATATGTATTTTCTATTTAACCCTACAGGAACTTGAATTAGGAAGGGAAGCGAAACAGAAAAATAATTCAAAACGGTTTAATTTCCCAAATTATATCCATAATTTTTTAATATTTTAGGTATTTCTTTATTAACAAATAATCATGTACATACACACAAATTTACATAATTCTCTCAACAGTGCTTAAAAGCTCTGGCCTCGAGAATACTAATAAGCTAAAAATTACAGTGTGAGAATTAAAACTTTTGTCTTTAAAATATTTATACATTGTAAAATGATTCTTCAGTTTTTTAATAAATAATGGATAGGTACCCTAAAAAAAAATAAAGGTCTACCAGGATCACATGGATGAGGGTAAGTATCTGAGAGTTCAGGTTCTTCCATAAAAAAAGACATTGCTTTCCTGTTTAAGGCATTGTTATCAGTTATTACAGCGATAACCTCAAACCCGATCTTCTCTAAGCCTACTATTACCTTCCTAACTATTTTATGCAACTCTTCACCACTAATCTTTCGAACTGGAAGAACATGGACTACATCTTTATATGGTGACAACAAGCTGCTAATCATAAAGGTGTGTGCACTAGTAGCACGTTCAGCCGAGGTATTGTAAGCACCACCCACAATGTTACCCCCCTTGTAGTCCATTTGAGGCCTAAGGTGAATTTCATCCATCATCAGAACAATTGTTTTGTCAGAATCATCCAACAACTTTATCTTATTTGATGCATATTTTAAAAAATTTTCATCTGATTGTTCCAAACGGGGATCTGTATTGAAACTTGCACAGATTGTCTTAAGGGTACGAGGAGATGGAAGTATAAGTTTATTTGAACTCCTTAAAAATTTATATGAGTGAGGAGAGATAGAATATAATAGACAACAGTACAGTGACAACTCACAAGAATATCTTAGGCAGTTATTACTACTGACCATTAGTAAATTCAGTTGTTCTTGAATAAACTCTAAAGCTCCTTTCTTCTCCTCTTCCAGAAACTCCCCAGACATCGATTGTAAAATATTCTGAACAATTTGAAATTTTTGTTTTTGTATATATGCACTTGTCTTCTGCAAATCATCCAACAAAGACACTTTTAATTCTGATAACACTTTCTTTAAGGTATTAATGTCAGTAACTTTTTGGGGAAATTTAAGAACAGTTTTTTTATCACTACACATTATTTTTTTAACCTCAGTATTACCAAAAAACACATTTAAATTGAGGTCTTCATTTAAAAATACTGATAATTTTGGGCTAAGGTCATTCTGTGACTCGTTTATGAAGAAAAAACAAATATTTTGTTTTCCTTTTCCCTTAACCCATCCACTGTCTAGTTCTGCCAACTTGTCAAACGCTTCTACCAAGTTTGAAAAACTTATAGACTCGGTAAACAATGTGGACGTTCTGATACTTTCTGTCATAGCTCTCTCTACATCTCGACATTCCATTTCGAGGCGTTTAGTTTCTGGAGAGACTCTTATAGGGATATCATCTTGAGACATATAAGATGGACATCCAGGCATCTTGGTTGGGACAGCTCCTAAAACAAGATATTTTTAAAAATACAGATGAGTATTAATTTTGAAAACACTAAAATTTATACAATATTTGGTATACCCAATATTTTAACTACATCATATTTCCTACTATCCTTTATACCTACCTTTAACTAATCGTGGAATTTTTAGTGGTGCCTCCAGAACTTCACCCGTTGTCTCATTTCTGAAGGTTGTTTTCTTCTCAATAAAGTTTGGTTGAAAGTGTAATTCACACACCTAAAAATAATTGCATATTTGTTTATTACATGCTAATAATATATCAATAGTTACAACATACCTTACTAGCTTTGGTAGGAACAAAATTGTCCCTTTTGATCAACTGTAACCATTGTTTTCGCAGGTCAGGGTCTTGAGGAAAACCAAAAACTGCGACTTTCGGCCCACTGGCATCATAATTGCCTCTGCACTTTGGCACACAACAACGATGCGGCATGATTATTCTTAATATTTTTACGTTGTATCAAGAAAAATTAAAAATAAATATTATGACGTAACCTCTATAATATTAATAGCGTTTTCGATTTACTGCTCTCGCGCACTCTGAGAGTGCTCTCCCCGAGATTTGCGTGTTCGGTTATCCAAATCCACTGCTCTCACTCGGAGTAGCATGTTCGATTTACAAATTTGGTTACTCTGAATCCGTTTGAGAGTGCTCTTTTTAGATCTGAAAATTTTTACAGAGTAGAGAGGCAGCGCTTGCGCAGAACCGCAAACCACCACCATTTTCTATTCTTTTGTTGATGTGTGATCTCGTTTGTTGTGTTTTCTGTGTTTGTTTTTCGTCTAGTTCGATGAATATTGTATATAATATGTCATAAACGCGCTCAAGTCATTTAAATTTGAAAATTAATTGTTTATTTTTGTATGTTGACATCTGTCAAATTTTCAAGCGCAATTACGTTCAATTTACACTCCGTCCGAGGGCAACCGCCTTCGGAGTGACAGCAAATCTCGGGCCGATCGATGACGTCACAGAGCGCTCTCGGAGCACTCTCGGAGTTGTAAACCGAAAACGCTATTATTTGTCTTGTGAAACAAATGTCAGCAAAGTCAAAATAAACGACAACAGTAGAATAAATACCAGTAATACCAGTTTACACAGAAATTAAACAACGAAAAATATCTTTCTTACACTAATAAAGTTTTTCCTTTTCTTTACAAAAAATGAAAACAATACAATAGACACAATAGCATGGAATTAGATAGTCGGTCCAACTATGATGACTCATCGGCTTAAAAATTTGCCGCTTCACGGCCTTGTTATATCGGTGGTGGTGCCTGAACCCTTTAAATACCGTCGGTATGCTTATAGGATTAACAATAAACCCTTTATTTTTCTGTGGGATTAACTTTAATCTAGGTATAACAGTTTAAATTAATTTTTACCGTGGTACAACAGCCACCATACATAAACTAAGTAAACCTCGTCCATGGTCCCCATCATAGGCCTCTTAAAACAAGAAGAGTTCTGTGATGGTACCACACAAGCATTTTAAGCGGGATTAAAACATAATCTGGATTAGGGACGGGTGCTGCATAGTGCATACCGCTGTAAGAGCTTAGACTGTGAATTAGTTGGCACCACCTGTAAAACAAATCAAAATGCTTAAAATTTAATCGTCTTTCTAAATTAAATCTTATTATTTTATCATGATTCAATTCAATACAATCATAATAATTTTAAACTGACCGCCGTATCATATTATTAAAAGACTGAAATTCGAAAAGAATACCGGCTCATAATCCGTCCTTATCTTAATAGTGCATTGTGAGAAAGAGCGAAGCAGTTCTTGCTGGTAGACTATTACCGTCCTATCTCGATTGAAAAAGCGGAGGAAAAATTAAAAATTATTGCAAATGGCTTCCTAGACTGACTTTTAAAAGGCATTAAATTTTCAACAGTTTTTAAATTCAACATGTGCTGAAGTATTTTCTAAAATATGATATAAAAATGCTGGCGTAGCATTTGGAGTTTATTAAACAGTGGAATTGTGGTGTTAGTTTATTTAAAAACACAAACTTTTTACTTCTTATTAATTAGAATGTTGTGTTTCTACTACTGTTTAGTATAATTAAAATATCGATTTTTATGTTATGTGATGTGTTTACAAAGTTTTTAAATGTTTCTTGATTTTTATTCGTTGTTTTCTATTTAAAATATAAAAAAACAGTTAAAATAACTTGATGGCCAACGATTGCAAAAATAAATCGGTTTGTTTACAAACATAGGATTCCAACCTCACTTTTTTGTAAACAACAAAGAACTTATTTTTATTATAAAGTTTTCAGTTACAAACTACTCAAATATGAGTAACTTGGATGAAGATCTTGAGCCTTTTTCCCAAGAAAATGAAAAATTACATTTTCCTCCCATGAATATACCTTTATTCGATGACTTTAGTAGTGATGAAGAGAATTTTCCAAGTTTGCACATAGACTTCAAATATAATGATAGTGACTGCAGTGACGATTTTGAGCATGAGCTTAAAAATGAAGTTAAGCGAAGTAGAAGAAAAGCAACGACTCCTCAAAAAGCTGTACAAGCTGAGGTTTGTTCGGAAGTTAGTCAAAGCGGGTAAGTTTTTATATTTTTATATTAATTTCATGTCTTTCCTAAGCTTGCAATATATTTTTATTTGAGCACTGCTTCTTCTGATACTTTGGTACTTACTTACCTACTTTGAGTCAAATTAAAAAAAAAAATTATTAAGCTTGTTTATCTGGAGGTTTACCTCTACTTACTATTGAAAACACATTTTGCTTGTATTGGTACCAAAATATTACTGAAAACCTATTAATTACTTAGTTCTTCATTTACTTAGGTCCTATGAAAATACTTCTGAATCTTCCCAGGATGGGTTGAAGATAGACCTTACTACCACAGGAAATTCCTACCTAACAGAAGAAGAAACGCTGGATAAATTTACTGATAAGTTTGAAAACCTTCCTGAAAATCTTTTTGATTTAGAAAATGAAGACATTTTGGATCCCTTCCAGGATAATGATATTTTTAAAGATCTGCAAGACGAAACAGGTAGGTACATGTACTAGGGTTGCCAGGTGTCCTGGATTTGGAAGGATGTCCTGGATTTGAGGCTTAAATTTAGCTTCCTTCGAAGACCTTTGGAAGGACGCCTAATGTCCTGGATTTCTTAAATTCTAAAAAGCCCCTTTGACTTTGATTCAGTGGTGGAAATCGTAACTTACTTATCCATAGACATAAATATTGATAATTTGTATGAAGAATATTGTATATTAAATCTACCCTTGACTTGCTTGCGCTTTACCTGAGGAATCCATTATCCAGAAATGGAACAACATCTTTTAAGCTAACCCCGAAATTCATTCTTTTTTAAAAATAATACAGTTTGTGTTTTCAATATACGGGTCAAACGCTGACTTCGAAAGAATTTTTTTTTATGCAATGCAGCGTGGAGCGACAGCCGAAATAAACTTTTGGTTGACCACGTAAAAGCAGAGCTTTATATAAAAACAAATTTTAATTCTTCCTGTAAAAAAATTTATAATATGGCAGTTAGAAACAAAAAGCTCTTGGAAGCCGTCCGTTCTAATAAAAAATATTCTGTATAATAAAACATTTTTAAGTTGTTATTTTGTAAGAAAAACTTAGCTTTTGTTCATTTTTTACATAAAATAAATTCTGTTTTAAAAAAATTTCCTTTTTTATTTGTGTCAGTCCTTCCTTTTTTAAACTTGTGTCCTGCGATTTGCAGATTTAAACCTGGCAACCCTAAATGTACATACCCACATAAAATAGTAGAAGCTTAATAGAAATTCTACACAGAAATTTTTATTTCCTTATTTTAAAGGCATTTTAAAGGTTATTATTCTTAGATGTATTTTTTTTTAGAAGGGGAAACACTTGATGGTGATATAATTGACAATGTTAAAGAGGAATGGAAGGCTCACTGGGGTGTGAAATGCAACATGTGTGAATCTGTCTTTCCCTTTAAGGCAGAATTTGATGAGCACTACCGTATGAACTACAGTTTATTTCCTGTTTATACCTGTACATTCTGCAATAAATCTTTTGAAAAATATTCAACCTTTCGGTCGCATTGTTACCGCCATATAACTGAGGGAAGATATAAGTAAGTACCTATACTTACTTACTATTAAAAAAAAAACATTGTACAGAATTAAAACATTTCAATTAGTCCAGAGTTAAGTATTATACCTATATATGTATTTTTTGCTTTTGAATTAAAATTATTTAGGTATTGACATTCATATTAAAATGTTTTTTTGAAGATGCCAGGAATGTCCTAAAGGCTTCAGTTTGCAAAGTCTATTGCATGTTCACGTATTGGCCAAGCACACTAGGGCAAAACCTTTCATGTGTGAAGAATGTGGAAAAAGCTTTGTTACCAAACCAGGACTGAAAATTCATCTTAAGAAACATAAGACTGAGACTAAGGAAGACTATCCATGTGTTGAGTGTGGGAAAGTGTAAGTAATGTAAAAAATATATTATGTGGAATTTTATCACTCAAGCTGTTGTGTAATTTCCTTCTGTCAACTTTACATATTTATTTTCTATAAACATTTCTGTTTTTGTAGTGTAACCTTTAGTCTTCTATGTTTTTTACATTTATAAGTCATAGTCCTGTACTTTTGAAAGAAATGTTCTATATTTGCTTCTGTTGACGTATGTAAATGCATTACTTTTATATTGTTTCTACAATAACTTTATTTTCTAGGTTACATACAAGAGGTGGTCTCACTTCTCATATGAATGTTCATCGATTAGGTCGTAGGTTTATGTGCGACGTCTGTGGAAAAACTTTTACTCAGAAAGTCAATATGCAGCAACACGTGAAACAACATACTGGTGATAAGCCTCATGCCTGTGATAAATGTGGCAAATCGTAAGATACTTAACAAAACTTAAAAAAAAAATTGTTTTTATTGAGGGAAGTAATATAGGATAGGTTATTTATATTTCCATTTTAATTTTAGATTTTCTGAGAGGTCCCATTTAGCAAGACATTATAGTTTTCACAGTGATAAAAGACCTTTTAAATGTGCTACATGTCAGAAAATGTACAAAACTGAGAGATGTTTGAAAGTACACAGTCTGGTTCATGCAGCGGAAAGGCCTTTTGTGTGTCAATATTGCGCCAAAGGATTTTTAAGTAGTACGAAATTAAAGGTAATAATGAGGCTAAGGCTACTACTGCTACTACTAGTATATCTATGGATCTGAATTTTACAAATCAACATTGTTTCTTTGTTTTTTCTATTGAGAATGTTAATTTGTTTGGGTTTTTAGCAACATTACAATATTCATACTGGAGAAAGGCCTTATAAGTGCAAATACTGCGAACGTGCTTTTACAAATTATCCCAATTGGATGAAACATACAAGAAGGAGGCACAAGGTTGATCACAAGACTGGTATGATTAAATCCTATTTAATTTTTATTATGAATTACCTACACCCATGTTAATCGTTTTTTTTTAAAATACTTTGTAATAATATGAAAAGCAAAAATAAAATTTTGTTTGAACTCTCCTTGTTAGATGCTCTTTAAGGGGGAGTGCCAACCTATAACCTATTTCGCGTATATTTATTTAATTTTTCTAGCTTTTACACAAAATTTAAATAAAATCATTACATATCGTCTTCATATTTTATAGGTATTAATTGACATATTAAATAAATAGCAAGGAATTTCAATAAATATTTTCGAAGAATTGTAAAGCGAAAAATATAGATAAGATTTTTTTTAACATTATTATGTCATTCTTCTTTCACTATACAATTCTCCCAAAATTAGCAATGAAATAAATTGATATTTTTGTAATATCGTCGGTGGTTCAGCAATAGCTCCTATGTGCAGCCTTTACTGATATTATGATTTTCATAGTAAATATAGGTATTCTACTTTCCGCATGCGTCTATAATTTCTCCTATGTGTATATTAAATTTGAATTCATTATAATCCCTACGGAGAATAGCTCCTATGTGCATAGTGGAAAATTTTTTCCAGTAATATCATCTATGTGCCAATCTTCCATACATCTCCAATATTAAGTCAAAATCAAAAAAACAAAAAATGCGCCTAATGTTTATCAGTGTTATAATTTGTTACCTACGTTAGTTTGTTTGTATTTTTCAATAAATACTGTATGTCCCATATTGTTTTTATTTTGTTAAAATACTTGAAATATCATCCATGTGTAAGCATATAAACTAACTAATATCTCCTAAATGCAGAAAATTATAAAAAGTTTTAATATCTCAATAAAGCATCGACTCAAGCGCAATATTACAGTTACATTAAGATCAGAGGGTAACTAGTCTTGATTAACAAAAACAAAATATCACTATTTCAGTTAAGGTAAACAGAAGGTAGTTTTTTTGGCTCTCCTGTAAAATTTACAATTTTGCACTTAGGAGATATTGCTGAACCAACGACGATATGTCAGATATTACCTAAATATTGTATCGACGATATTGATTTTATTTAAATTAGTTAATCAAATAATAAACTAAAAAAAGCAACGCTAAATAGGTTATAGGTTGGCAATAGATGGAATGACGTTGATAATTCCACCTTAATAGTTATTTAAAAAATTGTTCAAATATTTATTTTGCAAAGTTGAATTTAACTTTTAGCATTCCTCAGATTTTTTATTTACCAACTTTCTTATCCTTCGCTTTTAGGTGCTCTTCTAAATCCACCACAAATTAAAAAACTAAAAAAAATTGTACCCAAGCTAGACTTTGACACAGAATCTCGGCCAGAACAATATATTGAGCCAAAACTAGAATTAAAACTAGAAACAAAATTAGAACCGCTTGCACCGCTTGGTATCGTCGCTCCCCTCACCCCACTTCATGCCGTTCAAGAATCCCAAATTGCAGAAACATTTCAACATCCTTTGGACAATGTTACAATAGTCAATGATCATTTAATAAATGATATGAACCTCGCCAAAGCGGAAGAAATGCTTTTGCAACACGGATTGTTGAATTTCCCCATTTTGGATGATAAAATGGTGATTAATCAACAGTTTGACCTTCTATCTGGTAAGTTGGTTTGATTTTATCAGTCCCTATTGCGTTTATTTTATTTAAGGGTATCTTATTTGTTTCATCTTCTTCCCATATTATTTTTTTCCGCACGCCTAATGAAGCCAATCTTCCTATTCTCCCCCCTCCCATTTATACTTGTTAGTGGACATTTTAGTTCTTGATTAAAATATCAGTATCGCATTAGGACAGTTATACTGCCCTCTGAAGTAAAAAGAGGCGGCAAGTGAAAGTTTTCAATTTTTATATTCGAATAATAATAGTTTTTGTTAAGAATATAAAAAATTATAATTCTTAAAGGGCGAAGTCTAGCTGATAAGCATTAGCTAAATATTACCCAACTCTTTAGCATGTTCTTTTTTTTTTTTCAATAAACATTAAGTACATGGCTAAGTTTTTATTAAAATTCTTTTAATTTAAAAAAAAATAGTGCTAATTACATTACGTCATCAGTGGCGTAGCCAGGATTTTGGGGCGGGTTTGTGTCAAAAGTCCCCAGCGATATCTTGTTTGCGTTTCAAGTTATTCAAGGTCAAATATCACATAAATTGGTTTCCTGTATGCGCTATGACTTTTTTGACTATTACAAAAAATAGAGATTAAAAAATTCTCTTCAAAAAGTGTTATATATATATTTAACGTAAAGTTAACCGTATTCACACTATACGCCAGGAAAACACTGGGTAGCGGTACATCCGTTTCCACGCCACCCCCAATGCGCGTTTTTTTTTTACATGGTTTCCCCAGTAGGCCTAATCCATGATTTTTCTTGTTTTTGGTACTTTTACAGCTCATCCTCAATCTCGTAATCTGTCCCCTCTTCCACGTCTGTCTTCGTCCTCTGTTATCTCCTCCAGGTTGTCGTCCTTTGTCCCCTCCTCCAGATTTTCGTCGTCTTTCCCAACATTTTCTTTTACTTCTGTTATACTTTGTGTGAATAGATCAACAGGATCAAACTGATGATCTTCATCCTGAATGTTTTCTTCGGTAACGCTATCGACGTTTGCGTTGAGACATGACTGACCGTGACAATGGCCGCAAAGTACTGAACAGGAGATACCAACTTTTCTGCACCCGCAATTTGTGTTACATCCTTTAGTACAGTTGCAAAATATAGTATTTAAAAGTACATCTGGCGCAGGTGGCAATAAAGTCCTAATGGGCTCCAAAATATTATTATGTATCGTCCATCCCAATTGTTCAGGATTTAAATCATTACCAAGCCAAATCTGTACTTGGTAATACACTCGACTTAGATGTTGGCATGCAACTGCGGCAGTAGGAGGGAGTGACGACAATTTCACTGCGGTGTTAAGTCTTGTTGACTTCGCGAATGTCGTGTATCGACCGTTTTCAATGGATAATTCTGTTTTAGGGGCTCCATAGATTCGCAGAAGAATGCTTAATCCATTTTCCATAATCGTATTTACTGTGCAATTTCCCTGTTTAAAAACTTCCGCAAATTGGTGCAACTCGGGGCGCCTCTCGAGCATTTTAAAAACTTTTATTTTTCCTTTATTAAAAAGCGCAGAGGTTGTGTCGCAGCAAGTAATAATTGCATGTAGTAACAACAGATGCTTTTTACAATTTGGATACTTATTTAGGCTGGAAAAAGAGTATGTTTTTGATTTTATTTTCCCTTTCACTGGTTTAAACAAGAAAACATCCTGATTTAAAGGAACACGTCCTATTAGAAGAACTAAGAGATTCATCTTCCCCAACGATAATAATGATGTTGTGTTGTGATTTCTCAAGTGCTGTCTCTACTATTAAAACGTCGGCATCGTCTCTAGCTTGTTTCACAGTTATGTTGATAGATGGTAGTTTATACATTAGCATTGATATTAATCTAGTTTTGTTTGCGTGATTGGATAAGAACTTTTCTTGGCCAAGTGTCACTTGCATTGCTTCGTCAAAAATGACCTCTACGGATCCTGAAGTCGAAGTTGTTCAATTGCTTTTATATTCTTGCTATTGTCACTGTATCCATCAAAGACAACCGTAATGTCTAAGCCAAAATGTTTTTGTAGATAATCAATATAATATCTTTTAATTATACACTCAAAAGTATAATCTTTTTGCCATATTACACGCTTGTAGACATAACTGCGTTGCGCTTCATGCAGCATAGTTTAGCCGTATGTTATTAGTTTTACGGAAAAAAACCTTTTTTTGTAGAGAATTCCCTGTTCTTTATTTTTCGTATTACCCAAAAATTCCTACGACTTACGGAAAGCGAGATATTTAAGAAAATAAGAGTTTTATGGTCTTTCACCTTAAATAACTAAAAACGCAAGCGCGATATCGATGGGGACTTTTTAGACATTGCTTACAAAGTCAAAATAAAGGTGTAAACAAAATTTAGGCTCACTTGCATTTTTTTAGCAGATGCTGCTTTTTCCGGCCTAATATGACTGGAATATTTGTCATATTGTTTTTTTTTTAATCCAGATTCAGTTAAACATTGACAAAAAAATAAGGCATGGTATTAAGCACCATTAAAGCCTTTTATTAAATTATTGGTGAGTGAAAATAGAAGAAGAAGAAGAATAGAATATAAATTACTAATATATTAGTTGTTTTTTCTTTAATATGGCTCGTTCTCTTTTACCCCAGGATTTTAAAGAAAAAACAGGATTTCGGGGGTAATTGAATACAAGTAACTTTTTATGCAAATGAAATAAAGGACTAATTATAGGGGCAAATGGAAATATTTGTTGATTATTCTGATACATTATGTCAAAGATACGCACTCTATTTCCAATTACCCCCAGCAAGGAAAGCCCATTTTTGCTCGCGTTTTTAAGCAAGAAACAATGTGATCTAAATCTTCTAAAGTATAGGCTGGTGAGTTCCGCTTTTTAATATATTTTTTACGTGGCATATTTTATCAGATAGGTACGAGGTATAGATCTAGAAAAGAAGGAAGAAATCAGCCAGTTCGTGGTATTCTCATTTACCCCCAGCAGGTGTTTTCATTTACCCCCCTGTTAGTTTATATTTGGGGTAATTGGAAACACTGCCAAAAAAACCCCAAACGTTAAATAACCTCAAAATTAATATTTGCAGATGGATAAAAATCTACTCTCCTGTCATAAAAGGGATATAAAACTTACTTAAAATATGTTGCCAAAATTTTTAGTTTTTAAAACACTATCACAACGAACAGTCAGGATTAATAACATGACAAATTTCATTTAGCAATAGCTTGTAAACAAACGACTCTGGCGTGCCAGGAAAAATGGCGTAAGACACCAAGAACCTTGAGAATCTGCCGCCTAGTAACGCGTTGCTGCCAAATGTATTTTAAGTTATTTATTCTTGCTGTTTCCAATTACCCACATTGACCCTAATTACTTTCTATGTTTAATATGGCCATTTAATCGTTGTTCCGTCATTGTCGAGCGATTATAAGTTTTAATATTTTTTAACCGATTAAAGGACCTTTCCGTATTGGCACTATTCGTTGCAATAGTAAGGTATACCGTGTAAATAATGCATATATTTGGGAATGAACTTTAAAGCTTATTTGAAATAAGATACGGAAGTATCTCATCTGTTTTTACGGTAATCTTTCCTTTTTTAATTGTTGAAACAAAGGGCAAAATGATTTATATTCATCGATTATTAAATTGCCATTTATGTCAGATTCATAAAAGACTGACAGATCCCTAAGATATTTTTTATTATCGCTAGTGTCAGAGAGGTAACATCTGCCTCTAAGCAAATAAATCTATTTGCAATTTGAAGAAAATCTTCAAACCTCACAGCTAGTGTTAGTATGAAAGTATCCAGTGCGATGTAGAAAATGCTTGTTTTAAATTTTTTGCGCGGACAGTTTTCAGTTATAGCATCTTCTTTTTCATCGTGAAAATGTTTAACTTTTTTATGTCTTTTGGAAATATATTCATCTAAAATACCACATTTTCTTGCCAATTCTTTTGCGCCCGATTCAAATTCATTAAAACATTTACAGGCTTTGTGATTTTTTGGTATTTTGTTGTGTGTTAAGTTTATTAAAATTCAAATAAGACCGATTTTTTAATTTTATTTAAGTAGCAAAGGGGCGCCAAGAGAGGGGGGGGCGGGGGGGTCAACTGCCCCCCTGACCCCCCTATGGTTACGCCACTGTACGTCATCACTTTCGGAAGTAAAAATGCAGCATTTGACGGACACAACCGTAAATGTATGTCATTATAAATCCAAAGTATGTTATAACAACGTCTTCAAACTGGAAGTAAAAAGGCTGCATAATGTTATTGAGGTAGACATAAAACTTTCTCTTTTTAGCTCATCCTAGTACTTCAATGGCAACTCACTATTTTGGACCTTATTTCCAAGCATCCATTCCCGGACAAACCATAATTCAAACAAGTTCTTCCAATTTATTAACACTTCCTATTCATTTAAATGAACTGATTACAACGAATCTTGTCCAGCAATCGTTTGAGTGAACTTTGATAAGCAATAAAATAGTTTTTCAGTGAGGACCACGTTACACTACAAAGTGTATCGTGGTGAGGACGTAAAGGTTTAAGGTAGGATAAGAATAAGATGAAACCGTCAGTATTATAAATGTACTTACTGCCAAACGTAATTACGTTTTATAATGAGCATTTCTGTTGCATGAAGCGTTCTTGGTGTATTGACTGGAGACTGGTTAGTGTGATTTCGTGCAAAAAAGTGACAAAAAATGTGCCAAAATGAAGTTTTTAAATTTACTGTTTAATTAGATTTTTTTTTTAATTGTCCCTACATATTATGTGGGCATAGAAACACCGTACGATTAAATAAAATCGTCCTCAAAGTTGGCTTGTAACAAAGTAGGCCTGTCGTACATTTTACAACTATTTAACCTAATTCCTTTTACTGAATAAGAGGTAGTTCACGACATGTGGAGCTAGTTTCAAGGCTTGCTATGAGGGCGATATTTTTTTGAATCTTACATTACTAGGCGCACCTAGTCCATTTGGGCTATAGCCGTTGCGGTTTTCTTTTTTTAAATATGTAAGTAACTTTGTACATATATCGTAAACATTCCAGTAAATATTGTAGTCTTTAAGATCTAAGTCAATAGAATAGGAGTTAGTTATATTTTTTATATTCGCTGATTTTCCAAAATGAAGTAATTTAATAAGAGGCTAGTCGCAGGAACAGGGAGTCACACGAGAATGCGCAGGCGCACGGATTCAATAGCACGCATTTTGTATTTGCTGTCAACTAACTATTACTAAGTAGGTATTTACAAATACTTAATTCACCTTCTAGTGCGGACTTCATAATACTTTTTACCAAAATTTTTAAAAAAATTACCGTTGATAATTTTCTTCAGTTCAGGCTAAACCTTCTTGCCAAACGCTTTAGTCAATATACGTCATAAGAGAAGGACGGAGGCGGAGCTTTCTTCTTCGGTTTGGAGCCTGCCCCTACTGTTGTTGCCCTCCCTATTCCTTCGACTTGACTCGACTAAAAACAGATTTTTTAAAATACTTTTTACGTCATGGAGTACACGCAAAAGTTTCTTTTTATAGTGAGCCTTTATATTACTCTAGGCCTCTAGGCTTGAATCAACCTATTTTGAAGTCTACTTTCCAGACACTATTAACCCCTCTGTCTATGGCGCAGCCATTCTAATGCAACTTTTGTTCAGATCTCTGTTTGTTTGGGGCAGCCCCAGAAAGTGTTTGCAAGGTAGATTAAGGGCGACATTTCAAAAGTAATCTATATTAATTTTACTTATTTTTGGAATTTTTTCGTGCTTGGCACCATATTTCTATTTATCTATGTAGAAACTTTTCTAGTCTAGTTATGTTTACTTTTTATTAATTTTTACATTTTTTTTTCGTTTCCACAAGACCGTATACATTTTGTTAAAATAGTTTTGACGGTCTTATTTGTACGTTACTTTCTCACAGCTATTATTTGACGTGAATAAGGAATAAATTACGAAACTTTTTTAAATTGCCTTTTTCTTTGGGAAAATATAATTTCCGTTGTTGTCATGCAGTATCGATATAATGTCATTCTAGTCCAACACATGGTTTGAGATTAAAGGAACCACATAATGACATAATATACCATTTACATACATTTATGAATTTATTTTTTAAATTTCGGTGTTTAGCATAGCATACCTAAATTTATGCGAAGGCGTGGCCGATGGCAAATATTAAGCTTTGCATTTTATTGTACATATTAATTACATGTGTTATATGTTCATATCCATAATATGCATTGAAAGAAACAAAACGTCGGTACTTTGTAGATTTTTAATAATATATCTCAATTCCTAGGAACTCTTCATGTTACTACTCTATTATTAAGGTCTTGCAGTTTTCTCCTATTGGCATATAGTTGATTATCTTTTTAAAATATACCGCGAGGTGATCAAACTAAAAAAAAACTGGTCTCTTAAGAGCAAACAATAGTGACGCATTCGCCATTTCATTTTCTTATCAATATTTTGTTTATTTTTCGGTTTCTTCAAAAAACAGTCAAATATCCGTGTTTGGGTATAGCAGTTACCTTCAGTTTTAGATAAAAAAATAATTGACAAATTAATAAAAGCAAAAAACGAAATTTCTTTATTTTTACCCATATTTCTGTTTCTGCTTTTATTAGAGATGGGTCGTTATTTAGATAACGCGATTTTGAAGTGGTATAACGCCCCAACGCGCTCCACGACGAAGTAACTAGTTACCTGGAGCGACACCGGCACCGGCAAGTTTTGTTTTGTGACCTCGCTAAAGCTTTTGACTTTCATAATATTATATCTTTTGTTCTATGTTTTTACATAAAAAATTAATAAAGTTTCAAAAATATTTTTTCCAATATAAACTTTTATAACCCTTTTTCCACTTGAAATGTTCATAAATGCCTAGACGCATGTTTACTTGTTCCAAGCAAAGAATTTTCTTCTATTCTATATTCTCAAATTATATATTTTCTCTAGCGGTTTTATTAGGGGGCACAAATTCCCAAAGCTTCAAAACACGTATACTTGCTTATTTTAATAAAGTATGTGTAGTACTAATTTTCAGCAATACAGTGTCAAATTATAGACAGTTATAGGTGTGGGTGAATTTTGAAAAAATGAAACGTACTTATGTACCAGTTTTTAGACCTCCACCAGTTATATAAAAAACGATATTTATGTACTATTAATCAAAATATAAAATGGCCAATATGGTCATTATGTTATGTATGTACGTACTTACTGGCTATGAGTTCACTGGTAGGAATAAATTGTTCTGAATCTAGTATTTTTTGTGTTATATATTATGTAATTATCTAAATAATTATTATTTAGCGCAGTAGATTTAATAAACAAATATATTCTAAACAGTTTTCCGAACCATATTAAAATAAAACAGGCTTGGGTATCTTATAAAATAATTTTATTTTTATCATCGCATAAAAAATAGTTGGCAAAAATGGTACAATATCACAGGAAGGAAGTTTTAGGGAAAAATCTTTGTACAAATAAGGCACTCGTTCAGGGTTCGGTATTGTAAAGATAAACTTTTCTATCATTTAAGTTTTGCAAGGATCTGTTGTTTTCCTCTAATAGTTCGTTCTGTTTGGTATATATGGTTTTAATATCTTGAAGCTGAAAAAAAAATTTTAACGTTGGATTTTAAGTAACAAGAAGTGATTATCAAATCATAATAAAAACTTAGCTGTATAGTTTAGCTTGTAAGTACCTACATCAAAATATGCAATATTTGAATGATTTCTGAAGACCATCCAATCGACATACTCTATACAGCCAGGTGTGGTAAGTGACCCTTCATAAGCAAAAAATGATTCATGATCGTATGGTAAAAATTCATGTAACTTTATTGATTTCGTTACCACAGCAGCATAACCTGGTTTTGTGGATACTGATTTTACTGCATCTGCTATTACTCTAAAGTTATTGCTGGCTGTGCTAGTAACTTGCTAAAAAGTTAGTTTCTTGTTAAAATTGATATGACAATTTTAATTATAACTGTTTATTTTTAAAATTTGCTAAAAATTGTATCGTCGCCATAAGTAGTAGGTACTGAAATCGCAACTATTTTAAATAATAATATCTTTGCAGTTTAATCGCTAAGTCGTCTCCTGCACTACATGATTTATCCAATTTGGAAAATAACACGAGCGCATTTACAATGGTTTTTCTAATTTTGTATCACAACAAATCTATTACGATACGCATTTGCGTATAACAGTATATAATGTATGTTGGTTGCATAAATTTATAAATCAATCTTTTGTAGATGCTTCAAGCTATCATTTTCTGCCAAATCAAATCCAAAATTCAATCTACTAACCTTCCAATGTCGATTTTAACTTTATTTGAATTTTCCATCTTCCCTATAACTAAATTGCAATGCCGTAACGTAAAATCACGTCTTTTGAAATTCGAAAAAAAGTAGCAAAATCTTCCAAATTTCCGAACGCTCTGTATATGTACCGAACGTACAAGGATCACACAACGTATTTCGTCCAATTTCAAATCTTATATCGCTAAAATAACTTTAGAATCTCGTGGTAAAAATGGGTCAATAAATGAAAAAATGACAGTTTGCAAAATAATTTTTGTTGTCCAGAGGCTACTATGATAAAAAATAGTATTACCAACATAAAATTTAGACATAAAAATTTCCAAAATTTAAAGGATTTATTTTCTTTTTAAAATGTATTTTTCTTGATTATAAAAGGTGAAATAGAAAAAAATGTATAAAGCACATGTTTCATAAGGCGTTTTAGCGCACGTGTCAATAAAAAAACTCGCCACTTTGTGGCTCGTTTTTTAAAATAGACGCGTGCGCTAAAACCGCTTCTTATGAAACGTGTACTTTAATATACTATTTGTTGTCCGGAGGCTAGTATGATAAAAAATAGTATTACCAACATAAAATTTAAACATAAAAATTTACAAAATTTGAAGGATTTATTTTCTTTTTAAATATGTGTTTTTTATTGAAAAAACTACAAATTAGAAAAAATAGTATAACGTACGTGTTATATAAAGCAGTTTTAAGCACTTGTCCCGTTATAAAACTCGCCGCAAGCGTCTCGTTTTTTAACATGGACGCGTGCTATAAAATGATGCTTTATAAAACGTGTACGTTAATATACTCTTATATTGACGGGTGGTATCTTAAACCGTTTAAAAGGTATATAAGGACTCGCTACACGATTGGACCTGTCGGAATTTGTAGTCAGCTTAATTATCTGGCAAGATGTTCAACAGCTTCCAACTGGTAAGTATTGTTTAATAGGGAACTGCTTGTTACCAGATGACTGGAAAGGTACCCATAATAGTTTCTATACACCAGTCAGGCCCGATGTCTGATCCTTCCTATTATCGCCCTGTGACTCTTATATCTATTGCGAAGTAATGGCGTAATCAATCAGTGATTATAGCTGCGAGGAAGTGGACAATATGGACTTTTTTATGCAGTCCAGGCTTTTGTCCGGGTTATTCATGTGAGACAGATTTAGCACTGTTTTCTCAGAAGGTGGCGGAAGGTGTCGACCAGAGAGGACAGTTGAATGCTGTTTTGCTATTGTAAGTATGGGAGTTGATTAAATAAATAAATACTTACAAAATATAAAATAGCTATCACCGCTATTCCATGAGTATGTTTTATTGCTTCTTGAAAGTTTCCGTATTTATCTGCATAAAAAACAAAGTGTGCTTCTAAATCATAGCTAAAAATTAATTAAGCTGGTTTAATAAAGGTCGGAGACAATTCTTGAATGATAGAAAAGTTTTGGACTTTCATTGTCTTTATTGGTTGTAAATCACAACTTTTCAGCTATGTCCAGTCGTCTTCAAGTGAATACTCAATAAAGTAAGTAACTATGCAGCTCTATTTTTACTAGCTAGGTGTAGATACTGAAGCATCACTGAGATATGGTCAGAAGCTAAAATCCTGCATAAATAACCACACTGGAGGAAGTTTAAGGAAGCTGCTGCTATGGGCCAGAACCCAGGTGTTTTAGTAAGCCATCATTATGTATAAGAAATATCTGGAAACCTTTGTTAAGTAGATGCAATATTAGAATAATGTTGCGCACCAGTTAAACGCACGACTGTACCCATCTCAGTCATGCTTTAGTGCACCTGACTAGTAGAAATAGAGCTGTGGTTACTTTGCTTATTTATTATTCACCTCAAGATGACTGGAGATACTTACCAGTTAAAACGTGGCGATTGAAAACCAATAAAGACAATACAAGTTGAAATAGTATATTACGTACCGAGGTGGAAAGTGTTTCATTACTGTCGAGAGATTAGATAGTTTACCGAGACGCGAAGCGTCGAGGTAAACTATATCTCGGAGACAGTAATGAAACTTTTCACCCAGGTTTGTATACTATTTTATTTACAACCTACATCCACTTCTTATAATTTTTAACTAAAAATTTTATTAAAAGAAAAATGTCATTTTGACGTAGTATGATAGAAAATATAATATATTAAAAAATCAAATAAATTTACAAGTAGGCATATTTTCAAATTGTTGTCAAGGAAACGTTTGTTTGAAAAACGTCAGTTCAAGTATGATCTTTTGCGATCAATACAATAAAGTTTAAAAATTAATGGAAGAAGAATCAATGGAGTGTACCCCGCCGGAAATAAGGGCAGCATTTTCAATTTCTGTCCCGGTTTTTTGGTTAGTTCGCTAGTTGGCCGATAGATGCTTTCGCTTCGCAAGTGGACTGGTGTTGTCGTCTTCGTTTTGGACTTTTACTTTTGACAATTGACATTTTATTTTTCGAAATAACGTTTGAAGGTTTGAAGACAAGACAAGACAAATAACGTTGTATTGTAATAATTGATTTCCATATTATTTATAATGAATGGTAAAATTTATAAAAGTAGAGTTTGGTTTGTGTCGAGGCGTAAGACAGATCTTCTTTAGAGAGGAAACGCAGCCAAATAAGTCTCTTTCTAGCTCCAAAGGCAAGTTAAAATTGGTTTATAAACTATAATAAGAAGGTTTTAATACCCTGTATTTTAAAAACCAAGCATCGTTGGAACTTTAAGGAAGAGTTTACTAATAAGTCTAACAAAGTAAGTGTAAATTCATATAAAGGTCCTTATTTGTTCCTTAAAAAACTAATAGTTATCGCGTCCATAAGAAACCATTTATTTGATAGCCCACTTCGAACACGAGCGCCATCGTACGGCGACTCGTGAAGCTGAATTACAGATGATAATTTGGGACCGAATCCAATGCATTGCGATCGGCCTCCTACCCTTTAGTTCTCCATAGCTATACCAAGTAGGCATTTTTACATCAAAACAACATAGATGGCCCTACATGTTTCATTTTGAAATTACATTGTGTTTCTTTTAACACCATAAAAGTACCTATTTATTTGTATACTTGCACTAAAGAAGAATTATTGCATTAAAGTGACACTATAATTTGATATTTGACAAAAAATCTTAATAACCTGGATCAATAGTAATTAACAAAATATAGGTTGGGTAAAGAACATTTTCTCACAAATGACTTTTTGAAATTTAAAAGAAGGTTCACAAATAACGGACCTCCCAATAATAAACTTTGTTAAACGATTTGAATCTGTAAAAATCCCTATCCCTAGTAAAACTTAGGGAACAATTCGCTTATATTTCAGTTAACGCCATCTAGCGGCGAAGAACGGTTGCTTCGTCGACCGGCGCGCGTTGGTCCGTATGTCAACTTATTAATCACACTTATTCCGGGTGATCTGTCGAACCGTGGATTGGCTGAATATTCATTCGTGTGAAAAATCCCTTAGTCTGAGTTAGCAACTTTTCTATGCGGGCGGTGGGTATAGAATGCCCTATGCCCTATCAATATCCCTATGCCCTATCAATATCTAATAGTTAGGAAGTGATCCGTATTAAAATGAGTTAAATTGAAGTCACTTACTACAAATCATCTATGGTGTGCTCTGAGGGCCAGTGAAAGTGTATATTCTCCATTGTATAATTTTTAGTTAGCACACCACCTGACAACTTGGGTGCCTTACACTTACAAGCATGCGATGGATATAATATAACTAAAATTATAAAAATGTTTTTCTTTTAGTTATCCAATGTAATAGTGGGAACCTCCATGTTTTTCCTATACATTTTTTTATACCATCAGCGTCCTAGAAAACAGTTTTCCTAGGTGTGGTAAATTTTGTAATATTATTAATAAGTAAGTATTTTACACAAGGTAGAAGATAATAATTATCGATATTTCTAGTAAAATTGTGTCCATCAGAATAGAATTAAAACAACAATGATACCAACATTATTTGTTATTATTTAGTCCTTAAATTTTTTTTTTTGAAAATTCAGGAACAGGGTATGGTAGTTCATTTTTTTTTACCTGAATGTCCATTGTTTTCAACTTCAAATCCTGACCATTCTTCAAAGTTCGTCAAGTTAATCGGCGACAACTCTTGCTTGTAGGCATATCTCTGACTCAAAGCAACTGGCGACTGTACTTTGGAAGTCTTACAAACTATAGGCCATTTATCTACAAGAAAAAATAACTTGTGTTAGCAAGAAATTGGCATGCAGAGTTCATGCAAAGAATTTTCATCTATAGAGACATCGATGCTCGAGCTCCTGACTTTGTTGAGTACCTAAATATTATTATATAAATGCCATTATTGTCGTTCCTACTTAAATCTATAGAATTTTGTGTTTCACCTTTTTTATGATATCCTATTAAATGACTGTGTACAATGGTAAACATGTCGGAAGCTCGATATTTAAATGAAAAGCACAAAAATTTGGATGAAATTGGTTGATGATGAAATATGTTAAGGATTTGCAACTTGATTTTTGACTTTGACAATGTTGTCAAAAGTAGGTTACGACAAGGTTAGGTTTATTTTTGGACGTCTACAGTCACGTGCATCATAATATTTGTAGCTTGTGTAGAACGCAATGCTTGTGTTGTTTCTGCCGATAAAAATGACCGGGAATAGAATAGAATATTGTTTGTAGTCAGTTTCAAAAATAAAATTTTTAAGAGTCTTCCACTAACTCTTGTCATTCAAGAAATAACGTTATTGTATCCAACCTTTAAACAAACATTTACACCCGTATTTACTAAAGATTTTTAAAGTTGGACCATCAAAATATTTAGATCTTATAATCTCCCACTTGTGTTTTCACCGTATCATTGTTTTAATAAAACATATTAAATTACTTTTTCGCGTTAATTTTACCTTTTTTTGCAATTAAATCGTTTATCTACGACTAGTATACAGGGTGTCCCAGATAAGAATGCACTCTACAGGGATCTCGTAAACCATAGGAGATACAGAGATGGTTAAATTAGAGAAAAGTTGCGCATTACTGAATCCTGTAACGTCATGTTTCAAATTAAAAAAATTCCGAATGCTTCCGAAGATATTTGGATAAAACCGAATTTTCGCGATTTCGTTTTAATTGATTTATGATTTTATTTAAGGAGACGTCAAAATAAATTTCACGTTCTCATTGCCACTTTTTCTCCCCTACAAGATGGGTTAATTACATTTTTGATCCGACGTTTCGTTTAGTCACAACCATCAACTTTGTTATTTTAAATAGTAGGAAAATTTTATTTTATGCTTAATAAATTCTACGCTTTATTTTTAATCTAACGGTGTATCACACTTATTATTTATTAGACGTTTCGATATTTAAAAACACATCATCAATGAAAATAGGCACATTATCGAAAATATTTTTGTTTTTATTGTTGTATTTAAACACTAGTTGGGTTTTAAAACATTTTTTTAAAAGAAACTTATAACAAAACATAATATCTAATAAAACTTATCTGAAAAATGCAACAAGTAAGTAATAATTAATTTTAATTATTAAATAAAATTACATATTTTTTATTTAAAAAAAATGCATGATAATATTCAAACATAACGTACCATTTAAATTCGGCATGAAATTGATTGACGACATTGACGTTCGCAATTGTTTAAATAGTTTCTTTAGATCTGTCACTTAGTTACAGAGACCTGTTAGTTTTAAATTTGGTAATTATTATTATGTTTTTGCGCACAATTCTTATGACTTTCGATGTAACAGCAAATCATGTAAAATTTTTCTTCGTTAGAATAATGTTCCAATATTTTAAATTTTACTGCACAAAGCAACAGTTAAAAATTTAAAAAACGTAATAATAATTATCAAATTTAAAACTAGCAGGTCTCTGTAACTAAGTGACAGATCTAAAGAACCTATTTAAACAATTGCGAACGTCAATCAATTTCATAGCCACCCATATGATGCCGAATTTAAATGGTACGTTGTGTTTGAATATTATCATGCATTTTTTTAAAATAAAAAATAATTGTATTTAATAATTAAAATTAATTATTACTTGTTGCATTTTCAGATAAGTTTTATTAGATATTATGTTTTGTTATAAGTTCCTTTTAAAAAAATGTTTTAAAATCCAACTAGTGTTTAAATACAACAATAAAAACAAAAATATTTTCGATAATGTGCCTATTTTCATTGATGATGTGTTTTTAAATATCAAAACGTCTAATAAATAATAAGTGTGATACACCGTTAGATTAAGATAAAGCGTAGAATTTATTAAGCATAAAATAAAAATTTCCTACTATTTAAAATCACAAAGTTGATGATGGTTGTGACTAAACGAAACGTCGGATCAAAAATGTAATTAAGCCATCTTGTAGGAAAGAAAAAGTGGCAATAAAAATGTCAAATTTATTTTGACATGCCTCCTCAAATCAAATTAAAACGAAATCGCGAAAATTCGGTTTTATCCAAATATCTTCGGAAGCATTCGGAATTTTTTAAATTTGAAAACATGACGTTACAGGATTCAGTAATGCGCAACTTTTCTCCAATTTAACCATCTCTGTATCGCCTATGTGGTTTACGAGATCCCTGTAGAGTGCATTCTTATCTGGGACACCCTGTACAACTTGTGTTTTTTGGAGTATAATGCCATATTATATTATTCTCTTAAGCTTGAATTCTCAACGTCGTTCAATTTATTGCCAACCTATTTCGCTTTGTTTTTTCAAGTTTATTATTTTTTAAACTAACATTTAAATAAAAATAGGTATCGTCGGCACATTAGGTAGGTACTTAGGTAATATCTGATATATTACAAAAATATCAATTTATTTTATTGCTAATTTTGGGAGAGTTGTATAATGAAAGAACAATGAGTGACCATGACATAATAATGTTAAAAAAAATCTTACCCGATATTTTTCGCTATACAATTCTCCTAAAATAAGTTATGAAATTCCTTGATATTTATTAAATACTAGCGTGTACCCGGCATGCGTTGCAACCCGCTGGTATAAATACAAACCCGATACATTAGTATTGTTATTTCAAAGTCAGTGGGATGACATTCCATACGGCGGTAAACAGTCTCAAAGAGACCGACGTTTACCGCCGTATGGAATGATTGGAATGTCATCACACTGACATTGGATAAATTATACCCGGCATGCCACTTTCTGAAATTGCACCCGTGCGAAGCCGGGGCGGGTCGCTAGTTATACATAAAAACCTTTCTCTTGAATCACTCTATCTATTTTAAAAAAACCGCTTCAAAATCCGTAGCGTAGTTTTAGAGATTTAAGCACATATAGGGATATAGGGACAGACGGGCGATAGCGACTTTGTTTTATACTATGTTAAGATGTCAATTATTATTACCTATAGAATATCAAGTCGATACTGATTTTCTTTAAATTTTGTATGAAAGCTAGAAAACATAAATAAATCTATGCGAAATAGGTTATAGCTTGGCAAGCATGTTGATACTCCCACCTTAAGGAATAATGAGAAGGGATTAATAGTCCTTATTCCCCTTGCACTTCAATCACAAAATTTTTCAAATTAATTACATAACACCGTGGAAACACAAACTTAAAAGTGCCAGTGTCAAACGCGTAGTGTTTGTGTATTTATATTGAGATGGATGAAAATGAAGAGTCTTTTACTTGTACACATCCAGAAATTGTACAACTAGCTGCAGCAACAACATACCGGAAACATCGAAATGCATTTATAATAAAACGTATGCAACCTTCAACGAATGGCGTTGCAAACGAAATGCAAACTCATTTTCCGAAAATATCTGCTGGCCTATTTCGCTGAATTAGGTGCAAAATACAAACCATCTGCGTTATGGCCATTCTATTCGATAATTAAATCTATGTTGAGAATAAACCATGACGTTGATCTGGAAAACTACGAGCGATTTTAAAAAGAAAATCTGAAGGAATTCAAGCAAAAAATTAAGTCTTCCACTCTGACCCCGAAACAAATTAGGAAAATTATTGACAAAGCTCCTAATGAAATTTTTCTTTTACATAAGGATAATATACATATTTAATTTGATCTATTTAAAAACTCATATTCTTATTTGCTTCAGGTTATATTAAGATTGGAATTTCTGTATCGCAGAAACTAAAACTGGCGAAGGTATAAAATGTAGTACATGTTTCTTCAATAAAATAACGATATACGTGTTTCGTCATTTTTTCAAAATTCACTTATTACTCTTAAGCACGTACGTATTTTGATGGTATGGGAAATCAGTGCGCGGGTAGAAATGTTTGCAACGCAATCTGTTAGAGAAAAAATACAATTAAAAAGTTTTAGAGAAATTATTCGCTTGAAATAAATAAACATACGTCTGGACATTTATGAAAATTTTGCCGCTAGGGGATGGAAAAGGGGTATAAAAGTCTGGAAAAAATATTTTTGGTCCGCACTTTTTAAAACTCGGCATAAATACGAAAAGTCGATGGAAAGGTTCTGTGAGCGTTATTAACGCTTTGTAATGAAACAGATATATTTTTTTAATAATGAGGAATCTATATTTTTGTTATTGTTTTCATGAACAAAGCTAGGAGATAAATTACACTTTTATTGAAAGTGAAAGAAATAATGTAAGAAAGCACCAAAGTAATGTCTTAAAATAATATGGGTACCTATTAAAGATTCGATTTGGTAGTATGTATGGTACCCGCTGCTGCTTTGTTTCGATACCAAATTTATAACAATTGAATTACGCTAGCGAAGTCGCGGGTTCCCGCTAGTTAAAAATATGCAAAAACCGTTAGAAAAAGAATAGCAAAAGGCCTATAATGTAAAATTACCTTTGATTCCCTAGGATGGCTTAAAATAGTAAGACGAAAAATATCTACCTGTACTTTTTTTAAATAAAACACATTTTATTTTATACTATTTTCGAATTCTAAAGATCAGTAAATTTCCTATAATATTGCATATACCTAAAACCCAGTTAATGAGATACTGACATTTAAAAAAATTGCATTCTTTACACTTCAGGCTACAGCTCAGTTATGGCACAACTAAGGGAAATACTGCTTGCATATCTATCTTAGTTTTTACTTTTCAATCAAAAATTCTGTAACAAACCCGAACAAAATCAGAAATATAAAACGGTCAATTTAAAAAAAAATTTAATTTATAATACAAATTTAGGTTTATATTGGCATTGCACTATCCTTTAATATTTGAAAAATTTGAGTCTACTCGATACAGGGTGAACACTGTACAATATAGCGAAAAAAGTAATGTAAAGGTATTTGCCGATTTTTGATTCTAATCTTCGCATATTTTCGTACCCTATTCAATAGCGTTTGTAGAAAAAATAGTTTATGATAAATGTGTTAAGAGAGCTTATTTCATTCCAACGAATGAAACAGTCGTGTCTCAAACGGTTCTTCTCACAAAAAATGGCACTTTTCCACTTTTAACTTTAACGTCATAGACTACTTTTTTATTACTTACCTTGTTCTTTATAGTTCCAATCATCTAAGTCACCATTCACGTTAACCCATTTTTTGAAATAAACTAAAAAAAAATTATAAAAAAATTTTGTCGAACAATATCGAGATTTCGTAAAATTCACTAAAAAAAGTTTTAGGTTCAATAAAATACTACCTACTTTTTTTCTGTATAAATATTTCACACAATTGTATAGAAACTGTTTTGATTCTTTCTTTTCATACTCACCTACCACTAATGCTGCTACTACTAAGCTCACAATACAACTTATAGTAAAAACATATATTAGTATCTTCTTCGTACAAAATCCCTTGACTTTTGCACAAATTACGTCACGTAATAATGTCATTTTTAATAAAAAATATTTTCAAAACTTGAACGGTGAATGTTAAAGAATCCCTTAAATTATTGTTTATACATTACGATATTTGTCGAATAGTTATTTTGAATTTAGAAACTCACAAACACAAAAGTTTAAAATATTAAAACAGATGAAATTTTTAAGAACAAATTTACTTAGAGAAATAATTTACTCTACAACAGATGAACTAAACATGTCCCCGTCCCTCCAAAATAATATTGAATAAAAGATTGCAATTACGGATGTACATAAATGCCGCCATCTAAATTATAAATAATTACGGAGAGTACGGTAACGTATAATCCTTAATGTTTATGATTTATTTGTTCAGCAGATATCAATTAGGTACTTGGTGATTTAAACTATCTTTATCCTACTATAACTTATGCCTATAGCCTATTAAACCCACTAACTTTTAGTGCTTCCAGTATTAACAAAAATTAAAAATTTGAAAATTGCAGTCATGTACAAGGGGGCGATAAACTTTCCGTGACAATATTTTTTTAAAAGAATAGCTATTTATGATATAAGTGTAAATATAACTCGTTTAAGGCACGCATATGAGAATTTACGGAAGCGGAGCGCAGCGAGTTTCGCAATTCATATGAGTGCCTTACACGAAATATTTTCTTACGTATATCATACAAGATTTTTTTTACGAGCGTGTGAAAAGTACAAGATTTTTTCTACGAGCGTGTGAAAAGTTAGACTTTTCACCCGGCGTGTGAAAAGTAAATTACTTTTTACTTTAAAGTAAAACTTTTCACACTGAAATGGGTGTGCGGAAAAAATTATTAGGTAGGTAAATATTTTCACACCGAAAAATGTTTGATTTTCCTTTTTTCTTAAATTAAGTTACCTACAAAAATTACGTTTAAACTACAAAAACTAGTTTTTACTAATTTTCTATCGAATTTATTGAAACATTCAAGGGCTCCCTAATCAAAGCAGAAAGCAAAAAAATTATACTACCATTTATATCCTGGAATGCCAACAAAAAATATTTATTTTTTAACAATTAAAGTACTTTTACCTATTACGGCAATGCAGCATAACAGAGTATGTACGAATATTCTTTACGTGTTTATACATGATTAAATATATAAATAAACTACTTATTTCTTACTGTCTTTTGCCTAAAATGTTCATGCAATAATTCCATTCATTAATATTATTAACACTATACATTCATAGCCTAGGCTTTTTCAAAGGCTTCTTTTAATCTTCACTTATTGACTGACTTTAATGAAAACATTTTAAATTATTACTTATTTATTGAATTAAATATCCTTGCCACACCCTACGCCGCTGGTGTTGACTAATCGCTCCAAATCCTTTAGCCATTTACAATTCCACGCGGAGTCGGAAATTTACCGTGCTCTCTCTCTTCTGTCTCTGTTTCACTCGTATGAATGATTCATGCAAACAAACAGGCTATCCATGAATGAATTGCGTAGTCTATTCTCAATCAACAGAACTACAAAGATTATTTGTTTTGCAAAAAAGGATAATTCGAAAAATTTACCCGTTAAGCCCACTTGAACCTTGCAAAGAAACTTTTCGGCGCTATAAAATGCTTACGCTACCTAGTATTTTAATATATTTTAATTCTTGGTGCAGTCATGTTTGTAAAAAAAAAACACAATTCAACATTTCCTTAATAATTCACGACCTTGACACTAGAAATTCAAATAAAATTTATATATCCGGCTACAAAACATCATCGTATCGTAAGAGTCCATTTTGCTTCTGTAGCTCCCTCGATAATGCACTTCCAGAGACTATCAGAAGCATCTCTAAAGTAAAAAAAATCAAGAACAGGGTAAAGTGCTTTGAAGAACTTTTATGATGTTCGTCATTTTCATGACAATAATTTAAAACTTAAAAACTTTTTTTTTCTTGTGACGTCATTGTTTACTGTATAAATTTATATGGCAATAAATAAATAAATATTCTATGGGAATTCTATGATCCTAACCAATGTAAAATATTAATAGTTTCTAACGAATCCGATCTTCCTCTTCTCTCTTCTCAATTTAGGTAAGTGTAATGAGATGTTTGAAACAAATATGGTAGCGCGTTTGTATTTTTAAGAGGTGAGATATATGTTTTGACATTGCGCTAATATTTATTGGGAACAAATTCTTTAAAAACTGAAAAAATTTAATTTTGAAATGAAAAAATAACAAAAATCTACATCTACCCATATTGGATTTTTTTGGGGAATTTTGCTTAAAACTTTAATTTTGGTTTTCTTGGGCGTTTCCACATCTACCGACACGACAAGGACAAAAGGTTTTCACTATGGCCCGAATGCCGGTCAGCTGTCCGCTTAAGTAGACTAAAATTTCAAATCAATTTTTCTGATTATCATTTTGTTTTGTCACAGAAACAAAGCTTGGCCTACACATATTCGATTAAAATAAGCAGCCATTAAAATTAATTAAATTTGGTGTTTTGACGCATAAAACTAAACACCACCACACAAACTATGAAAAATCGGCGAGTGCGGTGGTTGCTCCTTGGCGGTAAGTCTGCACCTGCGACGACATGACACGATATCGTCAGTAAGTGGTGTGAAAACACAGCATTACTTTAATTCACATGAAATTTCGCGTCCACTACTGTTTTCACTTTCATAATAACCTAATATACCTTTTTATCATTCTAATGTCAAAATTATCATTTATCACTTACTACCCCGCTACGAGGCAAACATTGCAACGTTTTGCGGACCCTATACGCCAGTGTGGAATATTCCGAATAATATTCCTCCAGTGAAAAGTTAAATTTTTGATTGGCTTAATAAAAACATTAGCTTATAATAAGTCTGTTTTTCATAAAAGTTTAATAGAATATAATAATTTGGAAAAATTCTATTAAATCTCAAATATCATTAAAACTACCTATTTAAGAAAACTTTAAAATTACATTTAATTAGAAAACAAAATGATACGTAATATTTGATACAATAATGTTAAACTTTTCTGTCTGTTTTTGTTAAAAGAAGGTTGCGTTTTACAATTTAAAAATTAATCTATAAAAAATTGTTAAAAAATGTACCGTGCGAGCAAAAATTATTTGCATCAAAGGGGGCTTGGATTAAAAAACGTAGGGCTTGGTTTAGATCACAATGATATGGGAACGATATATCTAACCAAATCTAGGTTAAAATTTTGTCAAATTTATATTATGACATAAATTCCAAACTAATGAGTAATAAAATAAGTAGACAAATACAAATTTATTTTTGTTGTTTACAAAATTAACAAAGTAAGAATATACAGAAAGAAAAAGAAAAATAATCACATAAATTGCTGAAATTGGCCACCGACATGCTCCAAGCCTAAATTCACACGTCTCTTCATATTTCCGAAAGTGTTGACCAGCATCTCTGGAGAAATGTTACCACATTCATGGATAATCCTTTCTTGTATATTCTTGGAATACTTGCACTTTATAAGGAAATAAATTTATAGCTCCTTAAGAATAGTCCTGCATGTTCCATAAAATCTTTCCACTTCTTGGGACAGGCGTCTTAAACAATGTATTGGCATATTTTGCATTATTTCACGAACGTTTGAAACAAGTTCTTCTGTTCTTACAGAAGGTCTACCTACTCCTTTTTTGTATTGTATAGAACCTGTTTCCCTAAACACAGCCACGGTTCTTTTCAGGCAATGATAAAAATCCCCCGCAATCAAAGCAACGTTAGGAAAATGTTCGTGAAAATCGTCCATGCACACACCCGGATTGTATAGACACTCACCATTTACTCTAACCCCGTTTCGAAAATATGCTTCAACCATGAATGTTTTGTGCTGTTCCGTAAAGCCGATTGTGTGAATTGTTCAAGAAATTGGAAAAATTAGCGATGAATCAAATTACTTGTAACGACTGTCAAAGATGACGGAATAACTGATTGATTGTTAATTCAGGTAGTTACTGATACCCAACAGCTATTTAGCTCTACGGCTAAGCATTACGTCCTTAGATGCAAGGCCCTCTTTGATGCAAATAATTTTGGCTCGCACGGTATTTAAAAATATTTAATTGTAGCTTTTTGCTAAATAAAACATACTACTACTACTACCGCCAACAGATTTTTTTTAAACCGGCATTATGTGCCGCCTTAGCACTGGTATATTCCCAATAGTTACAAATTCAGTCAATTTAAGGTCAAATAAAACCTAAAATGGGTGAGTCTTTGTATTCTTCGTCAACATAGTATTCTCCTAGAGTGAAAGTTGGTGTATATTTTCACGTGGTTTTATTGTGGAACTCACGAGGGTCCTGGTTAATCTTTGCATTTGACGTCTTGTCGGCTTGTCATGATAGTGAGAATAAATCTTGCTCTGTCGTCGTTAAGTTTTACCCGCCAAATAAGTACGGCAAATTTTTAACTAACCTGTATATTGCCGACAATCGACAAAACATTTTTTAACAATCTCTTATGGGCCATTTAGTGCCTCTGCTTAAATGTGTAAAAAATTAAATCATTTAATAGCAGCCTCTCTCAGTAAATAACTGAAAAGTGTCTGGTTCTAAACAAAGTACTTTATTTTTTGCGATCATAAGTACTATAATTTTATAATAATTTGTTTAATTTTGTAAGTGAATCGTGAATTAGGCGGAAGCAATTTTTGATGTTTTTTTGGGGAATTTATATTGTCGCTACTCATTACCTATTAATAGTTTTAAAGGATATTATTATTAATGTTTATAAAATATATTAATGATCTTTATAGGATTTCACATTTTTGAGCAAAAATCTGTTCAGTTCTTTGTCACCCTATATAGGCATATTATGCAAAAAAATATTTAAAAATAGTAGGTTTTGCTTGTAAAACATCGCTTCAGGTATATTTGCAATATTTTTATATCGATCATTAAAACAACCTGCAGAAATAATATCCCCGTATTGCGTTGTAAAGTTAGTTATTTTTTATTTGTCGCAGAATCACTTTAGGGCTTTTTATCGTTTTGTTGTCTGTCAATAAAATTTACCGGGATTACAAATAATATGTTACAGTTCATAAGTCATAAACAATAATTAAAAGATTTACTACAAAAATAATTGTTTTTTGTCGATACAAATAATGCCATTAAAAAATTATAAAATTTAATAAGCTAAAGAAGGACTCAACTATCTAGCTAAATATCCAAATATTTTTCTGTAAGATAATATATAGGTCCTGTTTTGAAGCATCGCACTAATTTATATCGTTTTTTAAAACGATGGACCCTTGAGCAGAAGGTAAAATTTAAGATCCAGTCCTTAAAAGTGCCGCTATCAGCAAAATTGAGTGTTAATATTTTTTAAAAAGTTACCAAGTCAATTAGTCCAATCATTGATCTAGCAGACATACGAGTACATAACAATAAGTCTATAAATCGATCAAGATAAGCAAACCGAAAAAATTATTTCAAGTACAAAACCCACCAGATTTTGTAATAAATTTTGGAATTGGATTACTGTCTATTGTAATTAATTTGATGATACTCGTGCTTAACGTCTGAACTGATTTTTTTAAAATTATTTATGAGTTTTTAATTTTTTTAGAATTTGGTACATATTACATGTTTTTCAACTGGATTAAGATCCCTAGTAATTCAGTGCGGTTTAATCATGGGATGCTTGGATTTGTGGTTTGGCTTTTTCAATGATGACGAAGCAAGATAGCCATCTTAGTCTCTTTATGCTCCACAACATCGACGACAAGACGAATCCCCAAGCTAAGGGCTCAGACTCAATAGATCGCAGCTTGGAAATTGCTGTACCAAATACCCTGCCAGGTATAAGACGTCTACAGACAAATCCAACAAATTCAACATCGAAACGATTGGATTATGATATGACAATGATCGACCGCCAATAATGGTTAGTGGCGGCTCGTTAATAAAGGGCTCTGGGGCGCCGCCCTCCCTGCAATTATTTCAAACAGAATCCAAAAATACTTTACTTAACAAACCAATAAAGCAATCTATGTAAGCAATCCAATAAAATAATTCAAACCAAACATAGCCCTATTCCAACGGGCAGGTTATACTCATAGACAAGCGAGTTGCGCGTTCTCAATGTTTTTTATACTAAGCGCGGGCGGGCGACCGATTATCCGTCCCGATTCAACGCGACTTCTCGATGAGTTGCCATGACGACAAAGGCGTGACGTCACCTACACATCGCACAACGAGCGGCCACGATGAGCTCCAATTTTCCGCGCCCAACAACAGCTGTTCGCGATGCCACGGTAGAGGAATCAATATATTATGTACTCTGGCGAGGCGAGGCTGGCGCTTGAAAATTAATCAAGTTCCAAAGAAGCTGCCGGCAGGCCCGCCGGAGGCAAAAATGTGTCGGGTGCCACGCCCTTTCTTGGGTCTTTTCACGGCATTTAATGTCAATATTTAGTCAAAAATCATATTACAGTAGTCCGGTATAATACGGGACATATGGAAGTATTACTAAAATAAACCTATATTTTTGGTCATAGCTACCTAAGTTAATTAAAAAATAATAAAACATATTATTAAACGTATATTTTTTATTTACAGAAAAATAAAATATATAAACGGCAACGGCAGTAACACATTGAACTATAAACCAATAAACGTAAACTTTAACTAAAAATCAAGTATAGTAAAACTATTACCCCAGGAGAATATTTTGTCTTTGCCCATCTCACTAATTCATAATGAAACAAAAAATTACCAAAAATATGGAATGTCGATGACTGTTGCTTGCGTCAATCTGGCATATTGTGGAAATATTTAAAATTTCCGATTTTCAAATGATTTGTATTTAATTTTGAAAAATCTTGTTAGAAATTAGCATACAATTATGGGTCCAAGGCAAAATATTATGATTTATTACATGATGCCATGCGCCTATTTTTTCTTGGCGCCGTGGGGCTTTGCCCCCCCCCCCCCGGTAGCTACGCCACTGGAAACCACATTTTAATATGCGCTACAATAATAGACGCTGTTTTCAAAGATTTTTTTACTGGTTTAATGTTTTCTTTTATGCTAACAATAGGTAATAAAATAAAACATTTGTTCACGGCAGTAAATTTAAATTAAAAATAAACACAACAAAATCGAGAAATTAATAAAAATTACTCGACTTGAACACCAATAAGGTTTAAACATAAAGAGTTATCATTCTCCTTATGAGCGCAAGATAACATAGGTAAGTCCATCAACTGCGCAGTTCCAATATTTGGAAACTGAATGGAATTCGGAAGGTTTCACAATAAAGCCACGCGTAAATGTAGTACATTTTATACACCTCCGTTAGGCGGAAACCCTAAATTTTTTAAATATGAACACGTCCTATTTTCCCAATAGGTACCAGGGCCCCACTGTCAAAGGAACTGCGCATTCGGTCTGAGCCACACTAGACTTATTCAAATAGCTCAATACTATATACTTTATTTGCAAAACTGAGATGCTGCTAAATCTTTTTATTTAAAAAAAATATTTTATAAAATCTAAGGCTTATAACTTATTAACCCGGGAACCCTATAACTGAAAATAGACCCTGACGGTGGGTCTTAGGTTGTAGATAAGAAGTTTAGGGGTTGTAGCAACTTTGTTGGTTTTATCTCTAGAATTTGAAAGTGTTCTATTTTAAATTTTGCGGAAGTAAGAGTTCGTTGAAAATACCTGAGGTATTCAGCTATGTGTACTATACGGTTAACCAAAGCAATAATAGTAAAATTATAAACCGAATACAAATATCTAGAGCGACTATTATAGAGCTACATTTTTTCAAGTACGTGTATTAAATGATTTTTTCTACGAGGGTGTGAAAAGTTAGACTTTTCACACCCATTTCAGTGTGAAAAGTTTGACTTTAACGCACTAGTGTGAAAAATCTAACTTTTCACACGCTCGTAGAAAAAATCTTGTATGATATTCGTAAGAAAATATCTCGTTTAAGGCACTCATATGAATTGCGAAACTCGTGCCGCAAATTTTCATATGCCTTAAACGAGTTATTTTCACACATATATAATAAATAGCTAGTAGTTGATCGTCAGTGGGTTTTTCGCATGCATTCTCAGTTCATGTCAGGTTGGCAACAGCTTTGGTTATTTAACGACCTTCTTGACATTCAAATTTTTCTTATAAAAACGTTTTTAATGTTTAATTTTGGTGAGAATATAAAAACAATGTCTTTGTTTGCACGCCGCTAAACGTTTTTTGGGATGTATTTAATACAGGTACTAAAAAAACTTCATTATAAAAACAATGCTGTATAATACCTAATAACAATTAAGTAGTAAATAGTAGGTTTTGGTGATGGTAACCATCGAATCTACTAAATAAATAACACTACTTGTACCAAATTACTCTATGTTTTGATGTTATAAATCAATTAAATTTATAGGTACCCAATATAAAATCAATTAGCTTCAATGAATTTAAAAATATCGGAGATTCGTCCTTTTAATATTAATCCCAGTATTAGTTTTAAAAAATTAGTTTATTACTTAAAAATATTTTGCAAACCATAGAATAATTTAATAATGTTTAGTTAGAAAATAAAGATGATTTTCAATTTAAGAAAAATTGTCTAATATATTTCAAATCTCTTAATTGTTTTATAGCTCATTTACGATAAAATAATTATATATGACAGCATATTATTTAATATTTAAGTGTAATATTTAAATAAATAAAGGAAAAATACATAATAATCATTCCACCGATATTTTTTATTTCATTTCTGTGTAAAACTAGACAGTATTACTAACTAAGCCAACGACGATTAAATAAAGATAGACATCCCACTGTTTACAGAGGACATTCTATCATATGACATGCCTATGAGCACTTACTCTAAAATGAAAAATCTGGCACCAAATCAGGTACTTTACAGACCTGGTACTGTCTTGTAATATTGCTTACATAACACGTAAAAACGTTTAAATTTCATTAACATTTACACATTTCCCATAATTTTTTTATCTTTCTATTGTCAAAAATGTCCGCAAAATTGTCATTTAATTATCTTATTTTCGCTTGCTACCGCTAGGAGGCAGGCGTTGCCACGTCTTACAAACTCGATCAAACAAATCAAAATACGCTTTATTATTATAAAAAAATTTCCTTCTTCATTAACAAAGCCATTAATCTAAAACTAAGTACAAGTTAATGTAGAAAAAGTACCTATACTAGTACCAGACTAAATAAGTCATATAAAAAAATAACTAACAACTTTTCTATACGTATACTCAAACTCAAACATAGCTTTATTAAAAATCAAATAGTAAAATGTATTGAATAAGAAAGCCACTTTCTGGTGGTAGGACATGAGGAGGACAATGAAAAACTGCTGCTGCCTCGTACATTATTGTATCATTATAAGATGCACATAAACCAAAAGACAAAAAGATTTGTATAAGATGTTTAGACCCGAACCTTCGATAAAAAAAATGCTAGGCCTAATTGTAATTTTGACTTAAAAGACCTTGGTCGAACAGCAGTCATGATGCAAATATTTGTGCATATTAATTTTAAATGATCTAAATTTGATCGTTTATTTTTTAAAATCACTCGTTCCACAAGATATGTCAACGATTCTCGGATTTCATTATCTGAATCTTTAAACATGCGACTTGGTGGAGGTTAGTTAGAATTACCAAACACTGCGGTTTGAATATCTTCGCAAATAATAGCTGCAGCTGCGTCTAAAACTCTGAATCGTTCTTATTTTTTATTAATTTTTTTTTTCGTACCAGGCCTTGATTCAAAATATCATGATGATTATCCACTAAGCATTTGAATGTTGATGCTCCCGATTTCTCAGTGATAATAAGTTTATCACCATACTTTAATTGTAGTCGTAGCCTAATCGTTCTGTAATCTAAAGTCGTAGTTTTGCAAACATTTGTTAATTCGTTCAAAGTGAACTGACATATTTCCTCCATTGCCAGATTCGTAGCTTCGTCTTTAGGACGACCGATTTTGGCTCGGTATCTTTCACGGAAACGGTATCTTTCCTCAAAAAAGCTTATGTAGTATGGGAAATGGAAAAATGCGTCTTTACCCGGTTGAAATGGTTTTATTGAACGTTTAACAAATAATCATATGAATTATTTTAAATCTCAAATTTTTTTTTTCCATTTATTCACCAACCAGCTAATACTATCTATACGACTTTACTTTGTGCATTAGCGAATGCAAAACGGTATGGCCACACTGTATGCATCGTGACTTTCGACCAGCCCCTGTATGCTGAGTAGGCCTACTGGCGAAACCACGTTCAAAAAACGCGCTAAGTACACTACCTCATAGGTGGCGTGGAAACATGTACATATTATGACGATAACACCTTTTACAACTTTTTGAATCGTTATATCTCAGAAACGGTCGCTCGTAGGAAAATAAGTACTGATACATTTTTTATAGATAATTTTATGATCTACAATTTTTGTTTAGAGTATTTTTTTGATAAAACTTACCGTTTTGCTGAAAATCGCGAAAAACTCATTTTTTTTACCTTTAACCTCGAGTAAAATTTTTTGATGATGGGGAACTTAAACATTTTATTTATAATTATATTTTGAACAATTTTACTGATTTTCAGCTTGTAAATTTATGTATCTTCGAATGTCTAGATTGACCGGACTATTAGTTGCTCAGGTTTTACTACATATTATTTTGAGATGTGAATATTTTTATTATAATTTTTTTGGTGTTTTGCGTTTAAGTTACGCCTATTTTGCCTAGTATATATGTAGATAATACCTTTAGGTAGGTATAGGTAGATAGGTTGATGAAAATAATAAAATCAGAAAAAATTGAGATACTTAGCTACGCCTTTTTGGCTTAGGACGGCAGTATACCAGTGTGAAATATTCCAAATAATATACCGACTGTTCTGACAGTAAAGTTTTAAATTCTTGATTGCAAGCCAACAGCTTTTCTTGAACCCGGCATTATGCGTCGTCATAGCACTAGTAAATTTCCAATAATTACAAATTAAATCAATTTTTAAGCTCAAATAAAACCCAAAAGGGATGATTTTTTTGGATTCTTTAGCAACAGCGTATTATTCTAGGGTAAAAATTGGTAACACGTGATTTCATTGTGGAACTCGCTAGAAACCTGGTAAACTTTTGCATTTAACGTCTCGTCGGCTTGTTATGATAAAGATAATGAGAATTTAGAGTTGTCTATCTTACTCTGATGTCGTTGCACTAACCAGTGATTTATCAAGAAAAAATAAAACTAAAGACATTCTCTGATTATTTGTTTATTACATTAACTAAAAAAGTTATAAGTTTTTTTATTTCTTTAGGTATCCGGATACACGTTTTTTTATTATTATCTTTTGGCACACACAGTCTTTAAAATATGAACTATAGAAAACCGACATAAGGTACGTTTTTATAAGATTACTATCTACATTGTATGACATCTTAATAATTGTAAATATAATATAAAACTCTTTAAAAATAACATTTCCTATCTCTCTATAAATGCATTGCAAATTGATATGATTTCATAACATTTTATGTGAGTTAAGTACATACATTCATTTAAACCCTATACTAATTTTGTTATGACACTTATTGAATTCCTAACATTATATTATACATTAATACAAATATTTATTTTTGTATTATAGACTAGCACATAATAATATCAAATAGGTAGGTAATATGCTACAAAAAGAGAAACTAAAATCGCAATTCATTTGCCCTAATAATAATTTCTGTAATAAAAGTAACTCATTATGTCGCTTTATCCTCAATAATCCTAAAATTGATAATATGGCCATTTAGCATTCTGAGATATGTGATATGTGATGTGATGACTATAGGGCCACTAAAACAAGTAGGTACCTATGAACTATCAACAAGAAGATACTATTTTAATATTAATGTCTCCTGTCTCTTGTCTGACACCATGGTAAAACAACAGGGCGTTAAAAGAACAAAAATCGTTGCTTAAGTATTCTATAACAATTTAGAATAAATAAAACATAAACTAAACAAACTTAATGGTAAAACTAGCGACATCTGTTGAGTATTGGCTCCACTTTCTCTGATAGGGCTGACTTTAAGATATACAGTTCTTCCATTGAGAGCTTGTATGGACCTAAAGTTTTTGATTAAGGGCGTTTTGTCATGTGTTTGGATTTCTTCGAAAGTTTTAACCTACAAAATTTAAATTTACAATCACAAAGAGAATACTCTTGCCCGATAAATAATTCGTAAAAGGGCCTGACTTTGTTATATTATATAGGTAAATAATAATTATTTTTAAATATTAAAAGTAAACATTCAATTTCTTGAAAGGATGTTTTGTGTTAAGACTGATAAAAAACAATTTCTATTTTTCTTTATTATTACAGTTTTATACAGTTTTTATAAACTCTATAGGTAGGTATCTATTTTAAAACATTGTGATGCTGATTATATGGTGAAAGTTTTAAAAATTGTTAATAAAATTGTAACGTTTTGAAAATGACATTACCTGTTCTACAGATATTGGCAAGGTGCTGGTAAATACAGTCCAAATAATTCCTTCGTTGCAACCAGGTGTAGTCAAAGATCCATGGTATCTATAGTAACCAGCTCTGTTAAGAGGAATAAAATTTTTGGGGCTAAAATCAGTTAACTGCCTTGGCTCTCCCACTGTTTCCTTAAGGTTGTTGATAATTTCGAGGAGGGGTTCAAAATCTTCATAGTCATCGGGAGAGAGCTAAATATATAAAATTCCTTGTAAACATTAAACTAAAGTTACACAAGGAAATAGGTAGTTTTACCATAAAAAAAAACCCAATAAACATATTACAATAAAAAATATCATTAAAATTCGGCAAATACCTTTGCCATGCCCTCGCAATATTAGTTGCTTATTATTTGACCACTTGTCTTGGCTGAGCTGACCTAAACTGACTACCTTGCCGTTTTATTTGACCAAGTAAGTCAGATTATCTCAGTCAAATTTCCTCCCCCCTTACCTACGCTAAGGTTACCGGATTTGTGACTGAGATCGTTCCCTTTGGCTGATTTATGTGTCAACACTGTCAACTTGTCAATGGTTGTTTTATTTGCAATTTAGCCAAGAAATTTCTTTTAGTTAGCTCAGCCAAGACAACTGGTCAAATAATAAGCAACTATTAAAGATCACATTATATGTAAAAAAATGTAATTTTTTAAAATTCCAGTATGTCGTTAACGGTGGGTTTTTATAAGGATAAAATTTCCACGTAGGTATCTCTAATAACACAGTTTTTATACTTTTCAGCATTAGCAGCGCTACACGCATGGGTTTGTTGACAATACCTAAAATATTAATCTTTGTATATAATATGGTTCACCCAATGAGCAATAATGTTATTAAACTAAAATTAAATGAAATACTTTTTTTCTGATGCTCACCCTGTATATAGCAAACCCAAACTATACCGGTTTTTAGCTGCGTTAATACCTAATCTATATACCAAATTTCATTATTCTCTACCAACTGGTAAACTAACAGGCAAGCAAGTAGATGGGAATGAAAATAGGAAACATATGTTTTCGTGATCTAGGGACCCCAAAACGTCGACATAAACTGATAATGTCTCAAATTTGTTTTTCGCGAAAACAATTCTTTCTCTGCTACGAAAGTAACAACCAGCACGATACTTACATCAAATAATACTCCCAAAACGGCAACTCCGTGAGAATGCTGTACTGCTTCTGTAAGGTTGTGATATCTTTGATTGTAGTGGACTAAATGCAATTCAAGAGGATATCTGTAATATTAAAAAATAATAGTTCGCCATTTCATCAAGAACTTTAACTTATAAATTCCATGCATTTTTGAACAAAAATATTTTATGGACTTTTTAAACTAAAAAAAAACTTGTTTGTTGAAACACATGCATAGATTTTCTGTACTTACACATTTTATTAAAAGGTAATTTATATTTCCAGACAGACATTATACTTAAACTTTACGATATAAATGTAACAAACTGGTAAATCTACATTTTTTACGATGCTATAACAAAATATTTATATGCCTATTTTATATTTAAGATAATTCGGATTTGATTGGGTTATGAAAAAATAAGTGTTTCATAAGTCTTTTTAATTTTGGGTTTCAATAAACAAAGCATTATTTAGATTTTTTAAAAAATATTGCAAATTACTCGATGAAAGCTTTCAATTTTTGGCAGAACTCTTAAAACGAAGTGGAATAACTAACTTGAGATTTATTAAATAATATAATTGTTAGTATTCACCAGAAGACATTTGGAGATACTTACCAGTTGAAACGTTGTGATTTAAAACAAATAAATACAATGGAAGTCGAAAACTCTTTCATCATTCAATATAATTGTTATCTACCCAGTATTTTACTACCGATATACTTACTGAAATGGGGGTAAATTGCAAAAAACATTAAAAACTTAATTATTTTTAATCGAACAAAGCGTAAAATTTTAAGTTCCACAACAACCAAAAAAAATCGTGTTTTAAGTATTTTTTGAGAAAAATAATTATTAATTAAAATATATTTCTTATTTCTTACTATATAATTGACCTAATATCTACACTTGTTAAAATTTTCATTTAACTTAAATATTATGTCTAGATTTAATAATTAATTTCGCCGTTACGTATAATAATTGCTAAATTCCCACATTATACATTTTTTTATGATACTGTTAAAAAATTATTTTAATTTTTTATTAAGAACATCTTATTCACTGATTGGATGCATAAAAATTGTTTATGTATTAGAAGTTAGTTTTTTTAAATTTTAATTTGTAAAAAACAGGCCGTAACTTTTAGATGTATTTTCTTAGAAACTGGTGTTGTATAGTTTATAACCCATTTCAAAAGTTTATTATTGGCCATGTCCAAAAAGTTATTACAAGCAATTTTTAACTTTATGGTTTCTTAATATTTACTTTCGGCATAAGGTGGCTAATTCTAATATTATGCAGTAGAAAATTAATTTTAAAGTGAATTAACTATTGCCGTTTAAATAAAGTGTTTTTTATATTATTAATTACCTTTTTTTACTCGATCGAATCGTTTTACATTTGCGTTTATTTTTTTAAAGTCATGTCCGAAAGTCTAACTTTTCACACGCTCGTAGAAAAATATTTTTTTGCGCTAATACAGTATTTTCCTAAAAACCTCAGGAGGTGAACTTTTTCAGGAAACGCTACAGCTTGCAGCGTGCAGCGTTTGGAATATTTTTTATTCTAAAAGGGCGAGGAAGAAACTAAAATTTAAAGAAAATGGTTATACTTTTAAAGAAGAATTTACATTTAATACAAACGTGCGGCAAATCCAGTTTTCCGCACTGATTTTAGTGAAAAAAATTCCGCTTGCATGGATGTAATAATCTTTTATTTGCATTTAAGTACCTACCTACATACTTATATTTTATAGTTATTTTTATTTTTCGTATCCAGCGAATATGAAACTTTTTAGTGGTTTGTTTCAAAGTAGGGCATTCTATAAAATTGTACCAGGATACAATTTATCATGATCAAGACAACATTAGTACAGCGTCGGCTCGTACAGCAGGGCTACAGTGCCAGTGTCCTGCCTAGGTCATTACCTGAAGGCACCTTCTGTGCAAAATATCACGAGCATTAAAGTTACTCCACAGCTGGCTGATTGTCGCCAAGACAGGTGGCCATTGTAATTAAGACTAAGACTAGGTTATTACCTCATTAATATCAGTTGAAAGAAGAACCAGAGAATTTGGTTGAGCCATTTTTAAATGTGTGGTGATATTATTTTCTATTTTAATTTTATCCGCCAATGTTTTGCCTATATTAGTAAAATGCTTCACAAACAAATCTGCAATTTGTTTTTGGTCGGTCACAATTAATAGTCCCATCGTTCTTCTTTATTTCGAGATAATCCGTTTTATCTTTAGTTTTTCGGTTAGTTATTGAATTAACAACTTTCCATAAATTCAGAGTATTGTTCATTTTCGCCAATCAAATTTTGATAGTACTTAATTCTTCTTTGTTATCTCAATCAAGCTACCCAATTTATGTCCAGGCAAAGCATCGTATGCGCCATTTGAGTAATTTTACAGGAAACGCAAAAAACTGTTTTTTCCATTATTTTTTTAAAGAAATTTGTTATTATTTTCGGATTATGGATTAGGAGAGATAATAATTCATGGTTTTAGGGCTAATTGCTAAAAATATACTTATTGGGTTAAATGAAGGTCGCTTACGATATTTCAAAAAGGCTTTTTAGGGATCCCGTGGAGTTTAAGATATTTTCAATGTTGCTTGAGATGTTGTTTGTGTTAGAAAATTAGTGAATTGTTTTCGTAATATCGTAAGCACCAAAATGTAAATTTAATTCTAAATTCAAATTCAAACACTTTAATCCCCGAGACATTCTTTTTGGACAAAATTAATTTAAAAAACTGTATACATAACCTAAAAACACGTCCGCTTTCAACCAGTTACGTTAGAAAACGGAAGAGGTTCGGCGCCTACGATTGTATAATTACCCACACGCTTTTATGCAAAATATCGTAAGCGACGGGCGCATACGTTAATTTATCGATGTTTAATATTCTAAAATTACCGCGAAACAACTTAAACAAAAAATATATCGTAAGCGACGGGCGGATACAATATTTATATTGACCGTTGTGGGACTTCAGATGTTATAATCCATGTAATGTGTAAAAGGTTTTAGGACTTTGACTGTAAAACGTAAGCGACATAAGCTTACGATATTTTAAAAACCTCTGGTCTGGTGGATACAAAGTGACATAATGTTGATAGTATGGGAGCTTGCGATATTTTCTGATTTATGGGCGCATACATTGCCAAACTTTTAAATAGAAATTTGATGTTTTATGGAGTATGGTAGCATACGATATTTTTTTGGGTCGACGTAGCTCACTCAAGCGATCCCGGCAACTCCAAAATCCCGCATTGGCGAACATGTCGCTTACGATACATTGCCTGGACAGGGACGATATACTGTTGCGCTTTCCTCGGTTGAACATTGTTTTTCATGTTTTTGTATAGTTGTTGTTTTTTATTTAGTGATTTTATGCGACCGTCAGTTATCCATTCCTTTCTTTTAATTTCATTATGTTTTAGCCTCATTTTATATGTAGATAGATTTATGAAATTATCCAGTTTTGAGTGCAGTAGATTGGTTGCTTCGTTTACGTCTCTATTTGCATAAACCTCCTATACCAACGTTCGTTTTTAAGAAAAGACACAAATTTATTTCTATCTAAAATCTGTTTAGTTTTATTATTAGAATTTTTATCCTTTTCCGTAAAATTTTCAATAATGTACTATAATGGTCTGTAACCGAAGTTTCGTATATAAAAGAAACAAATCGATTAGAGTTTTTTCATTTCTAACAAAAATGTGGTCTATGCATGAACCTGAACCATTTTGTACCCTTGTAAAGTCATTGATTGCCAATAGAAACCCATGTCCCGCTATAATATTTAAATAATTTTGTGCTGGCAAATTAGTTTCTAAGATATTTATATTAATGTCCGCAACTATAACATGAATATCGCAATTTTTAACAGTTTCTAGATATGATTGAAGTTCTTCATTAAACATATTAATACATGTATAGGGAGGTCTATAAATAGCATTAATTAATAATACTTTATCATTAAATGTAGTGTAAATTTCAATTATTTTTAAAACACCTATTTTTTTTTTAAATTAAATATTTGTAGTTAATTCCGTGTCTAATATATACCGTATATATAACATCGCCCGCAGCATACATTCGATGCCATGAAAAAATGGATCTTGTAGTTGCCAAGTTTCTGTAAATACCAGAAAATCCATAGATATATCTAATTGACTTAATATAATTTTAGTTTCATTAATATTTTTTTTAAGCTTCTAATATTATTGTGATATCTTTTAAGATTTTTATTATTCTGATCAGACTTGAAAATATTATTCCTTTCTAGACTAGTTTTAACGATTCGTGACTTAATCGTTTTTTTGTAACCATCTGACGAAGACACTGTGTGTCGAAACAATTGTTATGGTATAACAATAAATTTAGTGAAGATTTATACACGAAGTATTTTTTATAGTTCTTATAATGGATCTTCATCAAGTAACGGCTACCTCTATACAATTTATCGTTTTTATTTGAATATCCTGTATATACCTATCCATTCTCACAAAATCAAGAACCAACAAGGAAAATGTATACACAACAAATACACAATATATACCACAAACAAAAGAAAAAAATAATTTATTTCAAAACCTTATTCGCCACGAAATGCGTTATATTACATTACATAATGGAGCAAAATAGCATGTAATATTTTAAAACGGAAAATCATAGATCATTAACTTTAGGTTGACCTTTTTACTTTGTATTTATTAGATATTTTAAATTAAAATAATAAAAAATAATAAAAAAAAAATTAATTTATATGTTTTGGATGCCAAGCTCTCGACTATTTACCGCGTTTTCCGTTTAATTTTTTAAAGCTGCATTAAATTAATAGTTCCATGGTATAATATTATGCAATGCATCTATTTTTTACATGGACACAAGCCTTTAACATATTACTCATGTGTAAAAATTCAATTGTCACATAAAAGTTAATTGTAAATCAAAATTCCGATTTTGTTTTAACAAAAAATTTGGACTAATTTTTTTTTAGTAGTTTTGTTATTAAAAGTATTTTACAAATCCCAACCTATTATTACAATAATTAACGTCTAGGGTGATGTATATATTTGTTTAAATATTAACTGTTGTTGTGACATCCTCTTACCTCTTTAGAGTTTAATACACCCGTTATTGCAATATTTCATCCGAAACACCCCGGTAATGGAATCAATGTTTTTCGGTCGATTTCAATACGTAGGTATTAGCGAATAAATCGGGTTTCATAATTAATTCGATATCAAATTCATTTAAAGTACACCCCGCCTGTTCAGCATATAAAGGGTTTCGTTCTTCCTATTTACAAGTCAATTTGCTTAACTGAACAAAAAAGGTACAAAAAGAACCGAAGCCGAGCGGAAAATTAAATTTCTGTGGCTGTGCTGAACTTGGAATCCTAAAAAATCCCTATCCTTGCGGAAAATAATTATTATTGTTCGCCTAGTCTGTAAGTATGTCTCTTTGGGGTTTTTTTAAACTTCAAGGAACAATAATGTGAAATTTGGCTTTTGGTATAAATTAATATAGTCGTATGTCGAAGGGATCCCAGCGACAGTCAGACAGATATCTACATAATATGTAGTTCAAAAATAAACTGAGAAACGCGTCAATTATTATAAATCTTTTTAAATATTTATTTTTTAATTTACAGTTTCATAAAACAAAAGGGTCATTATTCTAACATTAATAATTAACATATAGGTATCACATTCTAAGTTTGGTTATCTTTAAATATAGTTAGTTATAAGTTGACGAGCATATTATTATTATTGCTTTATTGACGACATAAAAATATCCAGAAATATATTTTTAAGTGTTGATTGCAAGCTTTATAGGCTCTTGTTCATTAATACAAATAACTTCAAGAAACTGTAGACATAATTCTATTAATTTTTAACTAATGAAAATAGGAAATAAGGATTATATGAAAGAAGATACAAATTACATTTTTTTCTTTGTTTCGCCTTTCTACAAATGAATAGTTCCAGTAATAAATTGAATTTAAAAATGATTGCCTAAAATGTTTGTGATATAAGCAATATTTTTCGTTATACGTATATTTATGAACTAAAACTTACCTGTAATTTGACATGATATGTTCCGACTGCCAATGAAAATGCAGATGATCAAGCTTGTAAGTCCCTGGTAAACCACCACCATGCACCTTCGGCGCTTCAGTGTTTTGAAGTCTCACCTCAGCTAAAGTCAGATAAAAATATTTCCTTTTTCAGTTACCTTGTTTATCAAAAAAAAATCAGAAACATTGTGGGTTTGTTCGATAACACAAAAAAAGCAAATTGTTTCAACATTTTAAATATAAAGTACTTTTATAATGTTTCGAGGTATAATAAACATTTTTGAGTATGTCTCTTTGCGTACCAATATTTAAATCTTGCCAAACGCTAAACAAATTAGGCCAACTCATTCAAAATATGTACAGATAAAAAGGGCCAATAAAGCCACTGAACTTTGCTTATAAATTTCTGTTAAATCATGTCTATCTCTGTATATCTCTATCTATCTCTGTATATACCTCTGTCTATCTCTACCTATCTACTTCTGTTAAACTCTGCCTATCTTTGTCTATCTGTGTTTATTACTTACTATATTTTATATTACAAATATACTAGGTTTGATGGTTTGATGCGGTTTGTTACTCTTATTGTGCGTCATGTATGGATGAGCTGGCGCTGGCTCAATTTGTCTAGTTTGTGGTACGATTTGAATATTGTTGGCAAATTATACATTTCCCATATTTTCGTGTTTAAAAAAATGTTACCTGAATGCCCATTGTTTTTGAGTAACGCCGTGTTAATCTGACCATAGCCTTGCATAGTAAATGGATGGAACTCTTTAAGGGTTGCTATGGACCTTTCCAGTGCTATGGGCGATTGACTCTTTCCAGATTTACATAATGGAGCCCAATTTTCTGAAAATAAAATAGTAACCACTCTTATAGCGGAAGTCTTACCGTACACCGTACGATCCTATACTAGTGTGACAATTACTGAAAATAGTATTTTTATTGTATCCCTACCATTTGACTATAATCTCGTGGATAGAAAAAAATTACACAGCAGGATATAGGGTGCTATTTTATGGGCTATTTAAATATCACTACTTTAAAACGCTAGAGAATAAAATCAGCGATATAAACAAAGTTGCTTTTACAATGCAGTTTTATCTTATTTTTATGCATAAACTGCAATTTTTATTACGTGTTTAAAGAATAACAGTAGTTGAATTTATTTATAGATAAAAGCGTTGTAATAATAGCGCCAATGATATTTTAAGATCTATAAATAATCTTGAAAATAATCTTTCAATTGCTAGTAAAAATGTAGATTCTAAAAAATGTCCTGCCAATATGCCCAAATTATTCAAGTTATCTGAGTTTTTATTTTCCTCGCATATATTAACGCAAGTGTGTGATCGCGAAAAACATTTTTTTTTAAACCGAGGGTCCCTCAATCACGAAAAATATGTTTCTTATTTCCGTCGGTCTGGCTGTTCGCTGGAAACCAGGGCAACTGCTTGACGGGGTATGGCGAAATTGTGTGTATGGATTAGGTGTTAAACCTGATCAAAAACTGAAATAGTTTGGGCTTTCTATATTATATTATACAGAAAAAATTAATTTCATTTCTTTTTAGTTTAATTTCAGTATTATTAGTATTATTGCTTAGGTTAACCCTTTTGCGCTCATAGCCTAACACTTTAGGTATTTTCAATGAACTTATAGTATACAGAGTGGTCATTTAGCGCCGCTAATGCAACAAAGTACAATAGCTGAGTTGTTATTAAAAAAAGGACGAAAATAGACACATTAAGTCTTCCTCCACTGATTGGTATATTTGAATGAAGTTTAAAAGATTTAAAGTACTCTACATGTTTCGAATTTATAAATATCCATCTTCAGGAGAATAAAAGTTTTATAATTTTTAAAGGAGCATACCGTCTTAACGGACCTTTAAGATGAGAGAAATAACTCCAGTCGACAGACACACCGACGTAAATGAGAAACAGGCATTTTGTGATCACCGGGAACCCAAAATTGACTTCTGATAATATCTCACAAATTTTTTTTTGCTGCATGGAAAGTACAAGTCGTTATTCAAGATACAATTTAATGTTATTTTGGGTAACAATATTTGCTGTTTTTATTTTTCAAAAATGTTAGAAAATAACCTCTAACTAACTTTTCGTAACATACACCCTAATATGTATATTAACACTGGTATTTATAATTGATTAAAACTAACAAACGAATAAAAAGCAGGCCGACACGTTTCTTTAGATAATATTTTATCATTCAATTGTGTCACACAATGAAAACATATTGTTTTTAAATTGAATAATGGTGTTCGAGATACCTTATGCATCCTGATAAAGAAATTATTTGCACTGATTTAATATACTAAGTCCGTTTTATTTACATATCGGCTCTAGTTGCAATAAAATTAAATAAGGGTCCTCCATTCCGGATTTGCATCCGAATCAATTATTAAAATTATTATTTAATTACTATCTATCCTAACTGACTGACTGACTGATTCATTAATGCCTCGCCTAAACCCCTAATCGGAGAATCATGAAATTTCGAAGGTGTCTTCTTCTTATAACGTAGACGTCCACTAAGAAGATATTTTTCCAAAATTAACCGTTAAGGGGGTAAAAGCGGGGGTTCAAATTTTTATGGGATGTGTATCTGGTGGAGGTCTAAAAATTGGTCTGAGGGGCCTATAGCTTTATTGCTACAAATTGTTACTCTGTTTAAATAGGCAAGTACGTGTTTTGGAAATTTGGCCCCTAGGGGAGAGAGAGCAGAGAAAAATACATAAACGATTTCCGACAATTTTAGACAAATTCTTTGCTTGGAAAAAATACACAAGAATTTAGGCATTTAAACATATTTTACCCCTAGGAGTATAAAAGTTAATATTGGAAAAATAATTTTGGTTTCTTAAATCTTAACCTAAATACTATACAATACAAATAATGAAACGCGTAGGTATTTCTAATTTTTTTTAACGTCTACCCCTAAAGGGATGTAGTATAAAAGTTAAAAAAATTATATTGGAAAAAATATTTTTGATGTGTATCAACATATTATCAATAAATTTTACCTGAAAGGTTCTATGAGCGTTATTAACAATCTGTAATAAAATATACATATTTTTAAATAATGATAAATCTATATTTTTAGTATTATCTTTCTGAGTAATAGCATTTTTATTGGAAGAGAAAGAAATAACGTAAGAAATCACCAAATCAATTTCGCGAGAGCGAAGCCGCGGGCTTTGTTTGCTACTATTATGATAATTTTCAGAAAAAAATATAACAAAATATGTATGCAACTTACCTTCATCTTCATATTTCCAGTGATTTCCCGAAACATAGCCTGCAAATAAACAATAGTTAGTGTTTTGTTAAACAAGAAGATTTACCAAATCATATTAATTGGTATTAGTAAATTAATATATCTGATGTACAGTGTGTTAAGTGGGCGACATAATATGGGAAACTTGTTTATTTTTAGTTTAAGGGAAAAAAATTTCCCTTGGTGAAAAGTTTTGCGTGGTCTACAACCAAAATTTAATTAGTCATATACGGGGTTTGTCAATAAATATAAATTAGGTAGAAGAGCAGGGGAGAGTGGGGGAATCGTGCGCAGCGGGGAATCGTGCGCATCAAATTATTTCATAGTTCGCGGGCTTTTAAGCGCCACTGACGAGTGCAACGCTGTCGCCTTCCTATTGTGGAGCACCGACACCATTAGTCACATCAGTTGTAAACGTTTGCATGGAACGAGCTCTGTTTATTTGAAATCAAGCAAATTTTTATAATTTTTTGATTTTGGAAAATAAGACGGTGAGTCAATTTTTTTTCCCTTATCGATAGAACATATTTATTTTATGTAAAACTATGCTCTTGTGCATTTATTGATGCTTGTTTTACATTGTTAGGTTAAGTAGTTTGCTAACTGAATAAAATATTGTCATTTAATACCTAAAGGGGCAATGATGCGCGTGCATGCGCACGATTCCCCCACACGTAAGCGATTGGTAATTTTTTTCTTATAGATGCCTAAAACTCATACAAGAAAAACTACAATTCTTGCATACCTATACGGCAGAAGATTTAAAAAAACGCATTATTGGCGATAAGAAATGATAGCAGAAAAATAAGGGAGGTAGGAAGGACCTTCAATATTCCTGGATCGACACTCAGAAAAAACTCTCGGAAAATGACTCGAGGCTTCCTCGTTTGGGTTGCCAGCCTGTGTTTTCAGAGACAATAGAATCTGAGTTAAGAGAGTACGTTTTAAGGCTAGCAAAGCTATTTTATGGCCTAACACCCTTGTGGCGACTAGCTTTTAGGTATCCTGAGCAACTTAATAACATTGTCCATAAATTCGATAAAGGAAAAGGATTAGCTGGGAAGGACGATGTATGGTTTTTTAAGGAGATTACCTGAGATAAAGCTACGCCGCAATACTAATACTTTGAATGCACACGATTCCCCACCCTCTGCGCATGATTACTCGCAACGGCGGGGAATGGTGCGCAAGAGCACTCTTGTACTTGCAGTAATATTGTACTTTAAAAACTTTATTTTTTCCTAAAATTGATTTACATGCTGAGAGTAAACTAATTAGCCCTTTCCTTACGGTATTTACATTTAAATTATCTACAATGCCATCAGTGCTATAACGCTTAAGTGCGCAGAATTCCCCCACTCTCCCTTATCTTTACTTGTGACAATATCGAAATTTGTAATATCTGTGAAAGGTTGTTCGACATTAAGAACTATGTCTTTAAATGTAATTATCTATACGTCCATCTACAGTGTCACCAGTAAAGTCCGCATCATATGGGATTTTTTTTATTATTAGCTTTATTCGAAATTTGACTTTGGCATCAAGTTCTGCTTCGATCGAGATGAAAATTAAGCAAAAAAAATAGTAGTCACGTGATTCGCATTATCTGTCAAATTTTAATTTTTTCCAAAAAATAATTCAAAAGTGAAAATATCGAAAAAAGTTATTAGAAAAAGTTTTTTTAAATGCAGTTTCTAGTCCATATGCAACTAAACAACACAGCTACATAAGATAATTTTGATTTTTTGCCCACCACTAAAATTTATTTTCTACTTAATGAACACTTTACACTGTGTTCTTTTTTGTCTTAATATTAAGGTGTATTACTTTCAGAAACAAATTACGTTTTCAAAAATACTTATTTTATGAAGTTACCTTATACAGGGTCAAAAACAAATAAACTTTGGATCACATGCGACCAAATTTTAATAGCCCAATTTTGATTATGTAGAAAAACACACATTTAATATGGCGCTACTTTAAAGAAAATGTATCTGAAATAAAGCATTGTCAAAACTAAGAAGTTTTATGTAGTTTTATGTTTTACAAAATATGGGTAAAAAATCAAAATTATCTTATGCAGCTGAAATTTTGCATGTGGGCTAGAAACTGCATTTAAAAAAAAATTCTTATAACGTTTTTCGATACTTTCATAAATAACCCCACTTTTGAATTATTTTTTGGAAAAAATTAAAATTTGACAGATATATTGCGAATCACGTGACTACTATTTTTTTGCTTAATTTTCATCTCGATCAAAGCAGAACTTGATGCCAAAGTCAAATTTCGAATAAAGATATTAAAAAAAAATCCCATATGATGCGGACTTTACTGGTGACACTGTATAAATGGCAAATAATTCTGAATAAAATGTAATAGTTTTAGTAATACTGTGAAATGGGCAATGAGAAATTTTGCAAATGTAATTGTCCATATCATATTGTATTTTTAGCGCCAAATTAACCAAAAATCTACTGTCTGATGCACAAAAAATAAAATTATTCAATTGGACCTCCGTGTATATATTTTTTTTGCAAAATATATGTTGCGTATTATTTTCGTGATTGTTTTAGGACAGATTTATAAAATCATAATATTATATTAATTAAATTTATTGCTGGTCTTAAAATATTATTAAAAAAATTGAAGCTGTAAGATTCTTCCATTATCACCATCCAAGATAATTAAAAATACTAATAAAAATATTAAAAAATTTATGTTATAAAAAATGTGTACCTATAAATAATTCATTGGCATTTAATCTGGTAATAAAATATAATACTTTTAATACTGATAAATGGTCAATAAGTCATTTTGCATTTTAAAAACTAGTTATAGGGGGTGGCCATAAAATTTGTTTTCATTTTTCTTGTACACTAAATCATTAATACGTGTGTTCGTCGCTAATTGGTTCAATTTTTTGGGTACGACCTTGCATTGTTGGATAGTTTATCCTGTTCTAGTTTAACGCTGGGGCTTCCTTGTAAACTACTAATAAAGTTAACCTAAGCATTAACACTGAAATTAATCTATAAACAAATGGAATCAATTTTTTCCTGATATTCACCAAAACCCAGACATTACCCGGTTTTAAGCAGGGATGATACCTACTCCATATACAAAATTCTATATTTCAAGTAGTTTTTACGCTTTTGAGACTACCGAAACGGGAAATATGTTTTTCGTCGTCACGACTATAATAATTGGGAAAAAATTTCGAAAATACAATACATTTTCTGCCTGCAAAAATCTGACAAGTAAAAATTATATAATTGGTAAGTGTATTATTTCACCCACTGCTTAAAACGACTCTTAAAAAAGAAGTGAAATATTACCTGTTAAAGTTAAACCAAAAACTACAAATATTAATAAATACATTATGCAACCGTCTACTAAACTACCTTATAATTTCCTAGATTTATATTATATATTAATGATGTGTTTGGACACTTCGACAGGTAGTTGACAGACAAAGCGTTTTTTTACTTTAACGGTGTCAAAACTCTTGAAGATAAGATTAAAAATCAATTTATTTCAAAATAATATTGCAGTTTAGTGTTCCAATAAAGTATCTGTTTTTCGCAATTAAAAAAAAACACTTACATTTTTTATTGTAAGATAAAGAATATTACATTTTTTAAAAAGGTTATTTTTTAAGAAAGCGACTGTTCGATAATAATATAATTCACAACATTTTATTATTTTAACTTCTAAAAATGTACCGGCCCTTTATTAGTTACCGATCACTCAGTATAAGGGATTAAAGTTGAAAAAAAGACACAGAAAGATAGGGGGAAAAATGTCAAAAAAGACGTTGGATTACCGGCTTACAACTCCTATAAATTTTTAAATAAAATCCTTTGATATAGGTCACTATTAAAAGGAGCTTTTTCTAAAGCTTGTCGCTGCTTTTCTTGTTTTAGTAAATCTAGGAACAAAAAAGAATGCGAATATATTAGCGTTTTAAATGTATGCATATAATATGATAAAAACTATAGCCCTAAACTGCAAATATTTTTGTCACTTATATTATTGTTTAATAAATACCGACAAGCTTCATTTATAAATAAAACAAAGCACCAATAAAATGAAAAAAGAAACTTTTGCTAATCTTAAGAAATATTTTAAACACGTCAAAAAATAAACAAAAATTATTGGAAATAGGACTTAGTTACTGATCTAATAGGACGCTATTTGTAATAATGGTATGTACTATGATACGTACGAATTAATGTGATTATTGAACTGGTTAAGGCTACATTGCCCTTTGAACTAAATTACTAACAATTTTATTATTAGTAACGATAACAATATATTCTGCAGTTTGCATGTCATGATTAAAATAATGTAAAACAATATATGAGATTAAATAATGTTCTTTTGATTTCCCTTCCTTGCAAGTTAGTATTGTAAACGTGAAAATTTGTTGAGGTGTTGTCTGTCTTGTTAAAAACTACTTTACGGGGAATGACGAAATTTTGTATATTATAAACTCTGCTTAAAACCGAGTAATAGTTTGGGTTTGCTATATTACTGTGTGAGTAATAGAAAAAAAAATTATACACGTTTTTGTTTAATATTAGTAGTATTGCTTCCATGTAGGGTGGTTGTTATTGTATATGTGTTATTAAAATTCACAAAAAATGTTAATACAAAAGTTGGATAGCAAAAATGGCCTATAACGTAAAATTAATTATTATTCTACAAGGTGCCTCAAAAAAGCGCGACAAAAATATATTTATTTTTAAATAGAACACAATATATTTTATATATATATTTTTTTTATTTAGGGGATTAAATCAAAAAAAGTTACTTTATATGTTTCCTATACCTTAAACCCATCGTCAACGAGATACTAGCATTTAAAAAATTACTGACCTTTTTACAATTTTCATAGGATACAGCAAATTTATAGTGCAACCTGGAAAAAAGCGCTGGTATATTCCTCTCTTACGTTTTTATTCTTTATGCGAAAATTCCAACTAGTAAAGATATACAGGCCAATTATTAAGAAAATTATATTTTTTTTTGTTTAAAATTTACCTATTTAGTTATTCCGTTATCATTTAAATTAAAAAAAATCTGAGTCTATTTGATACAGGGGAAACCACCAAAAATATTATAATATGCGACAATTATTGCAGATTTAAAAAAAATAGATACTTATCATTATAATATTGACAAATACGATTTACATTTTATTTGGAAACTGATTTTGCACATTTAACCATAAACCTGTTTATTATCACCGTTATTTTGGTTCATATACCCAAAATATGTTAAAGGCAATTAGCAAAAAGAGGAATTATAAATTTGCAAAATTAAAGAACTACTTTTTAAAAATTAATAGAGCGTAATTTTTGAAAATTTATTGAATGTAAGTTTCTACAGTAATATTTAGTTAAAAGCATTTTAAATATTGTGATTATTACCTCAAAAAAGAATGCATAGAATATGATGTCATTATCGCAATCTCCTTAATTTTAAACACTGGAGGTGTTTGTTTAACTTAAATAACTGAAATTTGGCTCGGATTTAACTAACCATGAATTAATTACAAAAGGATGCTAAATATTCAAGGGCAATTTTTTAGGATCACAATAAATTGTTTGACTTGTATTGGGGTAATAAAATAGAGTTATCAAAATAAAAAATATACTCTTTAAATAAAGAAATTCCTAAAAACGTGACAAAAATTATTTTATGTATTTTCTAGGGAAGGATAGAATATAAAAAAGTAAATAAATAGTTTTAATATTATAATAAAAAATTTGGATTTAAAAAAAGTATATGGAGTACTTATCGCGCATGTTCGATTCGTGTGTAACGGCATCATATTTTAAAAGGATATTATAATTTCAAAAACTTAGTTGAATAAAAATAATGTAAACACAGGAACTAAGAATCTATAAACTAAATTTTAAAAATGAACATAGGTACTAACCTGCAAAAAAAAACACTTTAAGAAGAAAAAACAGGGGCTTTACCATTGTAAATCAATTTTTAAGTGAGCAGCAGCGATTAATTATAGGTAGCTGCAAGTGCGACAACAGAAAACTGAGTAATTGCAGGATAGCAGAAAATAAACAAACCAGGCCTGCTCGATGAACTAACTATTTATTATACAATGCTATTGGCAATGCGCCCCCGAGTGTTACTAGTGCATAAATACATCCCTGCTGCCAACTTTTAGCAGGAATACTACGCCCACTCCTGCGATTTTAAGAATTATATGGCGGCGGACCAATAGCAATTGAAGATTATGGGTCCTAATTGAAGTTAGATAAGCTCGACGTGTAGATAGGTGATGATATATATTTTGAAGTCGATATTATGGTCAATGTTAAGGCTTATTTTCTTAATAGTATCGTTATTTAATGATAATATTTATGGTTTTTTTAAATTTTGTGTTATTAAAAAAAGTATTTTTATAGGAATTATTTACAAAGAAAAAAGCTGTGGCGACACAAAATAAAATATTAATTTAATTTTGTTACCGTTTAGTCTTTTTCGGACTATAATGAAGTGAGAACAATTTTTAAAAAATCGTCAACTTAAAAAATATAATATATTATTAATTATTATAATGAAATAATTTATTGATGGTTATATAGAAGGATTAGTGATATAATATATAACAGTTTGTGATGTATTAATAACAAAATTTTTATCGACCCAATCAAATACAAATATTGCACCTATTCTTTAATAGATTAATAATAATGGCAGAGTTATAAGGGATAACTTTCCTTCCTTCCTTCCTACCGTTGTTTGGGAAAAAAAAAACTTATTTAGAAAACTGGCTAAAAATTCTATTTTAATTATTATTGTAGGTACATACTTACCTTATTAAAATTAAATTTCGATAAAAAAATCGTAAAAAAGCCATAAAGCAATGTGTATGATTGAAAGATCACGACATTTCAATATACAGTATGTCTCCGTAAGTTCGCACCATATGGAAAACTTTTTTATTATTCATTTATTTCTTTTCAGAATTGACTGAAGCATCAAATCCCTAATAAACAGAAACCATAACACATTGGGAAATAGGAAGAAACACACACAGTCATGGTCAAGACTAGTTTTGTAAATAAACAAAAAACTCTTTTTATTTGAAATATAGATATAACGGTAGGTATGTCGCCGTAAGTTTGCACCATATGGAAAACTTTCTTATTATTCATTTTGCGAAAAAAAGTTATTCTTCATAAAAAGCTCTGCATGGTCTAAAACCTAAAATGCAATCATCAAATATCGAAATTTTCCAGTCATATACGAAATTTGTAAAAAAATGTGAATTTTTCCCAAGAATGTGAAAAGTTGATCAGAACTAAAAACCACGTCTAAATATGCAATTATACGCATTTATGTTGAAAAATTATTTTATTAATTTATAATTAAATTTTTTAATTAGGTATTTAATTAATTTAATGCGTGTTATTACATATTTAGACTTGGTTTTTAGTTCTGATCAACTTTTTTTAATAACACATTTTGTTAATGTCAAAAATAAAGGTACTTTACTCTTGGGAAAAATTTACATTTTTGGGAAAAATTTACATTTTTGGGAAAAATTTACATTTTTTGACAAACCTCGTATATGACTGGAAAACTTCGATATTTGATGGTTGCATTTTAGGTTTTAGACCATGCAGAGCTTTTTATGAAGAATAACTTTTTTTCGCAAAATGAATAATAAGAAAGTTTTCCATATGGTGCAAACTTACGGCGACATACCTACCGTTATATCTATATTTCAAATAAAAAGAGTTTTTTGTTTATTTACAAAACTAGTCTTGACCATGACTCTGTGTGTTTCTTCCTATTTCCCAATGTGTTATGGTTTCTGTTTATTAGGGATTTGATGCTTCAGTCAATTCTGAAAGGAAATAAAGAAAAAATCCATATATTTAACAGAACCTTTCTACTAAATCCCATTTGATTGATGGAGCGATGTCATAAGTAGTAATAAGTACCTTACATGAAATTAAACTTATCAGTTAGGTTTAGTGAAAAAAAAAAACAATGATTCAGCTATCCCAATCTGTCTAAAATCACATTTTATTAATCACAATGAACAAGTAGTATTGGTGGCAACGATGACATATCAAGATACATCTTATTCTCTCTATTATAACAAGCCGACAAGACGTCAAATACATAGGTCCCCCAGGTTCCTTACAAGTTCCACAATGAAAGCACGTGAAAATATACACGAATTTTTAGTCTAGGCGAATATGCTGTTGCCGAAGATTCGAAAGAATCAGCCCTTTTGGGTTTATCTGAGCTTAAGTTGACTCAATTTGTAACTATTAAGTGTTTACAAGTGCTATGGCGGCATATAATGTCTATAAAATTTTAGTTTACAGTCAGAACAGTATTATTCGGAATATTCCACACTGGAGTCCGCAAGTATTGGCAACGTCTGCCTCCTAGCAGCAGCAAGAGTAAATAAAACAAAACAATTTTCGAATTTTCACATTAGAATGAACGATAAAAAAAATGTTAGGTTATTGTAAATACAGTAATAATAAACGTTTTTACTTCTGTGAACATTATAAAACAATAATACAAGACAGTACCGGAGGTCTGTAAAGTATTTGATTTAGTGCCGGGATTTTCATTGATTTGTCATATGATTTCTTTAAATTTGAGATACCATTTAGCTCTACAGAACCTACTAGTAGCTATATAATGGTAAAGTGTTTCAAGCAGAAATGCAGTTGTACCTGAGGCTGTGACCTCTGCGACTCAAAGATGTTTATTTTTTACCGGACCAAAAATCTACAATAAATTACCATTAAACTTAAGAAACAATCCCTTCAGTAAAATTAAAAAAGAAATACCAGCTTGGCTATTACAAACAAATACATATACAAGTATTCGACATATTTTAATATTAAGAAATGTTACTATTGTGATACGTAACTAGTTGCCACTATCTGTGATTTGTATTATAACATATTAATGTAGATTGAATCAGACTGATAGAAATATACTATATTAGTGTACACACAAGCTACTATAGCATATTGTGCACTCAAATTACTATTGACTGTTAAAATAAGACAGATGTACATTGAAATATTGTAAAATCTGATAATTTAAACAAATTGAAATTGAAATAATTAAAATGCTTTTGCTTATATTACAAATACTCGGCAAATTATTTTGCCCGGTACTTTCGTCACCATTTTTTCCACTTTTTTATCCTGTATCAAATAGGCTCGAATTAGCCAAAGTAAGTGAGAAAACAAGAGATTTATTTTTACCACCCTGTATAGGTAAGGTATCTCTGGCTTCAAATAAGTCTAGATTTATGAGAGGTTTTAAATAACTTTCTTATAAGATAAAATTTTTTTTTATAATATGTTTCTTTTTTATAGTAAAAATCGAACCGAAAGTGTCCCTGGTTTCTAACCGAGTCAATACCTAATCCATAATAATAATAAAAATATATAAACGTTCGTCCTTCCCTGTTAAGAATTTTTTAAGCACACGCACTAGTATATAAACAAAACAACACACATTTTAACAGTAAGACTGACGAAAATGGGAAACATTTTTTATGGATTTAAAATGTCAAAATTTGATAAAATGTCGAACAGTAATTTTTTCCTGATTTCCTGAATCCAAGAACAGGACAGTAGGTAGAAAAAACTGTTTTTTTAAGCTTAAAATATTTAATTTTATCTTATTTTGATAATTGCAATTACAAATCTTAAAAGATTACAGTAATGATAATAAAACTGTCAGTTTTATTACAAATAAAATATGCGTGCCAACGCATGTAAATGATATTATTAAGTAAATGATTAATTTGTTAAATTGTATTGTATTTGTTTTATATTGTCAATTAGGTAGTAATAGAAGATTAACTTACTATTTTTGAACATCAGACAAATATTTTACAATTAAGGACCATTAAAAAATTATTTGGCAACCGGTCAATTATCATTTAAATATTGGATCTGATATACGAGAAACATCTAGTGACGTAAAACTACATTTGTATGGGTGTCAATATATATACTGTGTCAGCGCTTATTTAAAAGGCATGTAAAGGATGACTCGATAATTAATAAAATTTCACAAAGGGGGACTAAGATAAATCAACGTAATATAAATTCATAAAATGTAGTTTAAAAGATGCAAGAAGACAGTAAAAAATTATTAAGAGAACATTATAGAACAATGAAAAAATAGAAAATAAAATACTCTGTTCATTTAATCTTAAAAAAGATGATAGAATCCCATTTTACGCGTAGTTTTATAACATTAAAAAAGTAAAATTAGAAATAAATTTTAAAAAGTGACAAACCTGTCAGATAATAAATTTTCTTTGGATTATTACGATAGAAGATGGTTTGTCTGCAGTTGCCCAGAGGAATAATAGGTAAAAGTTGGAATTATTTAAAATTATTTTTGAAGAATTTTGGCACAAATGTGATTTTGAATTTTTAAAACTCACCACCATCTATCGCAATTATTAATGAAAATTCAAAAGCCTTTTAGCGTCACTGTTCTTTAAAGGCAGACAACTGACAATACAGTTAAATTCACATAAAGTTTTAATGCCAAATGTCAAGACTTGTCATTGTCTAGTTACTTTAGATTTCACCAACTTACTAAATTTCTTATACAGCTGAGATTGGTCAGTGTTTTTTCTTTTTCTTTTCTGGAATTGTTCGGCCAACTCTTTTTAATCGTATGAAATAATACAAGATAGACATACTTTGTGTGCAGTACAATTATACTAATTAAATTTTGCCATTAGAAATTTATATTTTATGAGTTGCTGCAGTATTTGACAAGTATGACAGAACTGAAATGTCACGGCGTTAAAAGTTTATGTGAATTCAACTATATACTTGCATTAACAACAATGTCAATAGATATATTGTTCTTTATCGGCCAAATGCAAAAGTCCGACTGTGACATGGATCGAGATAAATCTAATTCCTTCAATGTTACCTGTAAATGTAAATAATGGAAATGGCAATTGTCCCAAATCTGTCGCAGTATAGGTTGGTCCGTGGATTAACCAATGTGGTAAATCTTTCTCAAGATAAATAATTGGACAGAACATAATTAGAGCAATATAATATTAGGTTTTCTTCACTTTTTCAACGCTTATTTTAAAATTTTTATGAATATTTATTAGAACCGAACCGTATCAAAACCCGTTGAATTTCGACGGTATGACTTTCGTCGCTGCGGCACCGTAGACTTCCTATAGAATAGACTAAGACATTCATTCATGAATAGCCTGTTTGTTTGCATTAACTATTTGTACGTGTGAAACAAAGACAGAAGAGAGAGATAGCGTTAAATTTCTGACTCCGTGTGGAATTGTTATAGCGAACACCAGCGGCATAGGGTGTGGAAGGAATTTTTAATACAATAAATAGGTAGTAATTAATAAAGCTTTTTATTAAAGTATAAACCAATTTTTAAGATAAAAAGAAGTCTTTGAAAATATTCTATGCTGTGAAAGTATAGTGTTATTACTAATGAATGAAATTTTAGGCGAGACACAATAAGAAATATTTTATTTTTTTATATTTAATCATGTATAACCACGTAAAGGAATTTGTACATACTCTGGTATGCTGCATTACAGTAATAGGTAAAAGTACTTTAATTGTTGAAAAAGAAATATTTTGATCTTGACATGCCAGGATATAAATAGAAGTATAATTTTTTGCTTCCTGCTTTTATGAGGAAGCCCTAAGTATATTTTATTATACACTTGAGTGTTTTAAATTCCATAGAAAATGAGTGAAATAGGGGTCTATACCTAACTACCATGACAACAATAATTGTTTGAATAATGGTATCGTTCGAAGTTATCTCACAGATAAAAATGTTAACAAGAATTATTTTTATTTACTCTTTTCCTGATTACTACACTACTGAATGGACAAATATTACAGATTATAACCTTACCTACATAAGTAAAGATAATTCCGAATTAAAAGAATCTATTTATTCACAAATATGATATTTTATTGGGAAATAAAGCAAAAACTCAAAGTCTTCCTCCACAAAATTTAATAGAATAAGAATATTCAAGGGTCTCTACATATTTCGAACGTAGAAACGTTCATCATCAGGAGACAGAAAAAATATTTGGTGCTGATGGTGTTAGCAGAAGAAAAAATTATGAAGAATGGAGCTTTTATGGAATTTAAAAAAAAATTCAAGTGTAAAAGAGAAATAATATAGAGAAATTGATAAAAGTTAAAACATACTGAGTATGTGAGAAGTCAGTAAATGGGGTCTAAGCCAACCAAATAAACTGGGGAAGAAGAAAAAACCTAAATAATCTTCGATCTTTTTATAATAATTGTTCCCCAGTTTATTTAGTTGGTTTAGACCCCATTTACTGACTTCTCACACACTCAGTATGTTTTAACTTTCATCAATTTCTCTATATTATTTCTCTTTTACACTTAAAATTTTTTTTTTAGTTCCATAAAAGCTCCATTAAGGTTCTTCACCATTTTCTCTTCTGCTAAAACCATCAGCACCAAATATTTTTTCTGTCTCTTGATGATGAACGTTTCTACGTTCGAAACATGTAGAGACCCTTGAATATTCTTATTCTATTAAATTTTGTGAAGGAGGACTTTGAGTTTTTACTTTCTTTCCCATACTTTCAACTCCACTTTAAGCATGGACTATTTCTTCAAATTGATATTTTATTGTTATAACAATCAAATCAAAATCCATTCAAAATACTAAAAAAAAAAACACCAAACGTCACAAAACACTTATTCCGATGACTAACCACGACATCGCAAAAACAAATAGGTACTACGATTACTCACAGAAAAAAAGGGCTTGTTCGATTACTACAGCTGTCGCTACCAGCTGACACGTGAAAAGGGAAGGCGAGGTTGCTGCTATCGTTCTTGAGTTATTTAAACCAACAAAACAATAACTTGTTCTACTAATTATTATACTTGTAAGACGTATATTTTATTAATTTTATGAATCTAATATGTGACTTAACAGTAAGTTTAATAACAGCGCTTCTTTTGCTGCACGTGTTAAGTCTAGTGGACCATACAGCTAACCAGACAAATTGTAAACGCTGGAAACTTTGATTCCTTTAAAGCGTAAACAATGTAGTCTATTCTCTAAGAAGTCTATGGAAATATGCCTTCTTTCTGATGAGGCAGTAAAAACTAGTACCACGGCAAACATCTTCAGTAATAAATAAAAAAACTATAATACTTATAATATGTAGTATTAGCATTTGTTGCGCGCCGTTTTAATTTTTTTTTTAAACGTAGTTTAACAACTTCCTTTTTTATTTTAGTTATTGATGTGACGAGAACGACGTAGGTATACCACCTTATCTTTATCGATCTACAAAACCTGCCAAAACAACAACTTACAGATTCAAATCAGTGATTCAGTTTTTGATTTTTGTGATTTATGGCGGAGTAAGCGCCAAGCAATTAATATTAATAAACTTCCTGGTCTGTCCCTAATTTGTATGAACATAAATGCTTCATCCGCTCTTGAATTTTCTGTGCAAGTAATGAGATGGTGCATTCTCGCCTACATTTTTTAAAAAAAGTTTACTGTCTCACCCCTTATACCTTTCATGTCTTTATTTTGTTCTTTTTATTAATTTAAGGATTTGGAAATATAATACAAAAAAAATATTGTACTTTTAATGTTTAAAGAATATAATTTTAATTTTTCCAACAGGTTAATTAAAATTATTTGAAACAGGAAAAAAAGACAAAAAAAATAAAATTAATGGCCACGTAATATACCTATCTGTCTATTGTATATAATGCGTCTTAAAACATTCTCTCAAAATTTTACTAATATTTAGTTAAATCTCATTAATTTTTGTATAGCTGAAGAGCATTTTTGGTAAACTTTTCAGAGAGGTGTCACGAGTGGAGAAGTTTCATTTAAGATTTTAAAGTGGATCAAGGTAGTTCTTTAGGGGTGGGTGAGGATGGTCCATCAAATACCTCATATTTAATCTCCCATGTTTGTGTAGCAACGGAATTTTTTTAAATTCCTTAAGTGTAAAAAATTAAAATAGCTAATGTAAGGGTGTAAACAGTTTATATCTTATAATAGTATATTGTATTTATATTTTTTTGGTAAATAGAGAAAAAATTGAATTAGAAATATAAAATACATATTATTTAAAACTCATTAAAATAAGGTTTAAAATAAAAGTAAAGCATAATAAATACGTAAAAGGCAACATACTCAGTTAAATAGTTAATAAATGTTTTAAATTAATAATTTGGAATAACATTTGAGCCTTATTAGTTTCATTACCCAGTAACTAACTTTTTATATATTTTTTAAATAAAATGTAAGTAAATTAAACTTATTAATTAAATATTTTTGTTTAAATTATCTTTTCCTTACCTTCTTCAAAAGTCAAAATTAACTAAGGTACATAATAAATAACTTTTTTATTTTACCTAATAGCTTGACTTGCCAGCCTTTTTTGAGATATATATATATATATATTAAAAAAATGATGTTTATTTTTACAGGATGCGACAGAGCAGCAGCATTTTTATGATTCAACTTGAAAAACAAGGATTTGAACTTTTCTTTTTTAGCTTTTCAGTGCCTATTACCTTAAAAAAACTAAATTTAACACAAGCAGAATTGAATTGAATTTTTTAAATAGATTAATAAAAAATATTATTTTTTTAATATTTGTTTTATTTTTTTTGTAGTGGGTAGGTATTCTTGTAAGATCCCGTATGTGTATTTTTTAATTAGAACAAAGCAATTTCACGATATTAATCAGTAATTCAGATTTTGATTTTTGTGATTTATCGCATACCGAATCATTTAATATTAATAAGCTTCCTAGTCGGCGCCTAATTTAGATGGAAATAAATGCTGCCAATGTTCAAGTAAAAAACGGCAATGGCGAAACGAAACAACAACTATACACAAAAGGTACTACTTAGCAAAACTTTAAGCTTTTGAATTAAAATGTTTAAGTAATATTTTATTAAATTTATTTTCAGTCTCGGGTCTGTGTCTGGAGGAATTTGAATATTGGGTTGTGATGAAAATAATAAGATAAGAAACTTGACGTCAGAAAAAATCAAATGTAAAAAAGGAGAGAATATTAATTCTTCTCATTAAAAGTGGGGACAAAGTATAGAAATTGATATTATTATATAAAATTGTAAAGTGATTGACTGACTCGACTAACTGATTCATCAATGCCCACGCTAAACCGCTATAAACCTAGAATCATGAACCTTTGAGAATGTCTTCTCCTTACCTAGACATCTGCTAAGAAACGTTTTTTTTTTAAATAAACCCCTAAGAAGGTAAAATCGGGTGTTCAAATTCTTATAGGATTTTCTGTATCGCAGGAACTTAAACTGATGGAGGTCTAAAAATTGGTATACACGTAGGGAAAATGTTTGTCCGCCCATCTCTTAGTAATAAGTTAAAATAGTACAAATATGAAGTATCGCAAAGCAAACAGAGGTAGGTAGATTATGTTTCCCCCGCTCCATCGTATTGCATCTCGCTCATGGCACTCGCTGGTAACACGCCACGCCGCTAATATTCTATTAATATCAAATAAATATTCATTCTTTCGTACGTTGCCGCTTGCCGCCTGAATGAAAGGATCAGGATCAAGCAAAACGCATCGAGCCAGCCGGATCCGATGCGATGGAGTGGGGGAAACATAATCTACCTATTTCTGTTTACTCTGCGATACTTCATATTTGTACTATTCTAACTTATTACTAAGAGATGGGCGGACAAACATTTTCCCTACGTGTATAAGTTTCTTTAATAAAATAAGAATACTTATACGTGAGTAATAAATGTTTTTTGGACTTTTATTGCCTTTAGTTTTTTATATCACAACGTTTCAACTGGTCGTCTTCAGGTGAATACTACGACGACTGGAGATACTTACCAGTTGAAACGTTGTGATATGAAAAGCTAAAGGCAATAGAAGTCCAAAACACATCTATTACTCAAGATACATTATTGTCTACAACGTTCAAACAAACACAAAAACTTACGTGTTTCGTCATTTTTTCAAAATTCACTTAGGGGTTGAAAAAAAGGGGTGTAGCCTATTTTGCGGTCTATAATTTTAAGCTACATTGCTAAAATTGGTACCTACTATGCTGGTAAAATAAGCAAGTACGTATTTTGATGTTTTGGGAAATTTTGCCCCTAGGGGGTAGAAATGGAGGTGGTAAGTTCCCAACCTAACCGCTAGAGAGTAGTATTTCACGTTACAAGGCTGGTAGGTGACTTATTAACAGTACGAGTCTGGAATAAAACGAGTGCTGTAATAACACCTAACGGACGTGTATCGTATAATATTTTATTTCATTTTGTCATTATAATCCTTTTTAAAAAGATTTAATAAAAATGTTTATTACAAATTTTAAAATATTATTGGCAATATTAATTGGTATCATTGGATATAGTTTAAATAAAATAAAAATTACTAACTTTAGTTAAGCAAAATATTTAAAAAATTGTAAAAGAGAGTCTATTCTGTAGTTGCGTAATATTTTTCATTTACTAAAGTTGGTAGAAAAAAACTTTTACAAGTTAAAGCATCCACACAAAGTTATTTGGTATCGATAGATATATATTCAAAACAAAATAAAAATTACTAACTTTAGTTAAGCAAAATATTTAAAAAAATTTAAAAGAGAGCCTACTCTGTAGTTGCGTAACATTTTTCATTTTCTAAAGTTGGTAGAAAAAAGTATATTATTTATAGTAAGACATGCTACCAAAATAGCGATTTTCCAATAAATACTAGTTTTAAAAACTTATATAGGCATTATTATATTTCAAGTTTAATTTAGTTTAATGTATAATATGATGAATTAAATAATTAATGCTCAATATGTATACTTGAACATTTTGTTTCCTATAATTTTAAGTGACAACTTGTCAAAAATCCAAAGTAAAAGTCATTATTTCTAAAAACAAACAAAAGATGGTTGCTAGGCAATCCTTTACAGTACCTGATACTGTAATGTTCTACTTACCGGCCGCAAATGAGTACATGGTAAGTTGATTTACCGGACAAAATAAAATAAAAAAAAATATAATGTATAATAAATTCTACGGTACTTTCTTGTCACGAACACAAAAGCACCAGAATAAATTTAGATCAAATCCTAACGAAATAAGTGAATTTTAAAAAGTGATAAGGTTTAAATCTAAATCTAGAGATGTCTAAATCTAGAGATGGTAGCGTTAATTGTAAAAATAAAATATTAAAACTAAAATAAAGACTAAAAAGTCAGGTTTTGTTTTAAAAATATCCCTAATTAATTTTAAATAATTAAACATGGGGTATAAAAGAAATATTATGCCAAATACACTCGAACATAAAAGGTCAGATTCACGTTACCATATAAATAAATGTTAATTTCAATTATAAAATATTCATTGAACATTAAAAGACGCGTAAAGAAACTTAACAGTCGATAATACAAACCATAATACGTAATTATAACATTATTTACGATTGTATCAATACGAATACTAATTCTTATCTTGTCTATCGGTTTTGAATAAATAAAATTAAAAATGTTTTTTTAATTGGTTTTATGGGTCTTTTTATGGTAGATGGGTTCGCTTTTGAATGATAATAGAAATTATTATTACTGCTGCATGTGTAAATATACAAAAACTCCTCCATGATGTCTCTTTACACGATTGATTTAACATTTCTATGGCTATTCTTTTTTAAAGAGCAATACACCAAACAAGCCTGCATTGGAGATTTTTTAATGACAACCCTATAAATCTTTATTGATTATTTATATAGTGCATATTAAGTTATACTAAGTACCAACTTTCAAATTTTAATCCCTTGTCACAAGGGTATCGCTAGCCAGTGGGGCAGGAGGGGGCACAAACTATGAACTATGTATGTAGCTAGAAATACACTGACTAAATTTAACTAATAAAACGAAAGATTTAAAAAAAAATCTAAAACAAAAATATTCTTTCTGTAAATAATTGCGAGGCCATTGATTCGGCTTTCTGTCATAGCGCTTTTTAGCTAGGTCTTAATTCTTCTTAAAAGCTACTGAAGGATCGTTCAACAGTACAGACTGTTGCAAGGTAAAGCAGTCAAAATTTTTAAAGCTTTTTTCGTTCCAGGAAAAATTGTTCAGTCTTTTTTAGGACACATTAAATGCTTAGTTCTGTTGGCTCAGGTTTATCCTCTTATAATTTTTGCGATTTCATATTGAATATTTGTAAAATTGGTAGTAACAGGGTTTATAATTGAGTCAAGTGTTTAGATAATGCAAATGACGGTGTCTTTTCTTCAGAAAAGCGTACTTCAAGAGAACTATTCATGGAGTCCAAATACGGCATTATTACAGAACTCCGCCAGAATTCTGAAGGGCTTATCAAACGACTTTTTTAATTATTTCGCTGTCTGTCCAATCTCTAGGGGGGCAACGCCCTCCCTTGCCCCTCTGGCGACGTCCTTGCATTGTCATTTATAAGGTATGTTAAGGAGTTGAAAGTAGGAATAAGACATGAGTGTATATAGGGTAATTTCTCCCGATGTAATTAGAAATGTTCAAAACGAGTTTTACTTGTGTTTAGAATATGGCCGAATAGTAAATGGGACGATGGGTAAAAGGTTTTTAAAATTTTTCAATTAAATTAATTTTTGATTGTTTAATATCTTATAAATGACAAGGAATTTAAATTTGAAATTTGGACAAATATTCAGCTGCAGATATTGATGGGGGTCAAACTCGAAAAACTTGTAGGCGTGAAGGTAATAAAATATTTAAAGGCTTATTTATTACCTACTAAAAACCAAAGGTTTAGTGAGCTTCATTTAAAAAAAATTAAGACTTTACTTGTGTCGGCACGATCTTAATCGGGCTCCTTTTAGAATACAGAAACAGCAACCGCCATCTATTAAAAGTTAAGCGAACAATCAGAAAATATATAAACGTTTCCTTTGGCAGAGTCCAGTTTGCCATTTAATTATTTATATATAAATCAAAAGCTGGTGTAACCTGCACTTGAAAACGAATTAAAAAAATTGCAGGAAATTATGATAAAACTGGAACGATTATCCCTTTTACAGTTTCCGAGATTCGTATCTGACGATTGGAGAAAATATTTTTTAGATTTATGAGATTTTGACTTTATGTGCGGTGGGGAACAGATGGTATTAAATTAAAAATTGGAACTAAAAATAATTTAAAAAAATGAATTCTGGAATTTATGCCAATTTGTGAAAATCCCTTTTACAAGCATATTTTTGTGTCATCAGGTTTTGTTAGCAGGGGCGTCGCTAGGCGTAGGCGTTTACGATTGGAGGGGCGACTCATAACGCTGCATGAGTATGTAGGTATAAGTATTAAATTACAAAACAATTTCGACCCCGCTCAAATTTTGCTAAATCTGGTCAATATCTTATAGTATACCTATAAATACCAGTCAGTCCTTCTTTCAGATCTAGCGGCTCGTGGTTATTTTAAATGGGGAATCATTTAGTATCTTAAGCAAATTAATATAAAATGCGCCGCAAGCCAATCGCCGAGGGCGAAAATTTTTTTGAGTGCCACGCCCATAAAAGTATTTTCTGGCCTATTAAAATAATTATAAAAATGTAAAATACTTCCTTATTTTTGTCCTAACTTGTTTGTTTAATTAATAAATTGGGTTGTAGACGACCATTTGTTTTAAACATAAAACGTTTATCAAAATCCAAACTAGGTATTACTGTTTTTAAGTCTTTAATATTTTGTTTAACCGACATTTTACAAAAGTAACTATTAAACATAACACTTTTAGTATTGTAAATAAAAAAAAAAAACTACAAATTATCAAGCCCGGCTGGCACCCGTACGTAAATTCGATAATTAAAAACGTACGATGTACGTATGACGTACGATAAGTACCGTTACTTGTAGTTTACTTGGCACAGCGTGGCTGCTGTAAAATAGAAGCGATATTTAAGAGGTAGTAGTAATAATACCAAATCAAGCTAAGTTTGGCTGATAGGATGCATTTTAAACCTAATTTAAACTTAATACAGATTAAGTTACATAAGAATAGAATAATTTGTTACTTTTCTTAGTTTAATTCAAAGATCGGCCAAATACCCCTCTATCAAGTACAATTACCTACAGTTTTACGTTAAAATAGGTTGTATTTATAAATTAATAAAAGCAGAAAAAGAAATATACGCAAATTTGACAAAAGTTCGTTTTAAGCTTTTATTGATTTATCAATTACATTTTTATTATACTTAAAACTGCAGGTAACTGCTACACACGGGCATACGGCCATTTTTTGGAGAAAACGAAATATTGATAAGAAAATGAAATGACGAATGCTACACTAGTACTTGCTAAGTAAAATAAAATTTGTCGCGGAAATCGGGGATGTTTATCCCGGCGTAAATAATTTATTAATTAATCTATATTATCGGAGTTATGTAGAGGAAAACTTATTCTTGACTATATTATCTGCAATTCCTATTCAGAAATGTAAACTCTTCTTCTTTAAGAATAGGTCATTTTTTGTAAATAGAGAAGCACAACAAATATATCCGACAACAAATCAACAATATACATATCCCAGGCATAGATTAACAATGACTCAAAAGGGTGCATAATATCACTGTATAAAACTTTATAATCATCTACCTAATGACATAGATGTAATAGATAACTTGAAAAAAACCAAAGAAAATTTTTTTAAATTTACTGTTGGAACTAGAACCCTATATATACAATGTGGATGAATATTATAGACATCTTAGTCATTGATCGGATATAGGGATTGTATTGACTGATGTAAATTGTTCCAGTAAAAATAAACGCACATATTATTTATATATTTATACGTTAGGTGTTTAAAACATATATTTTTTTAAATAAGGATAATTTATTATTATTATTAATATTTTTATTGTTAAAAAAAATGTAAATAGAGCAGGTAAACTTATTTTAAAATTACCCGATTCTCTGAAAAAGCCATTAATTTCAAGAGCAAATGTTTTTTCTTTATTTTAAGAAGTTTCAATTTTACGAAGTTTACCAAAAATTTTATTTATAAGTTGGGGAAATTTAAATATATCCAACTCGTTTTGTGTAATCGCCAATTTGCTAACTCAATTAGTAATTCGGAGGAAGGTGCGCCCCCCCCCCCCCCTCCCATTAGAGACGCCGCTGTTTGTTAAATACTGATTTAATAAGTATTAGAAATGCAATTTATGCCTATGAATGGTTGCAAGGCAATTAATGGAACAAATATCTTCCCTGGACAACTAGAAGGGAGCGGTAAATAATTATTTACTCACAATAAATCACGCTGGCTTACTATAATCGGCTTAAATGAGATCTAGTTTATTGAAAATTTATTGCCCATATTTGCTTCTTGCTTGTACAACATAAACTGGTTGTATCTACCTCCTATTATTAAATAGATAAGTCGAAGAACGATTAAATATTGATCTCCCGGGAACTATAATATTAATAATACAAAGGACAATCAGAAAAATCGGATATCCCGAGGTTGCATCCAGTTACTTTAAAAGATTATAACAGTATCAAAGATAAGTAATAATCCAACCAAGAAAACCACCAAAAATATGTGTGTGAAACAGCTTCAACCAGTTCCGGTATATTTTTTATTTTTCCTACATTATTTTAAAGAAACCAGTTTAAACCCTTTTTGTGATCTTCCGTTTTAAAATTTTTCTACTGCGGCACTGCAACAGGTACATACAATGTCCTCTTCGAGAGCAAACAGATCGTCCAGTGGATTCCATGTCAGGGCGTGTGAACTCTCTCGTGTTTGGCGAAGATGTTTTGACTATTGACAGTGCGAGAGGCCTCGACCGGCCTGGTTAAGCGGTTTCCCATTTCCACTTTAACACCTCTAAAGTGACGGTGGTCTAAGAGATCAGTGACGTCGCACATATAAGTACCAAATTGATTGATTCAGCCGATACTTGGTGGACAACCTAGCAAAGTAGTTGGCAATTTTCTTAACAAACTTGATATAAATGTGTGTTACAAAACTAATAACTCTTTAAGTAAATTTATAAAAAACAATAAAACTAAAAGCGATAAAAACAAAAAATCAGGCGTCTATAAATTAAAATGCAAAAATTGTCCCAAAACATACTCAAACTATGCTAACCATTTACTTGATTATCAACATAATTTCGATCCTTCCTTTAAAATCTTACATACTGAAAACAAAGGCTTAAAACTAAATTTGTCAGAATCTATGGAAATAAATAAACTTAAAAATACGGACCTGTTACTTAATGATCACTTAGATTTAAATAGCTCACCTTTGTTAAATTTATTCTGTTTACCATATACCTACTTAAGATTTTGTAAATTACTCATATTGTACCTAATTTAATTTTTAAACCCTCTGTTGGATTTTCCCGCTATTGTAACCCTTCCACTGTTTTTATTTACATCTTCAATAATTAAAATTTTATTGCACCCAATTTTTATTTTTCACCTTTATTAAATCATTGTCATCTGACGAAGCTACAGTGTTAGCGAAACATGTCATTTTTCCAGTAAATATAGTTCAACTTTGTTTACTGTATCCCATCCCCAGAAGTACCGTTTAGAGATTCCTATAATTTAATAAAATGCTTGGTCACCATTAAGAACTTAGGTATTTATAATGAGCTTTTTCACTATAATCGAATTTACCATATTCAGCTTTGACATCCTAAATTAGAACCTACTGAAAATATGTATATATCCCAATAGTAAAACTCTTCCTTGATTGTCATAAACCTTTCCTAGAAACCAGTAAAAATACGCCGCAAAAGTAGAAAGTTTGAAAACATGAGATCGGATACTTAGCACGTCATCCTATTAACTCTTGAGGTTGATTATATCGTCGGGCAAGTCCCTGCGACTGGTCAATTTTTTTTGACGTAGATCGCTGCATTTGCAAAATCGTCTTATGTTTAATTGTTGATTCTTTCAGTAAATAATTCAAAATTTTAAAAACTGAAACCGAAAATTTTTATTTTCCCTTCCTCTATACTATACAGTTGGGCAAAAATTAAAATTGAGTGTAAAATATATAAACGTATAGGTATAGGTAAAATCATATAATATAATAATATATCTTTGTCCCTTTAGATAAGCAAACAATAATCACGAAAGTGGCACATTTATGGCCTCGCGCATGTAAACAAAACTGGGAACTATTAGACATGCGCACTGCAAAATTCTCATTTAACGAATGAAAAAATAGACAGGTCCGGGCTTTAAAATTTAAGTTCTTTCTCAAGAAATTATAAAAGTGGACCTTCAATTTATTTTTACGTGTAAAAAGCTAAAATTTGCTCGAAATTCTTACCGAAAAATGGGAACTTATTCTTATTTTTAGACCAAACTGAAGAAACGGGTAGTGATTTCTGTTATTTTTATTATAGCTGTAAAATCAGATTTTGAGGATAGAAAAAAGTTTTTAATGTTTTGTTTCTAAAATTTGTTAAAAAATGGTCGCGCTATTTTTATTCGAAAAACAAGAGAACAAGTCCTCACCTTATCAAATCGAAAATAAAAAACAAGCAGAACAGCAAGTGTCGATGTTATCGCGTAATTAACCTCAAGCCAAGTATTAGTTGGTAATATTAACCAATTTGCCAAAAACTTGGGTCCTACATGTAAAACAACATTCTCAAGCAGAATTTCTTGATGAAGAATTAGAAAAAAATTCGCGATCGGTACCGGTTATTGTTTATAGAACAAACACAATTCACTGAACTACACAAAAACTAGAAATCCGAAACATTAAACACCCCCAGTCCACAATAATAACAGAGTTTCTTTTAGTTGTTTTTAAAATTTTATCTCAGCTCCTCAAAGCTTTTTCTTCCTCCCTAGCCGCGGTTAAGTTTGCTCATCTATATTTCTTATATTATGATCATACGATTTGTTCGCCAAGCGTTTCTTTAGCAACTTAGCTTTTACTTTGCTATGCTGTTTAAAAGAAGCAATAGGAAAGTACCTAATAGCAAAAAATACAAGAAATCCACAGAGAAAACGTAACAACAGAAATGGCACCGAACTGGTTCTGTATATTATATAAAGAAAAAGAACCTAATAACAAGAGGGTTGTACGCATGCCCATCCCTGTTGGGCGCTAAGGGATCTGGCTGGCGAGCCGTAGGTGCGTACAAACGTATTTTTTCACCCATAAAACTTAACTTTTGTTTGCGCAGGAGATAATCTGTACGGATCTAAAGGTATATGTCTATGCTTTGTCCTCATCACTTTAATGCCAATATAATATGTAGAATATTATATACTTATTACTTGTTCATCCTCTATTAATTTTTTACAAAATATCCTGGAACTTTTTATTAACTTATTGAAAATATAGATTTAGATACAGCGAATGAACGAGCAGATAGACGGAAATAGACGTTAGCTACTGCACGCCACTGGAAATTATTATCAAATAACACTGACTGACTTAACAATATTTTAATTATTCCTTTGGATACTTTTCTCTTCTCACAACTACCATTTTGTCCATTTTTGTTTGACGACATTGTTCTTATATGGAAATTTAATGCTGCTAACCGTTTTAAGTGGTTTGTAATTTGAGATTATTTACCTTCCAGGATGCTTTTTTTTGCCAGTCACCAAAAGTGATGCAGTTTAATAGTTGATAGTGTTTTTGCATTTAACTAGCCCCATCCTACCTACTCTATGCATTAGAAAATTTTATACCCTGGTCATTTTGATGACCAAAGCGAGAACGTAATTTGTTACGTGCTTTCTTATACTTTTGTTTCCGAAAAAAGTCTGCCTAAACGTCAAATCTTAAATAGAAAAAATATGAGGAAGATTTCTACATTGTAGTGAAATATTAAAAATCCTTTGATGTTAAAAATATCTTCCAATAATTATCCTGTGCAGTAGATTAATCGATCCAAAAATTCCTATTGTATATTTTGTACCACTTGTGGAGCGAATTCTAGTATCACTCGTCCAATAGACTCTTTCAGCGTATCTAGGCGATAAACCTAGATTTGTAAACTAAGGGCGAGATTCCAGAAGCTCTGCAGCTCACGTCTGCAGCTGCAAGTAACAGTTTGCAGATGCAAATGATAAAATTGGAATTCCAGAAAACGTTTATCGTACTTTGCGTATTCAAATTTGCAGAAGGTTGGAAGATCCTGCCAACGTACAGAATGCATAAAATTTGTTAAAAACTAACCTATATTTTAGGGATTTGACTGACGCTGATGGTATTGGTGGTTATTTACAATTTGTATTCAATTTTTATACAGAGTGTTCATTTGAAAACTTCCCACCTCGATTTTCCTGCTTTAAATTGAAAATGTGGAAAATCGCTCGGACCCGTCGATTTTTATTTCGAGGGGGACATCTTTTGCGTATATTGTCAATCTTGTAACTTCAAGTCCCTAGGAGGGAGGGGGGGGTAAGATCTAAATCTTAAATGGATACCCCTATTTTATATAATTTTTTTGGATTCTGCATATTATAATTCTGAACATTTTTTTAAAAAAGCATTATTAGTCTATACTTAACAGTTTCCGAGATATTGACTCTTGAAAAATTACATTTTTGAACGTTGACAGCGTCTAGCTTTCTAACTGTACATAGCAAAACGGCTTACATGTCCCTATCTTCGATTTTTATTATCTTTCCAATAGTGTCAACTTCCGGTCAAACCGGAAGTACTATATTTCTTACATCCGGTTTAACCGAAAGTTCACACTATTGGAAAGATAATAAAAATCGAAGATAGAAGCCGTTTTGCTCTAAGACGTACAGTTAGAATGCTAGACGCTGTCAAAGTTCAAAAATGTCATTTTTCAAGAGTAAATATCTCGGAAACTGTTAAGTATAGACTAATAATGTTTTTATTAAAAAATGTTCAGAATTTTATGCAGAATCCAAAAAAATTATATAAAATAGGGGTATCCATTTAAGATTTAGATCTTACCCCCCTCCCTCCTAGGGGCTTGAAGTAACAAGATTGACAATATACGCAAAAGATGTCCCCCTCGAAATAAAAATCGACGGGTCCGAGCGATTTTCTATATTTTTATTTTAAAGCAGGAAAATCGAGGTGGGAAGTTTTCAAATGAACACCCTGTATAAAAACAACAAGGGACATTGGACAACATTGGATTTGGGCATATATTTCACGTATTTGGCAGTCAATGTCAATAAACCGGAAGAAGTAAAATGGTTTAACTGAGGTAAAAAAAGCGGATTTGCAAATAGTTTTTGGAAGGTCAAACCACTCTATGAATCTGAAAATATACAATGCGATTCATTAAAAAAATGAAATTGACTTAATGCATTACAAGAAAATCTATTTGACGTGTCCGAGCGATTCATGATCAAGTACGCGGTACTCTATAAGAGGACAACCCTGTATAAAATAAAGAAATAGTTTTTACCTACCGCACATAAAAAAACATTGACATATCATATTTTTATACCAACAGTACCAGCACTAAGCACTAGGTCCTTGTGTCACTGAATTTCTAAAATAATATTGAACAATACAAATTCTTACTGCGGAACTCACTGTACCACTTATATGCATAGAAAAAAGTTATGACCCCTTGGCCTTGTAATAAAGGCATCATGTAAAGTTATTTTAAACAAAACAACACCTTGTTTGGAGGACACACACAAACACAACCCCTTTTTGATAGTCTAACTTAAGGACAGTTAAAACATACCTATTCATATACCTACCTACCAATTAATTCAAAACGTCATTGGCGTACAAAATAATAAATTTACAATAAGAATTAAAAATATTCTATCTATAAGATGTGTTAAATCTGTAATAATTTTGTTGAATTATTATTATTTCTAGCCGAAGCCGATTTTTTAATTAAAAACACACTTTTAAGAACAAACACAAGTAGTCACGCTTCAACCATTTCATTTTCTTATCAAAATTTGGTTTTTTCCCAAAAGCGGTCAAATGCTCGTCCTTGAGAAGCAGTTACCTTAGAGTTTTAAGTTAAAAAATTTATTGATTGATTATTATTAAGAGCATAAAACGAAATTTTTCCAAATTTGCGCATATTTCTTTTTCTATTTGAAATTTATTAATCCACCCGTTTTAGTAAAGCTGTAGGTAATCGTACTAACAAAAGGAGTATTTGGTTGACTTTTGGATAAAACGAAGAAATAACGAAATATTGATAATTAACAAAAAACGAAATGACGAAGGCGTCACAAGTGTTTGCTTTCACATTAAAAACCTTTCTGGATTGTGTCACGGGCATAGAGCTGTTGATTTATTTTCGTGACTGGAGAAGGCGCGTTTATTTAAAAATATAAAAAAATATTTAAAAGTATCCACAGATGGTCAAAAACCAAAACAATGAAAATAATTTATGTTTGTCTACAATAAAGACTTTTAAAAATCGCGCTTGGTAATGTAATAAATATACATAATCAGATAATAAATACTATTCTCAAAGACATAAATTTTCCTTGGTTACACATGTGATTTAAAAAATGTGCCAACGAAAAATTTTGGGGGAAACAAGAACCATTCCAATGTGAAATTGGATGAATTATCGACTAAAGATCAAAGGGAAGAAGACATTTTTGTAGAAGTATTTTGTCAGCAATTGTCAAGCTTATATAAGAAAAACGATATAACTTAAGCAGATTTAAAAATAGTGAACGTAAATACTTACACTGAGCAGGAAAATTTTTATGTTAGTGTCAATTAAAAATATTTGCCTCAACTTGGTTTTAATAAACGAACTGATCTTGGTATTTTGACGGTTCGCTTACATTAATGTTTTTGTCAATTATGCAATTATTCTCACGGGCCGCCATATTTTTTTTTATATAATATTATCATTTAACACATAAATACCATTAGTAATTAAAAATATTCCCAGTGATATTAATAAAAACCAGTTCGTCACTATTTCTAGAATTCCAGAAATAATTAAGAAACACATTTATATTTTAAAAATGTATGTTTATTACATAATATATCTTAAAAAGTATTAATTTAAATTGTCGATAAATTCAGTTTAGATTAAAAAAGTATTTTAATTCGTCTAATAAAATTTAACTTTCTTGGAATTCACTTAGTTAATGTTAGAGTTTTTACACAAAAGTTTTTTAAAACATTTACTTAAATGTAGTAAGTATTTATGCTAATCTAACAAATAATATTTTTTTAAATAAATAGAAACTTTTATACCCCTTTTTCCATGCTCTAGGGGCTAGATATTCGCAAAGGCCTCAACATAATGTTTTTTTCTAATGTAGATTTTTCTAAATACATTTATATTTTCACAAACTATACCAAAATTTTGTTTTTGCCGAGAGTACCTATTCGGACATTCAGGCAGCGTCATTTAAAACGTCAAAGAAAAAATCCATTTAGTAGTACATTAGTAGTTTAAATTGTGTTCAATTTTTACAATAAGTATACCCACGATAAACCAAACACTTGTAGTTTTTGTAGTATTTCCTCATGTGATTAAAGTATTCACGTGACAACGAAATTGCAACATTTCATATCAATACTTAAGTTATTCAACGTTGTAATTTAGGCGGACAAAATTATTGAAGAGGCAAAAAACAAAAAGTCCAAATACGGTATATTCTGTGTAAACATGCTATATGAAGTGCTCAACAAGTGTTCTGTAAATAATTAGTTACACATACTTTAAGTTTAAAGACTAAAGATTTCTGTCAATATTTGTTTGAACAAATAATTTTGCTTTGAAATAGTTGTTACATTCTTGGGTAAGGTTTGTCCATTTTTTTTCTTTAATAATGGCAAGAATGTAATAATTATAGGTATGTGCGATGAGTTTCTCGAATGTAATAGTGTTTATTATAGTAATACATAATCATATTATTATATCTTATCGTATCTTATCATTACTCTTCTTTCGCCAATCAATAAACATCTTGTTTAATGCAACATGTATGTAAATCCCAATTAAAACAATTTTCATTAATCATCAGAATTTTTGCATATTGACATAAATGGAAAATCGATACCTTAGGACTAATTTCTGTCGCGGAGTGATAATTTTTATCGTTCGTCGACATCTTAAATGGGTTTGTCAACCTCCTGTCGTGGCAGTCTCACCGTCCGTCTGTCAAAACATGCATTTTAATAAACGATAACATCGCCAAATAATCGCTCGATACAGATATTTATTTTTTTAATTAGTAGTTAATAAGGAAGTATAGTTACAGCTAAAAATAAAGCACTGCTGCTTTTATCGAGAAGATATCAAAAATAACAAAAAAACCATTAAATATATTATTTTTTACATTTTAATATTTACTTATAGAACCATTATTATTAGTGACTGACTTAATACTGAGAACTAAATTACTAAATTTCTTATATAATCCTCAGATATCAGACCCCATGATTCTCTTATTCTTTCTATTGATTTCTGGGTCTGAAGTCATGTTTATATATATTTGGTCATTTCACCCCAAACATTTTCTATGGGGTTGAGATCGGGACTCTTAGATTGCCAAGGTAAAACATTTATTTCATTTTCTTGAAGATATTGCTGGACTAGTCGAGATGTATGAATTATGGAATTGTCATGCTGAAATATGAAATTTTCTCCGTATACTGCCGTAACTGTTGGTAACATGGTGTGTCTTAATATATTGCACTATACAGGGGCATTGAGCCTTTCTTGCACTATTTCGCAAACTGCTAGACCTCTGCTACTGATCCATGCCCAAATGTTTACAGAGAACCGACCACTCATATTGTTTTATGGGTATACTGCTCATCATACCTCGCTCCTGTGGGTCTTTATACACGAATTTTTCCGTTGTTACAAGACTGAAATGTCTTTTCATCGGAAAAAATTACTGTTTCCCATATATTATTTTGATTGACATAGTTTTGTGCAAAATCTAGCCTTCTGTCTTTATTTACCTCTGTTAAGAAAATTTTATTGGCAGCGCAACGACTCCTGATATCTGAGCCCGAATCCTTCGACAAGCAGTATACGTTGAACCAGGAAATTGGTTTCTTCAGCAGCTTTTATTGCTGTTTCAAAGGGGTTATCGCGCAAATAGTCCCTATCATGAACTTCTGTTGAAATATTTGGGCTGCCGGAACCTTGCTTTCTTCCAATAGTTCCAGTCTCGAATATTTTACTTTTACACAAATGCACGGTATTTTTACTTATATGTAATTGTTCAGCAGTATCTCTTATAGGAACATGTACTCTCACTCGCGTATATATAATAGCTTTTTGTTCCACACTTAACGAAGGCATATTTAACACTTTATAATATTTATTTAGTATTACCACTTTGACAACAAATAAAAAAATTTGATATACCTATTGACAAAAGGACATTTAAATATCAAAGCTGAAAATTTGTAATAGGCGGGGAGAATAAAATTGCGTGTCCCAGTTTTTTTGGGCGCAATGGTATATGTTGTCGGTTATCTCTGGCAATAAGAAAAAAGAAAAATAAGTAATGCAATTTTATAGTTTTAATTCAAATTGATTGATTGAAAATGTGAAATTTCGACAATAAGCTACAAAAAAATGTAACAGTTGATGCTGAACCCGCCGATATAGTATTTAACTTCTTGAATTTATTTTCGAAATACCGTGGTCTCACACTATGCCTAATAACAGACGTTCCCAATGTTATTTTCGTTTATTTTGTTTTAATTAAGTAACTGGTCTTTACCATTACCGTATCGGCGATGTAACGTCCAATTTTAAGAGGTGCTTAAGCTTAAATGCATCTTTCAGCAACCTCTTCAGTAGTGTGTTTGTTTGGATTAATACTCATTGCGAAATATACCAAACATTTAATTTTTTAAAAGGGAAAGAAATAAGACACTTTAAGGCTTCCTCCACTGGTATATTAAGATGTTTTAATTAAGGGTAAATTCTCTACATGTTTCGACTGTATAAACAGTCATCATCAGGAGAAGAGAATAAGGAAAATGAGAAATAACAGGTGCAAACAGTCCGAACGGAGCTAAAAGATGATGGAAAGGACAAATAAAGTAATTGAAAAAACGTCCAACATAATGGTATACCTATCAGTAAGCTAAGTGTCAAAATTAGTGACATCGCACCATAAGTGTGAGGAGAGAAGAAAAATTATAAAATTGGGTAGTAAATGTGGTAAGTATTCCCTTTTTTTACAGAACAAAATTATTTATTGACATAAATATATCTATAAATCGTTTTTCATGTACAACTTTCGTACATTTAAATAATTGTTTATTAACTTCACCAAATGTTTTACTGCCTCAACCAAAATTGCCCATTAATTTAGATGGGTGATGTATCGTATCAATATAATATGTTTTTAATATACAGTCATTTTTCTTAAAGACTGAGCTCTATTATCAACAAGAAATCTGCGAATAGCCACTTTTCTTGTTTAATCAATTATACTATAATATAAAATTGTAAAATGACTGACTGACTGATTCATTAACAGCCATCCTAAACCGCAATAATAATAATTGTAAAATTGTAAAATATATCAGTTTGGTGTGGAATTCTCTTACCGAATATCGCACGAAGTTAAATTAGATATATAATAATTTTCTAAAAATATTCATAACCGAGAAAAAATTTCCGGAAATAATTTAACCTCTTGTGGTATTACTAGTGACAATTTGAGCGCTATGTTTCCTGATCACAGTCTGTAAGAGTGTGTGATATACTTACGTAGAAAGACAATAAAAACAATTAAAATAGTATATTAAAGTACACGTTTTATAAAGCATCATTTTATAGCACGCGTCCATGTTAAAAAACGAGCCGCTTGCGGCGAGTTTTATAACGGGACAAGTGCTTGAAACTGCTTTATATAACACGTACTTTATACTATTTTTTCTAATTTGTAGTTTTTTCAATAAAAAATACATATTTAAAAAGAAAATAAATCCTTCAAATTTTGTAAATTTTTATGTCTAAATGTTATGTTGGTAATACTATTTTTTATCATAGTAGCCTCTAGACAACAAAAATTATTTTGCGAACTGTCATTTTTTAATTTATTGACCCATTTTCACCACGAGATTCTAAAGTTATTTTAGCGATATGAGATTTGAAATTGGACGGAATACGTTGTGTGATCCTTATACATTCGGTACATATACAGAGCGTTCGGAAATTCGGGCGATTTTGCTACTTTTTTTCGAATTTCAAAAGACGTGATTTTACCTCACGGCATTACAATTTAGTATAGGGAAGATGGAAAATTCAAATAAAGTTGTAGTTAAAATCGACATTGGAAGGTTAGTAGATTGAATTTTGGATAGGATTTGGCAGAAAATGATAGCTTGAAGCATTTACAAAAGCAAAACAGTTCTCCGGCAATAAAGTTATTATTAAATATGTGTTTTTTAATTAACTAAAACAATACATACAGACTTGTAGATCTAGGCAACCAAACATACATACGTGGGTTTGTGTAGTATTTTGCATATTTGGACTAAAAAATATTAGTTATCTAGAATGCTATGCTAAACGGTGAAAAAAAACATGTCATGTAGGGCCAACCTTTAAATAATAAAATTCGGAGTTCGAAATAGATCCATTACGAACTCGCTAGCGCGTTCGAAATAGATCTGTTTCGAGACAAAATTTGAAAAATTCAGTTAATTAGAGGCACCTTCGGGTGCCAATCAGCATAACGTCTAATTTAAACCTGTAATATGTGGAGTAATACGCTACTGCTACCTATACTATAAAGCACTGTATTTGTTGTTGGCTGCGTTGCTCGAGGAGCCGCTCGTCGCCAACAAAGCTGCCGTCTGTGGGCTACTTAAAAAGTTTGCATCTGATAATATGTCAAAAAATTTTTATTGGTCAATAATACAGTACTTTTCCTACGAGGAAAGTAAATCGGCATACATGAAAAATGTATGGACGTTATGTTGTAAAACATAATCCATGATCTAGGTGGGTGGAATTATTTTTATTTAAGTTTGTACATCCATAAGTAGTATTAAATACTACAAGAAATTATGTTCTTGGCAATTTCGACATTAAAAACTGAACGTTGCGAATTAAGACTGCCTGAAAATATCACTCGTGGAATTTCTATCGGCCGTAAAGTTTATGGCCGTTAAGGATGGAAATGGGGTTTTAGCCGCCTCCTGAACACTACTTCACTCGGCAGTAAAATAATAATAAAACTGAAGATTCGCATCTTCACATTTAAAACATCTTGATTCTTACATATTAATTGAAACTTGCTTTTATGCATCACTATAACGTTATAAATAGGAAGTACCATCGCTAAAGAAAATTCAATTTTTTTCTACGGAACACTCTTCGTTTAAGACTTTTCAGAAACAAAATAAATGCCTGTCTGTCACTGTCTCAAGCAAAATTTTCATTTCATTGGATACATTTTAATTGTGGGTTTAAATTCCAAAAAACTCCAAGTAGAATCTCAATTAACCGAGTCGCAATTATTTAAGTTCCGGATTATTGATATACATACATAATTATTATGTACATTTAAAAAAAATTAAGTTTCTTAAGAAGTTTGCGAAATTAATGAAAGAATATATGTTTAAATATGTTAATTATTTGATAAAAATATAATAATTAACAAGACATGTCGCACCCTCAATGTAAAACTAACATATCTCATAATTATGAGTTTTGAGATATTGTGATTTTAAATTTTGAAAGCAATTAAATATTGTTAAAATTTTATTACGAATAATTTAACTGTGTTTAATATGTTGTCCATTTTCAAATTAAAGCAAAATTTATTAATAACTGAGATTCTATTGGTTATTTTAAATTAATTTGTGTATAAAATTAAGATAGGTATGGCTTTTTTGGGGTGTGTTTGTATTTTATTAGGCAACTAAGCGGATTTATATTTTGTAAAGATTTGAAGACTACCATTTTTGGGGTCAGGTTAACACATCATAGTTAATGTTACTTTTGCATTGGGATTATTTTGCTTATGTTTTATGTTATTATTATTTTTTTATTGTTTTTGTATATTTCCCGCCTTTTTTGCGATATGGTACTTTTTCATTTGACGCATAATCCTATTTGGAAACACAATCTATTTAAATCCCATTTTTTGATTTTTTTTTAGATATGTTAGTTTTACATTGAGGGTGCGATGTTTTTTAATGAATGCTTTATACTGTGATATAAAATACTAAAGTGACTGATTGACTGACTTATTTATCAACGCCGTCTAAACCCCTAAGCCTAGAATCATGACATGTCGATGTCTTCTCCTTATAACGTAGGCGTCCAATAAGAAGGGGTTTTTCGAAAGTCAACAACTAAGAGGGCAAAACGGGGGTTGAAATCTTTGTAGAAATTTCTGTAGGTATCTCAGAAACTAAAATTGGAGGTCTAAAAATTGGTATGTAAACTTTTTAAACTTCATTTAATAAAATAATAGGGGAGATCGGGGTGTGTTGGCGGTGTTTTTGGATTTTTTTTTTGTGTGAAGGTCTTTATTTAAATACGAATTTCTAGAACTTTAATTGACGTATTAGACCTTTCAGTACTTAAATTCAGTTTAAGTAATTTTTTTAAATAAGTATTTATATTTTGTATTAACAAAAATATGTTTACCTGTCATTACCGCCAACACGCCCCAGGAGGGGGCAAGTTGGCGGGGAAAATAAAGGACACGATTTTTGTAAACAAACTTAAGATATTTATTTTTAAAGTCATTAAAGTTACTAACACAATTCATTATAATGAAAAATATATGAGAAGAAACATAAATCGTACAATAAACAATAAAACATTAATCCTACATATCATCATCGGATTCACAATTTGGGCACACAAAGGTCAACCTAAATTTATATATATTATATATCTTTGGAAATATTAGCTCTAGTAGTTTTTCGTTTGTACTTTCTTGGCATGATGATATTCTAAAAAAATAAATACCCACTATTTTAAACCCGCCAACTATCCCCGACGCCATTCCAAATGTTTTTTCATTTTATTTTAACTAATATTAATATAAATAAAAAAGTTCATAGTGCTTAATGAGTGGTTAAAGCATAAGATAAAAAGTACTTACCTACAAATATTCTAATATAAATAGTTAAAAAAAACAACAACTTTTCTTCAAGGCTGAAAATTTACTCAGACGGGTCAAAAACCAACAACATGCCACAAAAGACCAATGCGAACTGATTTCTCTTTCCAGCTGTTTGTCACTTTGTCAGACTGTCTCTGTTTGTCCATAAATGACCGTCACAGGTGAACCACGTGATGATATTTACACGTTGCCAGATGCTCACTTAGGACTGAAAATTCAACTCCGCCAACTCTCTCTCCCGCCAACACACCCCGCTCTCCCCTACGTGAATGATGTAAGAGTTTTGGACTTACAATGTCTTTATTTGTTTTAAATCACAACGTTTCAACTGGTAAGTATTACCTGAAGACGACTGGAGATACTTACCAGTTGAAACGTTGTAATTTAAAGCAAATAAAGACAATGGAAGTCCAAAACTCTTTCATCATTCAAAAAGCATCATTGTCTCCAACCTTCAAACAGTCAAAATAACACGTGTTTCGTTATTTTTTGAAATACTGTTAAATGGGAAGAAAAGTTGCAACTATGTTGGCAGTTTATTGGTGCTTACGGATAGATTCTGGTTCTTTCGGTTTTTGAGATATTTTGAATAAACTAAAATGTTGCATTTCCTTAGATCCGTTGTATGTTATTTTCCAATATTTTTTAAATCTGCAAACACATTTTTATTGCAAATCCGGATTACCCGAGGTGTCCGCCCGCATTAGTTTGGATAGTTGAGGTTCTACTGGACTCGTATTTCTTATTAACCATGTTCCTTTTTTAACTCAATTTACCTAATTAGGTATTTTTCTTTTCTGTTCCTTCTTATCAATAAAAAAAAATCGTCTTAGATTTTCCATAATTCTTTAACTTAACCTAATAACGCCGAAAGATTGGGAAAAATAACAAAAAAATAAAACTTTCTGAAAAGTGAATAACAAGTTTTTTGTCTATAAGTGTATACAATCTCATTTCCAATAAAAGAGTTTAATATTTAAGAAAAAGTTTTAGTCTCTCTGACAGTAAACACCTCTATTAAGCAAACACAATAACTAAGAAAAGCCAATTACTAAAGTGGTTACTAAAAGCTTTTAGAGCTCCAAAAAAATGTTTTTTGTGGTTATAAACTCACAAATCTCGGTTGTTTTTCCAAGAAAAAACTGCAAGATGCCTTTCCTATAAAAAGAAAGTTAATTTTAAGTTTAATTAGTACACAATGGCTTTTAAAATTATTATTTATTTAATACCTCAAAGCTTTTTCACTGCGGAAATGACCTGAAGTACCCATTTCTTATAAAAAAAAAAGAGCTTAAAACTTTGTCCTGCTTTTTAATCTAAATACAACTAAAATAAAAGAGGGAGATATGACAGTTATAAGAGTCCAAGAAGTTTAATGCAGAATATATACCACTTGATTTTTAAATATACTTTCTTGTTTTATATAATTTTGCAAATTTTTATGATTTCTGGTGGTCCAAAAATGTTAAAGAATGAAACGAAAAGTATACTTTGTTATTTTTTGTCACTAATTTTTATTTAAACATTTTGGCGTTACGGCTGTTTCGTAGTACAACTACATCTTCAAGACGCTAATCTAAAATTGACAGATTGACAGAATTTTTTAGACACCAAACCACGTTTTTCCCAAAATTAACAAATTTTACATACCTACAGAACAAAAAGGTCATAGATTAGATATTAGAAAAAATCGAAATTTACAAACATAAAAAAGACCATAATGTCAACCTTTTAAATACACAATAATTAGATTTCGGAAATTCCCCACTTTTAAAATTATTATAATATTCATCCTATCCCTTATAATTAGAAAGGTTGTAAAATACCATTGTAATAATTTTATGACTCTGTCAAATACTCATAGTTTGTTAATTTTAGATTGGCGTCGTGAAGATGTAGTTGTACTACGAAATGGCCGTAACTCCAAAATGTTTAAATAAAAATTAGTGACAAATAACAAAGTATACTTTTCGTTTCATTTTACATAGTTAAAATGTATTGTCACAAAGTAACGGACGAGTCAATCAATTCTTTGAATCAATTCTGTTAAAGAATGTTTGACGTTTACGGGGGAAACTAAACGATTTCAGATTTCATAAACTTTTCCAAGTAGTAACTATATTTTTCAACGATGCGTGTCTGTTTTAAATGATAACAAACAGAGCGCATATTTTATGACTACCTTATACCGAACTGTTAATCATTGAAAATAAACGATTTGGCCATAAAGTTATAACTATTTGCAGGTGCATAAGGTTGAACTTTATGCCTCTGTCTCTTTTTATATACACTTTAATTTGATATAACATGAAATATGGAGTCAATAGAATTCTGCGTTTTTACAGGTTCAGCAATGAAAAATAACAAGATAAATAAGGTAACTTCTGAAATTTAGATGCCAGGAAACAAAGTGATATTAAGGTTAAATACATTTTGAAAAAGATACTACATTTTTGTGTGCAAGTAAATTCGAAGAACTAATTTATATTAGTGCATTTTATTTAATTTGTAAAAATTTAACTCCTTCCTTAGCATCTGATATTACAATCAATATTTTTCAATGTTTTTTCAGGGAGCGGGAAGTCCAAGGAAAATCACCTCTACTGTTTCTCATTCGTACTTTCAGTTTCCATAGCAGAAATAATAACAAATATTTCTAAATATTTAATCGAATTATATACCTAATATCAGGGCCGGATTTATGGTAACCGCCGCCCCAGGCCCAAAGAAATGTTGCCGCCCCCACCTAGAATATCATATTACACGTTTAACAATTTACTACAAATATTAAAAAAACCTACCTCCTCAAGAAATAAAAAAAAAGTATTCTTCAATTTCTTTGAGTTAACCATATATTTCTAAAAAACAATATTTCAAACAAAGAAACAAAAAAGCACAGACAGAAATATGAAAATTGTTCAAAAACGAATGCTGTGTTACGTCATTATATAACATAAATTGGTCTTTATGTTTACAATACTTTGACGATACCATTAATAGCATCATACAGGCAAAGGCAAAGCCAAAAGTAAAAATTATTAATTTTATGTTATGTCAATGCAAATTTACAAAGGTTTGCGACGTACTTTTTTCTTAGCGAAATCATCAATAAGTCAATAACCTCGTAGTAAATCGTAGTAAATATTACGTAAAAGTTCTGATTCTATATGTAAAACTGCAAGATAAATAAGTCTTTCTTTTGCCATCCATGGTTGATCTTAGATATGTTTTTATTCGTTTCAGTGCTGAAAAAGAGCGTTCTGCCGAGCAGTTTGTAATAAAAGTACATAGAAAGATACGCAAAGCATGGAAGGTGTTTGGAAAAAGGTCGGGAACGTTTTTGTCATACTGCTTTGAGAAGCTCTCGGGCAGATGGCTTTGGTGGATTTAGGCAAGATTTTATGAATTCACGAAAATGTATCAATTCGTTAATCATTGACTCATTCAAGTCATTGGGGTAGCAGGCTAATAAAAACTTGCATTTATCTTTAATAATGTCAGTACTTAAAGTACCTACATAAATTACTAAAAAAATCAAATTTGTCTGCGAACTCGTCGTAAGACTTTCTTCTTCAAAAAATGTCAAAAACTAGTTTATCAACAATGACATTAAATATATTTATCCGAAAATTGTCTCTACCATTAAATTCAGTTACGTTATCATCACTTTCATCAAACCCGCGTTTTCGTTTTATTTTTCTCTTTTTATCTGCAGAATATTCTTTTTGGCCGAAGAGTTCAATGGCTGTTTTTTCATAATCTTCGTATTTATTATTCCTAAGACTCAGTGATATTCGATTGTCTGGAATTTGCCGCCCCTACGAATTTGCCGCCCCAGGCCTGGGCCTGGTGGGCCTAGGCGTAAATGCCTAATATCGAATATTATCGATATTCGTTAATAATAGGTCATATTTATCTAAAATCGTCATACAAATTTAGTTTCCACAGAATGCAGAGAACGGAAGATATATTTAACCTAATAAAAGAGTGAACAAAAATGTAAAGTTGTAAGTTGTGCCAAGTTGTACCCGGTTGTGTGAGAAAACTATTAAAGTCATATAAACTAATTGGCACTAAACTGAAGAAAAATAAATGTAAAAGATCTTGGTACAGTAGACCAGTTATTTTACATCTTCATGTGTTTGTAAATATTATATAATGTGTTTTCTTTGTTGAGGATAAAAGAAAGTTAAACTTTAAGGGGCGGAAGGAGAAATTTTACAAATTAAAATCTCAAAAATAAAGAACGGACGTATGTATTTTTTAAAAGATATCTTCAGAATATGTCGACGTTTTAGGGTCTCTAGATCACAAAAACGTTTGCTATTATTTTTGTATGTTAACCCTGTTACGAAATTTTGTCTATTAGCCCTGCTCATTCGATTGCATTACCCCTTAAATTGCAATCTTTAATTTTTCCAAACTTTGAAATCCCACATTTTTATAAATAACACTTTTAATGTGACCCATAGACAATTTACCTTTAGATAAACAAACAATAATCACGAATGTGGCAGTTTTATGGCCTCGCGCATGTAAACAAAACTGGGAACTATTAGACATGCGCACTGCAACATTATCGTTTGACGAATGGGAAAATAGACAGGTCCGGGCTTTAAAATTTAAATTCTTGCTCATATGCCACCATAGAGGGTTTATTTTACCCCTATTTGGGCATAATACAATTATACAACGGCTGCAACTAGTACTAGTCATTGTTTATATTACATTCCGAGTCACTAAAAGCACAAACACAATTCACTAACTAAACTACACAACAACCAGAAATCCATAAATATTAAACACCAGTCCCACAATCCACGATAGCCGATCCGATAGCTGAAAACTTTAGAAAACTACAAGGAATCCGCAGAGAAGAGAAACCTTAAAACACAACAACAAAAATGGCGGCCGAGCCGGTTCTGGAGAGTATTCTTGAGCGCCTCGATTATTGTCGATAAAGTAGGACGGCCGATAACACGAGGTTTGTGCGCATGCACGAAGGTTCCCCGAATGAAGACAGCTGACCGACGAGTCATGCGCTCGGACGTATTTTTTCACCCATAAAACGTAACTTTTGTTTGCGCAGGAGATAAGCTGTAGGTATCTAAAGGTAAATTGTCTATGATGTGACCCCACACGTTTGGTGAAAGATCAGGAGACCTAGCAGAGCTGCACAATTTATGATAATTTAATCCTATTGTACGTCCATCGTAGACGATTTGGACATACTCCCTTACTTCTGGAGCATTGTGCACAGGACCAGGACAACCCTCCATTAAAAACCAAATAAAATATCTTCATTCTCGGGAGCAACTTCTTTTTATGCAGGTCCAATTTGATTTGTTTGTAAAAGTTTCAAAAAGTTATCTTTTCCAAATTTTGTTCCAAAAAAATATCTGAATTATTTTCTTGTGCTCCACTATCGAGTACACCATTGTTTTGCTCGAAGCAGTTGCATTACATAACATTGCCCTTAAAATTACGACCAATATTTAGGACTTTTGTTTTGCTTACAACGAGTCTGTCCAGAACCATCGCAGAGAACATTTCGGGTCGTCTCCGAGCACTAGTTTCCCTGTAGTATACCATTTATTTTGTCTATAGATTGTATGATTTTTAGAATTGTTAGATTCCTTAGATTTGTAAGATTTGTGGGATTTCTTAGATTTGAGTTCCCATCCCCAGCTACCCTGTAATAATGTGAAAAGGGCCAGGCAACGAATACTGCCGAATTTTTCGGTTACCGTGAAACTTTCGTAATTCACTGGCCTATCTATAAAAATAAAATGAAAAGATCGATGCGTTGCAGAAAGCTGGAGAACTTGACCGCCAGGCTTCGAGTGAGTGCCTCTATTATTTTGCATTTTCCGCCGGTTAAATATAGATATTGCAGTTATATTTATCCCGATTTACGAGGCAGTTATATCTTGCTATTAATTAATAGCTTGATACTCAGTGAAAGATGGTACTCGGGTAAACAACCTGATGGGGTTCCAGAGACAATATAATTTGTTTAATATCCACTGTCTGTGAATTATGGGCAGCCAAAATAGTAGTTTATACAGTGATGGGCTAAAATATGGAACAAAATCATTTAAAAATCAGGTATTCATTTTTTGAAAAAACGCTCGGACACGTCGATTATAATTCTTTCTTCCGGATTTTTTGCCTCAAAAAGAAATTATACCGGGTGTGTCAAAAAGTAGATGTAGCAAAATTTTTTGTTTTTTAAATAGAACCCCCTTATTTTTACTTATTACCCTAATTCTACGTCAAATTCTGCGCATAATTCATGTAGCATACTCTATCCTTATCTCTAACGGTTTTAGAGAAAAATTACATCATAAAAAAAAATCCTTTAAAAAAAGGTTAAAAAATTAGTTTATTAAGTGTTGAAAATGCAAACCATTAACTTCTTGACAATATGCTAATCTACTTACAAACCCTTCTAAAACATTATTTACAGTATTTTCATTAATTTGCCTAATTTCATATCTAATTTTAAATTTTAAGTCTTCCACATTTTGTGGTTTATCCTTATACAGAGATCTTGCAGGCCATTCTATGGGTCCTCTTCTACCTATCCATCGTTCGGGAAAGACAGTATTCAAATACTCTCGTACTTGTCGAGCAAAATGAGGCGGAGCATCATCCTGCTGAAACCAAATAGACGCTTCTGGTAGATGAGGCTGATTCGGATTTGGAAAATCCGCTGCTAGTGTGGGAATTAATTCATTTTGAAGAAATTGTAAATACCGGTCTCCTGTAAGATTTCCATCGAAGAAAAAGGTCCAATAATTCTATCATTTAATATCCCTGCCCAAACATTTACTTTTTGTGGGTATTGCGTGTACTGTTCTCTCATCCAACGGGGATTATTTGTACTCCAATACCGAAAATTTTGTCTGTTTACCGAACCATTCAAACGAAACGTGGCTTCATCGCTAAAAAGTATGTTGCGATGGAAAAATAGATTTAAGTTGCAAATTTCCATCATAGTTTCACAAAACTGTAGTCGGCGGTCGGGATCATCTTCGTTTAGCTCGTGCAGCAACCTAATTTTGTACGGATGGTACTTTTCTTATTTCAATACCCGCAACACAGATCGTCGGCTAACATCATTATTAAGGGCTACTTCAGTGGATGCACTATGAGGATTATCTTCAACCTCTAACAAAATGTTCAATTGTGAGTTTTCACTAATTTTTGGACGACCTGGCCGTAGACGATCCTTTACATTCCCTGTTTCCCTGAATTTCTTCTCAATTTTACTTACTGTAGATCTTGTAATCGGCCGTTCTGGATACTTAGCGTTAAACAAGTTACAAACTTCTTCTTGACTTCTTGTTTTGTCTCCACATCCAATTAAAATTAAAATTTCGATTCTTTGTGTTTCATTTAAATGCACCATGATCACCGTTTTTCAAAATTATACCTAAACTAATTTTTGATTGACACATGACTTGCTATAGTAGTAACAATTCATTTAAATTTACCTGTTTACCTTTAAGTAGGTACATGTACCTTTTTTTAAAGAATTTTTTTTATGATGTAATTTTTCTCTAAAACCGTTAGAGATAAGGATAGAGTATGCTACATGAATTATGCGCAGAATTAGGGTAATAAGTAAAAATAGGGGGGTTCTATTTAAAAAACAAAAAAAATTTGCTACATCTACTTTTTGACATGAAAGAATTATAATCGACGTGTCCGAGCGTTTTTTCAAAAAATGAATACCTGATTTTTAAATGAATTTGTTCCATATTTTAGCCCATCACTACAAGGGTGAATATGATGTGTCTTATAGTGCACGATGAAGTAATTAAAAATGTCTGAGCACGATATGGACAATCTACTTCTGTTGTACAGCATATTTTTTCTACAATCCAACTTATGACCTTTACACTTATTGTTAAAAATTATGCTAAAAGTTATGTAAATTAGCCAATTTGCAAAAGCGCCTCTCTTTTGAACGTACAGAAAAATGGTAGGACACGCATCTACTATAATCCCTCTTCTTACCTTTAGGATTTGACGTTTAAAAAAGGGAAAAAAGTGTTTCTTTATTTCTGTTTGAAGTATTTATGCTGAGTTTCAAGAAATTCGGACCAAAAATATTTTTTTCAATATAAACTTCTATTGATACCCTCGTTTCACACCTATGGGGGGCCCATTTCTAAAATATTAGATTTACTTATTGTGTTTTAAAGTATTTATTCTGAATTTCAAGAAAATCTGACATTCAATATTTTTCTTTTATACCCTCCGATTTTCAATAAAACAAGAAATAACATTTTCCTTATTTATGTTGTAGAGTATTTCTGTTAAAATAGGTATATGACAAAAATATTTTTTCAATAGAAACTGTTATAGGTACCTACCTCATTTATACCCCTTTTATTAGGGTTTTGTTGATAACTTACCCACTCCATTTCTACTCCCTATCCTAAAATAATGGGCAATTACAGGTACCCATCTCAAACTAGGTAACAACTCTTTTCACAACCCCTATTAAGCGAGTTTTAAAAAAAGGTCGAAACCCGTATATTCTTAAATTTTTAGACCTCCACCCGTTAAAGTTTCTAAGATACAGAAATTCCTTATTACATCCTTGGTCCCTTAGGGGTTATAAGGAAAAGGCACTAGACAATAATATTATAGTAACCTGGGTACTAAACACAAACGACAATTGATCAGTTTCATATCCTAATTCTAAGTAGGGTTAATAATTGACTTCATATTTTCGTTCAATTAACTGAAATATTCCATTTATCCCTGGTTTAATAGATGACGATTTTATTTGGGGTGGGAGGGTAGTGTCTGGTACAACAACTGGTAAAACAAATTTTTTTGGACCACGCCCAAACTTTGCTAAAATTGGTCAATAATTTAATTTTAATGAATTATTACTATAATTTTTTTAAGCCGTTTATATAAGAAAAAACATTAGTGACGCATTCGCCACTTCATTTTCTTATCAATATTTCGTTTATTTTTTGTTTTCTTTAAAAAGCGGCCAAATACTCTTTGGGTAGCAATTACCTACACTCCTAGGTTAAAGAATGTTTAACTGATAAATTAATAAAAGCCAAAAAAGAAATATAATGTTTTTCTGAATCGTTTTCAGTGTGTTTAAAGGAAGATAGTTTATAGCTATCTTCTTACATTTTTTTCCAACTAAAAACGTTTACCCGTTGGACGATACGCCAATAAAGTAACACCACCTGCCCCTGATACAATCTTCATTTCAGCTTCATACGTGCTTCTTAAAAAACCACAAAAAAAACACGACGACTTTTAAATGTGTAATAGGTCTTAATTTTAGGGTGGGCTTTAAATTTCATGGACCGAAAAAGAGGTTCCGGCTGTTAAGTTATCGACGGTTCTGTTTTACTACTTATCTTCTTTAAAGAGATTGGCGTTTTCTGTGTATGAATGTTGATAAATGCACTTCATTTGGAAACATTAGACTGCTTTATTACACATTCCTTTGAAAAATATGTACGTCTGTTTTTACTATTGGGCAACATATTTATATTCGATCTATAAAATACTTTTTAAATAGTCCTTACCATTTGCCATTTTTATTAAAAACCACATTTTGTTCGAAAAAAATCTTAACTCTATAACTATATTACACAAAATGCAAAAGAAAAGCAATAATTGGTGTCGAAGAATCCACTTTGAAGCGTAATTTAATTTTTTTTCTACTTTATGAATTTTTTATGCTCGTATAAAATTAGAGACAAACAATAAGCATACATTGTTTAATACTATAAACTTAAATTTGACAATAAACCCGTTTTATATTCTAAACAGTAATAATAAATTATTGAAACAGGCATTACCACATATTGCATAACAAACTGTGATTTTCTTTATTGCTGTTGTTTTCAATAATTGCAAAGAAAACTATTAAAAATTTGTTTGGAATTTCTGGTCTTTGGCTTTTTATTAAGGACATTTAATATTAGAGGAAATATTTATTTTAAAATGATTCAAATTTTTGATGCCAAAAGAAGTACAAAGCCCAAGTGGCGGATCTATAATGGGGCTATACGGCCTAATAAGTAAAAATAATAAGTAAAAATAATAATAATTCCCCTAGGAGGTGTGTTTTCTCAAATAATAAAAAAATATTTTCAGCAGCTCAATTTTTTCAAATTCATTTTAGACTATTAAAGCCTAAGAAAATGTAAAATTTGCAGCAGTTTTTGAGTTTTACAGCTAACAACTGTAGCTAAGGGAGAAGTAATAGGGGTTCTGACCTTCCCCCCCCCCCTTTCAAATCCAGAAATAATCACAATTATCTATTTAAAAATTGAAAAATTTATTTACAAAAACAATTTTGTTGGGTTAATTCATATAATTTTACAAATTTGTCATATGCTGACCAGCTGACCGGACACTGGGTCGTTTAAAGCCATAGCTGGGGGGAGGGATAAATGGGGTTTAACTTCCTGCTCCCAAAATGTTTACAATGTTTAAAGAGGAAACACACGACTGTTTATATATTTTTAAAAATATTAATGACTATAAAGAACCTGGTAATTATTCTGTCATCACATCCGTAAGGTAGGGCTTCCCACTATCCCTCCAAACCCCTACAAGAATATTGGGATAAAACATATTATTGTATAATAAAGAAAACTAATTTTTGCTTTAAATTTCATTCTTTTTTAATTTAAATTTGCTTTATCATAAGTCCTATTTTATTTCTTAGTGGCTCGTTCCGACCCCCCCCCCCCCCCCGTAACATTTCTCGTTGACTACGGCATTGATGTACCTCCCCCCTATTAATTTATCCTAGATACGCCACTGTAAGGCCCGACTGCGTACACTAAATGCACAATGATTAAAATAATTTGAAATGATAGGTGTAATTCTTTTATAAGCTAATTAGATGCTTAAAAATTTAAATAAAACATTTTTCATATTTAAAACAAATTCAGATTAGTGCTGTGATTTATCTAAGAAATCTTATAGCCTCGGAAGATTTCCCAATATGTCCTTAATTCCTTAAAAAAAAATTAATAGATTTACTGATAAAATTAATGATAGGCAATATAAATAATTATTTTGGAAATATTTTTGGCTTATGAAAAATAAAAAACTAAATCTATTTGAACAGCGTAATTTTTCAAGTTAAGTAGATTACTAAATTTTAAGGCTTTAAAACACCAGGATAGTAACGTGAATTCCAATAAATAACGAAATTATATCACTTTATTTTGCGGGGGTGGGGGGTTGGAGGGGAAAGTATTTTGAGCTTTACCAATTCACTGAGAATTTTACAAGCAGCTATGTGCAATATTGGTGGGGAAGTATACAAACTTATACATTGACCTATTTTTATGGAGTCTTGCATAAACTTTTCGTTTATAAATATATTAAGGCGTTAAATATATGCCATGTTCTTTTGATGAAATGCCACACGTAAACATTTTAAAAATGGATAAACAAAATTGTAAATTACTGGCGCTTCCTTAATATCTTTCTTTTTGGTGATCAATAGATTTTAATGAGGACATTTTCATTTTGGAAAGAAAATGACAAACCACAATGAAACTATGTGGTAAGAAGAACATTATGTGCCTTTACTATTATTGAATACATTTGTTGAGTATCGTGATATTCTTAGTTTATATTATATTGTAGCTATTTTGTAGCCGATTTTTTTTTAGCAACATTGTGTAAATGAAATATAAAAACTATACGATTAAGGTAGGTTCTTTGGGCTTTCACTTAACATTTTATTACATCCAGGAAATAAATCCAGTTTGCTTATTATATCGAGTATATAGTATCTTCCTAAGAAGTTGTTTAAGAAGCTTATATTCAGATTACTAAGTATTATTTATGCATATCCTTCTCTTAAAATCGATTAAAATTAAAGTTGAAACAGATTATTCTTAGTTGTCAACTTGTAGGCGAATCCTTGTTCGTTTTATGAAAATAGTGATAAAATTTTATAGTTTGTCTATTTGCTTGATCCTTGGTCCATATTCACAAGTTCTTATTGGCATTCCCAGCTAGTCTTGATGTCACTTTGTTGCATATTCGCGCTCTAAAGGCTGCAAGACTGTGGGACCCTTGCCCAGGGAGAAGTAAGCATATTTTTCTATTCTTGCTCCGGTACTCATTTTGGTCTGTGTGCCAGCTTATTGCCCCAGGAGTGTCTGGTATTTTATTGTTCTCTTTCTAACTTAGGTCCTCTTATGATATCGCATAGTAGTGCATGTCCATTTCTGTTTACAACAAGGAGTGACCCAGAATTTTGCAGTCTATATAGTCCTATTTTTGTTTCTGCTTTGATCACTAGGTGAAGTGGTAGAAGGTCTAAGATGCTCTCTATTGCAGATGTAGGGGTCGATTTCATAGCCCCTGTAATGCTCAAGTAAGCCAGTCTTTGAAGGCTCCCCAGCTTTAATATTGATTTAATAGATCCTGGTGATGGTTGTCAATGCATCTGAATTTAAACTTGTATAAAAATTTACAACATTAATTTTAAAATATATATATATATATTAGTGGAGGAAAATTGTTTATTTCCATTTAAATTTATACTTTTGTTTAATTAAATTTTACTGGTGAACACCCGAACGCCTGTGCCAGTAACAATAGCATTTTTATGACCTATTTGTTCTGGGTGGTGCGGTGCGGTGCCACAATAAAATAAAACAACAAAAACTGCCAAAGGCCTTTTTGGTAATTTAGACATAACAACTGCACGTTCTTAACTCGACAACTGGGCAATTATTTAGCTTATAAGGAATAACGCTATAAATTCTCACTTTAGGGAATGTTCAAGAAAATAAACAGTTTATGTTTTTGGGCGATCCATAAAAAACGACAATAAATTACCCAAAAAATATGAGGAGTGCCGAGATCGCGCAAACTGTAGCACATTCATCTTATTGACACCATAATTTGGAAAACCATAAAAAGGAAAATTAATTTTTAGGTTTAAAATTCCAACTTGCATTTTGGCAAAATTATCGCTGTTGTAGTTTTTGCTTAAAATGCAAGAAAATAAGAAGAAAACGATGGTTACATCGATTCATTTAAGGGGTTCAAAACGTTTAAGAGACACACGATTTTGTTACTTTTTTTTAATAAACATAAAGTACTACACCCTATTAGTTTTTTTTAAAAGAAAATTTGGGGCATATAAAGCAGTTTTCGAAAACTAATTAGTTTAATATTGGCAACGTTTATATTCTTATGACATTTTTGAGTTTTTTCTTAGAATGTTGCCAGATGTTTGAAACACCAGAACTTCACAATTCGATCCTCTATAGGAGGCGCATTGTTTTCGCCGTTCTTCAGTGGGCTTACTTGCCGATGCTGGAGCAAATTTGACAACAATTAAGCGGCATGTGGGGGAGGGTGGAATACCTCAACTGTTGCTGGGGGGTAGGTATATCAAAGATTCCGTGGAAAATAAGAATTCTAGTTCCCGAAAACTGCTTTACAGTGAAAAAAAAAGTCAGAACATGTTTAAATTAATATTAATGTTAATAAATAAAATAAAAATGTATTTTTGACGTTTTACTTTTTAAACTAGAGCCTAGAAGTACCATCTTTCAGCCTACCGGGGGGGGTGAAAAAAATATTTTTAAAGCAAAAGTTTTCAAAGTGCCAGATGTTTTAGCCAGATAGGTTTTATGTTTTTGTTTGCTGACTAAAATATTTGTAGGAGATTGTATAATTCAGACCTCCCTAGGCTATAGTCTCAACCTAAACTAATCTAGTTTCTAAAATAGAAAGCTACTTATTTAAAATCAATAATCTTACATTTTTTCTAGGATTATGTATTAAAATAGTAATAAACTTATTGGAATTTAACGGAACAAATTTAAAATTTATGGGTGATTTAGGCGATTTAGTGCATTGAATAGCCATTTCTTGACTTTATGCCTATGCGGATTTGAAATACATACATTCAGTGATTCCGGGTATAAAAAGAAAATAAAAAAATTAGGTCCGACTGACGCTGCTAATATCTCTAAAATTATAAATAAATTGTTATGAAAACATAGAATGCTAGCTATATAATTTTTCTCGTAAAAAAGGACCAAAAAGATAGAGTTACATAGAAGTGATCAACGAAAATTCTAAAAAGTGTAAACATTTTAGATTTAGCTTGTTTTTTCGCAAACATTTAGGTACTTATTTTGTGAAAAATGCTATTGCTTGGGAACTCTTGTCTTTAGTCCATCAATTAGGTATTTGGTTACACTCAACACACAAAGACCGACAGAAATGGGAAACTTTATTTTTCTACAATGTTTAAAATGCCAAGAAATTTTGAAAAATTATTTTTTCCGATTATGTAATAATTTATTTTTCCTCGTTCAAGAAATTATTGTAATCTGGAACAAAGATATTTTAGGTAATCACGTGGAACCAGAAAAACAAAACTTTACTTTTTACAACATTTTAAATATTTTTAATACATTTTAAAAACAAAAGATATGCAGGCAGCAAGATTTAAATAAAATAAATATTCAAAAAATTTCTTTTCTATATTTTAAAATAAAAGTACGAAAACATCCCCTAAATTCACAAGATTTTCAAGAAAATTCGGTGGTAAGAGTAGGGACTAAAACTTCTTTTAGACGAACCTCAGCAGCCGCGTATAAACAGTGCACGGTTCGCGCTTACACGACATGCACAGAACATGCTGTTCTTGGCCGCAGTCTTCTTACAGAATCCGTACCGTAAAAATCTTATTGTCCCACTAGTTTCATAATAAACGTTTTCATAACCATGTAGAAAAATACATGACTTTGAGAAAGTGAATCAAGAAAATATATATTTTTTTGAAAACAAGGTTTAATTTTTTTTTCTTCGTGCGCGAATCAAAACTAAACATTGAAAATTCAAAAGGTATTTTGAATTTTGTGATATATTTGCTTGTAGTGCCTAGTTAAGTGCCTCTATACCGCTTTAAGTGCTTTTTTAACGCTTCCGAGTGCCAGTGAGCTAGCGTTATGAAAATTTTGCAGTGTTTTTCTTATTGCTATAAATATAAGCCCTTAATTTAAGCAGTGATTATAAAACGAAAAACTTACTCGCAGTTAAAGTTCCGTGTAATTGGAGGAACAAATATCTTCGGGGTGTTTTTATTTTATGTTAATTGTCTTTCAAGACTGAGAAAAATCCCCTTTTAAATCAAAGACGGTAAGTTTAGGTTTAAATTTTTATTTAGATTTGGCCCGAAGAATAATCAAAATAACCTTTCCGAGAAAAATTAAACAGATTTTGTTTTTACGATTATAGATTGGATTTAAAAAGATTTAATTGGGGGATTGTTATAGGAAAGATGTAGGTGTATTTTTCCTTTTTAATTTGTTTTGTTTTATAAAATATATTTAGGTAATGATGTTTGTAATTCAGCTTCGCCTCCGTTAAAGCTGTCTGTATGTATTTGGCAAATTTTAAATACAGGCGTAGAAAATGTTATAAATATTATGAGCAGTTAATTCCCCTAGAATGTGATATTTTTGGCAATGTAAAAAATTAAAAAAACAGTTTGAAATAAATTAAATATAATCGGTTAGATTAATTACTAGTGCTCCTACCTGTCACCAAAGTAGTGCGAGCCGTTAAATTTTTTTATTTTTTGTGCCCTGGCAAAGCCGTTTTGTCAAAAGTAATAATCATTCTCCCATTTTCCTGTTCAGCTTTTTCAGTACGTCTATTTTTCGAATAATAGGTACTTGCTGTCGTAACATGATAAAGAAAACTAACAAAAGTCGCAATATCACCGGCTATTTCATGTCTTTATTTTCTCCCCATAGTTTTATTACCCGTGATTCGCTGGAACCTGGCAAAAATGTTAACGGAGACTGCTCTTAAGAGATTTCTTTAGTAATTTTAGTATGTATATATTTAAATATTATATCTTATTTATTTGGGCAATAAGAAAATAAGACCAGACTAATAATAATAATTAAGCAGTTAAATTAAATTATTGGGATTGCTTTAAAAAACAAGGAATCACAGGAGATCTAGTGTTTCGTTCTCGCGAGATGAGGCAAGAGAAGAGTTTTTCTGCGATAATCTCGAGAGAAGAAACAACAATATGCGAGAACAAGAAATCTCGCAAGCAAAACTTAAGATCTCGATTAGGATTTGGCAATAAACTTTAAAAATAATCCAGTACTAACTGATAAAAAAGCTATCTTTATTACCGATATTGCAAGGTGGCCAGGAAAAAATGGGGACGTGTGGCCGAAAAACTATAGAAAAAAGGACCAAAAGAAAAATGAAACTTTTTTTATAACGTTTATAGTTTTTATCGAAATGTTTGATAAACGAGTTAAGTACATAATATTATGTCACTTTCAGCAAAATGTGAGGAGTAATCTACATACCTACTATTTTGATCGTGTCCAGGTGGTTTATGAAAAAAAAATACAAGGAACGGTTTATTAATTGTCCAGTTCAATTAACATTAAAATATAATTTAAGACAGATAAACAAGACAGCCAGGTGTTTTTAAAAGTCTGACGCTGGTAACTGACCTATTTTTGCACTTGCGTGCATTCTGTTCCGCCAGTGCAGGCAACCAGCGTTTCCGTTTTGTGCCTTGAATACTCGAAAAGGTTTTATCTTACTTTTAATATTCTAAAATTATATTTTTGTATACATATCCAACCCTAAAAACATGGTTCAAATTTAAAAACAATAGCGCGAACCGCGAAGGGTACCGTAGACGATCGTTTTCTTTGGTATTCGGTTCCAGTGACGCATACGTATTTGTTAGGTAATATAAGTACTAATATTTTGGTCATGTGTGAGTTGAGTGTTAGCAACACTGTGCCAGAAATGCCAGGTTTTAACTTTAGAAACACTTTTAAAAATGGTTTCAGAACGATGCGTTTATAATACTAACATGGTAATGGTAATAATAAAAATCCGTATGCACATCATAGTACTTGGAGCTTTTGCAGAATTTTTTTATGAAATAACGAGACTCTCGCTAAACGAGACGAAAAAACATTGTGCGAGATGTTAGCGAGGCGAGATTTGGAAAAAATCTTGTCTTGATTTACCATACGAGACGAGAGTTTTTTAAAAAGTGCGAGATTTCTCGTCTCGTGAAACACTATGCAGATTTATTATTAATCTCATATTAACTCAAAATTATGCTTATATTTTTCCTTCAATCTTGTTTGTAGAAGTTATTTAATATCTTTAATAAACCTTTTAAGAAGTTTATTTTCCTAATAAAATCTTATTTAAAATTAAATGAAAATTTAAATTTCAATACAAACAACCCAAATAACAGTTTTCATTTCCCGTACATAAAATAAAAGGCTATTCAAAATTTTAAAAAATTAACTGACAAACTGACTGTTATTTTAACACTCTATATCCATCCTAAATCTAATAATTAGGTCTATAAAACGGCTGACTAATGTTTTTTTTTATCGGAAGCAATTATTGCTAAGAGATTATGATAAAACCATAAACCAAACAGTAACAATAAACCGTAGTAATTGATTACTAAAATCTCACGTTTTGGGTATAAAGAGTCAATGAAACTGATAGGTAGGTTTAAATGTTTTATTGCTACTAAAAACCAGAGGCGTGTAACAAGGAAATAAGAAGTAATTAAAGTGGTATACTTTGCTTCCTTTAAGAAGAAAATTGATAATAATTTTGTTAGAGAGTTATGCTAATTATTAAATCGCGGGAATTCATGAAACTTATTTTGATTAATATAGTCAAAACATAGGTTGGAGTTTGCGAGGGGGAATAAAGAGTTTTTTTTAAAGTACTAAATGGCTGTCGATAAATAATATGTTCATTAACAAATATAAAATAATAAAAAAGTAAGTGCGAGTAAGTGGTTTTTGGTTTTTTGCAATATTAACAATGTGTAAAAAAAGTTAAATCGTTTTAAAGAAAATTGATTTAAGAAAAGCAAAAATCGAAAAATTTTCTCCCAACCTTGGACGTTGTACGACAATTAATACAGCAATGATTTCAGTTTGATTATATTTTTTAGAATCCGTATTTATAGCATTTAAATTTCTAACGGGAATTCCAACTTAAATTCTAAAACAATGGTTTAATCTAAAAGCCGAACAATCGCACATTTTGATTATCGCATTCCAGGCACTTGCAAGTGGTATTTATTATTAGAGAGTCAATGTTAAGGTTAACTATTTATAAACATAAAATTGTATTACATATATTGTTTTTAACTTCAGTAGAAACACACACAGTCCCAAAATTTCATTTAATTTAAATATGACAGATAAATTTTATTACAGAAAATGCATGTTTCATGTCTCTATCTATGTGGAAATACATTATTGAAGGAAAATAATATTTTAAAGAGCAAACACTAGTGACGGATTCGCCACTTCATTTTCTTATTAATAGTTCGTTGTTTTTTTATGTTATCCAACAATCGGCCAATTACCCATCTTTGGATTACCTACCTACAGTTTACATTAAAAAATATTAATAAATTAATAAAAGCAAAAAAAGAAATATGGGTAAATTTGACAAAAATTCCGTTTTGTGCTTTTGTTAATTTATCAATTATTTCTTTTTTAATTAAAACTGTAGGTAATTGTTACCCAAAGACGCGGGTATTGGGTCGCTTTTTGGAGAAAACCAAAAATAAACAAAATATTGATAAGAAAATGAACTGGTGAATGTGTCTTTAGTGTTTGCTCTTAAAGAAATGGAACGCAATCTATACAAAACCAAAAAATAACTAAATCACCTATATATATTTTTCCAAGGTATCTGTGAACAAACATAAGGTACCGGGCGAATTCTTGAGAACCTCTTTTCTAAGGGTAATAATAATAATATAGACATGTATTTACCTTACTTAAGATTCTTCAGTAAAATGTAGCGCCACATCAGATAACACATTATTTTCAACTAAATTTTAAAGTAATTAATCATTACCCATGTGTAATTGGTAAAGCTACTAATTATTCAATTTATAACTTTAAATGGCTAGACGTCAGCATCTGCATTTTTCAATAATCAACCAAGGGGTTTTATTGAGAAAATTAAAACATAGTCATCGCTAATTATAGTCAGTAGGTAAAGATGAATTAAATAATTAATTGAATATTTTATAGTAAATATAAAAATACATATTATGGCAGTTTTGTGGTATCAATAATTATAGAGAATACTAAGTTTCAATAATAAAATAAATAAATGAATACAAGCAAATAATAAAAGATTAATAATTATTGTAGAATTATTATTCTTTTATTATCTTTATAAATTTAAATTTCACTGTGTATTCTCTTATTTTCTCATTAGTTCTAAGACGACTATATCGACAACACGGCCTAAATTTCTTTTGACCACATAATGTGCTATCATAGTACCCAATAATATCTTGAATATTGTGTTTGCGATGCCCTAGGCTATTTATATGACAGTGACAGACGACAAAACAAATATTTTCGTAAATTAATTTCTATTTGTTTTTCACCTTGAACGCAAAGAATCAATCGAATAAGTATCGGGAATCGTAAATTCCATTGACACTATTTATTTATTGAAAACCTTCAGTGATACCTTGTTAAAGTCAAAGTTAAAGTATAAGTAAACCTCAGCTAATTAAATTTTGTTCTGAAAAACGCTACAAGACTAAACAGTAGTTGGTGTGTAAATACAAAAAAATTAAAAAGACGGCGACACTCAAAACGAGGTGTGAAAAATGAAGTTAAATAAACTGACTTTAAGATATCTACCAACTTGCTTATTTAAACGGATTATATAGGACTATTTTGAGAAATATTGGCTTCTATCTATAGGTTCAATGTTAATAGTTTTTTGCACTTTTACACTTGATGATTTCTGCAGCGCTTCCTTGTAAAACTGGGTGTGAATCCTAAATATTATATTTTAGTGCTTATGTCGCGCGCGGCGGTTTTTAATGTATTGTAAAAATAAGCTTTTGGCAGGACAGGACACAAAAATTAAATTATAACAATCAAAACTACCACACCACAAATACAAGCAATTTGACAGTGTTATTTTGATTACTCTTATAGTCTTTCACATTTATCTGTTGTTTGCAATGGTCGAGGCAATGGCGTAGCCAGGGTTTGGGGGCGGGGGGAGCGAGGTTCTTTTGGAGCGCCTATATTTTTAAATATATATTTTGTCATATTATTCTTTTTTAATACACATTCAGTCAAAATTTAATAAAATTTCTTATTGAGGCATGGTATTTAAGCACTATTAAAGTATTTTATTTAAATTATTGATGAGTGACAAGAGAACTAAATTTTTGCAAAAACCAGGAAGTATTTTTAATTTCACCTAAAAAACATAAGATTTTACCATTGGTTAAAAATGCATTGTATGCTTGTTGTGACATACCTATATTTATTATATTACATTTTTTAATTAACAAAGTATTAAAACAATCCTTTTGTTTTAAACCGGCATTTACAGACTTTGTGATTTTTTGGTACCTAGTCTGGGCTTTGTTAAGTATTTAAGTAGTAATGGAGCGCCAGGCCAAGAAATGGGGAAACCCTTCCTAAGTAATTTATTATATCTCAAATTATATTTCATATTATGTCGGTGTTTATTTGCGAACATTCTAGGATGCGTTAAAAATAGACAGACAAATTTAAAAGGCAGAAAAGCAGCCCAATAAAATATTAAAATTAGGTGATGACATTTTAATTTAGCCAAAAAATCAATAAACCTGTAAAACTGGATTTAAATAAAATTTAAATTAATTGATATTGTTATTATAACTTTGAGAATGACCTGCGAAAAAGTAAACTTTTCATTAAACGCACTACCGTTTGTAACTGGTGTCAAAATAAATTTTAATGTTAAGGGAATAGTTGAAAATCTAAAATTTTACCACTCAAGATGGTTTTAATTGGTTCCAAATACATATCTTTATGACCAATAATACATAGATAATGGGCATCATTGGTTTAAATGATGCAATGAAATAAGAAAAAGAATCAGGTAGATTTCTTAATGACTAATATTAAGTTTAACGATACTGTGCAAAAAATGTAAAAATATTTAAAAAATTATGGCTATATTGTTTTTTTACTGATTTTTGGGATTAATTTCCAAAACTTTTATAAAAATTTCAGACTGACGATTTTTTAAAATATTTTCCTAGTTTGGTAGATATCCTTGATAGTAGGTAGACCTGTTTAAGGCTATGAGGCATAATGGAACATGGAGAAAATGGCTATATTTTCTACAAAAACGCGGGGGAATAAAAATTAGGTAATTTGCTGACAATCCTCATTCCTCACCCACCTTTAAGGCACATTTTTCCTGCCAAATTTTGCAAAACCCAGAAAATGTTTCCTTTAATTTTGTCAGATCCATCCTTAGATGCGTTTCTCCATATTATGGCTCATCAGTAGAAAGGAACGTGTGTACGATCAGCCGATAGGATGAGACGCATTGCGACATCTAGCGTCGATTTTAGATACCCTTAAATCATACCACCACCAAAAAACATAACTTAATAAAGGAAGTCAAATGTTAAGAGAAAATCACTTGCAAAGATCCGTAGGTCGGTTAGGGAACCGAAACTAATGACGACAGAAGAAAATGCAGGCGTTGTAAGTTTTCAAAAAGTCACTCTATGAGCAGGAGTATACGTATATCTAGTATAAAGACGAAAATATGAAATTTTCTTCAAGGTTTACCAAGAAACCTAATAAAGTTTATTTTATAGTACAGGAAATCGAGACGTCCCTAAGGCAGAAACTACATTTCCTCACGTTAACAATAAATACGCCATTTTAGATTTTCTTAGCAAAGAAATATAAACACAAATATGTCTTAGAAACTAAACAAATTTTATTTCTTGAACAAGTACGAAATAATAAAATATGAAATTTATTTAATGTCGTATTCCGTCGTTATACCTTTGCAAATATTTTTGAGGGGCTATTTAAAAAAAAATAAATAGGTATTAAAAGTAGTGTTTCAATCTCGTCTCGTCTCGTTCTCGCACATTTTTTAAACAAGAAAAGACAGATCAAGAAACAGACACGTGTTCATAACGTTCTGTCCGCCACGTGATTCTGCAGGCAACCAGCGTCGTCGTTTTGTGCTTTAAATAGTTAAAAAGGGTGTATCTTACTTTTAATATGCCAAAATTTGAACCACGTGGTAATACTACAAATTGTGGCGACTGTCATTTACGGGCTTATGATTAACATAACATTTGCCCTCTAGGAAAAACACACATCATTAAAAATACAATATCATCATATAAATGTATTAACTCTATACCATCCATTTATAAACTCCCCATTCAATTAACGTCTCGCTCATACCATTTTAAATATCCCTATATTAATAATCCCGCGCTTTTTTACCAACGCCCATGTGACCAAGCTATAAAGCCATTCGATTGTTTTACTGAACTGTGCTATACATGAACAGACGCTAAGCATGAAGACACATTTAACACAATTTAAACACAACCCATTATGTTGAAAACGATTAAAAAAAAATTAATACAATACCACCCCTGTGGTTTCAATAAATACTCAAAAAATAATGAAAAACATAAACAAATTCGGGTCCTAAATCAATGTTTCATTTTTTAATTAAAACAAATATTTTTTCATGCACGTTTTACCCGTGTGAAACTATTTATCAGTAAAATGCACCGCATTAGAACCTCAAGTTGTATACTAGACCTTATTTGAAGTCCATAAAACTAAATTGACAAATATTTCGAACAAAAGGTGTTAACTGCAAGTGCAAAGGATATTATCGATAATGAGCACCATTAAATTTACGCCTGGCATTTCTTCAGTTCCTTCCGCCCACACCTCTATTTTAAGTGAGTTCTTAACATAGATATGTTTTTTTCTAAAAAAATTAATAACGTTTATGTTGGTTATGGAATTTCTGTTTTTTACTGGACATCACCCCGACTGATTCACTACCTGCAGCTGAAAAAATCACCAACATTATTGCATAAACGTTGCAAGATAATTTAATTAGATGGATAAATATTTTATTTTCGACTAGGCGAAGGTCTGCTGTTTGGAAAATGAAATGCTTTAAGCTAGCCCACTGTGTATTCAAAAGGAATAAATAGTTTTTCGAATAAAAATATTAATATACCAGTCGGATTAAGAGCAATAAAAGTTTTAAACCGTTTTTAATTTTTTTTATTGTGTAATAAACATTTTTAGTAAACTGCACTAAATTGGTATATGAGGTCACAGACCGACTGTCAAGTAGATAATCCTTAGAAAACAATTTTAAACGTTTTATTGAACTATAAAATAAATTTAGGGCCATGCAAATTGACTAGTAAGTATCGATATTAAATTGCAGAAGTAATGGGTATTTAAAACTTTCCCAGACAATAATACCTAGTTGCTGGATAAGTGTGACAGACAATTTACTATGAACTGAATTAAAAGTCTTTAGAATCGCTGGCTGTCGTTATTTAAATACTTTTGCAAGATCAAGTGGTGGGCTAGTGTTTTAGATCTCCAAACAAACAAATCAAATTGCGCTATCAATTAGTTGGTGGGTTTTAACCAGCGGCAGCGCAGGTCAGGTAGGAATAAAAAATATAATATGCTATGTATTTTTCTTTATGTATAAAACTGCGACAAAAGTAAGTCTATATCAGCGGCAGCTCATACAGTACAGCTACAGTGCCATGGCCCTGCCAGTACACCAGTATTTTATTTTATGTGTATAATTTAAAATTTAACACGTTGATGCCTAACGGCTAACGGTGAAAATACTCTCTGGCGCCGCAAAAACTTCCTGGCGCTTCGTCATGCCAGAAAAATGCTATATGATATTAATCGCATAAAATAGAGAGAGATGTATAATAAACCAAAATAAATAGATCTTTCTTCTCTTACTGGCTTATAAGGAATTTTGTGTCTTGGCCAGATCCCCAATTAAGACCGCGATTGGCGGATTTTCAAGTGCAGGATTTTGTCTAGCCGGTTAGTACCAATCCTGTTAGTCCTTCTTCGTCTTTGCTACCGCTACCAGATGGCAGCTGTTTTTAATACGGTTTTCCCTGTCAAAATATTAACTTTAACATACATTTCCATCGTAATTATTATTGTTTGAGGGGTTAGGTGTGTTAGGTGGGTTATCCGGGGTTTGGTTGATGTGTTGTGATTTAAGACAATGTTCCTATTGTACTGAATTTAAATGTTCTAGTTTTTCTTTTTGATTTTATATTTTGGCCCTACCTGTTTCAATTATCATCAGCCGCCACTGGTCTATATTAGATTCTGTTCTCGCCAAAACATTTTTTAGCTGCAAATAATTTTAGGACCAATGAAAACGTATGTATTGTCTGACACACGGTTCTGCAACCACCTAGGGGGAAGGAATGCAGAAAAAAGTTTGCGGTGTTGTCGGCTTAATTACCAATAAATCCAAATAAACATTTTAACTCGCACACTTATACAGAAAATCATATTTATGGTAAAATATCTACCTACAAACACAAACTCGTAAGACTAAACAATATGTATTTATCTATATTAGATATAAGAAAATATTATTATATACTGTCCGGAATGCAAGCAAATTTTAACACTTTTAATTTGGGCGAAATGAATAAAATTCTTAATGTCATATCTGGCAATAGGTACAAAATCTCGCGCGATTGAAAAATATAATAGTCGACCAGACAAATTTGCATCGCAAAACAGTCGACAGGCTTGCAGGTCATTTAATGTGATCAACTAATTGCGATGCATGCATGCATGCCAGTGGTTTCTATTTGGGATTGTTTAACTATTTAAATATTATTTTTATACATTTTCTTATTGTCTGCGTTTTTTGTTAAAATGAATCTTCAAGGAAAAACCCTTCATAGCCAAACAAGGGAGGTAGTGGCAAACGTATACCTATAGAGTATGTGATGAAGTGGGGCTATGATTTGAAAATTAAATTTTAAAAAAACAATACGTTATTTAATTTATATTTTATTTGTTTAGTTGTTATCTTGGTTGACAATTAATATTTATGTTATGTATTGTTTATTTATTATATTTTAGATAAAAACATCAACAATTAAAAATAATAAACTGCACAGCAAAAATAAAGTAGGCACGCATATGACTTCTTATTTTAAACTAATTTTTTTTGTATTTCCTCACCCTTTCGTCTCGGTTAAGTTACCGTGTGGACGACAATAACACCTGCATTATTCATAAATTAATCCAGAGCCGTAGTTAAGAAGTTTCCAGTAAAATAATTGTATCATATGTTATATAAAATTTTTATTGCCGTGACTTTCCTAGTAATAGCTTTTCAATAGTGATAGTGCGTTAAAGTTATGTAAAAAGGTTAATTTCCATAAACATACAGACATGTACTGAAATATGTTTTTCCAAAATCAATCCATAGTAATTTTTACAGCTGATTAGAATTACTTGGCCTGGCCTATAAGTGATTTATATCACGCGTTGACAAGAATGTTGTTTGTAAATTCTCTCTAAATGGCCAACATGGTCAACCGATAAGAAACCTAGGCAGCGTGTTACCGTTAATATGACAGATTAAATACATAACATTAAATCACTAACCGTGGAGGTTTAAGGAAAATGGACGAATATTTTTTTAAATATGTATTAAAAGTATTTATACAGGGTGTCTATGAAAGGTGCGAAAAAAATGTTATCACAAATTCCTGAGGCTTATATATGACGATCTAGCCCAACTTACCTAAGTCTAAAAGTGGACGAATTTGTAGATCCAGAGTGTCAAAAGTTTAATTTAATTTTAGTTTTTCATAAATAATTTTTTTAATAATTGCTGTATTGTCACAATATTCGGGTAGGGAGGTGTTGTGGGATGAAAAATTAACATATGCTTTCATTTTTATTGTAAAATTTAGAAGGCGCCACCTGCGGTACCTTGCACACATTTAAAACGAAATAACTTTTTTGAGCCACTCTGTATTGAACTTTTAAAGAAACATTCTTATTCTCTAATGTCTTTTACCTAAAAAAGTATACCTACGTGGTAAGAGATGATTTGAGGAGCGGTTTTTGAGATATCTGGATTAAAAAGATTCACTTCGTCATCATTTCTCAAAGCGTAAATTCCAGTTTGAATACGTCTCCTTAATAATTCATCTTATGTATCTACCGGCCTAGAATTTGTAGTAGTATTTTTTCCGCACCTATTAGAGACACCTTGTATATAATGGAATTTCAAAATGGTTCGTTTTAAACTGATTTGCTAAAAGGTAAAAGTATTTTTTTTATAAAACTTCTTGAGTTTTATAAAAAAAATACTTCTTTATTAGTTTCCATACATTGTTTGAGGATTTTAGCACATTCCACATTACATTAAGGGAACCATGATATACTATTTGACGATTTACTTTCTCAATATTATAAATGACAGTCCTCCTTTTTACATTATAAAATAATTAAAGTGGATACATTTATCATTGGATTATCAACGTATTCAACATTTAAACTCAAATCATAAAAAAATCAAAATGTCAATTATTATTTTACTCACATAGCAAATATCAAGATAAATACAGGTAAGGTATTATTAACACCTTGCAACGTCCATTTAATTTATTTTTCTTTAATTTGAAAATTGCGTTAGTAATTTAAATGCCTGAATAATATTTCTAATAAACGCTGTTTCAATATAAGTTAAACCTGTTTTTTGTATAATTATGTACTTGTGTTTATGTTTTGTACAATGGATGCAATTTTTGGCACAATATTAAATAACTTGTTGCAAAGGTTAATTGAAACTTATTTGTATTGCTTGCAACAAATAATCAATTAAAAATTGACAGCATATGGTAAGCAGCAACTATATCAAGATTTAGCTTCAACAGCTAGAAAATGACTTTATTAATGAATAAAAAAGTTTTATGCCTAAGTAATTTAATTAGCCAATATGGCTTGGTTTAAATTTCAAATAAGTTATGCACACATACATACATGCTTTATCAATTTTGACCCAAAAAACTTTGTTTCCGGCAAGACAAGAGATACGCCTGTCGTAAAATACCTGCTTCTTAACTTTAAATGTCTAGACCACTAACCTTTTTAAATCGTACGAATGCACGATGGTTAAAATTAGCTTATTCTATTTACTTACCTGTGGCGCGTTCAAAAATATTCGCTATTTGGTATTAAAATAATTAACTGGCCTAATTTTATACATACTAATCAATTAATGAATTAAATATAAGTGATATAATATAAAAATTGTTTTGGTTGGAAGGGCTTTAGGACAAAATGATATATTTTTAATTATTATAATATGCTAAACTGAAATTCAAATCAGGGAACTTTGCATGTTGTAGGTACAGGTGCGCTCCAAACGTTTCTTTAACTCACAATCTAAGCGATATTACCATAATACAGATTATTTTTATACTTCCTTATCGCCACAGCTCAACAATATAGACCTTTAGGAATTCAGATGTACTTATCGAAAAAATAAACATAACAATTTTGCTAGATATTGATAGTATTAAATAATACAGCATTAACTAACTATTTTTAACAATATAGGTACTTTTAACGAATTGGACTTGAAATATTTATTCTCGGATTGCATGTTATAGAGCAACGGAAGACAGATCAAGATATTTAGAGTCAATATATTTGCTACAAATGCGACATTAACTTTAGTGCCCTGAGGCTTCTGAAAGATATATGACCAGTAGAAAACGAATAGGTTTGTCAAGTTTATTCTGTTAAGCCTGAGTCATAATACTAGATATTTATATTTTACCTAGGTACCTAAGGTACACAAATTGCAGATATAGGGACTATAACAAGAAATTTAAGCGAGCTTGTAAGGATTGAGAAATATGGTTAATTTTAAATCAGTATTAAGCTTTTAGGGCATTTTTAAGAATACATAGTATTGCCATTTACAGCATAATTAATAAGGTAGGTAAATGTTCTTGTAGCAACTTTTAAGATTACAGTTGCTCCGATTTTGTTACTTTACAATTGAATTACCATCAAAGTAATTTCCTTTATTTCTAAGATCGAAGTTTATTCGTAATATTATTTATCGTCAACCGTCAGTAAAGCCGTACATTATCAGAGTGATTTCCGGAAGTAAACTAACACTTTATTTTATTGTAAAATAAAATACTTTATCTGCCGCGTTTGCGGCAGGTAAAGTATTTTAACCTACGCAAATTTTCAGTTGAAACTCCTTCGCCTTCAGGAATTAATTTTTATAATACTTCAGGTCAGTTCACTCTTAATATAACAAATAATAAGTAGATTTGTTCTATATTTGCTATTTACTTTGTTATAATAAAATGCGATCAGTTATACCTCAATTTTTTATCTTATAAATTCTGAACGGTTGGCGATAAAATTTTGTATGCATCACATCAGTAAAGTGTCTTTATCGAACTCGCCTGTTATTCGCCTCGCTCGCTCATCTCATAATTTCAGACTCGTCCGATAAAGAATCACTTTACTGCCTTGGTACATAAATAACTATTATCTGCCGCGTTTGCGGCAGGTAAAGTATTTTACCCTACGCAAATTTTCAGTTGGAACTCCTTCGCCTTCAGGAATTAATTTTTATAATACTTCAGGTCAGTTCACTCTTAATATAACAAATAATAAGTAGATTTGTTCTATATTTGCTATTTACTTTGTTATAATAAAATGCGATCAGTTATACCTCAATTTTTTATCTTATAAATTCTGAACGGTTGGCGATAAAATTTTGTATGCATCACATCAGTAAAGTGTCTTTATCGAACTCGCCTGTTATTCGCCTCGCTCGCTCATCTCATAATTTCAGACTCGTCCGATAAAGAATCATTTTACTGCCTTGGTACATAAATAACTATTATCCGTCAACTTAAAACTAAAAAAAGCGACCTTTAAGAAGTCAATTCAATTAAAAGGAGTTTGATATGAGTCAGCCAAAGAAGAAACGAAAAGATGCAAAAAATAGTACTAATGAGGATATTTTAGAAAATGATGTATTAAAAATTCAAAATAATGAAGTGGAAATTGTCAATATTGACACATTTGTCAAATCGGAAGAAAATCTATCAAAATGTGATTTGTTTTTAAAAATTATTGATGGAAAAGATGAACTAATAAAAGCTAAGGATGTTATAATAAATGAACTTCAAGAAAAAATTTTATTACTGAAGGAAAAAATAAATTATATTACCAAAATTCCAAGTACAATTTCCGAAAATAGTACAAGTGGTAGCAAAATTATAAATAATTTATCTTACAGTGATTGTCTAAAAAAAACTGAAGAAACAAATAGCATTAAGAAGAAATCAGAAGTAATTGCTAATAATAATTTTATAATAATTAAGCCAAATTCTATTCAAGAAAATAAACTAACAAGAAAAGATTTGGGAAAGTTTATAAATCCTGCAAAATTAAACGTAAATATTACAAAAATTGAAGATCTAAGAGGTGGAACAGTAAAAATTCAATGTAAGAATAAGGAGGAACTGGAAAAAATTGAAAATGAGGTAAATAAAAAATTAAGAAATAATTATGTAGTAACTCCAAAGGAAAATAGAATACCCCGAATTAAAATTATTGGAATAGAGGATGAAATAAATGAAGCAGAATTAATTAATGCTATACTAGAAAAAAATGAATTTTTAAAAGATGCAAAAATAAAAGTTATAAAAATAAAAAAAATGAAAACAAAGTTTATGGCGATATTGGAAATTGATAATATTAGCTTTAAAAAGGCAATAGATAAGGGAATTATTTTTGTAGATTTCTCTGTATGCACTGTGTTTGAACATCTAGATATTTTGAGATGTTATAAATGTACAGGGTATTATCACTCTGCCCAAAATTGTACTAAATCTCAAATTTGCATGAAATGTGGAAACCCGGACCATAACGCTATGTCGTGTATTACAGATCAGGCTCATTTAAAATGTCCAAATTGTTCTGAGGCAAATTCAAAATTTGATGCTGGTTATTTTATCAACCATAGCCCATTTGATAGAAATTGTGAAATTTTTCAAAGACATGTCAAAATTGTTCAATCTAAAACACAATATGATAAAGAAATATAGCCATTAAAAAAGCAGGAAATACCAAAACCGAATGATGAATTTAATAAAATATTTCATATAAATATTCAAGGATATTTTAGTTCAAAAGATGAAATTAAAATGTTTTTATTTAAAGAAAAACCTGTTGCATTATGTCTCTCAGAAACCCATATTACCGAAAAAACTGATGAATCAGAATTACAAATGGAAAATTATAACCTATATATTTGCAAATCCAATTCAAAACATACAGGTGGAGTTTTAATTTACCTACATTCAAAAATTTCAATAAATTATTTTGAAAAATTCTCTGTTGACTACCAGTTTTGGTGTATACACATTAAATTTAAAATTTGGAAAACGTATAATTTATTTGCATATTATAGATCACCAAATGGAAGTGTCAAAACTTTTTTAGACTTTTTTGAAAAGAAATGTGAAAGTGTGTGGGATGTTAATAGTATTAAAATACACATTGGAGATTTTAATATAAATTTTTTAAATGATGATAACTACGTTAAGAAATTTAAACAAATTATTAATATAACTGGAATGAAACAATTAATAACAGATTTTACAAGGACTACAAACAGAAGTAAAACAATTATAGACCTTATTATTACCAATGAACATTCTCTAAATTCTGGGATAATGAATGTACCGAAACTAAGCGATCATGACTGGACATTTGTTCAAATTGAAAATATTACTGGAAATGAAAAACAAGTAACAAAAATGACATTTATTGACTATGAAAAATTATCAAAGGAACTAATTTTGTACAATTGGAACTATACTATTACAGATGTCAATATTATATTTGAAAACCTGATAACCAATGTACAGATTGCAATTAATAAAGTAAAAGAAGAAAAAACTATATTTCTAAGAAGACATCCAACACCTTGGTTTAATAAAAAGATTATGGACATTAGAAAAAAAAGAGATAATGCATACAAGAAATTTTCAAATGTTTATAAGAAAAATCGCAACATTTGTGTTTCAGTATTAAGAGAAGAAAAAACAAATTATTATGAAAAACAAATAGATAATAATAAAAAAAACAGTAAGAAAATGTGGAAAACCTTAAGGAATTTAGTTAAACCAACTACAAAAATAGATATTAAAGAAATAATATTTGAAGAAGGTAAAATATCAAACAAGAATATCATTGCTGAAAAATTAAACTCATATTATGTTCAGAGCGTTGAAGATATTATTGCCTCAATAAATGTTGGAAACCATTCTATATGTCCTAAAATTTCTAGAAATAAAAACATTATGGAAAATTTTTCTAAAGTATCTCTTAATCATTTAAGAAAAATTATAAATGATTTAAATTCAAATGAAAATTACAACGAGGTTTTAACTAAGAAATTGATGAAAGAAACATTTACAGTTATTGGATATTATCTTCTTTACTTTATTGAAGTTTGTTTAAACAAAGGAGAAATTCCAGTCGAACTTAAATGTTCATATATTACTCCGGTTCCAAAGATTAAAAATTCAAAACAATGGAATGAAATGAGACCAATAAATGTATTATGGGATATAGAAAAATTAATAGAAGAAGTAGTTTATGAACAAGTTATGGATTTTTTGAATAAAAACAAAATTTTTATTTATTCTCAAGCTGGGTTTCGAAAAGGATATTCTAGTGAAACAGCCATACAATATGTAGTAGAAAATTGGAAAAGAGCCTTGGAAAGAGAAGAATATGTAATAGCAGTATTTCTTGATTTTAAGCGAGCTTTTGAAACGATTAATAGAGATATATTATTAAAAAAATTATTTGAATATGGTATAAGGGGTAAAGTTTATCAATGGTTTCAAAATTATTTAAATAATAGATCACAGAAAACTAAATTTGGTAATTTTTTTTCAACAAAGAAATTTAATAACATAGGAGTACCTCAAGGAAGTATTTTGGGGCCTTTACTTTTTATTTTATATATTAATGACATGCCATTAGTCCTAAAATTTCTTAAAATACAAATGTTTGCTGATGATACTCTTATCTATATAAGCGGTAAAAATCTTTTGGAAATTTTGGAAATTTTAAATTCAGAACTGATTCTATTGTCAAACTGGTTAAAAGTTAACAAATTAAAATTAAATGTTTCTAAAACAAAATGTATGGTTATGGGTGTAAATTTAAATAATTATACAAATATAAATATTTTAATTGATGGTGATAAACTAGAAATAGTCAATTCTTTTAAATATTTAGGTATATTGATTGATTCAAAATTAAAATTTAATAACCAATTCGAAAATTTAATTTCCAAAATTGCGGGAAAAATTAGTTATTTTAAAAGAATAGGTTCAAATTTAAAATTTTATTCAAAAAAAATTGTATACAATACTTTAATTTTACCACATTTTCTTTATTGTTCTACAATTTTGTTTATGGCGGATGAAGGTGTAATAAATAGATTACAAATTTTACAAAATAAAGCAATGCGAAATTTACTTAATATGGATAGATATACAAAAATTAATGTGATGTTAAAAAAATTAGAATGGTTAAATGTAAAAAATTTAGTATTATTTTTGGTTCTAATATTTATTTTTAAAATTCAAAATGATTTGTTACCGCCACATTTAAAGCAATTGACTGTTCTAAATAGTGATCAACATAATTATTTAACACGAAATACCAATAATTTTTTTCTTAATAATTTTTCAAAAAATATTGTATATAAATCAGTTTTTCATAAGGGTCTTATTGAATTTAATAAATTAAACAAGTCAATTAAAAATCAAAAAAGTTTAAAATCTTTTAAAAAAAGTTTAAAATCTTTCTTATTAACTCAACAGGACAAATAAAGTTTCAAAAGGTCATTTAATTCAAAAAATAAATAAAAAAAGGGTATAAAATTGTTAAAATGTATCATGTAGCCACGTGCTAAATAAATCTTTTTACTACTACTACTAAACCTGTAGAAAAATTTTAGATTTGGTATTACCTTTTAAAGATGCTTTTTTAAAATAATGCAGTGCATTGAAGATACAAAATTAACCAAGGAACACCTACAAAACTTGAGATACCCATTGTATTCAAAGCTACCAGGACGCGTGCTCACGATATTGATTATCTCGTAATCGGTTTCTGTCATGACTTAGTCAATAAAACGTTCTTATGTGTTTATTTTGATATATTGCTAGACAAAAACAATGGATTTAATTTTATAGACTTGTTAAATTAAATTGATTTTGACTTGTGGTGATTTATTTAAACATTGGAACGTTTGTCGATAGGTCTCATGTTATTGTGATAAAATTTAAAAAAGTGGTATTTATGTAAGGAAAAGAGTTTAATAATTAGCTAGTAGCAACATACCCAGATATACATATTTTTTAATAACACCATGCAAACAAAAAATATAATATATACATTACTTGAGGCCGTCAGAAGCCAAAAGCTCTCAATACAAAATCATACATAAATTAAAAATATTGTGCGAATGACAATTATTATTGTACAGTATTCTTATGAGTAAACTCATTAAATTCAAGGAAGTGATATTATTATATTAAATACATTTCAAAAGAAAATATATAACTGAATTCAAATATGTATCTAGCTTGAATTTTTTTCCGGCATATATAGATTTGAGTATTAAGTGATAATAATTTATGTAACAAAAAACTTTTTTCCGACCCCATTTAGTCTGTCAATACAATTTACTTTTAATGTGTTGTTTACACAAAAACACTATTAACATCTCACGAAGCCTATTATCTAAATGTTCTGTTGCATCAGCAAAATCGACTTCCTGTATATTTACAGGTTATAGATTTACAAATATTTATTACAACGCTTAAATTGTTTTTAACGCATAATTCACCTCCACCTCTGGAAAATTTAAATTGTAAAACAAACTTTTCGTTTAGTAGGTAATTGATTTAATTTTAGCTAATTAAGTTAAATTAAATTTATTGTTGACATTTCCGGTTAACAATTTATTTAATTATTAAATATTTATTGCTTCTTTTATTGTCATATCATCACTGATCATCAGCATTAATCATTGGCACTGACTTTGAGAAAATCATGTACCAAATTTAAAATTATGCTATTGTCAAGATTCGACGGATGAACAAACTATACCTATCCTATGCCAACTTTTTTGGTCTTTACGCTAGACTTTTTCAAAGATAAATGCATTTTTAAGAGGTGGACAGGAAAAAAACTGTAGTGTTATAATATGTGCTACATTTTCATTGATCTATCACCAGGGGTGATAATAGTATCATAATATCTTAAATCTATTCGGATATAAAAAGTACCAGTAAGCGCCATGCATAAGTTGATAAAATATTTTTTTATTTAATTATATTTGTGCTATTGGATTTAAAAATTAAATCAGAAACAGAGCTAATTTGCTTTAAAAAAGTGTGCTTAGTTCATTGTTGCCTAACACTTATACAATTGTTACCATTGTCTATAAATAAGTAATTTAATTGACCTTACATGCATACATACATAATATATTTCATTACATATATGTGTATATAATTATGATGTTACCCAATTGACTGTATGCACCGATAATAAGAAGTGCAAGGTAACCTGTCAGGAGAATTGACTGAAACGAATTTAAGAAATACCATGTGCCAATCAAATTTAATTAAATTTAAATGCCATAAATTTTATTTATTTTATAAATAACCTATAAATAACTATAAACGAACGAAGCGTCTTTAATAGATATTATTTGTTAAATAAGGACGGAAAAGGTGACTTTAGTGCGCTCGGAAATACACGATTCCTAACTGTGCTAAGAAAACAAAAATTAGCCTTAGAAACTAATGATGCATCTGATTTTTTTACAAATGTATTCTAATGCTTAAAAAAAACAATAAAATGCAGTACAAATAAAAGCTTTACCTTAAAACTCAAAATTAATGTTTATTTATTTCATTTATGCGTTACCTTTGGTCGTATATAAAATTAATCAATTAAATATAGCAAACTAAATCTGAACCATTCAAGGTTTTTTCTAAAAAATTTAAATTTTTGATCAAGACTTTTTAATATGCGTAAAACAATTAATTAAATATGCAGATCAGCGGTAAATGATTAAGAGCCACTGATCGTTTAAAATGGAACAAAATCTTCATAGAAATAATATAAATTTTCCTAATAGGTGTCTAATTAATTGCCTGAGAATTACAATAATTATTCAAAAACATACAATATTAAATAATGGATTAATTTTATTTCAGTCTACAGATTTTATTATAGATTGGAAATTTTTTTTTATCTCAAAATGGATTATGAAATGACAGAAACAAAAATAACAAATCGCTGTAAAAGTGTTCTATTTTTCTCTTACAATTATTATGCAATTTTGGGTTGAAATTTTTGTTTTTTAATTTCCTCGAAAGGATTATTTTTTTCAGATACTGTCAGAATGATGTCGACGTTTTAGGATATTTAGATCACAAAATGCACGTTTGTTTTCGAACATATCTAATGATATGCAATTCGAACTTGCAATATAAATTTTTATTTTATTCTTCATATAATTTTTTTTGAATATGTACTTAAAACATATCTATTTAACCATCTAAACAGATCGGAGCCAATTAACATTAAACAGTTTTATTTACACCACCCTCCCCATAAATGTGTCAACGGGCAGGGTATCCAACTCGTAAACAATTTCACTTCACTTCAGGTTTGTTTATTTAATTTTCCTGAAAGCCACACCGTCCTTGATAATTTTAGACTTCTGAAATAGATACTCCGATATACTCTGATTGTTAGAACATTAACATAAACTAAGGGCAAGAAAAAATCTTAAATTTAAATCAAATCAATTTAATTCCAATATATATGAAAGGTTTTGTAAAAATTCTTCCTGTCGCGATTCATTATTGTAACACTACTATGGTGTTATACAGTGTCATCAGTACAGTATTTTAAAACAGCGGTTTTCCGTTAGAAAAAGTAAAGTTTTAATCCTCCTTACCTGATAACACTGCAAAAGAATCAAATAAATCCTTTGTTAAGTCTCAAGATCATGAAACTTCTCTAGTCATTATCGCGACTTAAAAGACGACACAATATGTTTTATGTCGTTCATAGATGTAAAACAAAACGTACAAGAGTTACAAGACTACACGACATCTTAAGAATATGTAGATGTATGTTGGTTAGGTCAAGAATAGATTTAATGCATAGCATTTATCCTCATTATTCAAGTACCTCAGAATAAATAATATCATGGGAGCACTTAAGTGGGATGCTTACAGTTGTTGGAGCTTTTTAATCGTTAAAAAACGTCGTAGGAGAGGATTGAAAGGGTGGATGCAATTATTTCTACATTAAATTATATAATGAACATTTTAGCTCCCTTTTGCTTTCGAGGTTCTTAATGAGGCAGTAGCAAATACCTATTCATCGATGGTTTGACTGACCTCGAAGCCTTGTGGGAGTATGACTGAGTAAGTTTATAAAAACATACACATCGCATTCCACAAATCGGGTGCTACAGAAGGATGATAAAGATAAATGGCTTAGACTGATTCGAATACGAAAGTATGAAGTTGTATTAAGGGAGTATTATACTTCCTTCATACTATAGTAGTATCTATGTTATGGGTCAGAAATAAAAGATCCAAAAAGCAACTTTTACGAATTAAGAGCACTAATGAAGAATTCGCCATTTTATTTTCTTATTAATATATCGTTTATTTTTCGTTTTCTTCAAAAAGCGGCCATATACCCGTTTTTGGAAAGCAGTTACCTACAATTTTTAGTTAAAGAAAGTTAATTGAAAAAATTATTTTAAACTGCTTTTATTTTTTAATAAATTCAAACTTCTTTTAACGTAAAACTGTAGGTAATTATACTCCAAAGATGAGTATTTAATCGATTTTTGGATAACATGAAGAAGTAACGAAATATTGGTCAAAAAACGAACTGGCGAATGCGCCGCCAGTGTTTGCTTTTTTCCATGACATGTCCGATAACCTGTTTTAATGCAGAAAATTTTTATAATGTAAGACAGTAGTCCATTTTAATTTTGTCAGCATGATCTTTCTGATTAAAACAAATTTGGTAGAATTATGTAGAAAAAAAGATATAATTTTATGTTTTTTTTTTATAATTCTATTGGAACCTAAAGCTGCAAATAACTAAATACTAATCCGCTTTCCAGACACATTAAAGGTAGACTTAAGTCTGTTAGAAACCACTTTGGTGTAAACACGGCCAATATATCAGAGAAGCCATTTGATCCCACCTACCAATGCATTAGGACATTTAATTCCATCAAAGGCGACTTGATATCAAGGAGCGCAATTATTGAATACGCTGCACAAATCAGAGGTTTGTTCGTTGCAATTACGGTGGACGTTTATTAAAGCTTAGCATGAAACCATGGTTTATTGGTTCGATGGTATTATTGGCAGCAGGATCATAGCCCATATTTCAGTGGATTCAAACTGTTTAAAGTGATGCAAATTAAGAGTTGTAGGGTAAGAGGCAACGGCAAGTTTAGTAATGTTTAGAATATTTTCTTTTTCTATCAAAATTGTATTAAATCTATCTATATGTATATAAGCTATGAAAGTGCCTGGTAAAGGTATTTGATGATTTTTTTCTAGTAAAATCTATTAAGTAATTCTTATTGAACAGTATTTCATTCTCTATTAAGGGAGTCAGAAAAAGAAAATTTATGTCAAAATTTCGTTTTGTTTTTATTAATTTATCAATTTTTTAAAAATTTAAAACTGTAGCTAATTGTGTAGTTCAACGACGGGTATTTGGCCGCTTTAAGGAGAAAATTAAATATAGTTAAGAAAATTAAATGGCGTCACTAGTGTTTGCTCTTAAAAATAAATAAAATATTTCATTCGTAACGGAAACATGTTAAGTGTTTTGTTTTTCTCGTAAATCATTTAACGTGCTGTTCGATGTGACAAATCTATTACAGCGTTGACGGTTGGCCAGACCAAAGCTTAGACTACACGAAAGCAAGGAAATAGCTTATTTCGTTTTTGAAAGATGCGAAAAACTATAGCTTCTTTAAAGTTTTAAAGACTATTTGGGATCGAATAATGTTTAAAATATTTCGAATATAAAAAATAATGTACTCCAATTTAAAGGATTTAATCCAGATTCTACATTATACACTTCTCATAAATAAAATTGTGATGAATTGACTGTTTTAGTTAATACCTACCCGTTTTACCTTGAATAGGCCAAACCCATAGATCAACCATTGACATACTAGGCATATGCCATTTATAACGACGTTATTGATTTGGTGTCATTATTACTGCAACATTATTCTCTTTGCTTGGCAGTGTTGGTGAACTGAGGACAAATAGGAATTAGCGTTAATACCCGGGTGGGCGAGAGTAATTTAAAATAATACCTTTTATAGGTGTGCGACAAATAAAATAATAATATTTTTCGTATCTTCATCCTTCTGACGGTGTTTCCCTACTGGTTCAAGTAGAACTTTGGGTTTCCTTTCTTTCGTCGAATCCTAACGCTATGATATGGCAAAACGCGTCTGGGGATGGATGTGACGAAATGAAAGGAAAAAAAATCTTCTGATTTCTTAGTAAGTATGATTGTAATAATAATAATAATAACAATAATAATAACAATAATAATAATAATAAGTTGTCAACATAATACAATAATCCTTATATATTAGGTAAGCTCCTTTCAGCGCTGTCAATTATCTTTTATTTAGTAGCAAATAGTAAATTTTATTTAATAATAATAACAATTATCATAATAATAATAAAGGTATTTATAATATAATAGTGCTAACTATATGGTTATATATTATTAAACTATCTTTAAAAGACGTTTTATTTGTATTAATTTACCTACTACATACTCTATATCTTCTAGTAAATTGGACTGAACTAGGGAATGAATGTAGAACATTGCTTATTTCATTTTGAATCCTTTGTATTTTCTGCTTTTTTGTAAATAAGACTTAACTATCCTGTTCCAGATGCAAATCCTCAAATGTTTGGAATAGACTATACCATTTATTTTTGTTTAGAAATAACCGCATCTTTTTATAAATGAAAAATGTTTCAGAATAATATGGTCCTGTAATTTGTAAACAATTCCATTTAATGGTTTGTTGAGTGTAAAAGTTTTCGAGTAAGTTTATCAAAAAGGAAAAATTCTGAAAGTTTTAGGAATAAGTTAAAGTTACTGTTAAGTGAAAACGATTTAACCCAAACATTTAAAACTTGTTTTTGATGTAAATAAAGTAAGTTGAAAAGTTGATATTTTTATTAAAAGAACGAGATTTTCACAAAAACATAATAATATATCAATGGTTGCAACGTCATTTAAAATATCTTCTGTGATTTTTACACATGATACTTTTAAAATAACATTATATTCCCGCCAGGCGCCATCACACCATTTTTCATTTAATCGATATCATAAAATCGAAAACATAATCCCGAAATTCATTAAATACTTGTTTTTGTTTTACCTATTTCCCATAAACTTGAAAGTGTGAAAACTTTTTGGTAAACTTTTAAACGTAGTTGTTTCCAGATGTTCAAAACACTTTTTTTTTCGACTTAAATTCATATCTCTAGATTACTCATCAAAATTTTTACGATATTTTTATGATAAAAACCTTTCGAGAATCAATATTTCTTACATAAAACCTATATTTTAACGGTTTTTTTCTAGTAAAAACTTTTCGGAATTTACATTTCCTAAGAAAACAAACAAAATTTTCTACATCAGGTAACTTTTTGCCCAAATTATGTAGATATTTTATAACTACGAAAAAGGTTTATCACTGAGAAAAAAACCTTCTATTCCTTATACGAGTAAAAATCCACATACTCTTTATACAACTGTTTAATACTATATGTCACAGTAACGCGCTTGCCTACTGTAAGACAACGAAAATTGCTAGACGGTTGTGCAGTGATAATATCTTATATCACCATTATTTAGCTAACAGGAAATAGGAGTTAATGCTACCATAGAATGGTTTATAGCTATTATTATTGCTCTGAACATTCACAGTAATTATCAAGTTCTATTGGATATGTAATCTCGTTTTATATACTGTATTAGTTCCGACTGGCAGTTGTAATGAAACTTGACATTAATCATAATAATATTTGCTTACCACTGAAAATCAGTACTGTAGTTCTCAAAAATTTAAATAGCTTCTGGTGTGATATTGTTCTTGTCGTTTAACGTTGCATATAATTATCTAATATTATGCAACATGGTTTACTGAGATCGTAAAATTAGTCCATAGATTATAAAGTCCAATACAAATGAAGGATTGTGCGAAATAAGAATCTTCTATTGCTTTATCTGACGTGCAAAGTTTTAAAAAACTTATATACCTACAAAGTAAAATTAAATTAATTGAAACAGGTATTGGTACGAGCAATAGAATTCAAATTCAGATAAGACAGTTAAAAAACTGAGAACAACGATGTGACCTGCGCAACAAATACGTTAAAACTAATAATACGGCGCGCGGTGATTGCTGTATGAAAAGTAGTTCATTATTTAACAAGACTGTGGTGCTAATGGAACTGATTACTACATCATTTTCCTCAGAGTCGATACAATTTAAGTTTTTTTTCTGATTCTTATAAAAAAGGGCTAGTTTTGCTCATTGCTAAAAAGAAAGTATCGTTTTTGGTAAAAACATATACTATGAGGGTCTTGTCAGCTTTTTTTTGTGGTTTGTCGCTGTGTATTTCTTTTATTTTCAAATACTAAACGATAAGGTAAATATTTTCTACAGCCGTCTCTGTGTAGCAATAAATTTAAGATAACTAATAATACATCTTGTCAAAATCAAAACAGAAAATAAACGAGGTCTTTAAAATTTAAAAAGATGTAAACCTAAATGTAATATGTGGTAAAAACATTTCACAATTAAAATAAAACACGAAATACCTTAATTTTTATGAAAATATACTTTTAAAATGTCCACGTACGGGTGGTAGATGTCACGAATGCCTTGTCTTATGGTTTTTAGATGTGACAGGCTATATATTAAAAATATCTATAAACTTTAGATTCTTGTGGTTTTTAACGTATTGCTTCGGGATGGTAGTAAATCAGGATTGGAAAAAACTTGTAATTCACATAGGTAGGAATATTTTAAAGCCTTGCTGCATTTCATTATAGTATTATCATATCTGAAAGCATGTATTAGGATTTTATTGATCTTTCTATTAGGCCACCATAAATAAAACTGTGTCAGTGCGAGTGGACCAGGCGTGATAAAGCGTTCATTTATGATATCTCAATTAAAAAATGGCAAGAATATGTATCAATCATTTTATTGTTGTATTCGTAAATAACGTGCATTCGTGATAACTAAAGAATGCGGCGTGCAGACAATTTTTTTTTTAAATTGAAAAAATTTTACATCTCCGCTTGGATTCGAACTCAGAACCTCTCAATCATCAGTTGAGCGCTCTACCAATTGCGCCACGGATACTATGAAATTCTCTCACCAACTTTGACCCTATAACGTATTCAATTTTATGCTAGTACTATACGATTTTTAATCTCCTGGGATAAAGAGGATTGTAATCATTTTTTTTAAATTGTCTGCAAGCCACTAAATATTTTTCAGTTATATATTTTATACAGATATTATGTAAAAGATTTCATTTGTTAATTTTTTTCTGCTAGATATGACTATTCAGAGGTCTCATATCGACTCCTGCAGATGTCTACGAGGCATGAATAAAAGCAAAAAAAATGTGCCTCAATGATCCGTGGTCGTGAGTGAGTTTCTTTCCCTTAATAATCCCCTCCCCGGTTTGAAATCACAGGGTATTCAAACTGTATATAGTAACATTAAAATTGAATTATTGCCGAAATTTGAGAATATCCGTGTAGCGCAATTATTGATAGAGCGCTTGACTGATGGGTATCGAGATTGTTTTACGTTCAAATCCCAGCGGAGGCGTAAAACCTTTTTAATTTAATAACATTTTTCTGCACGCCGAAACCTTTTTCAATTATATATTTCATACACTAAAGAAATGTCATTTGTAAATTGGAAATATTTCTTTAAAAAAAATATTCATCAAAAAATAAATATTTCATTATATTTGGAACATAATGTTTGTTGCAGAAATAATAAGCCAAATATATTCCACTTCTGCATTGATAATTTGGAATTTCGTCAGTAAAGAAGTTTACTTTTTCCGATGTGCATTCGATAAACGAGAGAACTAGCGTTTTATTAAGCTACGTCGCGTCGCTTCGATTTTGGAATAAGTAATTCTGCAACAAAATTTAAGAGTCGAGCGATGACTTTTTTTTGGTAATTAATTCTACGATTGTAATTATTATTTTCTTTTCAGTAAATTGGGATGCTTGTGAAAGGTTATCCTGAAGCACGTTTTTAATCGTTAAATGCCTTAACGGCAAATTAAATAGGGCAGAGGCCTTATTCGATGTATTACTAATTGTTTCTGTATACTGTGGTGCACAATATTTTATTGTTTTTTTTCGTTTTATCCTTATTTTAAAAAGTTCAATATTTTCAATGTTTCTGTTGGGCTCTTGAAAATATTTCCACTTGAAATCATCATCTTCAATACTATTCATGAGTAATGAGTTGCTTGTAATAACAATAAATATAATCTGATGTAGAGAGTGGTTTTTCTATCAGTTCGTTAGATTTATCCCTAGATGCGTTTCGCTATATCATGGCTCATCAGTAAAGATATTAATATAATGTTTGAAAAATTATTGCTTAATAATAATTGTTTTATTGAATAAATAGTTGTGAAAACATCAGTTTCGTTATTCCGTGATCGAGCGGCAAACTGAAAGAGTTTAAAGACGGTTTAAAGAGCCACGCAACTTGTTATTTTGTACTTTATTAGAACACACGGCTCGTATCATTACTAAACAGGTTTAACATCTTCTGTTAGGCCTCCTGCATCATAATTTGGCGTTTTTGCATTTTATGTAAATTTAATCTGTTACATTGCACTCTTTGCCAACGATGTCATAAAGTATGTTGATATTATCTTTTCTTTCCACTTTGCAGCAAATATCAGTTTCAAATAACGGTTCAACTGATATTGTTACTCTTCTCGCCAGAAGGAAATTATTGCGAAAAAATTAGTTTTTAAGATTTTATCAGATTTTGCCGTGTTTGGTAGCACATGAAAGATGTTTTCCATTTCAGTCGGCCCCTGGGTTGGAGAACCTACACAGAAAGAAAGTTTGCATACATTTCATTGAATATGGTACAAAATCAATCACATCCAGGATCGATATTGAGCTAATCCAAAATGGGATCAATATAATTCAATTATTTAATAGACTTTATGCATAAGATAAAGTCTATCTTTTTTGGGTAAATATAAAAAAAATATTGTGGTTAAATTTATTAGAAATTTTGATCCGATTCAGTTAAATTGGATTGTTTCGAGAAACCACTGAATAGGTAAGTACCCATAATTCTTCCTACAATATACTAAATATCTTAGTGAATGCAGCATCTTTTTTTTATTGTAATAAACCGCTTTTTAAATGAATTTGATCAATAAAATTAATTGTATTTTTTAAATCGTTCATCGTACACTCAGTAGGATCAATGAAGCTTAAGCTAAAATATATTTAAAATACCATTTACCTGAAAACGTATATAACATTTACAATTTACGTAAATGTATACAAGAGCAATTTATTAGAATTTTTAAAACCTATTAACTAAACTATATTATATTGGGTAGCTTTTACTAAAAGTTAGGCACCTACGTATAAGTTGTTCAAATATTTATTTTATGTGCAATAAAATAGCTTTATGTTGTACTTGGTCATCATAAGAACTAAAATAATCGTCTCTTTAATTTATTTTCGGTAAAGTACAGGAAAGCCACTTTGAAACAATTTTACTTTGACTTTTAATGTTTGTGGAGACGACTGTGGGTTTTTTCCCTTTATTTCAATATCTGATAAATTCAAAAATTAAAAGTGACTTTTTTTACAAAATTATACTGTAATTTGTAATGTAGTCCAGGATTTCTTTTTGGGAGGAGCACATAGGGAAAAAATTTACCACCAAAATATTTTTTATCCAACTATTGGAAAATTCTATTTCACTTTGTCATTCAGTACCTATTAAAGTTCACAATCTTTATTTTATCAATCAAATATGAGAATTTCGGGAAGGGCAGTTTGCCTCTCCCCTTCCCCTAGCAACGTGTCTGGTTTTTGGTTTACAAAGTAAGACATGAACTGGTCGCTTCACCTGGGTATATATAAATAGTTTTAAATTTATTTATTTTCTATATTATTGTCATCTGTATTTTTAACGTATCCATCATCTTCCACAGAAAGATTAGTTTAAACAAATATCATTGAACACAAATTTGACAATAACGCAAACTGCAACCCATAACGCACATATTTAATAATAATTACTACAGAGGCTACTCAGCTCACCTCATTATGATTTGTAAAGTGCAACTAAAGACAGGTTAAGCTCAGAGAATAGGTGGAAAACCTCTATCCACGCCACACAGCAATTTTGGTTATATTCAATTTTTATTTAATAAATTCTATAAAGCTGAAGTAAAGTATGTCTTTTATTTGATAGAATCCATAAAACTGGAGTAGATTTAATCTTTATTTGATAGATTTAAAAACCAATATAGGTTTAAGATATTGGTATGGTAGGATAGGATTTGCTATCCATTTGATCGATTTTAGCAGAGACTGTAGAGAATAGTTCTAAACGTCAGTAAAGTATTTGATTAATTTCATCAAAATGAGCATGTAATGATCTTAAATTGTATCGATCTAAATAAAATAAATTTCAGAAAACAAACATAATAAATATTGGTAAATAATAAATAGTCATGTATGGAATGCTCACTTCCATATTTTATGTCATATGTATATCTGAAAATATCTTAAAGACAAAAATGTTAAAGAAGCTAAAATTTTGCAAAAAAGTAAAAACTCACCCCTAATACCATCCCTTTTAAGGAGCGACCTGCAATTTAATTTCAATATTTTTTAACCATCAAGATAATTTATAAGGGTTAAATATTAGATTTATCCTCAATCTTGTCGGAAAATCTTTGTAAATTTGATTATATTTACTTAATTTAAGATGTATTCAGTACACATAGATATGAAAAGCAGTTAATTATATTAATTAATATATCACATGATATGGATTGGTTTAAGATATACATTTATAGAATCGATAAAAAATGTTTGCAATAAAACATTAGATACTATTTAGCATGCAGGTAGTAAACTGAACACATCTGTGTCTATCCTATTTTACTGATATTAATCAAGTTACTTTAAATAAATGACATCTTGTTACGCTGAATTTTAATAAATTTTCGATTGTATGAATAGAATGAGTAAAAATAATCAAATTGTTGATGATCGAAGCTTTTCTTAAATTATAAAAAAACAGAAATATAATTGATTTAACATACTTGTATAATAGCTACAAACAAGACAATATTTTAATACATTGCTATGTTTACGTACTACTGCTTTAAGTCTTGTAAAGAAAGTTATAGTTTATTATTCTAAACTTGTTATAATTACCTTTTGGTTTATATTAATAAATTTATTAAATTTTAAAATATTTTAAATCACTATTCAAAATTTATTATTGGAAAAAGCTTATATTTTATAGGAAATAAATGTTTTGATGATAATTTATTACAGGTATTTGCATTTTATTATTCTAATCTTTTAGTTTCTACTATTTTATTATATTTTCTTGGTAGGTAATAAACTAATATTATAATATAATAGCATTTTCGATAAGGATATGTTTCTTTGTGATATTAAAGTATATTTTGACATTGACTTTGAAAGAACGATATATTGTAAGTGGAGTGTGGATTAGGTATTAAGTATTAGCCCTGATCGAAACCAGATATATTTTTAGATAAATACAATAGGCAGTTAAAAAAAATGTTATAATAATTATTTCTCTACCTAACAATAATTCGTGCATAAGGAAATAATATTTTATAAAAAGCTTATATTATTTTTTTCTGTACATATAACTCAACAATTTTTACAGATCTTAAATAAATACTTTTTACTGTGTAGCACGATATTCTTTAAATAAATGGATTTTATTTTTCATTCAAGTTAAGCTTTTCTTACTGATAAAAATAAAGCAGTGTGAGAGTCGCCGGTGATATATAGTCAAAGGTAAAAAGGCCCATAACGAAGTAGGTGGTCAAAAAAGCCATTTAAATTAACGCTGAAAGATTTATAAAGTGTTCTAGTACATAATCTTTTAATAAGTTTCTCTAACGCACTAAAGATCTTCGTGCAATTGCCATGATTTATTGGCACTAAGTAACACATCTTAAATCTTTTATAGCAGGCGTAAAAGCAAGTGATATGGGGTATTTAAGTTATTATTACCTATACAGTTTTATTTTGTAATTATTATATTACTCTATATTTATAGTTGCAAAATAACGTTTTTTTTAATACTTTGTTCTACCCTATTTATTGGTTATTAACTTATTTCAGAAATACAATTTTCGTTTTTTCCACTGCTTCTCCTATCCTAAGTATTCCTATGCAAGATAAGGTATTTATACATCGGGTACCTACTAGAGCAATGTATGCAAAATATTTTGCAGTTGCATGATTGTCAAATAATATAATCGTGGATTTATTTTATGAAAATAAATTTATAAGACAGTTGGGTTAGATAATCAAAAATGTAGACATAGATACATTATGCAGTCGTGTCTAAAATATCTTTATTAAAAAATGCTCTTTGTTACAGGAAACCACAGAACAAACCCAAGAAAGTATTGCTGGTCTAGACGCGATAAAAATAATGGGCATTTTTCTTTTAAGAACAATAAAAGCGGCAACCAAAGAAAAATGTTGTAATATATGCAAACGGTGTGTTTTATTTGTTTTATTAATGCAATGTCAGGCAGTTTTTGGTGTAATGCCAGAAAACGTTATTCGGCTGAAAGGAAAACGATTACATACATTACATTTTATACGTGGAAAGCGGGTTAACCCGATTCTATCGATATATCTTTGCTCCATCATTTACAGTAGAAAACAGGAAACAGAAATCAGGCTTTGATGTTTAAAGTTTTTATTAAACCTTTTGAGTTGATAATAATAGAGTTCTTGGAGCTATTTCTGTTTATTAATAATCATTAATCATTCTAGTATCGGTCTTTCGACGTAATAAGCATATTACGTATTTTTTCCCGTTTTGGAGTGCCCTAAACTCTAAACAATTTTATTGTAAATTTATTTAAGCACGCACTTTCACGAAATTTAACAGTTAATTTCTATTTTTTGGGGATTCCGTCTTAAAATTCATAAAATGGGATTACTAGTTTTATATATTCGAAACATATTTTAATTATAAATTTTATTAAATACTTGACACCATTCCAGTAAGTTTTAACATACTTTTAGATGTTGTTTTAAACAGTATTACGACATATTAAATTTTCTTGTTGTCTGTAACACACAATATTTAATACCTTACCACATCCAAATACGGCATGAGGGCTCGGTTTTACAAATCGGTACTATCACAAGTAACTATGTCCGTAAATGTTCCTTGTCATTATTTGTTTGTTCATTTTGATTCGCAGAAACTGTAAAGTAAATGTTGCCCAGTTTTTGTCTATAAAATCGCAAAAAGCTTATGTTTAATGCCTACTTCTTCTATACCAAAAAAGAAATTTAGTCCGTGTTTTTTTTTATCGTTTAAAAGTTCATATTACTTACGGAATAAAGGTACCTGATTATATTGACGATTTCCATGAAATAACAATTTTTACACCGTTTGACAATGCTGCCTATACTTAAATTGGCATGTATTGTATACATACTATGTATGTCCATAGTAGATACTATTATTACTTATAAAATTAACATTTTTGCCAATCTGTGCAGAAAAACGTTAAACGCTCGTCGGGGTTCTACAGAACTGGAAGACAATGTTAAATATTATTAATATCACGATATATATCACAAAATTACAATTGACACATCCAGGTCACTTTGGTGCTAAATCTTCTTAACATCCTAATTATCTTTTAGGTTTACATGCCTAATTTTCTGAGAAGAATTATGAATTAAACGTCAAATGGTCTGTGGAGAGTGGGTTTCCTACTTGGCATGTAAAAGATGTTGCATTTTATTCTCCGGGGACGTGTGATGATTTATTTGGTGGCGTTGGCAAAGAAATCGTTCCATATCACTGGGATCTGATAATATAGTTTTATGCTTTTAAAAGACATATTTATATATTAAATATGGATTTATTACCGTATGCACAAATATTACATTTTAAGTTTAAACGTAATTGTTAACACATGACCCGTTATTTACTTCTTGTATCTTTTCCCACTAACGGAAAATGATAAAATAATATTAAAATATAAAATTTGTAAATATATTTATATCGTAATTGAGTCGTTTACTACAACTTTCTTCCTTCGAACATCGTTATGAAAATTATTTTAAAATAATTTCCAATAAATATCTATTTGTAATGACAAACTTATAGTGGACATAATAAACCGACGGACAGTTAACAGTTTTACATATCTCAACAGGTTTTCACCTCCTGGGTGGAACGCTCAGCGTCTTCTAGTTAGTTATTTACTGAAGTAGCCGACCAACAACTTTACTTATCTAAATAATCGCTCGCATCTGTGAATTTCATTCAGAAAATATCAATTTCCTTTATTTCTTGATATAATTTTTAAAAATGTCACTTTCTAATTATTATTATTATTATAAACCAAATTTTAACAATTTAATACGGGTATCGCCGCTACAAAGCGCCGTGTGTGCATTGACTTTGCACGTGTTGTAAAGTCAATGCGTGTGTGTCATCGCCCTTAGACAACCAAATGTTCTTTATCGATGTCCGGACACAATATGTATTTTTTCCTGCAAAATGATTCAAACTGCGCCCATACCGACGGTCTTGAACGTTTGGTATTTTTGGGCGTAAGATTTTTAACGTTTTGACTTATATTTGCCATCGAAATTGACATAATTATTTATTTGATAATTATGGGTAATTTGTTATATTATACAAATTGTATATATGAGTATTTTTCCGTTATTGTCACTAATGAAACATTTTATTTTCGGTCACGAATGTTAAGTATATTCCGATATTTCCTGTATATTATTGATATTCAAAATTTATTATTAATTATGCACTTTATATTTATATCGAATTATTTGCTATATTGGTTGTGATGATTTTTTCCCCTTTTTTACGAATAAAATAAATACCTTTTTATTTTTTTTTCAATGTTTTCCTTCACGCCATTTTGTATGATCTGAGCATTGATATGAAAAATAATTTTTCTATTTCAGAAGCTTCTTCGCATAGATTATTAAGATTGTAAGATTAGCAAATAATTACGTCGGACGCTCTTCAACAACCTACGAAGACAACATCTTAATTAGAAGAAAATCATAAGGATAATAATTATCTTCCAGCTTAAGGTTTCATACAGGGTGACACAAACCGATAAAATAATAGAAATATAATAAAGAATAAATCAAGATAATATATTATTATCCAAAAAACATATCGAATCAAAATGTTGGCTTTGACTACCTTTACGAAGTGTTAAAATAAAATATAGACAAATCAAAAAAAAAACATTTTAATTTAAAAAAATGTTGTGTTTCTATGTTAGGTCTGATGATACCCATATAAGGGCGAAACATGTAATTTTAGTTTGTTAAATAAACAAACATGCATTTTCTCAATTTGTTTATAATAGAAACGGGTCTCTCTTAGAAATGGACGCTAGTAGGCTATTCAATTTTTGCCGCCCCTATACCAGTGACGGCTCGTGAGTTGTGAAACAGGTGAAGTGTTAGGGAAATGGCAAAATGCGCCGCAGGCGGAAATTTTTCACGACCACGCCCAAATTTGGTCAATAATTTTTAGTAAATATTTTTAAAATGTATGATTACCTACTTATTTTATTGAAAATGAAATTTCTTTCTGCAAAAGCCAGTAAAGTTCTAGCTACCTTTTTTTATTCCCATTAACAGACACGGCCAACAATAAAGTTTATTTAAAAAAATACTACCCGTCGACCACGAATAAAGATTGTACCATTTATTTCTGTAAGATAAAAAAAATTTTGGGCCAAATTTGCCGCCCCCTAAAATCTGCCGCCCTAGGCTCCAGCCTACTCAGCCTATTGGTAAATCCAGCACTGAATGGACTACTTCTTTGAAGTTAAAAAAATATATCAACATTTTTACAAAATATCTGCAAATAAAATTATTTAAGTACGAAAGCATATATTTTATTGCAGCAGCAATAATTTGCTTTTCTAATAATAAGGTAAGTTTTTTCGTATAATGACTAAGAATGGGCTTTATGGTACAACTTTCTCTTTCACCTTTATCATCTCAATCACATCATATACCTCATAGCTCTGAATCGTTTATAATGGCACAGATTATCGAGTCTTGGTACTAAATCTGTAATAAAAAACTAGATTTTTTGGAACTCAAAGTGTTAATCGTGAACTTTTTCTAAAGTATTCCTTGGTATAAAAAAAATCTTCCACAATACAAATAAATATTTAAATATATAAAAACTTGTTTTTATCCTTCTTTTAATGTGCTGTAAATATTATAGAGAATGTTTTTTTTGTAACCGCCCAGTATAATGAAATTATTCCTTTTTACCTGACTCAAACACAAAATAATGAGTGCCTCCTGCTCATCGGCTTTCGTGAAAAATCTTATTTGATCAGACAGAAAATTAAACATTTGCATAAACCGTGTAACGAGCCGCCAGCCCGGTTTCTTGAAAGCGGCAAATTTATCGGACAAAAGAAGAACGTACGTCATTTTTATGTCAGCGAAGACTGGTTGACGCTTTTCTTACAACACTTTGAGGTTGATACATTTTTTTTTGCTTAATTGTGGTAAAAATATGGCATAGTTAATTACTGATGTTCGTGGACTTTATCTGCAGTTAATTTAAATATGTATATTACCAATAATATTAGCCAGTCGTCATGTATGTACCACTGTACCATACATGAATGGAAATTGACATAGGTACGTAAAAACAAATAGGCTCGTGTGTCTGTAAGATGAATTACAAGGTACTTTAAGCAATCCGAGCACGAGGCTTGTCTTTAGTTTACGAACCGACACATTACGAATAACATTTGCATGTCTATTCTTCATTCTGCACACTTTATACACACTTAAGGTCTTATTTTTGCCCCGAGGGAGAGATTGAATGACTATGTATGGACAATAATGATAATGGTTGCTATTTATTACAAGTTTTTACTGTTTGTGACTTAACTATAGCACGAGAGCTATTGGTGTTTGGCGATAATATTTGAATGGGTCATATGACGAAGGGTCTGATAGATTTTTTCATCTCAACTTGAAACCAAAAACTTGAGTTCATAATCTACTAGCCTGCAAAAGTTCAAATCTCGACAACTTTATGAAATTTTATAATTAATATTTGAAGATAGGATGATGTACAGTACTACTGGAAAGCTTGAACTTGCGTTTAATGTAAAGAAATGGACGAGCGAGTTCGAGGTTTGAGCGCGATTCACCTTTCGCTCTCGCTGCATTCTTCCTTCAAATCAGCAAATATGTTCGGACTGCATTTTTTTGATAAGCGCACGGTGAAATATCTGCTGGTGTTTTGAAATGCTTTATTCGCAAGAACCAAAAATTAAAATTATTTTATGTATGTGAAGGCTGAGAGTGCAGAGAAAGTAGGCGTTTTACATTTTTGAATCCCGACCAGTCTATTACAATAATCAAAACTATCTTAAATATTTTCGATAGATTTAAGACGTTGGATGGGGTGCATGCTAGTATTTTATTTCTCACCATAGGCTAATAAAATCAAACATCTTAAAATAATTAATTAGTTAACTATATGAACTGAAAAATACGTTTGACTAGCTCTAAAATATTTAAGATGAAACGAAACTGTATTTATCGCGTCAAAGCCCTATTTTAAAGTACCTGTTGGTACTAATCCCTTCTTTCCTTTCTCAGAACAAATTTTATACATGTTGACCAAAATATTGAACCTTTGAAAGCTTCAAGAGCCCCATCCATTGTGACCGCAAGTTTTATGATTTATTGTATTGTTGTCTTCCATTTTAGAACTTTATGAGGCGACAAACCCGCATAATTTTTCGCGCGTTATTATTCTTAAGACGTGCATTTTTAAACGGAAAACATTACAACTTTTTTTTTTATTTAGTACTTAGTACATGTTAGATTAGAGACATATGGAGACGACGAAGAAAAATAAACTATTAGGTACGGTTAAGAATTATGCCCTAGACTAGAAGAAAATACGAATAGAACGTACAAAACAGATAAAAAAAAATAATAATTGTGATTAGGTTCCTGGCGCATAAGGGTCATGTCATGAAAAATTATGCCACTCCATTCGTATTGTATGACGTATTAAATCAGTTTAAGTGTAATAAAGTACTGTTATGAAAATTTAAAATATATGCACATACATTACGTGGGAAGAAAAATAAATAAATCAAATAATTTATGACGGTGGCATAAAAAGGACAATGGGGATAAACTTTCGGTGAATGCTTTAAAACTTGGCGCCACGGCACTAACAATAAGAAATGCCATCCAGAAATAAACACAAGAGGTGCTATTTTTGAAAAGAGGATGCAATCAGCACACATCACATAGCAAACTTTATTATGTTATTTTAATAATTGAATTAGACGAAAGATAAGACTTTTTCTACGGCGATTCAAAACAAACGGCCATAAAGTATCATATTAAAACTCCTTTTATTGGTTTTACAAAGATGATGCCGATGTGCTGCTGAACTTTAATCCTTTAGAGTGATAATTATCTGTTTAAATATTTTAGGGTTTTGCACAAAGTGGGTGGTCCCGAAATATCAAAAATAAGATAAGAAAAGCCAAAGTTCCTTTTAAGCTGTCCATGCTGTCATACCTACCTAGTTCAGGTTAAAGAGATATTACATCAACGATTGTATATTTTATCTAATTTTTTTTATTTCTAGGTAGCAAGATATTTGTACCGAAAATAGCACCCTGAAGAAACGTGATCACTTCCGCGTTGACCGTTCTGATCTTCTTTGGAATTCGACTCTTTATTTGCTAGCGTGGCGCCCCTTTTGCCGTTTGTCAACAAACAAGCAAACATTGTCACATAAAAGAATTCGTTTGCGTTACATTTTTAACAAAGCCCCCTCCCCATGTTACATCCCCCTCTCAAATGTAGCTATGAGTTTCAGAATATTATTATAAAACAAACTTGAACAAAAATACCTCAAAAGTAGCGGCATTTAAGTATCATCTGTATAAACACACGTCTACAAGAAGGCATAATTTATCACTTAATAATAATTATACAATTTCTGAAAATACAAGACTGGAAGCTATGTTTACACCAGATCAGACATTTACTTTCTTAAATACAAAGAGGGATATACGCAATATTAAAAATAACTCCTTTTTCGTGAAATATTTTGGAAGTGTTTGGGATTCTCAGAACCTTTCTATAGAACTTCTAGAAATGAGTCTATTGAGAGAGATTTGCACAAGATACAAATCTAAAAAACAAAAATAATGTCATTTGTTATTGGTAGCAAAGATCATCCCCGAAGAACTGGTTCGTAAAATAGGCCGACCGAGAGAAAACTCTATTAGCCGTAACTAGAAATCCATTAGCAAAAAATCTGCATTAAATAGGCGCCGAAAAAACAACTTTGTTGTAGCTACTAGGTTCATTTTTTGAAATTACTTTCTAACATCAATATGGCCGTTTTTTAAATATTATTTTTTTGCTGCGAAAGACGACTCTATTACCCTAAAAAATATATGATATAGTGGTAAAATATATCTTTTATTTATAAAAAAAAAATCTGATTGAGGTCATGTAGTTAAAAAACTATTACTTTTTAATCCAAAAAATTGTCTTCCAGCTATAAAAACAATTATTTTTATCATTGGTAGTCTACCTAGCTACAAATTACCTGAACTTCTTTTTTTAGGATTGGTTCTCAGTGACGTATTCGCTATTTTATTTAATTTTTTATTAGATATCTTTACATTTCTTTAGCCAAATGAAATCTCTGTAGTGACAGTGACGTTTTGAGCCAGTTAGCTAGGTATAGGTACCTAGTTTTAAAAAATACAAAAATAAAATTTATATAGCCAGGCAGCCTTATTTTAAATCTATAGGTATTTTACCATAGATTATCACCTAGGCACAAGCTTTACTTCCTGGGAGGGGGTACTCCCACATAAGAAGAGTTTAGAGGTGCCGTTAGGGCAGAGACAGGGGGCTTGAACCGCCCTCTAGTCCCCTTACGGTACGCCACTGATAATGGCAGTGATATCGATGGCACATTTAGTAAATAATATTATATTCGATCGATCTCTTAAATTTTGGTAGTACGTAACTTATTATATCAATTAATTAACTACATTGTTACTAGTCCATTATTTTCAAGTTAACTGAAGTAAACGTGGTTAACAATTCAGTTGTTGGGACTACCCTAATTTGTCAGAGCGTCTCATAGATCTTGATTTATTATACTAAAAACTCTGCATGGATGAGCCGGCTAACAGTAACAAAGAAAGAGTTTTTTGTTTGTTGACTTTTAAAGGTTCCGTATTATTTTTTAAACTTTTTTAAAGGCGATCGCTAAGATGTTGTCACAATAAATATATTATGGCATATCGTAGACATATACCTTCAGATCTATAAAGGTTATCTAGTGCGCAACCAAAGGTTTTATAGGTGAAAAAATACGTCTGTACGCACGGCTCGCCGGTCAGATTCCTCGGCGCCCAACAGGAATGGGCATGCGCACAACCCTCTTCTTATTAAGTTTTCCTCCTTTATCGACATTATATAAATACACTCCAGAAGCAAAAAAGCTTTGCCGAGCTAAGTTAAATTTTTAAAAGGAACGACTGCTAAACTTAGCCGTTGGCTTTGCTATTTAAAAGCAACTGAGAGGAACTCGGTAATTGTTGATTGTGGGTGTTTTATATTTCGGATTTCCAGATTTTGTGTACTTTTGTATTGTGTAGTTAAATTAATGGTATTTTTGCAAGCTATAAACAATGACTGGTACCGAAAACTTTTTCAAATTCGTGATCAGGAATATGTCCCAGAGTCTTGGGCAAATTGTTAATTGTTAACAACTATTATTTGATTTTGAAGAAGTAGTCCATACTCAAAGTGGAGTTGAATAATATAGGGAAAAGAAAAGCATAAGGTCTTTCTCCACAATTTTAATTCAATAGCTAGGCTAGAATCGACATGTTTCGAGTGTAGAAACACTCATCATCAGGAAATTGAAGCAAAAATAATGAACAGCTGATGTTGTTAGCAAAAGAGAAAATATAATAAAATTAAAGGTGGAACTCATCCATAATGGAGCTTTCAATGGCACGCATGGGGAGTGAAAAACTTTTGCAGTCAAAAGGCGGAAAATATATCAGCACGCTGAAAGGTCAGGGACCAGTAAAAAGCCACTGTGGGCGGGAAATGAAGAGAAAAAACAGGACATATCAAATGAAGGACTTTGTAGAAATCAGTTAAAAAGAAGTTCGCTGCGACCAGCACGTGTCTAACCCAAACGGGAAAATTTTTCACTCCCCATGCGTGCCATTGAAAGCTCCATTATGGATTAGTTCCACCTTTAATTTTATTATATTTTCTCTTTTGCTAACCACATCAGCTGTTCATTATTTTTGCTTCAATTTCCTGATGATGAGTGTTTCTACACTCGAAACATGTCGATTCTAGCCTAGCTATTGAATTAAAATTGTGGAGAAAGAATTTATGCTTTTCTTTTCCCTAAACTATTATTTGACTTGACGTTAGGTACGCGATAACATTAAAGATTGCAGTTTTTTTTTTTTTTCGATTTGATAAGGTAAGTTTAACTGACTTATTGTTCTCTTGCTTTTCGGACTAAAAACACAAAGGCGAGTCATTTTTAAACAAACTTTGAAACAAAACATTAAAAACGATATTCAAGCCTCAAAATCTGATAGGCTGGCAGCCACTAAAAATATCAGAAATCACTACCTTTTCACCCAACATGGAGAAAAATTAAAAGAAGTTCCAGTTTCATGACAATAAACTGTGGCAAGAACTTGCGGGCAAATTTTAGCTGTTTACACGTGAAAATAAATTGATGGTCAACTTTTACACTTTTTTGAGCAAGAACTTAAATTTTAAAGCCCGGACCTGTCTATTTCCCATTCGTTAAATAAGACTTTTGCAGTGCGCATGCCTTTTGCTGTATGGCTTTGTTTACATGCGCGAGGCCTTAATTTTGTCACTTTCGTGATTATTCTTTGCGTATAAAGGTACATGTCCATGTAGTACATACACTATCTAAATTTTTGTTAACTTATATGTTAGGAAATATAAATCAGGATAGAAAATTAGAAAAGTTACTTAGCAAACTTAACCGACAACTCCCTAAACCTAATGTATTTCTCTATTAGTAATATCATAAAGGGAACGAAATTCTGTTTTGGTTGTGAGCGCATTGTTATTCAATATAGGTAATTAAATAATAGATATACAAATGAATAAAGATTTTTTTTAAAAACCATTTTAAATTAAATTGTCAATTTATTGCTATTCTATAAAAAATATTATTTACTATAGATTTTTGACAATTTACTGTTACGTGTGTAATAGTTAATAGATCAACGTGTAGAGGAAAAGAAGGGCTTTTTTTCAAGACCAAGTTGAATAAAATCGGTTTATCCAAAGCAGAGATATCACCGTTTGAAAGAAAAAAGGTTTGACCTACTCCCACCACTTTATTATTGAAAATAGAAAAAAAAACGATTCCTAACATAAAGTTGCATAATTTTATGAAGAATACAATGCTTATATTTTTAACATATTTTTATTAAGAAAAATCAAGAGAAATTCGGAATTTCTATTTTGAAAGTTCTCTTACACCCCCTAGCGGTCATTTTTCGAACTTGAAAATAATTTCCAGCAATTTCTCTTGGCCGCTTTTATCGATATATATTTTTTCCCAAAGTCCTAGTGTTATTACTTTCTGAGATATAGCCGATTACCTCCTTAGGTGGAACACCCGGTACAGTGTTAAATGTACGATACACCGGTAAAGACGAAAACTCTCCGAAACGTTTTACCTAAAAGACGTAAAGATCAGTTAGAGCTTTGACAACGGAGCTGAAAGCTTTCCTAATTCTAAAGCTCGGAAATGAGGAACCTTCTTGCTATTTAATAGTGGTATCTGGTAACTCGTTGTGTGGTACTGTTAGTACTTATTTTACCGATAGTCGCTTTGTGTCGTTTGTGACATTCACGTTTTTTTGGCGGCAAACGCGGTTACTTAATGTTTTTTTTTTAACTTTCCTGGAAATATTGTGAATGTTTTGTGAATAATTGTTGTTAAATAAGACTTTGCACAGAATGTGATATTGTGAGTTCCAAATTAATTTTGTAGTGAAAAAATTAATTATTATTAATGATCTTGGATTACTGATTTGATTAACTAAAGCAACAACTGGTTTAAATAGAATGGTTAGGATTTTCCGATCGGCCAAACGTAGTTGAAGCAAGGGATTTTGTGTCAGAAAGTTAATAAATTTCTTAGAAAATTAAAATCATAAACGAATAAACGATCTGATTTTTGAAATTAAATAGTAATAATCTTTAGCTTAAAAAAATAACGTATTATTTCCTGTACTGCTCCTAAAATCTGTCTAATATAAATCTTACTACTTACTAACTCATACAACAACATTCTGTTATATTAATGTTTTTTTAATAGTATTTTATTAATATTGACAAAATTAGATTACATAATGTTATCCTGCACTTTTCAAGGGAAATTATTTAAAAAAATATTAGCAATAATATTATTTATAATATATTTATAAGGTTTCAGATAATAAGTTTTCGGTTCATATTTAAATATTTCAATTGTTTTCGTGGTTTTTATTAGCTTCTACTGTGAAGTGTGAAGTTTCTAGAACAAATAAATGTAGTTATTACTATTATTATTGTGAACTTCTGTATGTATATACCTATCTTCAACATAATACTAATAATCGAGCACAAAATAATATTTATTATTATTTAATTTATTTAACCCTTTGATAGAGCTATATAAGATTTTTAAATAATTGGAACTACAAAAGTTCATTTAGATGTGATGATGGCTGATTTGCTGCAAAGAATTCTTCGGCAACAATCTTGAGAATTCGTTTTTATTATCTTTAGAATGTATATAAATTGTTTGTTTAATAGTGCGTAAGAATTTAAACTTTCAGTGCTAACACTTTGGCGTAATTATTTTGCAGTGGTGAAAATGTACCATCTGGAACTCAGGCCAAGTGTAAGTTACCAATTTTTTGAAATAGTAGATATTTTTATAATTTTTATTTCTATACGGCATATTTAGCAGTGCAGTATTGTTTATAGAGCCCGAAAGAATTAACACAAAATCACCGTTATGGTTTTTAAAATTTCTTCGAGAAATACGTTTCTTGTAAAATTTGACTCATGTCAAAACATTTACCGTTGTTCAGCTAAAATAAAGTTAATCCGATAAAATATTTTCTCCAATTAATATCGACAATAAATTTGCCATTTTTAACGACATAACGACAAGAATCAGACCAATCACGTTAGTTACAGATCTAAAGTTAACTGGATTAAAATTAAGTTTAATTGTTAAGGTATTAAACCGACATAATGAATGACAGCTACGACTAATGAAATTAATGAAAATTACTTTAGAATTGTAGAAATCTTGATAATAATTATGTATTTAGGTCTTACTGCTAATCCTAATTAAACCACGATTTACCTGGTAAAACAAATTAACATAAGATTAAAAAATATGTTAAACGTTAAGATGTTGGCGACCCGATGGCTACCGATACTAAAACTTCAATGAACAGTTTAATTTCTGGCATAATTTATTAAAATAAGCTATTATAATTCAATAATCCTATTATTGCTATAAATACAAATATAATTGGTTTTAAAAATGGGATATTATTTATGAAGTAAATTCTGTTATTTTCAGATACTTCGATATGGATATATAAATAGCTAAATTTTGTCTAATTAATGATCTATTGTGGTCCTAAAATATTAATAATTGTAATCTGCAAATAGGCATTATGTTATATTAATGTTTTTTAATAGTAGGTAGGTATTTTATTAATATTGACAAAATTAGATTGCAACAATGTCCACCTGCACTTTTCAAGGGGAATTATTTAAAAAATATCAGCAACAATATTATTTATAACTTATTTATAAGGTACATCCAAAAATTATATCTATAATAATTTCATTTAGATAAAGTGTGATATACCTTATAAATCAAAATTCAAATCATATTCTAATAACAATATCCAGGCTTCTAACAGAACCCCATTATTTACTTGTCAGAAAACTAAAAAAGTTCCTATTCCATTGTATTCTAATATTCCGCTAAGACTGCTAATAAGTGCTAATGTCAAGAACCTAATTTTTTGCTTCACTTTTAAGTTTATGGTCTGTGACAAGAATAAATTCGAATGAAATATGTTTACATTTCTTTGACAGTAATCGTAATGGGGAGAAAGTAGAGCAAAACTGGCTATCTATGTTGTTTGATCAGAAAATATTAATTAATCAACATCGGTCGGCGAATATCTGAGCTATGTAAAATTGCCATTAGAAATAGGTATAAAGACCAAAAAATCGTTGCCTTAGAAAATAATCGTAGTATTTTTTTACATCCGCAAGAGAGAAGTATTTATTCTATTAGTAAACATTCACTCCACTTCCCCCTAGATTCCATTGACAATAACCGTAACATAATTGCAAACGCTGCAATTAGCTTAGAGAGACATAAATAAACCACAAGTGACTATTTTTTATAATTTTTATAAAAGGTGCGACATTTACTGTCCTGGCGCCACCGATGTGACGCCAGGAATAATGCAAAACTTAAATTGTGAATATTAATTTTTAATTCAAGTGCCGTAAAGTTGGGTGGTTTGACATCGCGGGAAAACGTTACACTCAACTTATTTCGAACGAAATTTCACGATAACGTGTACCTATTATTGTGTCAAATAGCTAAGAGGAGATGCAGAAAACTCAAATTTTATATGATACCCAAATTAGACTCTGTTATGAACAGAGTCAATTTATCACCCATACACAAAATTTCGTCATTCCCCGTGAAGTTGTTCTTAATCTTTCGAGAATACAGACAGACAGAGCTATGGAAAATATATTTTTCGTAATCCAGAGAACTTAATACGTCGACATCTGAATATATCACAAAAAAGTTTCGCGACTACAAATATTTACAATACTTTAGCGGCGATAGTGTGTAGATAATAGAGGTAAAACAATAATATGAATTTTGACTGGAATTGGTTCAAACCACCCGACTTTACGGTAATATTAATGTTATTAATTGGTAATTTTAATCATACTTAATAGTATTGTTTTGCCACCTATATTAAATAATAATATAATCATATAAGTTAATAGGGCTGTTGGGCAATTGAAATAAATGAATGATACAATGAAAGGTATATAATTGTGACTTAATTTTTTTTTATTATTGTTTATTTCAACCATATATTTTTTTAAAAGTTTCCTTTTCCGAAAATTATTCATTATACGAACAAAGCCGCAAAGTTTCAACACAAAATGTTGCTAATATTAATTTTTAATTGTTGAACTCAAGAAAAATCATTACTCTAGTCGACTAACTATTAAGATTAATGATTAGTGATTACTGGTTTATCTCCACATGGCATAATATGAAACAATATCCGTCAATCATTTTAACATCTAAATGAGTCGGTAATTAATATTATTAAGTTCTTTTTAAGTGGTAATTCTGTAATTAATAATGATTTTTACTGGCTTTAGATAACGCAATTAATTATATTTATTTTATAGCTACTTATCGCGGCATTGATAAGAGTCGATAAAGATTAAGGCTGCCCAAGAACTTTGTGTTGTGTTAAAAATTATTCTTGGCTATTTATGTATAACGTTATATTTTATTATATACACTTGGGCGAGAAAAACTGTATAATAAAAATAATTATCATTATCACATTAAGAGCCAACACAGATCAAGCCTTCACAATTTTGTTTTTTGATCCATATTTCGTTACTTGTTCGTTTTATCCAAAAATTGCCAAATATCCGTTTTTGGAGTACAATTACCTACAGATTGTTTTACGTTAAAAAATGTATGGAAATATGACGAAATTTGACCAAATTTCATTTTGGAATTTTTTAATTTAACAATCAATTTTTTTTAACTTAAAACTGCAGGTAATTGTTACCCGAAGAAGGGCATTTGGCCGCTTTTGGGAGAAAACTAAAAATAAATAAAATATTGATTTAAAGAAATGGAATGGCGAATGCATCAATAGTATTTGCTCTTAATATATACTAGTAGGTATTAAACACGGATTCTGGGTCACCCCCCACTACTTTCTGCTCCCCCCACCCCTCGCCTACCCTCCCGCGACCTTGACCGCACAGGTATGCAGGTGTTCATTTGACCTTGACCATACACGTGGGCGAGCGTATTTTTATGGTATGCAGGTGTTCATTCGACCTTGAAAGATGCAACTACTCTTTGTTAATTTGACCTTGACCATACACGTGTACGAGGGTATTTTTATGGTATACAATTTTCTTTTATGTGACTCATTTGACCTTGAAGGATGGAGCTGCTCTTTGATGGTGCTACCTTGGCGTGGACGAGGGTATTTTTATGGCATGCAGGTGTTCATTCGACCTTGAAAGATGCAACTACTCTTTGTTAATTTGACCTTGACCATACACCTGGACGAAGGTATTTTTATGGTATGCAGGTGTCTTTTATGTGACTCATTTGACCTTGAAGGATGGAGCTGCTCTTTGATGGCGCTACCTTGGCGTGGACGAGGGTATTTTTATGGTATGCAGGCGTCCTTTTATTTACGACACTGTTGCATTACAAATTTTTACACCATGGAGTATTTTTATTTCTTTATTGACGTAATTTATTTGTTCGAAAATATCTAAAGGGATGCAAGTCTGTTTTATTGATGTTACCTTGACCATTATTTTTTCCCAAAAGTTAGATTTGTAATATATTTTGTGTTTTGTTATACCTTCACGTTCTTGAAGGGTGTTTATGGGATTTTCACACCTTGATGGGATTTTCACACCTTGAAAGAGCTATTATAGTCGTAACAATAGGGTCTGGGTCTCTTTGTTATCGGATTTTCACACCTTGATGGGATTTTCACACCTTGAAAAAGTGCAACTACCCTTTTGTTATGTATGATTTCGAAGGCGGCATGGACCTTTTGTTATGAGTAATATTGAGCGCTGGCTATTTTTCTTACTTTGTTCTTTATTTAGGTACTCTTGGATTTATTTTTATAGTGGATGCAGATGTCCTTTATGTAACCTTGACTACACTTTTGAGCAGATGTTTATTTATGACATTGGGTTGGGTTTATTTTCGACCTTGGACGTACTCGGACGCAAGTGTTTGGTTTTTACGCCTTGAAGAATTTTTATTTTTTATTGACGTAATTTTGTTCTAAAATATTGAATGAGGTGCAGGCACGTTTCATTTACGATGACCTTGTGTTGGTTCGGGGTGCAGGTGGTTTTTATGTTGTTGAGTTTTGTATACTCTTAAAGCGGCTACTCCTTTTACACTTTGAAAATTTTTTTCTTTATTGACATCACTCTGTTCTAAAATATCGAATGGGATACAGGTATATATCGTTCTCTACTATGGTTGTTAAAATAGGGTATGTGCTCTTTGTTATGGGAATATTTAACATTGAAAGAGTGCAAGTGCCTTTTTGTATGGGTAACTTTGACTGCTTACAAACATGCTTAATTTTTCTTTCTTTGCTCGTTATTTTTCTTTCTTTGATAATCTATGCTACCTCTTGTGAATGAAATCCCTTTTTTGACTAGTAGGTAAAAATTACTTAAATTTATAAGGAGCTTTTTAGTTAATGGTGATGAATTTGGGTTAATTTATCTAGACTTGGCTGTTTCGCATCCGAAATAAAATATAAAAAAAAAAAATATATTCCAATTCACAAAGTTGGATGAAAATTAGATTTAAAGCATGTGTTCCCGAATATTGATGCAGATAAGAAAAATTAAAGTGCACACAAGAATTATTACTTCATCATTGTAATTCATTTTTAAAAATCACATCCAGTAGATAATACGGGTTTTTATGGAAAATTCATATTTTATAACATATTTATTTATTTTTATAGTATTATTCTTGCTATTTCTTGTTGTCGTATACGTATCAAAATGCATGCTTAATTTATGTCTAAGGATTAATAAAAATGCATATTAGCGGTAAATATATTCTCTTATTTAATCAGACTACTATCCAAATAATGTTGTAGCATACATAAAAAGTTAACTTCTGATAAACCTTTCTTAAAATCCATTCTCCTCTCTCCATGTACTATTCTGTGATGAGTGAGAGCTTTTTAGAAGAAAAAATTATAACTTAGTGCTTTTACGCATTCAAAATTAAAATTGTATTATTTACATTTTTAGAAGAAAAAATTATAACTTAGTGCTTTTACACATTCAAAATTAAAATTATATTATTTACAAAAAGACATCACAGCTTATTACTCCTTATATCAACGAAAATACGAAAAGTTAATGTGTAGTAAACAAGATTTTTCTCTCATCATTGTAAGTAATAAAAAAAGCGGATATAGCATGTGTTTTAAAATTATAGAAAAAGCATCTGTATGTACATGAAGAGATATTCTTTATTTATATAATCAACTTGATTCCATCAATTTAACCAAACAATAGGAATGAGGATCAGCCATCGCCTTTTAATAGTTTCATGCACGTTTACACAAAAACTACTAAAGCCATCGAACTTATTTCAAGATAATATATTTTTTGTTTATTAAGCAAAGTAGCTGAAGCAATTTTTTGTGCATCTACCTTTTATGTTATTGATGCACGCCAAGACTATTTCAAAAATAGTTGCAAGCGATCCGCTGTGCCGTCATAAAACTAGCAAAATTTTATAAAACGTGTAAATTTGGATAATTCAAGGATCAAATGTTGTTTATCATGTGATTTTTAGAGCTTTTATTAAGTGAAAATATTAAAATTACTAAATACGGCATATTGGCATAAATTACTGTATATTTTGAAAATAAAAGTTAAAATCTGAAAATTCAGCTGTTTGCCTTTATTGCCCTTATAGTGAAATAAATCGATTATCTAAATTTTAAAACATTCATTCAATGTGTTTAATACTTATATTTTACATGTGGAATATGGGTGCTCTTAAATATTTTCGGACAACCTTGAAATATTTTGAAAACCTTTATGTGTTTAGTACCCGAAGCAGATAAAATCAACTGCAACACACATTATTTAGTTTAGTTTTTTTTTTTGAAAACTGTTCCCGAGTTACAATGGCTGGCCCTAGTCTGGTTGTGGACTTCCAAGCATTCAAGATAGAAAATAATAAGCTAATCCCTAATGAACTTGCTGCCTACGATGGTCATAGAATTAGTAACTATGTTTTTAAACCCCGTTTGATCTAGCCTTTCTAAGACCGGCGGCATACAAACAAACGAAATGGTTAATGCAACACTATCATTGCATTGAATGGGATTCCGGATTTACTCCATTTTACAAATTTGCCGATATTGTACGGAGCTTGACAGAAAAGGCTGATACCATTTACGTTAAGGGCAGAGAAAAAGCTGATTTTTTAAGAAAATATTCAAGCAAACCTATTATAGAGTTGGATGAGCAACCGGCCCTTAGAAAATACGTCCCTAAATGTTTCTATTATTCAAATAATGAAAATTGTGCATGTTCTTTGTTTAACGTATTTTTGTTATATGATCAACATGTAATGCAAACCTAATTTTTTAATAAACATTTAATAATACAACCAATTAGTTACTATTTAATTTATTTATATTATGTACATTATAACGCATAAAATCAACTACATGTTCATAAAAGTCTGTAATGATTGTTTTTCTGCTTGGGTTTTCCATTTCCTCTAGCAGGGTATCTGTTTTTCTAAGTGTCTGTTTTGTATTGATATATTATGTCCTGATGTGAAGTAACTTTGTCTACCTATACATTCTAATTCATGTACTCATTCATACACCTAAAAACTTCAATACATAATATCCTAATCTCCAAATATCCAATTAGCCACTTAGCCAAATCACCAAATATTCCAATACCCAAATATTTCTACTGACTTTTACTTTTTGTAAGTGTTTTCTCTTTTGTAATGTGTGTGAGTCACTTTTTAAATCAATATCGAACCGGAGAGTTTAAAAATATGACAAAATGTATAGAAGAAGAAATAAAATGTATGTAAAAGCCAAAGAGTTACTATAATCTCTACCAGACCTAGAATTTCAAAGATTAAAAAGTTCACCCACGTATCTTTTTATCACCACCCTCTTCGTCACAGAACATACTTTTTTTTAATCCCATGCATTCAGCATGTACCCTTGTATATTAACAAAAACCCGAAAAACCACTCGAAGAAGAAACGACACAATCAAAGTTTTAATACAACCAGCGATAAAAACTCATTTTAGCTAAACAAACAAAAATGTTTGACACACCATCGGTCGACAATTTTCGTAAGAAATATAGAAAACATGCAAATCGTAGTCTAAACAGTATAATACAAAAATATAATGTTTTACGAGCATTAGTTGTTTAAATATACTGTAAGATATCCATGTTTTTAATAAAAAAAAAAGAAAAAGATTCCGCAAATTCGCGTTTTATTCTTTTATTAAGTTTAAAAATTACTTCAATAATGTGGGCAGATTAACTTATCAAAAATTCGGCTATTTTGTGTTTTTTCAAGAATTAAAACGGAGGGGGTCAGTTCCAATCATCGTATCCATTAAAGTATTTATTTGTGCATTCGTATAAAAAAAGATAGGTAGTCATAATATGGACTCATCGCCGTTTAAACTTTTTCAGCTAGTGCTCTCATACACAGACATAAGAAACACAACAACAATATAGACAAACTTTATCATAAATAGATGTAAAATATATAGAAATTTATTTTTTAAGTTAAATTTTGATCTATACATTGTTCAAGAAATGAAGATTATAGAACCAATGTCCAGTATTCAACAAGCGTAAATTCAAATCGAAATTATTATATTAGAGACATTTTATAGTAGACATACCGTTGTACATTTGATATGTGAACAACTTTGTATAATATTTTTGTCCTGTTTTAACGTACCTATTATTTTAAAGGTATAAGGAAATCCTTTTTTCAAAAAATCACCCTCTTTTAACTTAAATTAGTACCTTTGAAATTATTGTAATGGGGACAGAAGAGAGAAATGATGGAAATAAAACAAAACAATTGCTTCTAACAAGAGTTTTATACTTACTGAACACTCCCAGGTTATTATCTAAATTGTATCAACAGTCTTTCGAAAATAGTTTATTCGCATAATTTTTATTGGTAAATTTTTGAGCGTAAATCCATGAAGCCAGAAGTTTTGCAACATTCTCCAAGAATAAAAGTCTTATAAATCCATTATTCTCTTAGATAAATTATCATTTCAAATATTACTATTATTATAATAAAAAGAAAACAGAATGGGCCCCTAGTAACGAAATGATGATTTGCAACTAAACACTTTGAGAAATAAGTGAAAAACAAGTATTATATTATTATCCGACTTGTCAAAATACTAGATAGACTTTCAATTATTCATTCTTTTTTAAAAACGCTGGTATAATAAATTGTGTTACTGATTACAGGCCCATATCCAAAATTTCATTTATTCCTAAACCAATGGAATTCTTAGTTAAAAATTTTCTTGAGGACTGTTTTAAAAATGTTATTTTCACTAACCAGCATGGCTTCATAAAGGGAAGGTCAATAACAACAAATTTACTAGTTTATTCTGATTACATTTTTAATTCCCTAGAAAATGGTGTTGACTGTCAAATTTACGCCCATGATCGGTCACCAAGATTTTTGTTTTATTAAATATTGCAAAGTTTATAAGACACCTAAGTGTTGAAGATACTTGTGTTTTAGTTCTCTCTTTATTGCTATTGCACAACACCTCGATTTTCTTTTAAAACTGGAAGAGTAACATTAGTTTTTGATTTAATAAACATAAATTACACTTTATAGACTTCTTCAGTATTACATTTTCGGCTTTTTTTTTTTTTCATGCAAAAAGTTCTACACAATCCTTAAACTGATTCCAGTGCTTTTGCTATTATTTCTTGCATATTAGTTGGGAAATTTCAACTTACTCTTTCATTTTCCAAATAGTTAATCAAATTTTGTATGATTGTTTTTGCTTGGGGGGCTCAAAGTACCAGAAAATTGCCTTTTATTATTCGAATTGACAAATTTGTCACTTCAACTTGTTAAAGTCACAAAATAGACATAATATGTTCATCACAACTTTTTAGAACCACTAAAAATTATAAGTTTATTCCTTTTTCTCATGCTAAAATTATATACGTCGTCTATCCTACGGATTTTACCACGAACTACAAACCGAATTTTTGTTTTTGGTCAGACAAACTATGCAATGATTTCTATATCTTATTTATCGTTAACGTGTACAATACCTTCTTTTTTTATTCCTAATTATTATATTTTTATGTTTCCCTCCCGTTTCTCAAATCGCCAAACATTTGAATATTTCGTTATAGACAATAAAATACGAAATTATGTTAGAACAAACTTAATATGAATTTTTTACCAGGTGTGTATCTAATAAACCAATATACCTATTTTCCATTGATATTTTTAGCAATATTAAACAAAGGTAGACACATCAGATTGGTCGAATGACAATAAATACAAATCCATGGTTATATATTTAAATGATGGTATGCTTTTTAGGCAGGTTTGAAGAGTTCTTCGCAAATACCCTGTTTGTTATTTGGACGCAACATTTAAATAGTATTTTACTCTTAGTAATGCATAGCATTAAACTGAATACTGTTTATAATACCGTAAAATTGTATATTGTAAACGTTGAAAACTTATATTGTTAACACGATTTCTTTTACCAAGATTAACACTGTCGTTGGTATTTAGTTGAGTTTTTATATATTTGATCTAAATCAAAGTTTTAATCGGTTATTTATTTTATTTACTAAGTGATATGGGTAAAAACACAATTTTAAAGCAAAAAAACCATTAAAACCATATATTCAGTAACTTTTTTTTATTGTAACAAATTAATGTAGATTACATTTTACTGTTAGTAGGAAATACATATTTTATTCAATTCTTGATTTTTTTGTATCCGTATAACACAGAGCTTCCATTTGGTAAACATCTCCTTTTTGTAGAATTTTGTCTATACAGTTTAACTTCAGTTCTTGTGGTTACCTCATGTTCCTTTGTTCTACGAATATTCTTTGATATAATTGGTATTGGCTTGGACTCTTTAAGAATCATATCCTTAATGGTATTAAAATTAACAAGTTGTGATGCTGCATAGTTTATGGAAATACCCTTAACTTTACAAATTACTTCCTCTCTTTGCGTTTTAGTGAAATACACCTTAAAAGAGTATTTTTGGACCGCCAGAGACAAAGGATGGAATTAGAACCGTAACTATCTAATTCATCAGTCAAATCTCCAATAAACGGTCCTGCGGGTAAATCAAGTTCGCCACTTCTAGAGAGATATATTACAGAATCTGTACAGGACTAATACAGGACTCTATTGTCAAGACGTTCGAGATTACTTAAACGTGCCCGGGCTGTGACGTAAACCGCATTCACTACATTTACTGTAGTTAGAGAATTAACAGTTTTCTTCGGTGTATTCATAATTTACCACCAATGTCTGGAGGAAGTGTTGAAGTATGCGGAAAAAGGTTACAAAAATGCGTGAAATATGGAAATATCAAGTTCAGAGATTTAACAAACATTCTGGACAAGAGGGTTTATTTACTGCTATGATAAACAAGATTATTAAAATTAAACAAGAAGCAAGTGATTGGCGTACATATTTTCAAACAGAAGAACAAAAGTTAAATTATATTGAAGACTTTTTTGATAAGGAAGATGTTAAATAAGAACGTGGCAATATTGTCGCAATTTCGGTTTAAGGTCCTAGGCTAAGTTAATATTGAACAGTTTCCGTGGAAAATTTGGACAACGAGAAAATCAGCCAAAAACTAAAATATGAAACCAACCTTCGGAATTTTTCACTATGTTTAGTGATCCAGCTATTTATATAAACAGCGACATTGCTATTAACGAGAAGACATTGGTGGTAAATTATGAATACACCGAAGAAAACTGTTAATTCTCTAACTACAGTAAATGTAGTGAATGCGGTTTACGTCACAGCCCGGGCACGTTTAAGTAATCTCGAACGTCTTGACAATAGAGTCCTGTATTAGTCCTGTACAGATTCTGTAATATATCTCTCTAGAAGTGGCGAACTTGATTTACCCGCAGGACCGTTTATTGGAGATTTGACTGATGAATTAGATAGTTACGGTTCTAATTCCATCCTTTGTCTCTGGCGGTCCAAAAATACTCTTTTAAGGTGTATTTCACTAAAACGCAAAGAGAGGAAGTAATTTGTAAAGTTAAGGGTATTTCCATAAACTATGCAGCATCACAACTTGTTAATTTTAATACCATTAAGGATATGATTCTTAAAGAGTCCAAGCCAATACCAATTATATCAAAGAATATTCGTAGAACAAAGGAACATGAGGTAACCACAAGAACTGAAGTTAAACTGTATAGACAAAATTCTACAAAAAGGAGATGTTTACCAAATGGAAGCTCTGTGTTATACGGATACAAAAAAATCAAGAATTGAATAAAATATGTATTTCCTACTAACAGTAAAATGTAATCTACATTAATTTGTTACAATAAAAAAAAGTTACTGAATATATGGTTTTAATGGTTTTTTTGCTTTAAAATTGTGTTTTTACCCATATCACTTAGTAAATAAAATAAATAACCGATTAAAACTTTGATTTAGATCAAATATATAAAAACTCAACTAAATACCAACGACAGTGTTAATCTTGGTAAAAGAAATCGTGTTAACAATATAAGTTTTCAACGTTTACAATATACAATTTTACGGTATTATAAACAGTATTCAGTTTAATGCTATGCATTACTAAGAGTAAAATACTATTTAAATGTTGCGTCCAAATAACAAACAGGGTATTTGCGAAGAACTCTTCAAACCTGCCTAAAAAGCATACCATCATTTAAATATATAACCATGGATTTGTATTTATTGTCATTCGACCAATCTGATGTGTCTACCTTTGTTTAATATTGCTAAAAATATCAATGGAAAATAGGTATATTGGTTTATTAGATACACACCTGGTAAAAAATTCATATTAAGTTTGTTCTAACATAATTTCGTATTTTATTGTCTATAACGAAATATTCAAATGTTTGGCGATTTGAAAAACGGGAGGGAAACATAAAAATATAATAATTAGGAATAAAAAAAGAAGGTATTGTACACGTTAACGATAAATAAGATATAGAAATCATTGCATAGTTTGTCTGACCAAAAACAAAAATTCGGTTTGTAGTTCGTGGTAAAATCCGTAGGATAGACGACGTATATAATTTTAGCATGAGAAAAAGGAATAAACTTATAATTTTTAGTGGTTCTAAAAAGTTGTGATGAACATATTATGTCTATTTTGTGACTTTAACAAGTTGAAGTGACAAATTTGTCAATTCGAATAATAAAAGGCAATTTTCTGGTACTTTGAGCCCCCCAAGCAAAAACAATCATACAAAATTTGATTAACTATTTGGAAAATGAAAGAGTAAGTTGAAATTTCCCAACTAATATGCAAGAAATAATAGCAAAAGCACTGGAATCAGTTTAAGGATTGTGTAGAACTTTTTGCATGAAAAAAAAAAAAAGCCGAAAATGTAATACTGAAGAAGTCTATAAAGTGTAATTTATGTTTATTAAATCAAAAACTAATGTTACTCTTCCAGTTTTAAAAGAAAATCGAGGTGTTGTGCAATAGCAATAAAGAGAGAACTAAAACACAAGTATCTTCAACACTTAGGTGTCTTATAAACTTTGCAATATTTAATAAAACAAAAATCTTGGTGACCGATCATGGGCGTAAATTTGACAGTCAACACCATTTTCTAGGGAATTAAAAATGTAATCAGAATAAACTAGTAAATTTGTTGTTATTGACCTTCCCTTTATGAAGCCATGCTGGTTAGTGAAAATAACATTTTTAAAACAGTCCTCAAGAAAATTTTTAACTAAGAATTCCATTGGTTTAGGAATAAATGAAATTTTGGATATGGGCCTGTAATCAGTAACACAATTTATTATACCAGCGTTTTTAAAAAAGAATGAATAATTGAAAGTCTATCTAGTATTTTGACAAGTCGGATAATAATATAATACTTGTTTTTCACTTATTTCTCAAAGTGTTTAGTTGCAAATCATCATTTCGTTACTAGGGGCCCATTCTGTTTTCTTTTTATTATAATAATAGTAATATTTGAAATGATAATTTATCTAAGAGAATAATGGATTTATAAGACTTTTATTCTTGGAGAATGTTGCAAAACTTCTGGCTTCATGGATTTACGCTCAAAAATTTACCAATAAAAATTATGCGAATAAACTATTTTCGAAAGACTGTTGATACAATTTAGATAATAACCTGGGAGTGTTCAGTAAGTATAAAACTCTTGTTAGAAGCAATTGTTTTGTTTTATTTCCATCATTTCTCTCTTCTGTCCCCATTACAATAATTTCAAAGGTACTAATTTAAGTTAAAAGAGGGTGATTTTTTGAAAAAAGGATTTCCTTATACCTTTAAAATAATAGGTACGTTAAAACAGGACAAAAATATTATACAAAGTTGTTCACATATCAAATGTACAACGGTATGTCTACTATAAAATGTCTCTAATATAATAATTTCGATTTGAATTTACGCTTGTTGAATACTGGACATTGGTTCTATAATCTTCATTTCTTGAACAATGTATAGATCAAAATTTAACTTAAAAAATAAATTTCTATATATTTTACATCTATTTATGATAAAGTTTGTCTATATTGTTGTTGTGTTTCTTATGTCTGTGTATGAGAGCACTAGCTGAAAAAGTTTAAACGGCGATGAGTCCATATTATGACTACCTATCTTTTTTTATACGAATGCACAAATAAATACTTTAATGGATACGATGATTGGAACTGACCCCCTCCGTTTTAATTCTTGAAAAAACACAAAATAGCCGAATTTTTGATAAGTTAATCTGCCCACATTATTGAAGTAATTTTTAAACTTAATAAAAGAATAAAACGCGAATTTGCGGAATCTTTTTCTTTTTTTTTTATTAAAAACATGGATATCTTACAGTATATTTAAACAACTAATGCTCGTAAAACATTATATTTTTGTATTATACTGTTTAGACTACGATTTGCATGTTTTCTATATTTCTTACGAAAATTGTCGACCGATGGTGTGTCAAACATTTTTGTTTGTTTAGCTAAAATGAGTTTTTATCGCTGGTTGTATTAAAACTTTGATTGTGTCGTTTCTTCTTCGAGTGGTTTTTCGGGTTTTTGTTAATATACAAGGGTACATGCTGAATGCATGGGATTAAAAAAAAGTATGTTCTGTGACGAAGAGGGTGGTGATAAAAAGATACGTGGGTGAACTTTTTAATCTTTGAAATTCTAGGTCTGGTAGAGATTATAGTAACTCTTTGGCTTTTACATACATTTTATTTCTTCTTCTATACATTTTGTCATATTTTTAAACTCTCCGGTTCGATATTGATTTAAAAAGTGACTCACACACATTACAAAAGAGAAAACACTTACAAAAAGTAAAAGTCAGTAGAAATATTTGGGTATTGGAATATTTGGTGATTTGGCTAAGTGGCTAATTGGATATTTGGAGATTAGGATATTATGTATTGAAGTTTTTAGGTGTATGAATGAGTACATGAATTAGAATGTATAGGTAGACAAAGTTACTTCACATCAGGACATAATATATCAATACAAAACAGACACTTAGAAAAACAGATACCCTGCTAGAGGAAATGGAAAACCCAAGCAGAAAAACAATCATTACAGACTTTTATGAACATGTAGTTGATTTTATGCGTTATAATGTACATAATATAAATAAATTAAATAGTAACTAATTGGTTGTATTATTAAATGTTTATTAAAAAATTAGGTTTGCATTACATGTTGATCATATAACAAAAATACGTTAAACAAAGAACATGCACAATTTTCATTATTTGAATAATAGAAACATTTAGGGACGTATTTTCTAAGGGCCGGTTGCTCATCCAACTCTATAATAGGTTTGCTTGAATATTTTCTTAAAAAATCAGCTTTTTCTCTGCCCTTAACGTAAATGGTATCAGCCTTTTCTGTCAAGCTCCGTACAATATCGGCAAATTTGTAAAATGGAGTAAATCCGGAATCCCATTCAATGCAATGATAGTGTTGCATTAACCATTTCGTTTGTTTGTATGCCGCCGGTCTTAGAAAGGCTAGATCAAACGGGGTTTAAAAACATAGTTACTAATTCTATGACCATCGTAGGCAGCAAGTTCATTAGGGATTAGCTTATTATTTTCTATCTTGAATGCTTGGAAGTCCACAACCAGACTAGGGCCAGCCATTGTAACTCGGGAACAGTTTTCAAAAAAAAAAACTAAACTAAATAATGTGTGTTGCAGTTGATTTTATCTGCTTCGGGTACTAAACACATAAAGGTTTTCAAAATATTTCAAGGTTGTCCGAAAATATTTAAGAGCACCCATATTCCACATGTAAAATATAAGTATTAAACACATTGAATGAATGTTTTAAAATTTAGATAATCGATTTATTTCACTATAAGGGCAATAAAGGCAAACAGCTGAATTTTCAGATTTTAACTTTTATTTTCAAAATATACAGTAATTTATGCCAATATGCCGTATTTAGTAATTTTAATATTTTCACTTAATAAAAGCTCTAAAAATCACATGATAAACAACATTTGATCCTTGAATTATCCAAATTTACACGTTTTATAAAATTTTGCTAGTTTTATGACGGCACAGCGGATCGCTTGCAACTATTTTTGAAATAGTCTTGGCGTGCATCAATAACATAAAAGGTAGATGCACAAAAAATTGCTTCAGCTACTTTGCTTAATAAACAAAAAATATATTATCTTGAAATAAGTTCGATGGCTTTAGTAGTTTTTGTGTAAACGTGCATGAAACTATTAAAAGGCGATGGCTGATCCTCATTCCTATTGTTTGGTTAAATTGATGGAATCAAGTTGATTATATAAATAAAGAATATCTCTTCATGTACATACAGATGCTTTTTCTATAATTTTAAAACACATGCTATATCCGCTTTTTTTATTACTTACAATGATGAGAGAAAAATCTTGTTTACTACACATTAACTTTTCGTATTTTCGTTGATATAAGGAGTAATAAGCTGTGATGTCTTTTTGTAAATAATATAATTTTAATTTTGAATGTGTAAAAGCACTAAGTTATAATTTTTTCTTCTAAAAATGTAAATAATACAATTTTAATTTTGAATGCGTAAAAGCACTAAGTTATAATTTTTTCTTCTAAAAAGCTCTCACTCATCACAGAATAGTACATGGAGAGAGGAGAATGGATTTTAAGAAAGGTTTATCAGAAGTTAACTTTTTATGTATGCTACAACATTATTTGGATAGTAGTCTGATTAAATAAGAGAATATATTTACCGCTAATATGCATTTTTATTAATCCTTAGACATAAATTAAGCATGCATTTTGATACGTATACGACAACAAGAAATAGCAAGAATAATACTATAAAAATAAATAAATATGTTATAAAATATGAATTTTCCATAAAAACCCGTATTATCTACTGGATGTGATTTTTAAAAATGAATTACAATGATGAAGTAATAATTCTTGTGTGCACTTTAATTTTTCTTATCTGCATCAATATTCGGGAACACATGCTTTAAATCTAATTTTCATCCAACTTTGTGAATTGGAATATATTTTTTTTTTTTATATTTTATTTCGGATGCGAAACAGCCAAGTCTAGATAAATTAACCCAAATTCATCACCATTAACTAAAAAGCTCCTTATAAATTTAAGTAATTTTTACCTACTAGTCAAAAAAGGGATTTCATTCACAAGAGGTAGCATAGATTATCAAAGAAAGAAAAATAACGAGCAAAGAAAGAAAAATTAAGCATGTTTGTAAGCAGTCAAAGTTACCCATACAAAAAGGCACTTGCACTCTTTCAATGTTAAATATTCCCATAACAAAGAGCACATACCCTATTTTAACAACCATAGTAGAGAACGATATATACCTGTATCCCATTCGATATTTTAGAACAGAGTGATGTCAATAAAGAAAAAAATTTTCAAAGTGTAAAAGGAGTAGCCGCTTTAAGAGTATACAAAACTCAACAACATAAAAACCACCTGCACCCCGAACCAACACAAGGTCATCGTAAATGAAACGTGCCTGCACCTCATTCAATATTTTAGAACAAAATTACGTCAATAAAAAATAAAAATTCTTCAAGGCGTAAAAACCAAACACTTGCGTCCGAGTACGTCCAAGGTCGAAAATAAACCCAACCCAATGTCATAAATAAACATCTGCTCAAAAGTGTAGTCAAGGTTACATAAAGGACATCTGCATCCACTATAAAAATAAATCCAAGAGTACCTAAATAAAGAACAAAGTAAGAAAAATAGCCAGCGCTCAATATTACTCATAACAAAAGGTCCATGCCGCCTTCGAAATCATACATAACAAAAGGGTAGTTGCACTTTTTCAAGGTGTGAAAATCCCATCAAGGTGTGAAAATCCGATAACAAAGAGACCCAGACCCTATTGTTACGACTATAATAGCTCTTTCAAGGTGTGAAAATCCCATCAAGGTGTGAAAATCCCATAAACACCCTTCAAGAACGTGAAGGTATAACAAAACACAAAATATATTACAAATCTAACTTTTGGGAAAAAATAATGGTCAAGGTAACATCAATAAAACAGACTTGCATCCCTTTAGATATTTTCGAACAAATAAATTACGTCAATAAAGAAATAAAAATACTCCATGGTGTAAAAATTTGTAATGCAACAGTGTCGTAAATAAAAGGACGCCTGCATACCATAAAAATACCCTCGTCCACGCCAAGGTAGCGCCATCAAAGAGCAGCTCCATCCTTCAAGGTCAAATGAGTCACATAAAAGACACCTGCATACCATAAAAATACCTTCGTCCAGGTGTATGGTCAAGGTCAAATTAACAAAGAGTAGTTGCATCTTTCAAGGTCGAATGAACACCTGCATGCCATAAAAATACCCTCGTCCACGCCAAGGTAGCACCATCAAAGAGCAGCTCCATCCTTCAAGGTCAAATGAGTCACATAAAAGAAAATTGTATACCATAAAAATACCCTCGTACACGTGTATGGTCAAGGTCAAATTAACAAAGAGTAGTTGCATCTTTCAAGGTCGAATGAACACCTGCATACCATAAAAATACGCTCGCCCACGTGTATGGTCAAGGTCAAATGAACACCTGCATACCTGTGCGGTCAAGGTCGCGGGAGGGTAGGCGAGGGGTGGGGGGAGCAGAAAGTAGTGGGGGGTGACCCAGAATCCGTGTTTAATACCTACTTATACTTTTTTTTATACAGGATTACAACGTCCTTAGACGCGACCGAAGTTTGACAATACGAAAAGATATTATTGAATTTGTTTAAGTGTTGCAAGAATACTTTCGAATATGACAGACCGACCTTTATTACAAGTATCATAATGACGCTTTGACATACATAAGTACTTTAAATAATATATAAAATAATTTGTAGAAGGCCACAGACGTTGGTGCACCTAGGTAACAGTTTAATAGTTTTTCAAATTAAATCGATTTTATTTATAGCTCTACCTATTGTAAAATTAACACATGCAGTGCTTTGTAGTAACTGCGACTGTGAATTTTAACGGAAGCATAAAAAACTGAAACTTTGAAATACCCAAGTTGTTTTAAACATATCTTCAGGTTTATTTCTTCAAATAATCGAAACGCTTTCCTAACTAATAGTTGTAAATTATTATATTATTTAGAACTTGTATTTTTCTCTTTACGACTTTCTCTATTGTTGTTTCTAGGGGTAAAGAGTGAGTTATCAGATATACACGTAGGTATACTTACTTATTTACATATGCATTCACGATTTTAATTGAAAATCATACCTATGTGTACCACCTACCGTTAAGTTTATATCTGGTGTCATATAAATCAAGATATATGGCCAATAATTTGCCGTAGTATCAATTTTTCTTAGATTACCAGAATCTATGCTCACCAGTGCATTAAATGATAGGCCTTAAACAAATTAGAGCTGGACATTTATAAATGCTTTAAGATACGAAAAAGAGACATTTATGCTTAGTTTAATGGTATACACTAAATCTGATTCAAGCCCGGTGCGACAAAGTTGCATTGACAAGTTTTATGTATTTTAAATGAATTTGCATAAGGGAGTATGATGGATAGGATGGGTTCATCGAATTATGACTCTTGATACGTAGTTTTCACGGGGACGGTTTACATTGGATAGAAGAAGGCGCCCACATTCGCTGTCAGTATAATGGCACTACACAAATATTTTGTGATCTGGCAGAAATATAAACGCGGAGTGTGGGTAACTAAAATCTCCTAAGAAAAAATGTCTGTTCTCGTAATAAATAAATTGCCAAGAAATTATGAAAAAATAAAGTACGTCTAAGTTTTAAAAGATATTTTTTGTTGGTTGGTGGTCTTTGTACGTAGGCATAGAAGAAATTGTAAGCAAAATCGCGGAAGAAATTACTTAAAATTACTATCATTACTTAGGAGTACCTACTTGCGGAAAGATATTTACATGAACTCTACATTGACCCTATGCCCTTTTACGTTAGATACAATAAACATTTCAAGAGTTTATTATTTTTAACGAAGCAAATTATCATTTTATTTTAAAATAAAATATTTTTTCTACTACCGTGCGTAAAATACTAACTTTATGCACTATAAAAGGTGTAGGTACTCGTAACTCACTGAAGAGTCTTTTAAAATATTTTTTTAATTTATGCAAATGAATCTTTTACACCAAATTATACGAACTGCATTTTTGATCTCAACATTTTAGTGTTTTTGAAGTGATATTTCTATAGGGCTAGGAAATAACTATACCTTCTTAAACATGTATGTTATGTACATTTTTATTCTAATTTTACGCATAATAGTATGTCGATTTCGAAATAGGTACTAATAACTGGAATATGAATATTCATGAAAACGAAAAAATAGTGTTTTCAAATAAAATCGACGACCAAACTAAACATTATATAGTCAATTTATTACAGTAAGAAAATGCCAATAAACTTGTAAAATACGATTTAATTGATAGCATAAATTATTTTCTTAACTACTATTTTGTGGGTACTGTATTTGATCGAAATTAACAACTTTTTCCAATTTAGCCATTACTTCAAATTTAACAAGTATTACCCGGAATTGTCCCTAATTGTATTTACTAAAAACATTGTAAATTTGAACGTTTTTTGCTACGATATAAAATTACAAATTGACATTTTTGGTTTGCCTAAGACGCTATTTGGTACTTTTAAACCACTATACAACGTTAAATCAATGCAGAGATGGCAGCTTATAGAAATTAACTTTAACCTAAATAACGGCAATAAAATAAACATTTTTTTAATTAAAAAAAAATTACTAGGCTACATAACACCTGTCACATAACGTGTGGTAAGTTCAAAATGCTTGCAACAGCAACACATGTCTATGTTTAATGAGAATTCTCTTAAAAACCCTCCTTTTATAGTTCAAGCAGAAGATAGGTACTATTATTTATATATTATCTTCAAATAATCAACAATCATTCTTGTGATTATACTACTCAACAAGATTATTTGTTGCTAAATTTTTACTTTTTACACATAACCGGAATGTGTTTTTAGACATTTTTGTGAATAATGATTAATGTTTAAGTTTTACCAGCCTGCATATATTTTAAAAGATTTTATTAATAATTTTTTTCCCAATATCGTTAAAACCGCCTTTTTAAAATTTTGGTACAAGCAAAGTAGATACTTTTAAAAATACATTTTTTTTTCAGGATAAGGCTGTTTTAAATTTTCATCAGTGGCGTCCCTGTTAACATGATCTGCAATATTTCTAATCAAAAAAATAATAGGAGTCAATTTTTTTTAAAATAAATAATATTTTTATTTATCTTCTCATAAAAATGATTGACTTTTTTTCATCCGGCGGACGGTTTTTGATTTAAAAAATAAAATAAAGTATTAAAAACGCATAAAATACGTTTTTTTATTTTTTAAAAACTATTTTGAACAAAAAATACCAAAATTAATTAACCGTTAACATGAAAATTCATGAAGTGTTCCGTATAGCTTTACAGGAAACTATTATGCGGTTTCGCAATTTTTCCTCATTGGTTGACTATAAACTCCAAGGTCTGAAGACATCTAAAAAAAAAAACGCGTACCTGCCAATGAACTATCAAAATTGTTCACGTTTATTTAACAACGAAATGTGTTCTTAGCATACGAGATCTTTTTATCATACAAATAATGCTAGTCTTCAACGGCTGAATTCGTATAGGGATAAGCAAAATGATAAAAATAAAAAATGAATACTTTGACTTAAGGTGGGAGTATCAACATGCTTGCCAAGCTATAACCTATTTCGCGTAGATTTATTTATGTTTTCTAGCTTTTATACAAAATTTAAAGAAAATCAGTATCGACTTGATATTCTATAGGTAATAATTGACATATTTAATAAATATCAAGGAATTACATAACTTATTTTAGGAGAATTGTATAGCGAAAAATATCGGGTAAGATTTTTTTTAACATTATTATGTCATTGTCACTCATGGTTCTTACAGTATACAATTCTCCCAAAATTAGCAATGAAATAAATTGATCTTTTTGTAATATATCAGATATTACCTTAGTAATGTGCCGACGATACTGATTTTATTTAAATGTTAGTTTAAAAAATAATAAACTTGAAAAAACAAAGCGAAATAGGTTGGCAATAAATTGAACGACGTTGAGAATTCAACCTTAATTTTATTCCGTCCGCCGGACAAAAAAAGTCAAGAGGCCATTTTTATGAGAAGATAGAGGGCAATTATAAAAATAATATTTATTTAAAAAAAACATTGGCGTTCAATTTTCAACGTCCTGTATCTCAAAAATAAAGGGGTGACGGACCTATGTTTTATAAATGATTTTTCTTAGAATCATCCAATTATTATTGCCCTTTAGGATCAGCATTCAATTATGAAACACCCTGTATATAGAAATAACAAAAAGTTCATATTTTGTCGGCCAGTGTAATTTGACTTAAAATAATCCATAAATAATTATGCTGATTTATTGTTGATTGATCGGCGCCTCTATAAATATGTCAACACGCTCTCGAGTGTTATAACAGTCACCGTTATTTGCATGCATCGTTATTTAAGTTGTGTTTGCATAAGAAAGAGTTTTTTGATTAACAATCTATTTCTTTAAAAATTAAGCATTATTTTTCTTTTTCTCTTACTATGACAAATTTCACCTTGTTACTTTAAAAATGGTTCCCTTAAAAACTGTGACAGACAGACAGACACTAATTATAAGATATTCTTCAATAGCAAATTATCGTTTTCTTTCGTGGGAATGTTATCTACATTATAACTTTATACAATAGAGTCTGGCTTATAAAAAGAAAAACACCACCATGAAAGAATTTCTTATGGTACTTGACGTAAGCAGCAAGTACTCGTTCTAAGTACGTTACTATATACTACTTTCAGCTTACTGAGGTCGAGTGACAAGTGGTACTTTGGTACTTAGCCAACGACATCTCAAGACAAACAAATTCTATCACATCATATGCTATTCTTGTCGCTTTTGTTTTGGTTAGAAGTTAGAATGTAAATTAAAATATTTCGTTAATTAATATATAACTTTCTGTCAATAGTAAGTTAAAAAAATAAAAATAATTGTTTCACCTATACATAGGGGTAAGGCTAAGTTTTTTTAAATTCCTGTTTGTGTTTAATCTACCAGCTAGGTAAATGAAATTGGTATATAGCGCTTCAAATAGTAAGTACCACTAAAAATATCACTTGGGCGAGCCTTTGGGTAACTTTGCCAACCAGACAAAACTCGGCCTTAGATGTACAACCTAACCATGACGTTGTCTTTAGTGATTTATTTTAATAAATTCTTTCTAAACACAATTACGTTCCTTCATCAAAGGCAAATACTCTTACATCTTTATTTTTTTTTTATTTAAAAACGTAAAATTTACATGCTTGCCAAGATAGGTTACTGGACCTCACTTTAAACGTTTTTTTACTGGGCAACTGACTCGACACACCCATTGGTCAAGTCTGGCATTTACCATGAATGTATAAACCAGGATCAGAAATCGTTTTAAAAATAAATTTATTATTTCTACATGTTTATTAAATACAACTTTATTTATAACAGGTACGTTTTTATTGTGTTGTTAAAAATGTTGTTGGCTAATTTTTGGAATTGTGAAAAAATATTGGGGAACTGATTTCGCTTTATATTAGTGCCCAGACGAAAGTATCATTTCCCGTATAATCTTCTTTACTTTTTAGATTTTATCTTGACCTAGCAGATTTGACTGTTTTTGTTGGCAAGGCTGCTTTAATATTAAGAAATACATTATACATTTTTTAAATGTATAAAAATATTCCCCCAGTCCCTTTTATTTTGTTCCTCCTTGGTAGCAAGTCGCTCACAACACGCACTGCGAGACCGACAACAAATTATCGGGTAATCACAATTACCCGATTATGTCGGGGGCTATTAAAACGATTTCGCACCATTTCAGACCATCATTCGCATATTTCACGGAATTTTAACACGAATACTGTGGTATGACGAGACGAAGTATTACAGCTATTTGGCCGATTAGTCGTACCACAACAATTATTACGTCTTGTAGGAAATGTCAATAGATAAAATGACATTTTCTCGTAGGATAGTACTACCGTTGAAGTTTGATCATGAATTTTTAGTTGTTCAGGCATCAGGCATTCTGTAAAACGAATTATATATTTTTAAAGTAAATGGAATTATTTGATTGTTTTCGCAAAAAGCAGTGACTACTGGCAACATAATATGGGCTCATTGTTAAGGCGGTAATGGATTCTGGATAATGTAACTGTGAATATGTCAATTTTATGACAATATGTCTGTACGATACACTTTATAAAGAAAGTAAGAATAATTTAAAGATACTGATGTTCATATTTCACGAAATCTTAAATCGCATACGCGGCCTTTATTACAGGGAACTGTATTACCTGTAAATTAGTACCACATCGTCGATGATCAATGATTTAATGATTGGTTATTTCCGGATAAATGCCTTGAGGAAAGATGAAACTGTAGTAAAACGTACATAAATGATACTTAAATTTAGCTGTTTTATAAAACTGCTGCATATTAAGTACATAATATGGAACAGAACAATGGCAGTTTTAAAGCAATGATTATTACATTTTAAAATATAATGCTCTTAGTCTATATTACTCTATATTATAATCATTCATATTAATTATATTAATTGTTTTATTTGCCCTAAAAATTTGGCTCTAACCAATTAATCTTCATTACCTATCAATTAAAAAAAATAGTTTTGGCGTCTAATAATTCTAACAAATGTTTATTAAGCCCAGTAAATTGGTAAATTACGATATTATGGGACGAAACCATCAGGTGACCTACCTATTGTAGCAGGAATAACGTTTTGTATCGATTTTTTTATTTAAACTTACATCCTAAATAATTTATATTAAAGTCCGTCTACCTACCCAATTATAGCACATTATTTAACAAACTTGTAAAGTAGTCAGTAAAGAAGTCATAATAATCATCAAAGTGTATTAAGATGCATTATACGTAAATTAATTACTACGTGAGTACTATACTTAACCTACAACCATCCACTTGTGCCACGATTTTTATATTCTCGTAAAACACCAATTTTTGACTTATTTTGACATTTTACATATTAAATATCAGCGGGCACTGTTTTTAATGTCAATACATGCTATTGAAAAATAGGTATTCTCCCGAAACCCGAAAATAGCAGACCATCTTTAAAATTAAAAATACGAATATTTACATAATATGTACCACTACTTTTCCTTTTTTTTTTGGTCAAACTAAAATAGAGATATCCCAAATATTCCGTTTTCGCTCGAAATGTTTATATAACTTTAGAAACTAAAGTGGAAATATCCCATTTTGGCACAAATTTTAATAATTTCAATAGAAGTCTGAAAACATTACGAATTAATAATTGTTTTTGTTTGTTATTGTTGTTTTATGAGTAATTATAATTATTATTACACTTGTATTATGTATGTATACTTTTACTATCTATCAGAAGTATGCCCTATTATTAAATGGTTGTAGATAATATACTTTTATTATACTATGTACCTATGTAAATGTATAAAAACTGTTAACCTGCTTGATACAATTATTCAATTAATATAAAGTTTCTTGAAAATTATAATTTTCCCATTAATGGCCACCGACATGAAAGCAGCGAAACATGACCTATAATAGATATTCCCAGCAGTAATTGAAAATGGCCATTAAATGCAATTTCCGATGGGATGTCTCATAAAACGACGGAACTTTGGAAAATATATAGTTATAACCGTTGATGGTATTCATTAAAGACGCTAGCGTTAATAAAAGTTAACATCTATTTAGAATGAAGTGTTTTAATGGTTTTACCAAATTTATTTTTCCTGGCATTTTGTACTTTCCTAAAAAATATGTTTTTTTTTTATATTTTTTCCCATTTCCGTCGGTATCGCTCTGTCATAGTTCAAAAACTACGATATTTTTATGTGGCTAATATAGAATTTAATATAACAACAACAACAAGAACAAAAAATTACAATATTTCATGTAGCTGGAGGAGAATAATTTTGTAAAGGTTTTATGTCTACAGTAAATAGGTTAAAATATCATAATAATTATTGTTGAAGAAAATCAAGAAAACCTGCTTTAATTTAAATAAATTGATCGTAAACAAAATCCTGCGTTTTTGTTAATTTAAAGAAATCAATAAAGAGAAGCGATAATTTTTCCATAACAATTAATAAACATAATAATATATGTACGCTGTGAAAACAAGAAAATAATAAATAATTACAGGTATGCAAAATTAGTAATATTGCAGTTCCAGCCAGGAAGTTTTTTATATTTATTTTCGTATTTCATAATGTTATACTAAATATGAAAATATAATCATAGTTAATCTTTATTATTTTTTTCGTTTCAGATTATGGACTATTTTGTTTCGCATCCATTTTTATCTCCACGAGATATACGAAAAATTTTATCAGGTAAATATCAGGTACTTAGTTATGGTAAAAAAAATAGGTTTAATAAATAACATCTTTTGAATTTGGTCGATCAAAATACCTTTTTTTTTTTTATGATCGAGCACAAGCACTATAGGAAAAATCCTTTAAGGCGCTCTGGGAGCGGTGCGTGTGCGAAGAAAGCGATTCACGTTTTTCTTGAATCGTTGGAGGTTATATTCGGTTGGAAACACGGTCTCAGAAAGGCCGTTCCATAAAGATGACGTCCTCCAAATGAAAGAGTTCTGAAACAATGATGTTCAAGGTGTACTAAGTTGAACCACATAGGGATGGGCGGCAGTGGTTCGTCGTGTGTTTCTGCTATGCATTACTCTAGGTGGAATCGAGCGGGCAATATCTATCGAACACTTGCCATGGAAATATCTGTAGAATAGAGTCAAATCACCAACCAGCTCGTGGTCGCCGATTAGACGAACGGCTCTCCTTTGGATGGAATCCAACAACCGAAGGGTATGCTTCGGTGCAGAACTCCACATATGAGAGCAGTATTCCAGTGATGGTCAAATCTGGGCTTTATAGAGTGTCAAAAGTTGTTGAGGTGTATACAACTTTTTGGTACGGAAAAGTATACCGAGCAACACCTGGCAATAATAATTTCATAGCCGAGCTTCCTAAAATAAAACCAAACAGGATCATATAGAGACCTATTACTTTTTATATTTTAAATATTATTAATAATACCCATGAAGCTAGAACTTCTAGTGTTTTTAATAGTCGTTGCTATAATCTTGCTTATGCCAAGTTACCTGAGTCACATCCATATAAAATCGTTACAAGGGTCATAATAAAAGGCCATATAAAATTTTAAGTCGATTTAATGACACTTAGTAGCCACTAGGCTTTAAAAAGGACATCAATAAAATTACAAAGCTCTTTGTAACGTCGAGGATATAACATTATAAAGTATAAAAAGGCGCCGAGATTCTAGTTTTTGTTAATAATAATTATGTTTATACTAACGCCTATTTGACACTTGTTCACGAAAGTGTGAAACAGGGTGGGTCTTTATATTTTTATTTAGTGTGAAACGAGTCTGAATATTTATTTTATTTTATTGACTTACTACCAGAAGGGTTGACGATTCCCACGTACACAGATGGTTGGGACATTTTTATTGTTTTATTTAAATACATCTGGCGGTAGACAAGAATAAAGGAAAAAGTAATAAAATTGCAAGATTAAATTGATACGACCTGTTTTTTTTTAAGCCTTTAGACTGGAAACTCAATATGTTTTGGGATTTTGCGGGTCATGGCTAAATATCTTTAAAATTCTAAACACTCAAAAGGAAAATAGGAAGGTTTATATTAATAAAAAACACAAAAAAATCCTACGGCTACGGCCTACGAGTTAGCTATTATCGTTTATAGGCAAATATTAGAGTTTTTTTTCATTTTTAATCTTCACCCCAACCATTCTAATGTATAAAAACAGTCGACGTCGATCTTTTGTACTGAAGACATAATGCCATAATGAACAGAAGAAAACGTTTCCTTTAATTTCGTCAGACCCATCCTCAGACACTTTTCGCCATATCATGGCGCTGGGATCTAACGAAATAAAGGAGCGTGTGTACTACTTGAATGTGGTAAATATAGCGATCAGCCGAAAATATTATATATAGGATAATATTATACAATATTCGTCCTTTTCTATACTACGCATAGTAATATGTATATGCAAAAATAGACTCTAAAAATAAATTAAACTTATGCAGTTCATTGCTTCAATAAACGCAATGACACGCAACCTGCAGACAGACGGAGGCCATAAATTGTAATTTTTATTATTTTAATATTCAGTGACTTCATTGCAGATAAAATCAGTGAGACGCGGTTTTTTTTTCTGTTAATGAGGACATCGGCACCTCCAACTGGTGAATTTTAATATTATTTAAAAAAAAGAGTGATTTATGCGCTTGCAAATTTAAATCATATATAATTCTGAGCACACTGCAAAGATACTTTATTGGCGCCATGGGTGGTGAAGCGGTAGTGAAGCAGACTAGATATTTAAAAAAATAATCTACGTCAAAATCGACTACGTCAATTGATTTTCTTTGGTTTACCGAGGGTTGTATCCATGCATAAAGCAGGACGATCTATGTGTTTGTTCAATTTTTGGTGATTATTATCATCTGGCTCCTCCTTTTCTGTTTGTTAAAACTTGCACTTACTTTTTAATATTAATGTGAAAAACCTTAAAAAATACTTAGAATTTTATTATAGAATTCAAAATTTCAATAATTTACATGATATTATAAAGTTCTGCCAAAAAATGTAATATATAACGGTTCGTAGTTTTTAAGGTCAAAATTGGCAATATTAAACAGCCTTTCATTCAGAACCAAGACCTCATTTTGCTAGGTTGACACTCACGTTCAATCGGCGCGGCGTAGGTATATAACACATATATAACATATATAACACAGTTTTACCGTGTACGGCAAAAGACGCTCTCCACAAACAAAAGTTCACCAAAACATTATTACCTTTTCGGACTTCCATTGTCTTTATTTTGTTAATTAACACAACGTTTCGGTTAGTTAGTATCTTTAACCGTTTTCAACAAAACCAGCAGCTCAAACTTGCCACTCCAATCAGCACGTAGGCAGAGTCATCAAGCTCCATTGCACATGGATAGTACTTAAGACAGTAGCCTTAGAATTATAATTTAGTTTACACTTGAAAACGGTTAGAGATACTAACTAACCGAAACGTCGTGTTAAGTAACAAAATAAAGACAATGGAATTCCGAAAAGGTAATAATTTTTTTGATATTACTTCATTGTCTACCACCTTCAAACAAACAAAAGTTAAGGTTGTTGCATTAAGTAATCCATGACCCTTTAGGATGTTTACGAGGAAACGAAGACAGATATCCGGCCATTGCAAAATGGTGTCGTGTGTCGTGACGAGACTGGGGGGGGGGGAGGGGCGCTCGAAGCTTTCTTTAAAACTGAGAGTTTATTAATAAACAAACCGATGTGAACGTCTTGCCAATTTGACTTTACTTAACATACCCTGACTGTCTCTCATCGTTCCAACCACTCCGCCCTGGCCTGAGTATTCCATATTTGTCTCCAAGGCCTTCTGGGATTTAAGGAGGGGTACCTAAGTAAATGAAACAGAATACACGTCTGTTCACTAGAAACCACAAGTGAAATTTTGACGTGAACTACGTATAATTCACAGCCTTCTACTACTAGGCTAGCAAACATTCAGACCAATTGTATAGTCAAGAAGCAAAACAAAATCGCAGTTTATTTTTTAATATTATGACGTCTTGTCATGATTTGACAAACAACATACCGGTACTGAAATTTGTGTTATAGCTGTCATAAATAACTATGTGTAGAAAATAAAAATATTTTTTTACAAAGAAAACTTTTTCAAAGTAATTTTGACCGAGCCTATGATTTTGACAGTAAAATACTTGGTTGCCCCTCTTACGCTTTTTGGTTTAGACGTTTATCTAAAAAACCGAATTATTCTTCTAGCCAGATTATATGTGTATAGGTACACTTAACTTGTCTGTCCACCTTTAAGTTTAAAAAGCTTATGCCTACGCGTGACAGCATAAGAATTTCCTAAATGTAATAAAGTAAACACATAATTCGATAATAGTCTGTAAACACTTAAAGAAATTAACACCTAATAACCTCAAGCAAGAAATTTATAATAGCTTGACGATTACCCATTTACTTTTCGAGCTGAAATATAAAAATCAGCTTTGGCATGACGCGAAGCGGATTCTATTAATCAAGCTTATCATTTTTAAAACTTCAACAACTGAATGCGTATTATTATACAAATTATTCTGCGATTTTCCGTGTTTTTGTTTTTTTCTATGCAACCGGAGATTATGTAAGAATAGAGCAATAATTCTGCAATGGATTGCTGATGCAACGTACCTGATGCGCGAATGCCCATATTATTTATATTCAGTAGTGGTGTTTCTAAAATGCTGTCTTAAAAAAACTGTTGAAGAAATACCTATACAGAGTGCTACAAATTCGTGTCCATTGATACATGGGGAGCCCAAAAGGGGTAAGAGATATTAATGTGGTTAAATTGAGGCAAAGTTGCATATTTTGAGGTTCAATTATTTGGTGAATGAAAGCTGTAAATATTTCTAGTATCTTCGGAGATATCCGGAAAAAAAAACAGAAATTCGCAGGTTTGGTATTTACTTTTTTGCGCCTTAATTTTTGATTTGGGAAAAAAACAAAGAACACGTTTTCATAGCTGTTTTTATATTCCTTAAGATAGGGTTATTCGTTTCGAAATTTGGGGTTTCGTTCTTCAAATAGTCAAGTCAAATTTTTTAACCCTAACCACCGAATATATTACCTATAGTTAATATTGAAAATATATTTTTGGTCTGAATTTTTTAAAACTAAAAATGCTCTAATATGCAACTATTTAAACACTTATTTCTTTTTTTTTTTTAAAGTCGGTCCTTACAGGCGTGGAAAGAGGGGTAAGTATAAAAGTTTTTATTGAAATAATATTTTGTCTTATTTTTTTAAAACTTAACAAAAATACTCTACAACGCAAATCAGGTTATCAGGTCCGTATTAAAAAAAAATAACTTGGCTGCGTTAATTAAAGAACAAAACGTCAAATTTTGAAACAAATGATGCTATCTTGTAGAACATAAAAAGCGGCAATGAAGAAGTGTGTTTGTTTTCTTCTCAAGTTAAAAATTAAGACGCAAACAACCAAAACTAAATTTTTCGATCTTTTTCGGATATCTTCGGATCATTAATAATCATTAATAATTTCCTTTTATATTATATATTATATATATATATATATATATATTAAATGTTTTTAAAATGGTAATTTTTATAGGAATACTGAGCCCAATGAAAAATGTAGCAATTGCTTTTTCTTATAAGATCGAAGTAATTTTTTGAAAGCCAATGAATAAAAACTAAAGTAATTGCTCTTGCGTCTAGCGATTGCCTAAAAGTGCAGAAATTGCTTCTAGTCAATGCTTTTTCTTAAAAAGATAGAAGCAATTGCTATTGTTTGCTTAAAATGTGATGAATAAATTAAGAAATTCTCGGATCCGGGCGTTCAAAATTCTGTAGGTGAAGAACTCGGTGTTCTCCAAACTACTGCCTGTAAGACATACACTTCTGTAATGGATACAGCTATGGAGAAGACCAATATTTTTATTAAATTTCCTACAAGTGCTGAAGCTGTTGTGGAAGCTAAACGGTTGTGGTCAGAGAGATTTGTGAACGAATAGAAATTGTTTTTTTTTTTTTAATTTCTTTATCACTACTATCCTACGAAATATGAATAGTATTCAAATAAATGAAGATATTCAAATTTTTAAAGGTAATAAAATAATATATTTAGGAAATATTTTTGATAGTAAATTAAATTGGAATTTTCACTTAGAATACTTAATTAAAAAAATAAGAAGTTTACTACCGATTTTTAAAAACATTAAAAATTTTTTAAATGTAAGACAGGGAAATATTATGTTACGCGTTAGTTAAAACTCATTTAAATTACGGAATTTTAGGTTGGGAGGAATAAATAGAACTTTAGTTAAAAAATTAGAAATAATACTACAAAAAAGGTTTCTAAAAATTATATTCAATAAAGATTATCTTTATCCTTCAAAAGAATTATATTCAGAAACAAAAAAAGTTGAACAAAAGACAACTTTACATTTATAAAAATAAAAAATAAAACCTTATACAATTTAAAAACCATTATCATAATACACGTCATAAAAATGAAATAACCATAAAACCTAAAATAAATAAGTCCATAGGACAAAAAAAATTCCAAATATTTATGTTTTTATTTAAACGATTATTTTCCAACAATTTGATTTCATTAAAAAAATTTTAAGTCGAAATAAAAACATGGATATTAAAAACAGACAATTTGAAAATATTTTTAGAAATGCTTTAATTAATCAATTAATTAATATTGTTCTGAATAATTTATATAAGTAATATTTTTTACTTAAAAATTATAAATTAATAATTTTATTATAGGTAATATTTTATATTTCTTCAAAAAGAACTGCGTTTATACTATAAACTAACATTTTTACTTTAAAACTTAATTTTTAATGCATATTTATGATTTATAATTTTACATACTAAAACAAAAAATAAGATTTGCCCCTAACAAGCTCAGCTTCAGGGGATTGAAGAATAAGTTTATAGAAGACAACATAAACATATTTATTATATTATTAAATTTTAAATAAACTTATTATTATTATTATAATGCCATTTTTTATTTTTGATCCTCCTGTTCGATATACTGATATCAAACTGATTTTTTTTTAATAACTCGAGTATTTAATACGATATAAATCTTAAATTTGATACATTGCTTCACCATAAAGAGTTACTTTTTTTTAGAAGAACAAAACAAGAAACAATCGTCAAATATTCAAAATAGGGGGAGTCCAGTACCCGCTGACCCCCCAATTTTTTAGTACGTGCGCCAGTGACTTCCAAACTATATTTTTTCAGGTAATCTTTTATTTTTGATTACTTTTTGATTTCTATAGAATTTTGATAAAATGATGCGTTTTGGAGATAAATTAAAAAGTATGGGTCGTTAACTCCTGCAAACGCGGCTTACGGTAATTTATTATTTTCAAATTTTAAATCAATTTTTGTTATCAATAATTGTTCTAAATTTGCAACTGGTATTTTAAAAATAGCGTTCTTTAAATGAGGATCCATAACCGTTAAATAAGGTGGGAATTCAATGTCTGATCGAAAACTGATCAATCTGTCGTCAAATTATTGCGTAATTAGTTAATAGTTTCGGCGGCTGTATGGGCGGTTACACCGTCCTGTTGAAAATATCCAAAACGTAGTTCGTCGTCAAGTAATTGCTCCACAAAAGGATTCAAAATATTGTCTCTATACCGCTGTGCTGTAACTGTGTCATGGAAAAAAATAGGACCAACAATTCTTCTTCGGGAAACAGCTAACCAGACACCAATTTTTTGAGGGTGCAATGGTGCAAACCGGAGAGGTGTAACCCGGCTTTATCCGAAAAAAATGTCAGGTCTAATAAATAATTTATTTTCAATAAATTTTGGGTAAACCATTGAGAGTAATTCCTGCGTCTTTCAAAATCTGCGGCTGGTATTTCTTGGAATACTTGCACTTTATAAGGAAATAAATTTAGCTGTTTCTTAAGAATAGTCCTGCATATTCCATAAGATCTGCCCACTTCTTGGGACAGGCGTCTTATACAATTTGTTGGTGTATTTTGCATTATTTCACGAAATTTTGCAACAAGTTCTTCTGTTCTCCTCATTTTCACTGAAATCGGCCATATCACAAATATAAAATTCCTATTTTCCACAAAAACGTAACAGATTACTATTGTACTAAATAAATAGACCAACGTTGTTGCATTTACGTCAACTCTTTTGCAAATTAGGCACCAAACTGAACATGAAATCTATAATCTGAACAAGTGGATAAGCCACGTCTGAACTTGTGTTAAATAAGCATTTGCTATAGAGGTGTAAGAAAAACAGCAACTGCTTATAGCATTTGCTAGTCAAGCGATTGCTTTTACTAAAAAGTAAATGCTTTAAGTAATTGCTTAATTTTTATTCATTAGCTCAATGGTAATTCTTAGTAGTGCGGAACTAAAAAGCTGATGAGTATTCATAAAACTACGAAAATCAATTTAAAACAAGACTTGCAGGAAAAAGCTACACGCCGCCACTGTCGAACGCTAATTCCTCAGATAGTTATAAAAGGTGTTGCATAATGATCTTTAAATGAACAAGTAGTCATTTTATAATGTGTACGCTTGCGTACCGTACGACCAACGAGCTAAAGGCTACTTAACCATTGTAATTAATGATAGATACGATAAATAGACGAGAGGCGTGACGGCAACACTCGGTAGTCTGTTGCCATTAGAAAAGCATAATAATTGTTTAAATTCTGTGACGCCATAAAAGCAGCAACATTTCTTGGCTTTAATTATTTTGATAGAATTCTTAAAAGTCTTCTTGTTGTCTGGGAAAAAAAAAATATGAACCTTCAACAGAAATATTATTTTTAACGGTTATGGCAAATTTGTGTAATCAATAATTTCCAACTTATATGACCTACTGTTCACAAATAGAAAAAAAAATACAATATATCTTTTTCCTTCTACTAATTTAGAAAACAGAATTATTATTATTTCTACAAAGTTAAAATGTTAACAAATTATTTTATTTATTGTGAATATGTACATCTGTTATATTATGAGCTTCCAAATACAGAATTCATTAAGATAAGCAAAATCGTACATATGTAAAAGTAGTGATTGTTTATGGGTTTTATTAACTACAAACTTAAAATTAACTAAAAGCCTTGTAACAACAAAATCGTTTATCTGAGAATAAGCATAGAAATGGATTTTTCAACACATTTGGCCGTTTTTATTAATGTATTACATAGACGATGATAAAATTATGTGGGGGCATTTTTATCTTGATTGACCTGTGAAAAAGAGATGCTAAAATTTTATTAAAAGCTTATTGTTGGTATAATGGAATTTGTTTGTCTCTACTCACGCAAGTCATTTTTTAAACTGATAAAAAGTTTAATCCTAATGAAAATAAAACATTTTAAAATTTTAAAAATGGTATTTTATCTTATTCATAATGATTATAAAATTAACTTGAACTAACGTTATACCATTGAACACAACAATCCGGATTTTTTAATAATAACTATTTATTTTATTCAAGTTTTGCTTTAAACCACCCTGTAGATAACATTATTATTCAGAGCGTAATGATTTGGTCCCACTCAATTATTATAATGCAGATGACGTACCTCGTCAATACATTTTAGACCAAAGCCAATTATTAGAATGTCAAATTAAATAAAAATTATGTTCTCAAAAAGGCGCGTCCAACCCATCGTCTTTGTGCTGTCACTTTTAAGTGACAATTTCATTGTAACACATTTTTTCGTCTGGGGTTTTTAAAATTTTAAAATTCGAAACATTTGCGCTGTCGATCGTTTGTAAGTTTTCAATAAATTCAATTTTAGATTCAAGGCTCTCACAAATCTTTTATTTTTCTTGTTTATGACAAAATTACTATATTGCAATTGGAAAAAACAGTTTTACATTTTAGCTTATTTAGAATATTTTTGAATGATTTATTTACCCTTAAGGTGGGAGTATCAACATGCTTGCCAACCTATAACCTATTTCGCGTAGATTTATTTATGTTTTCTAGCTTTTATACAAAATTTAAAGAAAATCAGTATCGACTTGACAGTCTATAGGTAATAATTGACATATTTAATAAATATCAAGGAATTTCAGAACTTATTTTAGGAGAATTGTATAGCGAAAAATATCGGGTAAGATTTTTTTTAACATTATTATGTCATTGTCACTCATTGTTCTTTCACTATACAATTCTCCCAAAATTAGCAATAAAATAAATTGATATTTTCGTAATATATCAGATACTATACTACCTAAATAATGTACCGACGATATTGATTTTCTTTAAATGTTAGTTAATAAAATAATAAACTCAAAAAATTAACGCGAAATAGGTTATAGGTTGGCAATAGATTGAATGACGTTGATAATTCAACCTTAAGACCAGGGCTGATGAAGCCTTTGAAAATGGTAAAAAGTGAAAAAAAATAATAGTAGTATGAAACCCATTGGAAAAGGAAGAGAATATAACAAAAATGAAAGGAAAAATAAATTACGGGCGATCTGAGGTCGGGAAGGGGGGGGGGGGAGTTTTTAAGGGTAGAAAACGATTTATCTCGATTTCCGGCAAAACTACAAGTCCTATGGAAAAACGTTAAATAGCAAAGTTGTAGGTAATAAAAAAATTGACGACTTTTGTATCTGCGCTTTTTTTACATAACCTCAAAATTTATGTGAAAAATTCAAATAACCAAGTTTTTGGTTTTTTATTTTTATCTTTTACAAAAAAATTTTTTTAAACACAAAATTTGGTGAAAACTTTCCTTTTTATGTCCCAAACACACTGTAATTTTTTTGATTTAAAATATTTATTTTTTAACCATATTTTGACTTAATATCGAAAAAGCACCCTAATTTTCAATCGAAAATTCTCACGTCAAAATATCTGCTTTTTTAAAAAAGTCGGTGGGCTTTTTGTTCGTTGAAATCTCTACTTTCTGATGGTGTAAAAAAATATATACATTACTATGGTAAATGTTCTTAATTCAATTTAATTCCCCTTTAAATCCTACCTTTAATTATATTTAGATCAACTATTTACGCATGTTTTTTGCGATCTTTATGTTTTATGGATTTGTAATTTTTTTGCTTATCAATGTAACATGGAATCTTACGTTTTTCGAGTAATTAAGGTATAAATTTTAATAAATAGCTCAAAATTGTACATAATGATTAAAAAAAAATTTCGGATTCGAGTTTTTTTTGCATTTTTTGAGAACATTTACCATAGTAATGTATATTTTTTTTACACCATCTGAAAGTAGAGATTTCAACGAACAAAAAGCCCACCGACTTTTTTAAAAAAGCAGATATTTTGACGTGAGAATTTTCGATTGAAAATTAGGTTGCTTTTTCGATATTAAGTCAAAATATGGTTAAAAAATAAATATTTTAAATCAAAAAAATTACAGTGTGTTTGGGACATAAAAAGGAAAGTTTTCACCAAATTTTGTGTTTAAAAAAATTTTTTTGTAAAAGATAAAAATAAAAAACCAAAAACTTGGTTATTTGAATTTTTCACATAAATTTTAAGGTTATGTAAAAAAAGTGTAGATACAAAAGTCGTAAATCTTTTTATTACCTACAACTTTGCTATTTAACGTTTTTCCATAGGACTTGTAGTTTTGCCGGAAATCGAGATAAATCGTTTTCTACCCTTAAAAACTCCCCCCCCCCCCCTTCCCGACCTCGGATCGCCCGTAATTTATTTTTCCTTTAATTTTTGTTATATTCTCTTCCTTTTTCAATGGGTTTCATCCTACTATTATTTTTTTTGGTTTCAAAAATTATCGACCCTGGTCTACTTTTGCAATCTATTCGAAAGAACAATTGATGGTTCAGTAGAGATTATGTTTTATAAAGCAAACTATTCCAAAAGGCTGTATGCAAATTTTTCTTTACTAAGGGTTAAGAAACACTCTAAAATAACTATTTTCGCGACATGTCCATAAAATAACTACTTTCCATGCATAGGTAGAGTTAAATGTCTAGAAATTTCTATTTTGGGCACGATTGCAGCACAAACATATAAAATTAATTAAAAGGGTTTCACTTTTTATCGCTTATTCATGTCATCTCGATATTTGCTAATATAAGAGATTCTGGTTGTCGTTTTTAGTAAAAAAATCATAAAATTATTAGCACATGGTAAAATTGTCGACTGGAAAACAATAATAGGCTATTACCGAAATTAACATATTCATCATTGACATCCTAAGTTAGAATTTGTTGAGTGTCTTCCCATTATCCGCGCAATTAGTTGATTTACCACTCTTGAGGAAGATTATATTATCGTCATCTGTATTTTGATTTTAATAGACAAGAACAGGAGACTAGATAGAAGCGGGATATTATTCAGGTTGATGCCGTCGGGTCGACCTTCAGTCCAAGTCCCTGCAACTGGTCAATTTGTTATGACGTAGATCGCTGGTTTAGCGTTTTTTGTTTAATTATTCTTTCAAATTTCGTTTTTTACTTTTATTAATTTATCAATTATTTTTTTTATAACTTAACACTGTAGGTAATTGCTACTTAACTATTCCAAAAAAAAATTCTATTCGCTGGAAAGTATTTAGACTAGACTTTTACTTTTAAATGGATTAATCTCGTTACAAAAACTGCCTCTATTTTATATCAATCCACACTCTGACCATTGTTAGCTAAAATACAATTTGTACAGTGTATCGGTTTCTTAAAGTGCATAAAAAGTTTAGAAATTCTTTGGTTACATTGTCAACAAAAACACGTCGATTATTTACAAACACAGCGTATCCCGTTACTAAACACGTCTTTCTAAAAGGTACTTTTCAGAACCTTAACCTTTACTTTCTATTTATAAAATAGTTGTGTATGTTTTAAACGATCATTGGTAAACCAGCCACATGCATGCACGTTAGACTGTGTAATTTAATCTCTTCACAGCTAATTACATCGCTTACTAAACTTGGATTAAGTAGAATTTTAACTATGGATTATGTCTGTCTGCTATTCGATATTTTACCTTTGAAATAAGATAGTATTTTTACAAAAACCTATGGTTATTTTCTTAAAAAAATATAACAATTTCATCTCCCCTCAAAATATCAGTACAACGAGCATTTAAAAAAAACTTAGTAATGTGTTTCAAATGGATTTTACTTCCGATGCAAGTTAATAAAAATTTAAACCCTTTTACATATTTCAAGCCGTCTTGTCGTCATGTCGTCATGTTTCACTAATAAAGTAATACTTTTATGTCACCTTAAAAAATCCAAAGTGTTGAATTAATCGCCTCGATCAAGGTATCAGATAAGGACAACGATACATATACGTATGTACCCGTAGCAGATACAAGAATACACCTTTCGGCATTATGTTGATACACGGATTATAAGCATATCATGTGACAGGTGAGAGCTTCTTTTAATGACAAAATTGTTTTGCCTACCAAAGATTTTTTAAGATATGTGGGATTATGAAGGATTTGTATTTTAGTTTAAAATAAGTTGGGTATAATCACATGTTTTATCAGGAACATCTAAAACGAGGTATTTGTTCTAAAGCCAACAACTTAACCATAGGGTCAAAAGACCTAACCCCCATGAATTATAGTGTTTACCCACATTTAGTCTAAAGACGCAAAATTGGTTCATTCATTTCTGGGCCATGGAAGACTATTATGCAAAACAATTTGGAATTGTTCTTTCGAGGAATTTTAATATCTTTATTCGAATTTGCATATAATTATAACATGTTAAAATTGCGTCAGTCAGTAAAGAGAAGAGGTTAATGGTAGTAGCGTGGCCCAAATGACGTTTTCTGGGCCACCCATCGCGAAACACGCGGTACATCTCAACGACAGCACGCAAATGACCCTTGAGATTATGTGCTATAGGACGTTTTTAAAAAATACCTATAACGAAAACTGTTATTGTATAACTGTTTAGTCACATACAGTATACAGTGTCACCAGTAAAGTCCGCATCATAAGGTATTTCTTTTTATTAATAGCTTTATTCAAAATTTGATTTTGGCATCAAGTTCTGCTTCGATCGAGATGAAAATTAAGCAAAAAAATAGTAGCCACGTGATTCGCATTGTCTGTCAAATTTGAATTTTTTCCAAAAAATAATTCAAAAGGGGGTTATTTCTGCAAATATCGCAAAAAATTATTAGAAAAAGTTTTTTTAAATGCAGTTTCTAGCCCACATGCAAAATTTCAGGTGCTTAAGGTGATTTTGATTTTTTACCCAATTTTTGTAAATTGCACCACTTTTGCAAAATAAGACTCAGTGCAACCTACATAAAACTTCTTAATTTTGACAATGGTTTATTTCAGATACATTTTCTTTAAAGTAGCGCCATATTAAATGTGTGTTTTTCTACAAAATAAAAAATGGGCTATTAAAATTTGGTCGCATGTGATGCAAAGTTTATTTGTTTTTGACCCTGTATAAGGTAACTTCATAAAATAAATATTTTTAAAAACATAGTTTCTGTCTGAAAGTAATACACTTTAACGTTATTATGACATAGCTTAATAATAAATTATAATATAGGGGTTTTAAATTAAATCGTTGAAAATAGATAAACTTTACGTTGTTAAACTAAAATTTATTTTCCACTTAAAAAAACACTTTACTGAAGACACTGTGTACTTTTTGTCTTAATATTAAGGTATATTACTTTTGGACACAAACTACGTTTTCGAAAATACTTATTTTATGAAGTTACCTTATACAGGGTCAAAAACAAATAAACTTAGCATCACATACGATTAAATTTTAATAGCCCAATTTTGATTTTGTAGAAAAACACATATTTAATATGGCGCTACTTTAAAGAAAATGTATCGAAAATAAAGCATTGTCAAAACTAAGAAGTTTTATGTAGGTTGCGTTGAGTCTTATTTTGCAAAAGTGGTGCAATTTACAAAATATGGGTAAAAAATCAAAATTATCTTAAGCAGCTGAAATTTTGCGTGTGCTAGAACTGCATTAAAAAAAAAACTTTTTCCATTAACTTTTTTCGATATTTTCAGAAATAACCCCACTTTTGAATTATTTTTTGGAAAAAATTAAAATTTGGCAGATAATGCGAATCACGTGACTACTATTTTTTTGCTTAATTTTTATCTCGATCGAAGCAGAACTTGATGCCAAAGTCAAATTTCGAATAAAGCTATTGATAAAAAAAATCCCATATGATGCGGACTTTACTGGTGACAATATAAAGTAAATTAGGAATATATACGAGAACAAATTTCTTTTATTAATAAATTGTTCTATTTATAACGTCACAAGATAAAAACGACACCCTGGACACCCAGTTAATTCATCAGTTAAATACATTGAACGAACTATTTATATATAAATATATCTTTGTATGGTTCTGTTTTTCGAATTCCTTTAAAGATGTGATAATATGGGCCTGGTCACAAGTTTTAATTATGAAATAACTATTAATCAGCATGTATCTTCTTATACGTTAGACTTAGCAACGTATTCTAATAGAACGACTAAACTATCTAAAGGATTATAACCAATTTATAGATGTTGCAGCCATATTTTATGGAGTTAAGCAGACATTTGCATGGTAATGGTTCCGGGTGGTAAAGATAATTCAGCACGCCTCCATCTTAACCTTTAATATTTGCAGTGAGTGCATTGATGGGTAATGTTGTGGTGATACTGAGAAGAATCTCGATAATTTATAAATTCGGGTGAAAATGATCATTATTCGCATAATCTTAAAGTCGATTTTGATGGGGAGTATTTTGGATTTGGCATATAATGTATTATAAAATATTATATTTATGAAATATAAGGGTTGGCTAGCTGAAAGGTTAATAGATTAGGCTGGTTTTATATAGTGGAACTAAGTTTAAGGTTTGTTTTATTGCAATTAGTTTTGCAAAAACTCACCATTGAATAATTATAGCAGACAAGTTGAAAAAACACAAAGCATTGAGTGGTTTGCTAATTTACTATAGAAATGGCTGCATGGAATTTTTCTGCATATAAATAATAATTATATTATTGTTTAGCTAAGTGCCTAAACAAAATATTAGATAATTATACAACTCTGACATATTTATTATCATAAATTGTTACTTATAGTAATAGTTGTTGATATTCGCTTAAGTTTAAATTTAAAATGACGATAAATATTATCACAATAACAATTAATGTTAAAGGACAGTTTTTAAGGTTATTAAGTTTATATCCCCGACAGAGTATTTTTTTCGTTTTTAATTTCTTTCTAATACATTCAATTTTAAATTAACAAATAAATATTTTCCTAATTTCAAAATATCACATTACATAGATAACGATGTACTCATTTTTAAGTCCGACAAAAATTAACTAGATAATTTATAATCGGGCAATTTAAATGCCGCCTAAAAATTGTTGCTTGCTATTGAGACATAAAAAGCGCAACTAATAGTATGAGAAAGTCGTCAAAAGAGTTGAATTCGACGTTAGTAGGAAACATGATTTTACTTTTGGGTAATTATTCATTATGATTTGTTTAAGTTCAAATTGGCATACATATACAGTAAAGTCGTTGTAAATAAGTATGTATTTTATTTTTTAAACCTTTTAAACTACTTATATTAATTAATTATAGGATACTCATCTTTTATATACATACATTATGTATTATAATACGATATCTACTCCATATTGTAACTAAATATTATACAATTTATTTGTTAATTGTCTTGTTCTGATTCATATTAATAAAGATTAACAAATTTTAAAATAACCAAACCACCGTATCTAATTTTTTTTTAAAAAGAGAAGTTTCATCCCTACAAACCAGTAATTATACAAGAGTTACTGGACGATGATCCTGATAGACGAGAGCAATTTTATGAAATAATGATTTAGCTAACCGATAATCGCGCACGAATTATCCAAACAAATTGTTTTTCAGATGAAGCTTTGTTCTCTCTAAAAGGTGAAAACTACAAATACTGGGCACAGAAAAATCCCCACTGGTTCATAAAAAATCACACCCAGTATAATAAAAAGGTCTATGCGGGGATTGTTGAAAATAGGGTAATTGAACCATTCTTCTTTGATGAGTGAGAAGAAAATGTACAACAGGAATTTACTGCACCAAATATTGGTGAAGGATATTTTGAATATCTTATAAAATAGTTTCTTTTCATACTTGGAGAGATTGTAGAATATAACAATGTAAAAATATATAATATATTTCATTAAAAAAATTAATTTGACGGGTATGACCGATCCGTGATTAAGTGGGCGGTATAAAGTGCTGATTCATTTCTTTATCATAACGCATCAGTATAATAGGTTAGATTGACCTTTTTATGAATCTCCTACTTTTATCACACAATGACTGATAAGATAACTATTTATTTTTATATAGACCGTTGTGATAAATCTAGCTAGAACATGCAGGCAATTTGTCAGTGCTTACACAAGCGTGTGGCTACTTAATATGGTAAAATTAACTAATATATGATAACATTTTGACTTCTTATGGCGAATTAATATGGTGTAGAATGCCTCTGGAAACCTATAAAGTTAGTCAACAAGTGGTTTTACAATAATTTTTGTAAAATATTGATTAAACCTTGTGTACCATAAGCAGCACTAATAGAAATCGACGATTTAAATAAAAAAATTTAAAAAAATTACGCAGTAAGAAAAAGAGGACAGAAAAAATTAAATCCTAAGGGCACTAACAGAAAAATTAATGCATGTTTGCATTTGGCATAAAAATTACTATAATACTTCCAATGATGACAGTCGCGTTCCGAACTAAAATAAATAGAAGAAAATAGTTTTAATCTGAGACATTGTGTTATTTTTACATTATTCTATAATGCAGATTTGATAAATTATGTTTTATGGCTTCATCAAGCCAAAATAAAGAAATATTAATTTTCATTGAAATTATGAATGACTACACGTATTTTAACAACCTGCTTGTCATTTAAATAATAAAAATCACCTTATATCTTAATGTCTTAAAACCTTAGTTTTGTCTGCTTGGTCTCACACAAATTAGTAAATTAGCATTTTTATCGATTAAAAAAAAACAACATAGTACTAATAAATAAATATTTCATTTTATATGGCTACTTGTGCCATAACATAATTTGTAAAAAAAACTGTTGGATATTTTAGAACTATTTGAGAATTTTGACCGTGACAATAATTTATTTAAATATTGTATCACTACACTGAGAGAAAACCCTATTAGCCGTAGCTTTGACTTTTTAACCTCAATATGGTCGTTTTTTAAATATTATTTTTTTGCTGCTAAAAGACAATGCTATTGCTCTAAAAAATATAAATATGATGCAGTGGTAAATAATATCTTTTATTTAGAAAAAAACATGAATTTTTGTTTAATTGAGGTCATGTTGTAAAAAAACTAGCGCTTTTTAATTCTAAAAATTGTCTGCCAGCTAAAAATATTTTTATCATTGATAGTCTACTACTCAATTATCTTTTTCTGAGCTCCTTTTTTTTGGATTGGCCCTCAGTGACGTACTCGCCATTTTATTTCATTTTTTATTAGGTTTCTTTACTTTTCTTTAGTCAAATTTAATCGCTGTAGTGACAGTGACGTTTTGAACCAGTTACCTAAGTATACACTGAGAAAATCTCCAGCAAAAACATCTTTACTGATGTATTTTTGGCTATCCAGCTAAAATATTTGCCAAAGTTGGAAATTGACTTTCTTGTAGCAGTAAAATATGGTTTACTAATGTCTTTCTATTGATTTTAATAAGTACTTTGCTGTTGGTAATAAATATGTTCTTAAATATTTCGCAATAGCAAAATACGTAATTGTAAGAGCAAAAAACTTTTTCAAAAGAATTCTTATTTATCCTGAGAAAAAATGTTACTGCCCAGCAAAGAAAATTTAATAGATCCGGTATTCGGGTGTTTCCGTGTCGCCATTCGGTGTCGTTAAGAGCCAATTTCGAGTATTTCAGCCCGTCCGAGCCTGTTGTCGCGCCGTTCGCGCATCATTTCGCTAAGTTTAGTCTTGGCGGAGAGGGTGCGCCACAAGAGTGCGGTGCGCAAGGGGTATGGGGCTCATTCATTGACTTACAAAATTTTTTTTTCTGTGTTTGTGACCCGCGGCTAGCTGTATTTTGATGGGGTACAAAAAAAATTTGAAAGTTGAGAGGCTACCTTTAAATTAAGAAGAAGGAAGACTATACGTTAATGCAAATTTGGGAAATTTTTTTGACGATTTTCTATTTCCATGTCCTTAGTTGAACACAGGCATTGAATTGGTAAGTTTTGTTTGTATAATCTTACAGATAATACTCGTATACTTGTTTTTGTTTGTTTTTATGCATATTTCGGTAAATCATTTATTTGAGTATTTTTAGAGGGAGGCAGTTTTTAACAAAAGGTTTCCTGATTGTATTGACGTCATATAATATACTAATTGCATATTAAACAGGTCTTATAATAATAATTATTGTGATTGAAAACTAATGAAATAATTATTTTTAGACATTACTGCTAAGGGACTACTGATGTTACCATATTTATTGAGCCCCATAAAGTGCCAGAAAAGCTTGCCTATGAAGACCACGCAGGAGTGAGGTGCAAGAAAGCTTGTTCTTTAACGCAGAGATAAATATTAACTACTATTGGCTATGCTTGAACTAAGAATCATACATACATAACCTTATACCGTGCGAGCAAAAATCATTTGCAAAGAGGGCCTTGCATCTAAGGACATAATACTTAGCGGTATCAATTAATCAGTTCTTTCCATCATCTTTGACACGGGTAATTTTATCTAAACCAAGCCCTACGTTTTTTAATCCAAGCCCTCTTTGATGCAAAATATTTTTGCTCGCACGGTAGTAACCTGAATCAATGATCTAGGTAGCAGATCATTCACCTGAATGCTCAATGTGAGGCTTAACTGGTAGTAGTGTCAACTTTTTTTTGACATTTTGGAGTCTGAACTTTTTAGTAAAATTTAATAATTGCAGTCGTGCATACATTGGTGTACACCGATAAGTTGTCTTATTCTTGACTGCGCTTGGTTTCTCCCTGGTCCTTCATTTCCAGAATTTTTGATTACTGCTACTGTAAATATTTAATCAACATTTTCCGTTCCATAATGATCATCTCACAGAAAAAATAAAGGCAAAATGTGAGAAGCTACAACACTGTTCAGCCGTTCGGGGTCATAGTGGAAAACCTTACCTCTCCAACATATGTTATAGTTGTATCAGTGCTGTATCATTATTATTATTATTATTAGGTGCATATAGATTCCCACACTAGCACTCAAATTTGTGACACAGGCGCACTTTAACCCATGGTAAAAACAAAAAAAAATTGCTGCAATAAAAAACCTTTTGAAGGGTAAGAAAGCACCCTCTTGTGCTAGCTATATAATTTTATTGTAGAAGGAGAGACCTTTTTTGTTATTAGAAAAATTATTTTTACCAACAGCAAAAGATTTTGAAGGTACAAGAAAGATCCTTTCTTCGCTAAATAATCTTATTTACTACTGCAAGAGAGACGTTTTTTACTATATAAAAAAATGTCACCACTGTAACAGAAATGTGTTGTTTCAGTAGCAAAGAATTTTATAGTTACATTATATAGTTTTATAAGTACAGCAACGTTACTTTTTAGATATAGCAAAATTACTTTATAGCTATAACAGAATTATTCTTGCAAAGTAGCTTTATTACCACAGCAAAGTATTTCCAGCAAAGTGCATTCTCCTGGTAGAGTAAAGTGCTTGGCTGTCCCCCATTTAGCAAAATATTTTAGCTATGGTTGCTAAAATTTTCGCAAGGAATGAAAAGAGATTTTCTCAGTGTAAGTACCTAGTTTTAAAGAATAAAAAAAAAATTAACATGGCCTTATTTTATATTATAATACTTTTTAGTCTATACCTAGGTGTTTTGCCCCAGACTATCACCAGTGATGTTTATTTTGAGAATATAAAGTAAGGAATTTAAAATAAAAAATAAAATGGCGTAGACGTTTTTACCTGAAAAAACATATCAGTTGGGATATGGCTTAATAAAACACAAATATTAACGACAATGTTTTTATATGAAAACAATTATTTACCACCACGTAAAACCAAATACTAGTTTTTACTTATTATAAAGTATGTTAATAACAACAGAGGATCAAGTGTATGGTTAAGGGAAAAATAAACACCAAAAAACTTGAATATAAGGACACATCTACACAATACTAACATCACAGAACACAAAATTAGGTTTGCAGTCATGCACCTCGCACTTTTCTAATTTCCTAAAAAGTATATTTTAGTTATGAATAAGAGGTTTATTTTTTGTGATAATTAGATAACCGTGTAGGAATTGAAAAATCATCTATTAAAAATATTTTATTTGATACATATTTTAATGGTTAACCGCCAAACGGTATTTTGTGACCGGAAAAAAAAATCGAATAGGCGCAAAAATATGTTTTAAGAAAAACAACCTCGTGTGTGTCTGAACGAAATATTTTAGGGAATAAAGGATTTCTTTTTGTGGTAGCCCATATATATTAAAAAAATAAACTTGTATTTACCGATTTTCCTCAGTGTAGGACCCAACTCATTCAAAATTCCTAGTTGGTAATTAAGATTTAAACGGGAGGTCGACGTGACTCTTTTGACCAAAAATATTTAATTGGCTTCAGTCACAAATTTTATTGAAAACTAGTTCGTTATGATGAAATTCATGAATGGATCTTGTCTAAGGTGTGTTACTAATGTAGTTGAGAGTGGATTTTTAGTTTTTTAACAGACCGTATGTGTATTTTTTTAATTTTATGTTTATATGTTAAGTACATATCTGATGTGTTGAAGTAAAGTATGATTCATAATGATGTGGAGAGTGTCCTTTTTAGGAACAACAATGTCGAAGGGAAGGAAGAAATTTTCGCTACTATACCTACACTAGTGTTTCACGAGACGAGAAATGTCGTACTTTTTAAAAACTCTCGTCTTGTCTTGTCTCGTAAATCGAGACAATATATTTTTCAAATCTCGCCTCGCTAACATCTGGCGAGTCTCGTAACTTCTTGTTCACGCAATGTAACGTCAAAAAAAAAATTCTGTAGAAGCTCCAACTACTTACATAGGTACGGGTTTTTAATATTACCATTACCATGTGAGTATTATGATTACATCCTTCTAAAGTTAAAATCTGGAAGTTCTGGAACAGTATTGCTAACACTCAACTTACACATGGCCAAAATAATAATACTTATATTACCTGACAAATACGTATGCGTCACTGGAACCGAATTCAAACAAAAACGAACGACTCCCTCGCGGTTCGCGCCGTTGCCTTTAAATTTGAATCATGTTTTTAGGGTTGAATATGTATACAAAAATATAATTTTATAATGTTAAAAGGAAGATAGTCCCTTTTTAAGTAAGCAAGGAACAAAACTTCAACGTTAGTTGCCTGCACTGGGCGGAACAGAATGCACGCAAGTGCAATAATAAGTCAGTTACCGGCGTCAGACTTCTAAAAACACGTGTCTATTTTGTTTTACCTGGGTACAATGTGTGTAATATGTTTTAAATTTAACATAGTGTAAATTATAAATTAATGTTGTTTTACCTGGATAATTAATGAACCGGGAGGTTTCCTCATATTTTTTTCCATAAACCATTGTGGAAATTTAAAGTTTTTATTGCTCGTTGTAATATTCGTTTCGTATAACCGCAAAAAACAATGTCAGTGTATTTGCAGTTCGCGATAATAATATTATTTGTATGTAAATAGTAAAAATGACGCCAGATTGTTTTGATTGACAAGGGCATTATTTTAAAATAATCAAACCGAAAACAAAACTGGCAGTGTTCCATGTATTCTTATCAAATAAGAAAAGGACCTTTATATGTCACAGATTAGGTAAATATTTCTATAAAGTTAGGTTCTTTTTGGTGATTACATGCAAGCACTTCGATAGCATTAGAAAAAAATTCATAAGAAAATATGGTCAAGCAAGGTGAAAACTATTTTGGGTTACTGTTCAAATATAATAAATGAAGCTACTGTTAAAATTACATTAAGAAAGTGTAGTTTGCTTCCTCCCCACCCCTACCTCCATAATACGCCGCGCCGCTGGGCCGCTAATAGTTATGCAATTCGACTATAAATGATTAAAAAGAGATTCCTTTACATAGTTACGAACGCTCGATGCATAAATTAGTAATAACCAATTAGGATCTAATTAATTAAAAACTTTTGTAGACGTGTTATAAAGTGTCATTCCACCATTGAGAAATATACCAGCGATCCCGGACTAGACTTAATTCGAAATCGGTGTATTTGAATTTAAATTGTAAAATTATGCGTTATAGGCCGCCATTTTAATGCTTTATACAACGTATGGCGTATCTCGTTAAATAAGTTCTAAATTCTATACATTTTTGTCAAAATTGTTTGGATTTTAGTTAGTGAAATAGGCATTAAAAAGGGAGTTCCACTAAAGTTGCAAAATGGTTTTTAGAGTAATCCGGTAACAAAGCCACACTATTTAATTTAATGAAATTTAATTTTAAGAAGCCATATCCTATAATTCGTTCTTTCTTACGTCAAGTCTGTTATTTTCCTGCTGTCAAATTACGCCAATCATAAAAAAAACTTGAATGTGTGTTGCATTTGTGTAACAAATGAAATCAGCGTTTCCTTCTAATTGGTAATAACAAAAATACGTTATGTGTAAAGCAACTACTTTAAAAATAAAAGAATACTTTTATGATTATTACTACATTAACGAGTTTTCTGTTCGATTTCTCAAAACTGTTTGCAGAATATATTGAATCTGTAAAATCGAATTTCTTTGTAAATACAAGCCATAAGAGGGCATTGTGAAGATAAAATATGTATTTGTACCATCAATTTGTATCTTTTTATTAATATGCAACCTAAAACGTTGTACAAATAGAAGCGGTCAATATCGGAAATTTTATGCGGAAAACCCATTAACGTCAAAACAGATGAGCTGATAGGGACTTGTTGTAAATTGCGTTAATTATTTTTATAACGTAAAAGTTCCCAAATCAACACATACATCAAATGAATAACCTTTATTCAGTTCAATGAAGTTTAATCGAGGAAATGTAATTGAAAAGTTTTACTCCTCGAGTCCCGGAGTCCTCACACCCCCTTACTCGATTCAAAGAAAAATGTTACTTTAGATTTTAGCCAGTTTCCAAATATTTGCGTTAAAGAAAAAAAAAACACTAGTGATGCAATTACCTAAGACTGGCGGACAGGAATTGCCATTCCCGCTATGAAGTCATTCTAAGTTTTGAGCGAAATTAACCTTTCGCGTAAAGCGTTTGTCTGTTTTTTTTTTCTGAGACAACTTGCTGTAACGGACTATTCACACTAAAAAAAGTGACCAAACACAGAACTACAGGGGAAAACAACGAAATCGAGGTTTGCAAGTAATAGATAGGATTTGGTTGTGAAACAACGAGTAACCTATATTTATGTTCTTACTATAAAATGATCAAGTTATTAAAAATAATAAAATCCTAATTTTATAACAAAAAGAAAAAATCTGTCAAAAGTTTAACTAATCGTGGGAAAATACCTGTGTGGCGCTTTGAAGTGATAGTTACAGGTATTCGAGCAAAAGGTAACCAATCAAGTGGCCCGTCACTCGGTATGGAAATGATCAATATTTACTTTACAAATAAGGACTCATATGCAGGTTGCATGAAGTTGTTGACTTGTTGACAAACATGTGTTGTAATGTTGAAAATGTTAGGTGCAATTTAAAGGCTTTTATCACTCTTGGAAAACGGGCTCTTATAACATTTTCTGTTGTTTAGCATATCGTTCTTAAGCAGACCTTACACGATTAGTATAACTAATAAAAATGTTTTATTAGACATTATTACCTAATGATATTGTCTTGAAAGGCCTTAATTATGATGAAACGAGATTTTGTTGGCACTTTTACTTCAAACTTTTTCATCAAAACATTGTGAAAAAATAAAAATAATTAATTTGTGAGTTTATTTTACAATCCCTTCTCCTTAACCACTGCAATGTTATTTAAGTAGCAACAACAGCAACTTTATCGTGTATTATTATATCGTTTGTAACCCGACAATCTAAGTAATCCGATTAAATAATTTTTTCTCCATAAAAAGGTGTAGCGGCAAAATACCAGAAATGGCCTTTATGTCACTTTTGATTACTGGTTTGGTTTTATTCGTTTACAGGAAGGAGTTGGTTGAAAAAAGTCAGCGAGGAAATTGAGCTGCAACTATTTTTCAGAATAACGGAATAATTGACAACTAACGTTATTAAAGTCTTTATACTCTCGAAATATTAAGAGTGTTTTAGCCAAAACGTTTGAGCTCATCAAGCTTTACTTTGTAAAACTTTATTACAAACGTGAAACTGTATAAAAAGGTATATAGACCTTTTTTCATCAACATTTTCAGTTTATTCGATTACCTTTACGCTTATCAGTTATGATAATATTTCACCACGACTACCTATTAATCGCTTTGATATAAGTTGCCTCTTCTTATTTTACTTTCCTCGCAGAGAAAGTATTGTAAGTGAACCCTCTGTTTAAGATTTCATTGGTTAGCGATAGCCTATGGGCTTTCAGCGTTGCCTATAGTACTCCTGTAATTGTGACTTGTGCATTTACAGGGGATTATATAATATATAAGTTTGTTGCAGGTAGAGGTATGCTTGTGTCGAAAAAAGTTTGAACTCTGTGTTTCCTTCCTCTCGTCTGATTCTAGCCTCACTGATGAGCCATGATATTGCGAAACGCGTCTGGAGGATGGATCTGGCGAAATAAAAGGAAAAACCACCCTCTACTCATGATACTATAATATTATTCCGTCATTCCCTTTTACTTCAGGTTAAAAACAAAAGTTATTCAGAGTTTTAATAACATTGCAAAAATGCTATCTTTAATAGACCTTTTAATATGAGGGTGTTTGAGAAAATCCCGCTTTTTCATCAGTTACTATAGATACACCCCCTAGCGCCCAACCTAGGAACTTAAAAATAATTTCCTGCGATTTTTCTTAGTCACTTTTGTTATAAATACTTCTTTCGTAATCCGTACGCTAACGGTTTCTAAGATACAGCACGCGGCGTCCCTTTTTAGTTGTACACCCGGTACAAATTTTAATTATTAATCATCATCAATCATCACGTTGCTTGTAATAAAAAAAAAAAAAAATCAAATCGTCATTTCATCTTTCACTCAGTGTAAGTAACCCGAAGAAAAGAACATGAAGTTATTTGTCATTATATTATTTTTTTTAATATGGAAAAAACTGGTCAGATACGATCGCCGGCTTGAATGGATGAAAGAATTTCAATAGAGGTATGCGCTACTACCTTTAAATTATTTATTACTTTATTAATACGAAAAGAGGCAGAAAACGATGAATTTGATATTAGACAGCGGATTTAAAATTATTTTAAATTACCGACGTCTATCCTACGTATTTTTTAATAAAAATAAAACGATACTTACAGGGGTCCGAAGCCGATGGTCAAATTGAGTTGGAGGAATAAAAACTAGATAAGCGAGACTACTTGCCTGCAAAAATCCCCTTCTATTTTTACAAGGATATGTCAATAATGCTATAAATTACTCCGTTTCCCACAGTAATATTCCTAAAATTAATAATGTAATGTTAAAAAGTGAAAAAGACTTCAACCAGCGTAGGTAGAGGTAACCCGAATATAGAACAAGAATTATTTTAAAACATTAGCGACTTGGTGTGAAAATACCTCTTGGAATAAAAATACTAGTTTTAGTACTAATATAGTGACGGTCCTAAGTATATTAATAAAAAATAAATAAAACTCTTTGATACGAGGGTATATTCAATTTTAAAATATTTTAGATTTCCTAATAAGCCAAGAAAACAAGCTTGCAACAGTAATGTATAGGAAATACATAAATCGAATAAAAAAATTTTGTACTGTCCCCTGTATCATTGCAATACCTTATTATATTATTTAATGTTTATTAAATTACATTTTATGTAAGTTACTTAGTATCATGCAAAGAACTATCAAGTGTGCACATGTATTTAGTGTTGGATTATGACTTCAGGGATGTGGATTTTCATCTTGTTAAAACACGCGGTAAGTTAAAATTTAAATGGAGAATATAAAAAAGAAAGAACTTTTTTTTAATGACACACATTTTTTTTTGAAAACCCATTACGTTAATGCTTTTTTCTTTAAATTTAAAACCCCTTTTTACCATTTGATATTATCATATTTTACCTTACAGCACAGTAAACAACTGACTAAATAAAGTTCTTACAATCATATCCCAACGGGATATCTTTTACTCTTTTGAGAATCGACATGAGACAATATTTTGTACTTATTAAAAAATAGTTAATTTTGTGATGTGAGTTGTGTAACTAGGGTTAATAAATATTTTTTAGTCGCTATTTTTTTTATTCATTTTGTAAATACAATAAAAATTATATTCAGAAAAAAAAATACTAAAAATTGTAGCTAGTACTAAAATAAAACATGACTGCAAAAACTTAACTAATATACAATGTATTTTCTCTATTAGAAAAACAATAATTTTTTGTATGTACAATTTTTGAAATAATATCAGATGTCGACGTTTTAGGGTCCGTAGATCTCAAAAAGTATGTTTCCATTTTCCGTCTGTCTGTCTGTTTGTCGGCTCGAAAGCATAGAAACTACTTGACGGTTAGTGACGAAATTTTGTATGTTGATTAGGTATTAACCCTGCTCGAAACCGGGCATAATGTGGGTTTACTATAAATATACAGGGAGAATATCAGAAAAAAAAATACATTTGTATTTAATAATTTAATTTCAGTAATATTGCCTCGTTTAACCCACAGGTCTATAAAAAAAGTAGAAGAATGCTTAATAAGTTGTATAAAGGGCACGCTATAATATTACTGTAGGAATAGAGATTTGGTTTTTATAGTTTGCCATCCACTAATTTCAGTTGGCAGCATCATTCCAACATACTACTGTAATTTCGTTGCGATCGACGCTCGTCAACTTTGAAAATACAGGGTTATGTTATTTGGGTTTGTTAAAAGGTAAAAAAATATGACTAATTATATCTGGACATCACTTTATCATAAACAATTTTTAAAATTTCTTTATGATAATATTAAATTATCTTAATAAAAAAAAAGCATCTATTGAGATTAATTACCTGTTGAAAAAGCTAACTTTAACACAATTATGCACCAAACAAAGTGGCATTGTTAATATTTATTGTTTTTTAAAGTTATAAATCAGAAAAATAACAACATCTTGTTCAATAAAATTGATAAATATCACAATAAACTCAAGAACAAGTTAAAAGCAATAGTTTTGATTGGCTCGCCAATTCGCCGTGGTTCGGTGAGAGTCTGGTTGTCAACTTTTTTTTAGGGAAAAAAATTAATTCCCTGACCACATGACCTCTCCATGAGATGCTATTTTAAATACGCATGCCTTATGGGGAATAAGCATTTTACTTTTTTTATAAATATGCCTATAGCCTAATACTTTAGGCACTTTCACCGAATCCCTGTATAAAGAGTGGTCATCGAGTACCGCTATAATGTTCATTTTTGATTTACTACCTGACTATTCCCCTACAATTGTAAATTATCTCTGGGAAAATAAACGATTTGATTTGATTTGATTTTGATTTGATTAATGCGGCAAAGTACAATAGCTTTGTTGGTATTGAAAATACATTAAAAAATATTAAAAGAAAGGCTAAAAAATATTTTTGATTTTACAGGGTAGCTCACAAAAGCGGGATGAAGAAATATTGTTTTTTTTTAATAGAATAAATTAAATTTTAAGCATTTTTGAATTCTACCAAACCATGTAAAGTTGCTATTCTTGCTTCCTGTAATTAAAACCCATCGTTAACAATTTTAGTACATACTGACGTTTGAAAAATGACATTTTTACAATTTGACAGGGTACAACTTATTTTTTGTTATATTTAGATGACAATTTGGAAAGAATCCATGTACACATTTTAATGTTAGTTTTTTTATTCTTTATCTAAAACTGTCAACTGTAAAACCGGCCTTATGTGAAAAAAATATATTCTTTTTAGGTTTAATATTTCTTTGGGAAAAATCTCGGGAAAAATACCATTTAGTTATTTTATGATTTTGTAGATTTAGAGAACCTGTATCTGATACAGGGTGAACCGGTAAATCATTAAAAATATAACAACGAGGAATGTCAACAATGAAAATGTCAAATTAGAATTTAAAAATAAGCCGATTATTTACAATGTAGTTTAGAAAAATACGGTGATATTGTTTAGGTTCTCTCAGTTGGAGTAAGGAATTGCTCTAAAAAGAATATTGGTAATTTTTAACAGATTAGCACCTATTAAGCTTGCTAATTATTTACACGTACTCGTATATCTACAAGGACTTTGTAAATTCATCTGACGTTCTTCAATTATTATCTTAAATTTCAAAGAATTCCGTTACCTTCACTTTTAACTTTTAATAAATATTTGTAAATACATTTATTGTAACGCCTTTATTATTTATTTTCTTTTTAATGTTTTGCTTTTTAAAACGTCACACGACATGTCCTTTGCTTCAACTTTAATAAAAATAATTGTTCATTTTTTAATTTTCATTTAAAAAACAATCATCTTCTGAAAGATAATATCAATTATTATTTTATTATAGTGTAACTACTGCCGTCGATATAGATACCCATTATTATTGGCCTAGTCAATACAGAAATCATAGATTTATTAGCTTTTTATTCAATAAATTCTTGACAGTCCACTTTTTCAGTAAATATTCCATACATCCAAAAGACTTGGTCTAAATGTGTATTCCAAAGATATGCGGTATGATTTTTTTATAAACCACAGACCACCTATAAATATTTTATAATAGTACAGGTTTTTCTATGATAGACCATCGAGCACTGCAATATCAGTAATTATTAATTCACCGAGAGTAATGGCAGACTTCAATAAAATTAATTAGCGACCGGTTAAGGTAGTATTTGTTTGGTGGTAGAATTGCAAAACAAACTCCTCCTCTATTATGTTTACGTTATTTGCTTGTTTGCGCTGTAGGCTAGTCCCCAGATAATTTTCAGTAATTAATTTTGGCCTGGAAACATTTTTAAAGAGCATTACCATTTGAAGACATTTATAAATAATAATATAATTTTCTTTGGTATTCCAATGCTTTCACGCGCCTACTTACAGCCGAGCGAACAAACTTTGATCTGGTTCCGAATATTGATCTGCCTGATTTAAAATTTAGAGTAAATACTAAATACTGGCAAAATAATTTGACATAATAAATGAAAAAAAAAATGGAGACATCCAAAAAAAGATGGAACGGGAATTTAGCTCGGAACTTTTACAAACAAGTGGTAAATTTTTATATTCTTGTTGCATTTTAACATATAGTTTATAAAAATAATACTTTCACCCTTTTCCTACTAGACCACGACATATTATTTTATATTTTACTAGCGTGTACCCGGCATGCGTTGCAACCCGCTGGTATAAATACAAACCGGAACAAACCCGATATATAAGTACTCGGCATGCCACTTTCTGAAATTGCACCCGTGCGAAGCCGGGGCGGGTCGCTAGTTATACATAAAAACCTTCCCTTTGAATCACTCTATCTATTAAAAAAAACCGCTTCAAAATCCGTTGCGTAGTTTTAAAGATTTACGCACATAAGGGGACAGACGGGCGACAGCGACTTTGTTTTATACTATGTTAAGATAAGATTTATTTACCTGTACAAAGCAACATTCCTTTCATAATGGCAATATTTAAACGTTTACTACTATTAAATTTAATATCTAACGCCAATTTACATTATTGTATAATGATATTTGCAAGATAATTTAAATGATTGCAGAATTAATGCAGGAAATGGCGCCAACATTGTCACATTCGATTGATTTGACAGTGGGAAAATAAATATCAGTAATTAATTTGTATCTACAAACGTCCTTCAGTTACCTCGCTGGCATGCACGTAGCTAGAGGGGGGCCCAGGGGGCCCGACCCCCTTCCCCCCGAAACTCGACACCATACTTGTAAAACTTACAAAAACAAAATGAATTTTATGGGAAATATCCATATTAGATATATTATTAGAGCTCTGATTTCGACAATATAGGACACATTAAACATTTTCTACACTATTAAATTTTCTTCGTGACAGTTTGTCATGTATACCTAGTAGATATAGTACCTATATAATAATAAAAATACATATTTGTTTAAAATTTTAATACAATATACAGGGTGATTCAAAAGTAAGCGGCATCCTTTCGGAGGCGTAATCCGTACATAAAAATAAGGCAAAAAGTCTCTATTAACATGGGTCCGAAAATGCTTCCTAAGGGAGCTACTCCCCTTTGAATAGGACACCTTAAAGACGATTTTTTTTCTCTAGTACTTTATAACCCTTTACAATTACATTTTGAAAATTGGTATACTGTAAGAACAGTTGATGGTGAATAAGATTCTAAATTCAAAATTTTAAAATTTTATTCAGTGGCGTCACATACGGGGGAGGGTAATGGTTAAAACATCCCTATTTATTTTTCTCCTTAGGTTTTTGCGATTTTGTTTAGAAATTATAAAATTCTAGAGTTTTTTACGTAAAAACGGTACTCTTAGTTCAATTCGATAGAGTGTACCGTTTACTAGCAAATCGACTTTGAAAATTTTCTGATTTCCTGTTAAATTTTTTTCTTCTATTCAAACGAGTTTAAATCTTTAAATGCAATTTATTGATGAAAATAGGACAATAATAATTATCAACGATAAAGAATTTAGAATGACTATTGTGTGTTTAAACGTTTAAAGAAACTTTTTAATAGGTGTAAGTTTCCTTTTATATTATGTATGCGCACTGTTATGACGTTTGCCACATTGTAACAAAATATTAGTTAATAATAATTAATAATACTTTGTGGTCAATTGTTTTTTTTATTCGTGAGGTTTCTCGATGTTAATCCAGGAAAATACCTGAAAAATTAATATTGATCAAACTCAATTAAATCCTACACTTAAACTGATTTATCTTTTTCAGACATAATACGTTTTAAAATCCATATTTTACTGTCATATGGAAATTATATTGACTACATGAAACACTGTATGTATAGGGTTAACAGAAGGCTTATTAAGTTCAAAGAAAGGAGAGCTATATATATGTTTAGTTGCAGAAACTAAAGCTAAGAAATTCAGATCAAAAAAGCAAAAAAGAAATAAGTATTACTACCATGTATATTTTTTGTTAGAATTAGTGTCTTTAAATTTTATAAAAATTGCATTGTTTCCTAAATATTTGTCTGTCTTTCTAAAAGAAATCAATTTTTCTAAAAATATTTAATTTTTTTTTATTGCTTCTAAGATTTAAAAATATTATTTTCTAAGTTTTTGTTTTTTAATTTACGTTTTTGACATATTATCTAGACTTGCCTTACGATAAATTATAGGTATTTATGAACTTAATTTGCCGAGAAAAGTTTATGTTAAATTAAAATACTATAAAATTTATTTCATCTAAGTAACAATAAAAAGCTAATTTTATGTGTGGTACCAGTATCATTTCGATTTTAGGTGTTTTTATGTCTCAAAGTTCACCTATAAAAACTTCATCCTACTATTTACACCTTAATTTTTTACGCTTTTCTTCTATCTGAACCATTAAAATAGAGAAATAAATTAGCACTTGTCGATTTTTATTACACAATCTTCAATATTTTGACATTTTAATATAGGGTTTCTAATCGTAAATCGTTAAATTTATCGAAAAGATCAAGTTTTTATCATTATGTTATTTACCAGATCATTGCCCATAAAAACGGTGTTTTATTTCTTTTATTAAATTGTAAATAGTAACTATTAGGAAATGTAAAGGTAAATAATGCAAAGGCATCAGCATATTATAATATATTTTTGATTGTATTTTTTAATAGCTATTTATGATATACCTAAGTGTGAAAATAACTCGTTTAAGGCACGCATATGAAAATTTTTTCATCATTTCATATGAGTGAGTGATTTTTTCTACGAGCGTGTGAAAAGTACAAGATTTTTTCTACGAGTTTGTGAAAAGTTAGACTTTTCACCCGGCGTGTGAAAAGTAATTTACTTTTTACACTAGTGCGTTAAAGTAAAACTTTTCACACTGAAATGGGTGTGAAAAGTCTAACTTTTCACACGCTCGTAGAAAAAGGATTTTTACGTTTCAAAATTGATATGATTACTGCCAAACTTTTTCATTTTACATGTTTTACTGTAAATGACACATACATTTACTATCTTTGGCTCTTACAAAATATTATATTTTGTTACTAGCCGATGTTTTTTTATCACCTTTACTACAATATAGCATTAAGAACGGTAGGGACGATTTACTGATCGACGAGAATGTTTGGAGACTGCGCGCAGTGAAGTCTCCAATATTGTCTGATATCCTTACCGATCCTTATCGTTCGTGATGCTTATACAATTTTTTGTACGACTGATATGAAGAGCTAAGCAATTTTTTTTCGTCTTGCTTTCATAATTTATTCTCTTATAAATTGATAAAAAAATTTTACGTTGATTTATTGTTGCCGTGATTTGTTTGTTACTACCTGCTGCTTTTATTAAACCTGTCAAACGCGAATTTTTTCGACAATTATTATTTCGCTTTTGTAATTTTGAAAAGAACTCTTTTAAAGTTAAAAGGCTAAAAAATGAGCGAGTATGAGAATGTGAGTGAACATTCTTATATTGAAGGGGCTTGAAACATCTGACGGTTGGCTATCATACCAGACAGATAGAAGATAAAATTATTTATTTTTGTAAGTTCTATTTTTTTTTTGTTGGATTTTTTCAGATAAATTTCCGAGTAGGTATTATCAGGATCAGTTAACAATCAAAAATATACAAAAAAATTATTATCTATAATATAATATAATATCTAATGAAGTTCACAATTTAAAATAAAATGACATTCACCTATTGTTAGAATACGTCACTTGAGTTCGACTCGCACTTTAATAGATTATCTTTAATTAAAACCAGAAATTAATTTCTGGGCTATTTGCCAAAATAGTGTTGATAGGTAGTTATTTAAATAGATCTTCCTGTTCGCGGAAATAATTACAAATATTTACCCAAACTAATTAGAGACCAATATTTCTCAATGGAATGTGTTTTTTTGAATAACTTAAGTTAAATTTAAATTTTAACCATTTTTTAAACCATATTTTAGCAAGTTAAAATATTTATACGTGAGTCCTGGATTTTTTTAGCTAGATTACCTTTACATTGCACGGCATACGTTCAAGAAGTTTTTTTTAGTATTACGTTAAGTAATACTTATTTACCTAACAAGTGCGAAAAGTGGCCCTTTACCGCACGCGACACCTGTAGGTACAAGATTTTTCTTCGAGCGAATAGTTTTTGAAAAAAAAAATCAAATTTAAAAGAAAAATTAATAAGAAGTAGCAAAATATTGACGAAACTATGAATATTTTTATTTTTTGCATCGCGCGAACGCAAGTACATTAATTGCATTTTCTTTTAAATTTGTAATACGGTGCTACACTCAGTGCTGTAAAGAAAAAAATTATTGAAAATTAAAAGCGAATTTGGGTAAAAACAGCGAAAAATATATAAAAAAAAATTTTTTTGAAAGATTTACTTAAAAATATAGCTAACAATATAGATAGTATATTAAAACTAAATGAGCAATTTGTAGCGCAATGGAAATTAAGTGCTGAGCGACCTTTATTTTATTTATCAGGGGTAGTTGAGCAGTTGAGTTTTCTTGCGCCGTGTACGCTGCAGAATATTGCTGTATACAAGAGTGCGGTAAAGTACTACTTACGACACGTAAATGAGTGCGATAAAGTTTACTTTCCGCACGCGAGTAGAAAAAAACAATGTTACAGTTTTTCTTATGATCCCGTTTATGCTGCCATATTTCTGATTTTTTGAGAAAATAAGGTAAATTAAAAAAAAAAGGTAATATACTTAATAAATAAATATGCTAGCATTACTTTTTGTCTTGGAGTGTATATTTAAATAACAGAAAACATTTACATGCAGAATTTGCCGATATTTACATGTAGACAACTCGATGACTTTTTTTAATGCTCAAGATTAATGTTTTAGTAGCTATCTGGTCAGTGATAATGTTTAGCAAATAATTTAGAATTTACATACATTCCTATAGCTTGGTGACGCAGGATTTGCATAAATTAGTCATTCGGTAAGAAATATTATTAGAAAATTTAGACATAATCACTTAAGGTCTTGTTAAAGTTTTATAAAATAAATTACCAAGTTAATATTTACCATAAGTAGCTTTATACGGCATCAGAAAGGAAAGAGGAACACCTTGACAATCCTATAATGGAAATTGTATAACTGCTTCTCCTAAAAAAATCCTTCTCTAATACTATTATATAAAATTGTAGTGTCTGACTGACTGATTCACGCCCAGCCTAAACCCCCAATCCTACCATCATGAAATTTCGAGAATGTCTTCTTCTTATATTGTAGACTTCCACTACGAAGGGATTTTTCGAAAAGCAACCCCTAACGGGATAAAAACGGGGGTTGAAAATTTGAAACCAAAACTGATGTAGGTCTAAAAATTGGCAGAAATTTTTTTTTTAAATAATATGAGTCAAGTTATAGGTTCTATTGGGTAGTATGGATGGTACCTGCTGTTCAGTTTCGATAGCGGATTTATAACAAGTGAAGCCGCGGTTACCCGCTAGTTGGGTATAAATTACTTAAAAATGTTTTTGCTTTTTTACTATTCATTGTTTATACATATACGGTCATATACCTAAATGTTTAATATACTTGCTGTTCCGAATTTCCGTTTGATTTATCTCCTTTACTCAATCAAAATTATAAAACCTAATCAGCTGATATGATGTAAATTTCTCAATTCACATATTTTATTAAGTTTAACCAGTTAAATAATAGGACCGGTTTAATCATTTCGTTTAATTTTCATTCACCTGAAATATAAATCACTCAGGGGATCAGATCAGTTTTATTTCCTACAAGTTTACATACCTTGCAAGATATTTTATTTCTCCGTGTAAACATTTACAGAATACTTTTACAAAACACGTGAAAATACCTGAGCCTTCCACGTAGGTATGCTCTACGCAGAAACTGCCTAAAAATACCATCGGGAAACTAATTTTAAAAACGGAAAATCTAATAATAATTTTCATGTAATTATATCGGTTTAATGATTATAGAAAATTCAACCAGCTTTTAAAGTAAAAAACATGAAAAGCGGATTAAATATCAATTATTTTATTTATATTTTTAGAAATCTGGCCTAGGGTTGTATTAAAAATATGAATGAACCCTGCAAATTCCCCGATAATATGTTTTTTGAATCCTCGCCTAATATGTATCTAGAATAGACAGTTTTCAGCAATTCATCAAATACTATAAATAAATTTGCCTTATGTGTAATTTATTTAAATAATAACAATCACTGAAAAGGTACTTAAAACATTGGATTTAATTGAAAATTTAAATTTTTTAAATTTATTTCAGCCCAAAGAATTTCTTACGTAAAATAATTTATATTTAGACTTTTAAATATTTAAAAATATTTTTTTTTCCATTAGCAATAATATTTACTTTTTTTCGTATTTTTTACGCACGTGAAAGGTAGGTAGATATACATTATATTACACATGCAGAAAAATTTATAAAGGTATTTCATTCACGCATTATTTTTAAAATTGAAGCTTTAAGGCTGCGCCAAAGTATGAAAAAAGTAGATTATATTGTGAACGTCATCAGTTTTCTACTTATCAGATGATAACAATTTAGGGCATCAAAATGTTACATTTTTCAACCTGTACGGTGTACATTGAATATACAAAATAGCTCAAAGCAAAAAAGTTCAAATTGTTAATACTATAAAACTTATTTAAATCTACCTTTTTTTAAAAACGGGCGAAAAAATGTCCTGCGTGTAAACGATTTTGACCGCAGTTGGTGGTCCGCTAAAAAAAAATATTAAGTATAAGCTAATAGCTGGTTAATTGATTATCAAAATTTGCGATCAAATCAGCAAGATAATCAATTACCAGATTAGCAGTTGACTTTGATCATGCCAACGGTGTTGCTTAATTTTTATAAATTAATCTGATGTAATAAAATTTAAAGTTTTGATTGATCAATGTCAGTTAGGGATATCAGACTTGTTGTAAAAAAAACACTTAATACCTATCTCTGTTTCAGGTTCTTGTCAATTAGATTCCTCTGTCAATAACCTAAATGCTTTTAAACGCATCTGTGAAATATAAAATCAGATTTGTTGTAAGAATGGCGCCACACGTCACTAAAATTGCAAACATTTTTATTTGAAAAATCTGGATTTCTATAAATCAAACAAGAAATCATTCGCCAAGAATTTTCAAGCGTAATACTTATATTGCGTAGGTTAGAAGTTATAAAATCTTATAGTTATAAAAAAAATAAATAATTTTCTTTCACGGAAATCAATTATTTTTCTGCTGTTTTTCTTTTTTTCTAAGAAAAACTGAAAATATCCGGCCAGAAAATAGCGTTTATCGGCCTAGGCCGGCAAATGAAAAGCGAATTCGGTGATAGTAATTTATATAACAAGTCCGAATAATACTATTAGAACGAGCACGTGGGCGAGTCCTGGAAATCTGAGAGTCCAAGATAACAGTTTCCGGGCGTGTTGCGTACACTATTTTTTCGGCAACCGCCTGGAAAGTGAAAACCGTCCGGAAAGTGCCCACTTTCCTGCATCTTTTTCGAAGAAAAAACGTCCGGGAAGGGCGTACTTTCCGGACGGTTGCCGAAAAAACCTTTTATGTGACTCGTTTTGTAGGCATTGATTTTCTGTACCAACCAAAGGAATTCTTAAATTTTAATATTAAATAAAAAATACACATTCGTGAAGTAACAGGATTCGCAGGCGTTTAGGACTTGCCTGAGAGCTACCGTTGGAAGGAAAAATCTGGACTGACGAAAAGCCTAAAAAAATATTTATTAAAACCTTTTTTCAGTATTTATTGGTTTGAGCGCGTAATAGATCTATATAATATTAGGTACTAATGAACATTCCCGTAGGTATGCTCTAAAAGATGTTAAGTTATATTGTAGTAGCAGGCCGTAACTCCTGAAACAAGCAGATAAAACTTATTACATACTAAATATTATCTTATATTAAACGATCTTGTAAATGTTTAAACACCCGCTACTTTATCCAGAAGAGCATGGATATACCCTGCTGTTCCTGCAACACCCTCAAATCTTGCAAATAGCATCACAGGAATCGGCGTATTCAACAAGTGGGCGATTATAATTCCGGCCAATCCGGATTGGGTAGCGTGGGTGCAGTAATTCGCTACGTTATAATAGCAGGTTGCTATTCCCGTTGGATTAGTGAAACTTTTCGCCTGGTCGACATTAATTCGAAATTAAAAACGAAAATAATAATTATGATAGTGCTTTACATGTTGTGATGTGTTATTAGGCAATTTGGATACTTACTACATATTATAAGTAGGTAAAATTTCAAATAGAGCCGAATTTGGAAACACGCGTTTTTTGTGCGATTTTTCAATTTTTCTACGAAATATTGAGTGTAAATTAGAACTGACCATTACTACCGAAAACAAATCATCCCTTGGAGAGTTAATTTTAACTTTTTAAAACTGGTAACCTAAGTAGTTTAAAAGTGGGGTTTGTTCTATACAGAAGGGAGTCTGCCACTGCGGGCGAAGCCCATACCTGCAGCTAGAAAATTTGATACAATAAAGTAGCTCCGAACTAGTGAACATTTTTCTCTTTACCCAGCAGATGATGTCGTCTTAGTCCCTTTTTTAGGTATCATTATTCGTTTCAGTATCATGTTTGCAATTTATCAAAAGATAACATATTATTATTCTATAAATGGTATTGATATATTTTTTTCAATATATAATACTTGCAAACCCTCTACTTGTATCATACAAAGACAAAATTGTATGAATCATAATATAGTAGGTATAGGGTACTGGATCCTTATCAGTATTAAGTATAATACGCATAACTGTTCCCGATAACATTATATACCAATTTCTTAGAAAGTATTTCTAATTCCTACATAAAATTAATTTGACACATCAGACTGACATTTCTTGCTTTTCGAATTTCTCACCAGTTCTGCGATTTTTATGTAATATAAATACTTACTTTAAAACTAATTTCGCAAAACAGATTTTATCAATACAATCTAGGTATACAGATATGTGTACAAAGGAAATACTCAATAACCAAAATGGTTTACTTTTGGTCTCCACTATGTCTAGCTTTAATTCTAATAAATGAATGATTCTATTAGCTAAACGTTTAGTATTTAAGTTTTAGATGAGCAAAGCGGTATATTTTTCGTAATATCTTTAAAGAATAGTGCTGGTATTTAATACGATACACATTTTTACTGTTTAAATGTAAGTACCCTAATAGTTCTCTATGCAGCCAGTGCAAAAACTCTTAAACTATCTCTATTATCTATCTAGCATGGAATATATTTTTCCGGCTACCGTTTAGAAAATACTCACTTCCCGGACGCTTTTTCTATGAGAAAGTAGCACTTTTCCTGCCTAGTCCGGGAAATATAAAAGCGTCTGGGAAGTTGGTACTTTTCGAACGGTTGCCGAAAAAATAGTGTACGCAATACGGCCGGAAACTGCTTCTTTGGACTCGCCTACGGCTCATCGTGAAATCTTGTCTACTCGTACATAAATCAGTAATTACTATTAACTCATTACAAAGAGAGTGTCATATTATTTAAGAATACTTTTTTCATATTTGGTATATTATACTTCGTTTTTAGTTTAGTTTATTACCTATATCAAACGGTATCGTTTTTTACAATACAAATTAACTCTATTTTTCTTAAAATCACGTCAAATTCAACATTAAGATTCAAAATAATAACATTATTCTTTGCGCGCAAATAATAACAATAATAAACAATACATTTAATTTAATATTTTAAATAAGACATGGTTTTTCTTCTTTCAGATAACTAACCAGAACCAGCCGGCCTCTCAGTCCTTAACAGAATGTCAGATGTGCGTTTTCAGACGATGCAGCCCTTTGGCGGCTACCCTGCCGAGTGAGAGGCGGGCAGCGACCCAAGAGCGGGGGCCGGTGCTTCCCCCCTCGAAAATCACCCCCGCCTGCACTGGCTACTATGCTAATTGCACACTGTATCCAAGCCCTTGTCGCGGTAAGTAAGATAATTGACGTTCCGCCATCTTGGATATAATTATTATATGGTTGGCACTTGTTGCAACCACTTCATATTTATTGGCTTGGCTTTCAAAGTAGACACCAATAACCATTTTCAATTGGTTTATCTGCTGCTGCAAGATTCGTTCTCCTGAGCTACTATTTTAAATAAATTACATACATGCTAGTTGTCTGATTTAGTAGAAGATTTTTTTTAGTTCTATACTACTCGTCTTTACTACAATACAGATCTTCCCTCCTCCATAAAATGTTCTTTTCCAAATGAAGACGTTAAATCTCAATCTTTATTCCGCATCTGTATAGTCGTATAACAGTAGGTATACCCCGACGTCTTTATACAATGAAGATCCAACAGAAGATATGAGAACTCTGCAAATTTTGCGGTGCGTTTAGATACCTTATTAATGATTCCGATTGTGTCTTAGATCTTATTATAACTTAATTATTACGTGTGTGCTCCTCTCAGTTTTATGAATTGAGATTAATTTCTTTGAGGATGGGGTTTTTGAAAATACACTGTAAAAAATGTGACAGTTTAAATGTTGGATGTGTATTTTGTGTATGTGTTTTTTTTTTGTAAATTTGAGCTAACTGCAAACATCGGATATACTTGCCTGCAACAATCTAAGCAAATATGATATTAATTTGAAGAAATAGTCCATCCATGCTCAAAGTCGAGGTGATAGTATAGAAAAGAGAAGAAAATATAAATATAAGTATTGCTGTTATTATAAGCAAAAGGGAAAATGGTTGGTGGTAAACAACTTTAATGGAGCTTTAGAAAAAGTTTTCTTGCTCTTTATAATTGTAAAAATTATGAACATTTAAGGAGAACAAACTCTAAGAATTGCATACGGCATACATTATAAAGAGCATAACACATTTTTCTAACCTCCATTTAAGTTCCTTACCATGCACCAATCATTTTCTCATTTTCCCTTTTGCCTATAACAGCAATATATTTTTTATATTTTATTTATTTCTACCATCTCCTGATGACTAGCGTTTCTACGCTTGAAACATGTTGAGATAATCTGGAATAATCTTTATTATTCGAATAAACTTATGGAGAAAGATTTTGTGCTTCTCGTTTCTACATGTTATTGCCTTTGAAAATATAGGTATATTTTAAAATATATTTATAATTACTGTTTTTAGGTCTTTTGGTTCACTTGAAACGATTTACCTTTGCTCTCCTTTGTGCAATTTTAATAATTTTGAAATAGACTCTTTGTACCTTTTACTCGTTCCTATATCAATACATCTTTCGTTTGTATTGTTTTTATTACAAGAAAAACTGGGAGATAAACTTGATAATATGATCATATTTTTTTTGGATATGTTTATGCGTGTATTGCTTTATCGGATGGCATCGAGGTTTTAATTTATTATGACCAATGGGCAATGAATATTTAATCTTTATATTGTACCCAAAATTATAGGTTCGAAAATGAAAGGCGGGTTGTTATGTCATTGTAGTTGTTTGTTTTTATATGCTTTAAATGGTCACTGACCTTAATATGTAATTTTATAAAGGTATTTTGTATTAAAGGAAAATTGATCTGTTAAGTTAATGGAAATAACTTGGGATTTTTGTACTCTAGGTGCAATTAAAATGGCAACTGCTATTCTAATAGGTACTTAATATTTTGGTAGATTAAATTCTAGTAAGGGAGTCATCAAGTTTGTTATATACATTTCATAATTTCAAACATTCTATTAAATTGTATGGAACAAAATATTTAAAGATGCCGCCACAACATTAAACAAACTTATCGGACATTAAAAGATAATTAGCTATTAAAACGCCTTAACCACACATTATCAGTGTAAACTAATGTATTTTTTGGTTTGTGTGTAGCACCGATATGGTAACAAAGTGTACCTATGTATAAATTTAACGCGACGTAATCAATGGGACCACCATAGCACTACTGTATATTTCACGATATCGGGGAACGATATACTTATAGTAATAAATAAAGCTAGATTTGGATAAAAAGAGAAAGAACCTTTGTAAACAGATTTACAAAAAACAAACCTGAATACAAAACAGTGAAATTACAATAAAACGCAGATGATTGTGATAATTATTGTTCGTAGTACTCAAGCTTTCCTTAGAAATTAAATTTTAAACAATGACCATGTACCCATTGCCACTAATTCGTAATTCGTTTTAAATTGGACATTGTTTAGACTAGTACAATGGCAAAACTCGATATTTTAACATTTTTGTAGAATAAAACAAAATATTGTCTTTACCGATCATTCGTTTTATCTATTATCTATCTATCAATAGAACATTAAGGAAATTTAATGGTTGGTTATACCCAAAATTTAGAATACGTAAACTTAAAAATGTTCGAAAGCGTTAAACGAATAATATTTTTAAAAATAGTATAAAAAATCCATTAATTTATTTGAGAATTAAACATTTAAATAAATAAATGAATTCAAGTGAATGCTTTTGTCTTTATTTTGTTACTAAATACAACATTTCGCTTAGTTGGCAATAGTTGGCATCTCTAACCGTTTCCAAGTGTAAACTATTTCCATGTATAGTGAAGCGGGATAACTTCCATATGCTTACTCTTATTGAAGCTGTTTGCTTTGGATAAAAAGATGGGAGAGGCGTCCAGCTATAGGGGATTCAAAAATGAGGAGCCATAATTCAGTATTTTTAATGATTTTTTTGGAATATCATAATATAAAAACTCAAATAAAGTTATCTATATCTCTTATACTCGTATATATAAAGCTGATGAATAACAACTGTTTTGGTCCCCCGAAAAGAAAGTCGACTTTCAGATCAGGTGGGAAGTTCAAATTTTCCGTTTCATTCGATTTAATTTCGATTGAGAACGATGACAGGAACCTATTTTACATTGAGTTGCATGGGACTTATCTGCATCATTCTACATACTTACTAACACCACCATAATTTGTCTAACTATAACTTATTTTAATAGTAACTAAGGACTAGATTTTTACGAGCCCAAAATAGGTTATGGGTGGGTGGTTTGATATAGTCAGTAGGTAAGGTAAATCAATCAATATTATTGCTATAGGGTAAAATTTTGTTGCTATCCAAACTTAATGAAAAACTTATATCTTAGAAGATGTCATAATTTGAAACAATTCCCTTAAAAGAGTATTTTTCCAAAAACTTTAGAACAAGGGTACTTTACTCTTGTAAAAATTTGAATTCTTAACTTATGGGCAGTTTTTTTTTATCGACAGTAGTATTTTTTCAGCAAGCAGCAAATTTTTTTATAAACGATGACTTTACCTTGAAAAATGAAATCTTTGGTTTGTTCTTTAACTCGGTACATCTCCGGAATTAAAAGCCTTTTAAAGTTATAATTTTTGGTTATCCTCCTGATTTTATTAGAAATCTTAAGGTATTGTGAAAAATACCTGCTCCTCGTGTGTGTCTGTAAGTGTTTTGACCTCGCGATTTTAAAGCTTTGGGTTGGTATGAATTATTAAATATTCTGTTAACGAATTCTATTCTCAAAATAAAAAAAAATCCTTTATTGCAAATATTTTCTTTAATTAGTTACCTAATGTACTATTTTGTTTTAATACAAAATAATAAAAGATCTACATAATTTAACGATTCTATTTTTATGTAAATATATTCATTATTATATAGATCTAAATAAACCTTTCAAGAAACGAGAAATTTCAATTAAGCGTCATGTCCATATCCAACAGCTTAATCGCAATTTTTTTGATCTCACATAAATATCATTGATTTATTGCTTTTTTATATTGCCAGAAAAATGATTTATCTGCTTTTTGACCTGTAGAGTATTTATAAATTTAAGAGAGTTTATACGGTATATAAAATATTGCTTATCTTATTACTGAAATTCCAATGCGTAATGGTAAAAAATCCATTTTAAACGGTTAAAAAAATTAAATAATTATAAATCAATCGATGATTTACCACAGACCGATATTCTTTTATTTGGGACATAAATAATTATTGGTAGAAGGTAGGTATAATGTTGAAAGAAAAATAACCAATAATTATTATATTCTTAAATAAATTTAATTTATTTTTTCTTAGAACTATCCATAAAATCAATATGAATTATTATGTATAAATCAGTTTTGATTTCGACATTTTAGCGTATAAATATTCTTAAAGATTTTCCACATTATAAGAAAATCATTTTGCTTTTATCTGCGTTTTAACCCGATGACTGTTAACAAATGTTAATCTGTAGCTATTAAATTTATCAAAAATTCCGATCTAACCGATATAAGACATTCAAGGAATGCCAAGCATGTGCATATGGTATACAAAAAAATATAATGTTTTTCTTTACAACTAAATCTTTGACGCTTGGGTTTAGATCATTTCAATTAAAAGTTTACAATTTGATTGATTCCCCTCTTTTCAAGTCTAAACAATGAAAATTAACACATGCACATCCATATGACATTTGTAGGGGCGAAAGATTTCAATGGAACTATATTTCTGATTGTGTGATATGTTGTATGAAAAACGGATTTAAAGAAAATATATTTTTATTGTTTCAGTTGCTCGGCTTGGCCGCTGTGTTTCACCAAGTGAAATCTGAGGATCACTTTAACGAAACGTTGAATCACGAAGAAAGAGTAAAAAGAAGCGTTCAAAGGAATAATCATCGCCACGGACGGCATTTCGAGTAAGTGCGGTTGTCAATAAATTATAATGCAGTAAGAATCGCGATATAGTGAATTAATTAATGCATACCCGCCAGTTCACTAAATCTACTTGTCTATATATCAAATGTTTTTTTTTTTTAATTCAAACACAACGTTTTTCTTAAGTAAACCTATTTTATTATTGATATAATAAATAAATAAATACATTGCCCTTTTGATAGCTGAAGTTCATTGAATTTTTAATGTAAAGTTTTTAGAAAGGATCAACAAGCTCAGGCTGTGACGAGAACTTTTCGCCTGAAATCTTTTGGTAGTGTATTACATAACGCTTTTATACGTTTGCATCTAACCGCTGCTTGCATTAAAAAATAGATTCTTTGTATTTACTGTGAAGCAACTTCTCTGCCATCATTAAACCAGTCACAGAAAGACTTTTCTCTCTTTTTTTTTAAACCCATTTATGTCAAGCGTTTTTCATTCTAGGGCACTCTGAATATTCCAAAGTTTTCATTTTTTCCTGGTCCTGTAAAAGTATTGTTGACCATTTTCAAAATCCTTACCCTTTGCTTCGAATTGCGCATATATGGTGGATTTAGCAACACCATATTCTTTAGATAAAACGGCCACTCCGACACCTTTCCGTAAGTCTTCCAATATTTTAGCTTTACCACTTAGGGTTAAATGTTTCTTTTTTTGTGCTATACTATACCTACTCGTGGCGCGATCTAACGCAACCAAATACTGCGGAAAACCGGGGGTGATTAATTGCCCCAAAGAAAACAAAACGTGTAAAACCCTTTTCCTGTTTTGACATAACTGTTACATTAAAAAACATATTAGGCTCACTATTTTGAGTTAAATTGTTCACTCTACAAACTACATTAGGAAAAATATGTGTTTACTATTTAGAGTACTACTTAGTTCATTATACAGTCACTATAACGCGATTCTATACTTGTAAAAACCCCGTTAAAAGGTAATTTTTTTTAGATATTTAAGTACAATGAAATATTTTACAATTTTTTCCACTTTCAGTAAAAGACAATTTTTTCACGGCAGACTGTACCCTCATACTCACGACCAGGGGTTGCGCTTTGAAGCAGGCAAGATGCTGCTTCCTCGCCAGAACAAGCAACTACTGGAGTACGAGTACGGACTGATGGACAACACCGGACCAGGTGTGGACTGTTGTCCGTCTGTCCTGGAGATGATCGAACCGGACGGAGGGAAAAATGACCAGGACAGCTTTGTGGAGTTGTATAAGAGCGAGAACTATCGACAGAGGTAATTAATTTCACAGTTACAGATTTTAAATTACATTCCTTTCTCGTAAACCTGCACTGGAATTATTTTGATGAAGCTTGCTCTTGTTCAGTTTTTATATAATACTTACATTTTTCTTCTATAGGTTCTACGAGCTATCTTGCCATAAAGACGTTCTGGACAAGCCATGCCGATTTATGGATAAAAAACTGCACCTCCAATCCAGGTAAGAATAGAATAGTACCTACTTACTTAAAGATTATTTATCATTTTAGAATAATTTATTAATTTATGATACCTAAATCAGCAAAGGTCTATTATAAAGCTTTCATTTTATTTGGTTATATGATGCAACGATTACTGTTAAACGATTACGATTGCGATTACGATTAAAACCGAAATAATCGTACGATTACTATTACGATTATCAAGTAAAAAACGTAAAAATATGTATTTCATATAATTTATAAAAGAAACTTTAACGAAAATAGATACAAACTAAAAACAAAATATAGATTTACAACAAAAATATTAAAAATCTAAAATAAACAAGCAAACTAAATCCCAGGCCTGTTTTTGGTATAACATTATATAATTTAATATTGAAAATTAAGAGATATTAAATTTTTATTAAGAAAACATAACATTTTTAAGTTTTCAGAACCCAGTCGATTTCTCTTTGGAGTTTAAATGTTTTTGCATCCCTCGCATCGAGGTGAAAGTCCTAACGCATGGCCGGGGAATTACCAGTGGTTTTAAAACTTTATATTACAATAATCGTATCAATAATCGTCCAAATAATCGGCGGTTACGATTAATCGGAAAATCCTAATAATCGGCGGTTAATCGTAATCGGAATCGCAATCGTTTCATCACTAGGTTATACCAAGTATTAAGCAAATAGCTTCTTATGTTTAAACCTGCAATTCATGATATGAGAACAAATTACAGAAAAATATTTGTTAATGGATAGCAGAACTAAGAACTCCCCTAAATCTAGGCATGACTATATAAATAATGTGCAACGTCTCGTTTGATTTTCCACTGGAGAAAACTATTTCATTATTTCAAACCTCTTTTATTATTTTTTTAGATGTGTGCAGATGCATAGTTACACCTACGCCCTAGTAAAGGATACTCCCGACCACCGAAACAAAAAGCTCCCTACATTTCCAGGAGCGGGGAGCGGCAACAACACCTACACACTGGACTACATCAGTGTACGGAGCGGCTGTGCCTGTGTAGTAATGCCCAACAACCCTAAAAAGAAGAAAAAGCACAAGAAAAAGTCCGGATTAGCTTCACATAGGCCAGTATTGTCATCTGGAATGGTAGAAGGAAGATACGATAGTTAAGATGGTATCGGGGATAGGAGAGGGAAGGCAGTGAGGGTTTAAAAACATTTGATGCTTTAAAATTTTTAGTAAAGTTATTTTCACGTTATATTCAAAAACTTAGAACTACATAAGTATAAACAAAAAGTAGCAGCTGATATCTACTTTTAGATTTGATAGGGCTGCTTTAAATGATGCCTGGATGAAATTTTTTCTACTTAGGCTGGAGTAGAAAAAAAATCTACCAATGGGGAAACTTTCAATTATATCTTTAAGAAATCATGTTTTAAAAATTTCAAAGAATTGTAAAATGTTTGTATTTTAAATTGATTGCATCTGATTCTACCGATGACTTGAAATAAGAAAAACTCTTTCCTGCCATAGTTTCGACTTTCGACCGATCACCAAACTTATAGAACTGATGCAGCGGTAAAGCGGGTGGACATTTTTTAAATTTTACCAATACCAAAGGGATTTTTTAAGTGACTTTCGATTTTAGTTTTAGCTAAGTTGTTTTTATACGAACTATTTTTGTGCGTGAGTGTACGTTTGTTTTGCAGCTCCAGAAAATGTGATTTAATGTTACTTTGCTCGAAAAAATGTTTGTGTTTTTTTGGAGCTGTATCCTGATACTCTTTGTTGACTGGACTGTAGGTAAAGAAAATTACGATTTTTAATTATTGAACTTTATGTGACATTCCATTTTTGTACAGTGTGTTCCTTGTGAGTTTTTTTACAAAAGTATTATTAGTTGACATTAATTTATTAGTTAAGCATGTATTAAATAGTATCAATCCCTAAATCATGTTTATTGAGAGTTGCGTGATAAAAACTTGACTATATTTTTTCCAAGCGAATTGTGGCATATATTGACCACATAAATAAAAATAATGGAAAAGTTACTAGGTATTCATTCTGTCAGGAAGAAAATGTCAGATATCTGTAATTACCAATCAAATATTGTTCTGGTATTTTATTGGATTGCCGAATGTATTTGTTTATAAACTCTATTATTTATAGCACAATTTTAATTAAATTTTTCAAGAACGTACAAGTATCACGTGACTCGTTTACTTGATAATAATATATTATGCTTAACCTAATTTTTTTGTTTTTTTCTAGTCCAATTTTGTAACTAGAAATATATTTACAGTTTATTTTTATTTCTTATCTACCTAATATTATAAAAATAAGAAGACTTAAAAGATTTTGTCCAAACCGGTTAAGATATTTAGAATTACTTTTAGATTTTATTATGAAATAATATTAATCCAAGACGTAATGGATTTGCTAATGTCTAAAATTTACTGTTTTTTTCTCTATACCTACCTACAACCAACTCGGTGGCGGCTGGTCAGTAATACCAAGATTTCAGAAAACTGAATTAAATCACTTGACTTTCGGCCAATTAATATGATCAGATGACCAATCCACATTAATCGTTTACCTGTAATTATTTTTTATTGTTATAAAAAGTATTATTATTGTTCTAAATTTCACCTATTCTTTTTATTGATTATTAAATATTAAGATTAAATCATTTGAACTGCAAAAGATAAATATTCAAAATAATTAATATATTTGATCAATGTGCTTCATTCGTGCCACTTTATTAATATTTAGAATTTTCCAAAAATCTCTGAATATAATAATAATATGTCTATCGAGTATAACGGCAAAGCGCTTGTGGGTCTCCATTAAAAAATTGGCGGAATTTTAGAATTTACCCAATACCATGTGTTTCATAACGAATTTCATTTATTTGTATTTAGAACATACATCGTCGTCGTGTCCCCCAATACTCTTATTTAAAAATTAGTTTCTATAAAAATATACTTACATCGTTATGATACACACACACACACACACACACAGTATGTAGATATATCTTCCGTTGCTTATATTATAAAAATGTTATAAAGAATAAATAATAACAGTATATTATGTAGCTCCTTTCGATATTTAATTTTTTAAGTAATATAAAAATACGAGCATAACATTAAATATTATTATAAAAACAATGCTTCTAAATAACTGTCCAAAAATAGACTGACTACTCGTTAATAAATATTAATAATGCCATATAATAAATATTAGAATGAGGTATAAATATAAAGGGTACCTATCCCACTATATACCCTGTATATTTCTACTTTTAAGCTTGCACAGTATATTTGAGGTTAGAGTATTTCAAGTAAAATATTATTTAATTTTAGGAAAGAACGGTTACCTTACATTAACACTATTCTTGATTTTTATTTATATGCGGGGTTCATTGAATACAATTTCAAAAACTCTGAAATAATTTTTGTCATACATTTCAACTTTTGATTGTTTGGAAGAAATTAAACACCTTTGTGTATATAATTTTTTCTTTCTATGGTGCAATACATTTTTAACATTTAACTATTTAGTTTATAAGACGAAAATTAATTGTAGAATTATTAGAAAACATTGTTACTTAAATTTTGTAATAATTTTACTATTTCTTTGTAAAAATTTGGTAGGTATCTACCTACAACCACCATTTTAAAAAGAAAATGTTATCTTTTATGTAAGTACTACCAAATTTCAAATTTAAAAAGACAAAGTTGTTAACTACTTATCTATTTACTTTATAATTCTATGAGCTAGTTTGTTTCAAAAAATAAAAAGTAGCAAAATTACTTTTAGCAAACTAAAATTAATTTCTCATTATTACTAAAACAATATTATGGCCTTACCATTACCAACTTATACTAAGTATACCTATAATAGTATCATGTAATCTATATTCATTATTTGAATGGTCCAAATTTTTGTAAATATTAAGTTTAGTACTTACTTATATACTTTTTATTCTTACCTTACTTATTTATTTTTACACTAAACATTGCTTATTAGTTGTATTCTGCGTATCTTAAAAATTATTTATTTTTGTAATTTTGTATAAATGTCTTTATTTCTAAAAGTTTTTACTTACAATTTTACCTAGATATGAATTTTTTACCAGTACTTATTTGGATTATAGTTTTTAATTTTTATATTCCTTTAAAAATCTCTGCCTCTAGGTACTCGAATATGTTAAAAGTAAATGTATTTATGTGGAAAACTATAAGAAAATATTACTTCAATAAAATTTAGTAAAGTATAATATATCATACGTATTCCTGAGTTTTTATTATTACAATTTATAACATTATTCTTACAATATGGATATTATACAAAACGTATCTAAAGGTAAATGTTTTTTCTATTCATGAGTTAGAAGAGTTCTACTGCTTATATTTTTAAAATTATCCCTAGAAACAAGATTTTTGGCTAAATGTAAATGTTGTAAATTGCTCAGATTAAGGAAAATACTCTCAGACAGACTTTGAAAATTATTCTTAGACAAATCAATGGACATTATATTTTTACAATCTTCAAATATGTCGCTTGATAAAGTTCCCAAATTATTGTTACTTAATTGTAAAAATTTTAAGTTTTCCAATTGAAATTTGCCTTTAACGGTCGTAATATTGTTATAATCTAGATTTAATTCTTCTAAATTTTTCATAACATTAAATTCGCTTGCGTCAATAGATTTTAAGTTATTTTTAGTCAAAAGTAAAACTTTTAGTTGATTTAAACCCATAAAAGCTCCATGCCCAATAGTTTTAATATGATTATCATTCAAATGCAACATTTCCAAATCTACCAAATTCTTAAAAAGACGGGGGGCCAGGGTTCTTAAGTTGTTTTGAGATAAATCCAGGCTTCTTAGTTTCTGGAGAGGTAGGAAGCACCTTGGATGTAAAATATCCAGCTTATTATCGGCCAGACTTAAAGCTACTAGATTTTTCAATCCTGAAAATGTAGAAAATATATGTTTGTGTATGTATCATTTTATTTTCGGTGTTTTGGTTAAAAAAATATTTCAAAACCCAGTGCCCGGCGGGTAACACAAATAACATAATAGTATAATATTCTCTGAATATTATTTGATTTTGATTGTGCTAGCCTCGGCAATAGCCTTAGGCTGGTCTAGGGGATATCCGATGTTAAAAATACAGGATGTCGCAATATTATTCTGTGCCGTCTAAAATGATATTTTAAATCACTTGCTTGAGGTTAAATTATTATTACAAATAATGGGTGTTGTTCTTATCACCTAATTCACGACTCGACTCCTGCGCCAAACTGTCGTCAATTTTTTGACAAATTGAGGTTCTTAATATAAAAATTGCAAAAAACAGAGCTTACCTTTAAATGTATTTTCTTTTAATTCATACCAAGAATTGTTGTTAAACTCCATGTACTTGAGATTTTCAAATTGAGAAAAAGCATTTTCTTCCACATCAAAAAACTCGCTAAAAATAACTTTGTACAACTGTAAGTTCTCGTAATTTTTTTGCAAATGATTTTTTACTTCTAAGGTAACATTTCTGCAGTTTCTCAAAATCAGTACCTTGGTATCCATGGATATGAAATCCCACAAATTTTGATCTATCTTTTCTAAACCGCTGCAAGTTAATACCTGTTTGTTCGTGGAACTGCAATTGTTATTGACTCTCAAATCTTCACTTTTTACTACCATTTTATCCAGTAGAAATATCCCGAATAAAATCAAAACGCCCTGGAACTCCTAAAACAAAAATAAATTATTTTAAAAAGGAATTATTATTTATTATAAATTAATTTTTACCATTTTGATTTACAGACGACGTTATTAGCATCGTTCTTTATGATGACTTATTCAGAATAAAAACAGCTGTTGGGTTTAAAGGTTATCATCATGAGTAATCACTGCCATATTCGAAAACATAATTTAAAACCAAACTACACAATATATTTTAAAATTTTAAGAAATAGCCCATAATGGAGTATACATTTGAAGGGAAAGAAATAATGAGATACATGAGGTTTTCCTCCACTGGTATATTTATATTTAAAAAAAGGCTAAAGGATGGTAATTTCTCTACATGTTTTGAATGTATTAACATTCATTTTCAGGAGAACAAAACGATATATATGTGTCGTACCTAGTCTTATAGTGAAATCCGCCTTTTCATGAAGAATCTAGTCATATATCATGAAGCGTCGGCATATTGTGTAAAAACATTAACAATATGCCTAGGCTTTTCAAGAAGAGCCCATCACATTTCGGCGAATTGTGTATACTACAACCTGCCTTTAACTTTAAATATTGCGGTTTCGTGAAATTTCCACAAAGGCAAGATGCATATTGTGTTTAAGTGAACTTTGCGAGCTTGTAATTGAGACATTGCTTTATATAGAGTGTACCAGTGTCAATATAGGGATAGATATGAGTATCTAGATATTCTAACAAAAAAATTGACTTGAATAAGAAGAATAACATCAAACATTTGTTTCTATTTATTAACACAGTGACCACTTTTGTGACATCGAGAATTACACTGCAATTTTGCTTTAAAGCATTGACATAGGAGGCGATAACTAGAGGAACAGATTCCGTCTAAAAGGTATATTGGCAACCGGTTTGTTCGTTGTTACCCAGAGCATTTTTTTTAATTCAATTTTTTCAACTAATATTATTTTATAAAAATAAAATTTAAATTAAATTTTAAAAAAATGCTCTGGGTAACAACGAACAAACCAGTTGCCAATATACCTTTTAGACGGAATTTGTTCGTATAGTTATCGCCTCCTATTGACATCTCGTACTTCATAAAGTGCCGCTCTTTAAATTTAGCCAGGTTATGTTACGACGTTATATGCCGAAGTGCTACGGGCTCTTCTTGAAAAGCCTAGGCAGATTGTGTAGCTTCATGTTTTTACATAATATGCCGACGCTTCATGATATGACTAGATTCTTCATGAAAAGACGGATTTCACTATAAGACTACGACATATACATATACAGTGAGGACCTAAAGTCCGTCCCCCCCCTCTAACTTCTAAACCGTTCGGTATATTTTAATGAAATTTTGAACGATAATATTTGAGCAAGTCTTGCACTTTTTGACATACCAATGACAGCTTTAAATGTCAAGATGACAGCTGGGTCCGCTTTTGGAATATTTTTTTAAATGGAATTATTTTTATATTTTTACATTTTTAAATTCCACATAAAGTTATAATTATTTTTTATTAAATGCATTATTAGTCTATACTTCATAGTTTCCGAGATATTGACTCTCGAAAAGTGACATTTTTGAAATTTGACAGCTTATAACCTTCTAACAGTACGTCTTAGAGCAAAACGGCTTACATGTCCCTATCTTCAATTTTTATTATCTTCCCAAAAAAATCAACTTCCACTTAAACCGGAACAACTATATTTCCTGCTTTCGAGTTACATCCGGTTTAACCGGAAGTTGATTTTTTTTGGGAAGATAATAAAAATTGAAGATAGGGACATGTAAGCCGTTTTGCTCTAAGACGTACTGTTAGAAAGTTATAAGCTGTCAAAGTTCAAAAATGTCACTTTTCGAGAGTCAATATCTCGGAAACTATGAAGTATAGACTAATAATGCATTTAATAAAAAATAATTATAATTTTATGTGGAATTTAAAAATGTAAAAATATACAGGGTATTCCATTAAAAAAAATATTCCAAAAGCGGACCCAGCTGTCATCTTGACATTTAAAGCTGTCATTGGTATGTCAAAAAGTGCAAGACTTGCTCAAATATTATCGTTCAAAATTTCATTAAAATATACCGAACGGTTTAGAAGTTAGAGGGGGGGGACGGACTTTAGGTTCTCACTATAGGGTAGTCGTTGCTGACTAGTAAACTAGGAAATATTGGGTTATGCATAACTTTAGTTATGCAGCAAATGAAATTTCCATCCTCAGGGAAAAACTTTGTGGTTTTTGTTTTTGTAGAGATCTTTTCTACTTACCCATCTACCTATATAAATAGGCATGGGGCTGGGGCAAAAAAAAATTGGTGGAGAGGACAAGTATAATATTAGAAAGACAAAGCTAGGGGAACCAAGGACAAGACGAGGCCTTGGGGTACCCCAATCATTACTAACACTTATAGGTACGTGTTTAGACGGCTTTATGGCATAATCTTGGGGCCCCTACATGTTAAATTTTTGGTTTTAAAGCAATGTATGCTAAAAACAGTAGGTACCTATGCTAACATGTCATTGTGATCTTACATTTATCAGGGGGGATCGTGGATGCATTTGTTTTGCGGACGATACCTACATTTTTGTTATGCAGCTATGACAGCACTAATGAATTAAAAACAAAAATGCATATAATGATTTATAAAACAAAAAGCGGATGACTCTGGGTTTCTCAGAATAATATAAAATTGAATATAAATAAGGCCGGGAAAGTCCCGGAAAGTAGGTATTTTGTTGAGAAGTCGGAATATATATATGCATCAAGGTGTCTCACGGCCTCACTGTCCATTAGAATATTTCGGAAAGTAACGCGATTTGAATCCTGCTAATTTGGATAATGGAGTTTTCGGAGACGCTCTCTTCAAATGAAATAACAGAGAGCCCATATATATGTGACTTCTAAATCGGCATTCCTGATTATAAAACCCAATAAATACCTATAGACTTAAAAAATCGGTATAAACTCACCAACATTGAAGTAATCTTACTGCTTATGATCAGAAGTGGTTTTGAAAAACAGAAGCAAAAATGGCTTCTTCCTTATAAAAATATTGTAGGGTAGAGCGGGGTTAGTTGAGCCGCGGGGCTAGTTGAGCCACCATCAGGCCTACTACATGAGTGGAGCAGTGTAAGATTAAAACGAGCATTGCACTGCACAGGATGCAGTACGTCTTGGGAGCAGTGTTGCCAGGTCCAACATTTTTTTTTCCCTAGATAATTTCTTAAAAATTCCCCAGATTTTCCCTACATCTTTGAATTTCAAGAAAAAAAAATTTATTCACTTCAACAATATTTAAAAAAAAAAAAAAAAAAAGTTGCCACTTCCGTAACGCAACTAGTTTGTTGTGTAGTCACAAGACTGATTAGTCATTTATGAATTATAGATTACAGTTAAGAACCGCACATCTTTACATATTGGGCAGGTTCGATTAGACTTCTAAAAAAAAAAAAAAAAAAGAAAGGTCGTCAGTCCCGTACAGTAACACTTATTGAAGTAGTTATTAAAAAAAACAAACTGGGATTTACCGAGTTTCTTGTTGTTTATATATCTTCACAGTTACGTTTCTACTTAAATATCGTATATATAGATAGCGTTTTTGCAATGGGTCAAATATATTTATATATTTTTTCCAATTATCACAAAATCAAACAAAAAAAAAATCCCTAAATTATAGAAAATTTCCCTTTTTCCCTACTGGTTGCAGATTTTCCCCAGATTTAGGGAAATTTCCCTAGCAATGGCAACAGTGCTTGGGAGCCGTACATTACAATTTTAGTCGGTATTCAGCATTCGCTGCGAGAGGGCGGTCGTTCTATTTGGTATTTCGCGCCAAAAGTAAAATATTTTTTTTAAGGGCATTTGTGGTCGTAGATCGACATTTTGGAAAATACATACAAAAGGTAAGCTAATTATTAATTATTACACAATTGCTCTCGTGGTTTCCTAGTTTGAGAGATGAACTTTATACGACATTTTTGATATTAAATAAGAACATCTGAAATCCGTGGTGGGGTTAGTTGAGCCAAACTTTACGGGGTCAGTTGAGCAGTGGCTCAACTGGGCACGCATCCATGAATTTTATATGCCATCTACATCTACGTGTAGTGTGTTTGTTTCACCAGAAATATGGCGATCATTACCAAAAGCAGGTCCTACGAAGAGGCAAACACAGAGAAGGAAACACTCTCCTGCTATCCTTACTGACACTCCTGAAAAAGAGGCATTGGCATTGGAGCAGAGCAAACGGAAGAAAAAAAGTAAAGTCGATGCGATTAAAGAGAAGGTTGTGAAAAAGGCCGTTTTCACAAATGCATCCAACCCTACCAAGAAAGTCGATCCTTCTTAAGAACAAGAAGAACAACAAAAATGTTCATCATCGGATTCAGACGGTGAAAAGACTTTTAGACGCCATAGCACGAAAACAACAACCATTGGAGAAGAATAAAGGAAAGGAAAAAAAGTAATAACCGCTCTACATCAGAGACTTCTGATTCAGAATCAGAAGAAAATGAATATTTCTGTCTCGTTTGTTTAGAAAAATTCTTGGATAGCATTCCGGGTGAAGAGCGGGCGGTACAATGTTCATATTGCAAAAACTTGGGCTTATTCAAAATGCACTCCCAATAATAGTTTTTATTATGTTTGTATAAATTGTGAAAGTGATTAGAGTAATATATAATAGTTAATCGTTCTTGTTTACTTAATAAAGAATATGATTTTGTTTTTATGTTATTTTAATTTTCCAATACTATGTTTGGACTATATCGTATGGTAAGTCTACTGGCACAACTTACCCCATATATTGGCACAACTTGCCCTGAGTGTGGGGATAGTTGAGCCAGTAGAACCCTACTATAGTAAGTGTATTCTTGCCCTGACACTAAAGTATTTTTGACAATTTATTGATAATTAGGTCAGCAAATAACCAAAGAAATATATGATAAATATATTTGTACTAAATGTTAAGCAAATGCGGAACAATCAGGTTATTTCCAAAAACTGGCTCAACTAGCCCCGCTCTACCCTACTTTATAAATTTGCCCCGGAAACCATTTGTTTAGAACCAAAGGCCCAGGCCTGTGTTTCGAACACTGTTCATTAATGCTACCCAACAAATTAGTGTATTAATCTAAGTAAAACTAAAAACTCTTTAGGTCACTTTTTTTACCTGGAAAACTGCGTTTTTTGCGACGCTATTTCCAGTATGCCGGCAGAATGCACTTGGGATCAAACGCTCTTGGAACACAACATATTATTATATAACATAAATTTTGTTCTAACTTTCTTTAGATTTGGTTGTTTAGAATAGTTATGAACTGTACGGAAGGACAATAAAAACACCGTGCACCAAAATCCAACCTCTGACGACAAGTGGCAACACCGCGCACCCCCACGAAGGGATAGATAATAAGGCGAAAAATGACCTGCGGCAGATGCGAAAGAACTTTCTTTTCTTGCAATACGTTTGATTTTTAATATAGGTACCTACATGTAAAAGTACCAGTTAAATGTAAACCGAAAAATACCTCTTATTTTTTATGCGAACAATTTATAATATTTTTGTATTTTTTATTTTATATTTATTATAAATAAGAAAAAATAACTTTTCCTCAGTCTAAAAAGTTTTAATATTTTGTATTAAATGAATGCGCATGCGAACGAAAAATGTTTGATGGTCTGAAATTTTCATCGAGAATTCCTACCTCCTTAGAATTTTTTTATTACACCATTGCATTGATTCGATTGCCATCTTTTGTGAATATTGTGAGTAGCAGTTTCACAGAAAATATTTCAATGCCATCTTGTGGTTAAAGAGCAAACCACATAATTGGAGTTATTCGTAACATTTTCATAACATCGATGGTTAAATTGCAAAATCTTAATAAGGATTTATTGAAATTTTACAGGAGGAAGGAAATTATAGAGTTTAAATATAATATTTGAAAAACAATTTTGGTTACAAATTTGACTAAATAATACCAGTTTTTCGATAGTTAATAACATTTTCAGTAATAGTTGTGTGTATTAGAAAAATAAACGACTTACGTGGTTTTGACATATTATTATAATTATTGGTAAAATTTGCTTGACTTGCGAGGTTTCGTTCACCGCTAAACTCACAATGTATTTACCACGATTGGCTGCCATAGTTATTTGAATTTAAGTTTTAAAAACTATTTTACACCTTGCCGAAATCGACGAAACCTCGTAAGTTCGTATCTAACGATATTTACAAAATTGCGCCAAATATACTTAATTTAATGTTAAAACCCCGTAAGGCAACTATAATGAGGTTTCATATTTTTATGGAGAACTAGCATATTATTATATTTTAACTATTTTTCATAATAGTTTAACTGGCTTTTGAAAGATGGCGCTACAAGTATTAAAACTGTATTAACTTATGAGATTTTGCAGCAGGAAATCACCTTTTTCTACAAAAAACGCATAAATGACAAAAATCGACTTATGAGGTTTTGCAATTTTACGATCGATATTTCATTTTCTCAGAGTTGGTGTTATTCTCTATATTTTTCTATATTCTGTGATAACAATTTGACGGTTAACTATAGAATACGGAAGTCCGTTCTGTGGTTGACTGTTGACATTTGACACTTCAATTAAAACGAAAATACGGCGAAGTTATAAGTTTTAAGTCGTTTTAGTTAAAACTTTTGATTGTAGTGCTGTAAATGCAATAATTATTTAGTTTGTGAGCCGCCGAAGCTATAACTTTACCTTTGTAGTAAAGTTTTGTATATTCCTAATTTAATTTGTTTTGGTATGTCCTAACCTCACTTCCTCCCTTGTTTTTATACCTTTAACATTTGTGTAGCCCCATTTTACTCATTTAAGGTCGTTAAATGCCGATAACTTAAAATCTAAAATGGATGTGGATAATTCACACGCTTTGGTATTTGATGTGTTACAAAGAGCCTCCAGTCAAGACCCACAAATCTTAAAACCTGCAGAGGAAAAGTTAAAGGAATGGGAGATTCAACCTGGTTTCTATAGTGCTTTACATGTAAGTTTGGATTTTTACTCTTACTAGAAACCTCCGTAGAATTCAATGCTTGATGAGTGCTAGGGGAATACTTTTTTTGTGTCCATACATCTGGATTGACATTTTACACAAAATTCCATCGGCAAAAGGTCGATTATTAGTTTGAGTACTTATAATTAAGCATTCCCTCAAGGGATGTTGAGACGTACAAACTTTTAGAACAAGGAACCTAAATTTGTTGTACAGAACTTCACCTATCTACATTTTTTTTGTATTAGGGATGATATATTTATTACAAAGTTCAGCCCAGGGGCATTCTAGACTTCTAGAGTAATGGAATAGGTTTTGTTTTATAATTTCATTGTCTTCTGGTTTTTTATGGACAGAATTGTACAAACTCAGCAAAATTTTTTTAATAAGGTGCCCCGAGAGGTGCCCCAAAAATATTAGGATCAACCATTTTTTTAGGATATCATATCCAACCATGCCTTAGATGTAAATGTCCGATGGATGGCGGTACTGTATATGAAGAATGGAGTTGATAAATATTGGAGACAAAAGGCTCCCAAGTAAGTATTAAACAAAATGCAAAATATTTTAATATATTCGGTTATGTTAACTGAACTAATTAATCATTTCCCTATTTTGTATAAAACAAAAGACATTATTATTATTATTTTTAGTGGCATACCCACATTAGAAAAAAGGAACCTCCGCATAAATCTGCTAACAAATCTTAATGAACCAATTAGTCAAATTGCAGTTCAACGAGCAGTACTGATTTCAAAGGTTGCTAAAGTAGATGGCTCAGATTGGCCAGCACTTCTTCCGACATTATTACAGGCTGTTGAAAGTACAGATGCTCTCATGCAGCATAGAGCTTTGCTGACGTTACATCAAGTGGTGAAGGCCATATCATCCAAACGATTAATGGGTAACAATTATATTAAAAAAGTTGCATAGAAATATACCAAGTTTGTCTGTAGTAGTCTCAGACCAAGCACTGGTCTGAGGTAGTAGTAATAGTGAGACAGGTACTGATAATTAATTGTCTTTAGGTGACCGACATAAATTTCAAGAATTTACAAATAAGATATTTGTCTATACTGTAACCCTTTGGAGTAATTTGACCGATAGATTTATACAAGACATAATGCAAGGTGCCAGTCCAGAGATAGTGGAGATAAATTTAGATAAGGCCTTGTTGACATTAAAGATTTTAAGATCATTGTCTGTCTATGGATTTTTTAGGCCTCACACAAACAAAGATTGTATGACATTCATGCAAATGATATTTGAAAAAGCAAGAAGTGTGTTGATGTGTTGTAAGTATTTTTCAGTGGCAGTATGTATAATTTAAAGTCCCTGAATTATATATTATAATATACCTACCTATACAGTTTTTCAAGTCCCATAATAATAATTTTATTTATTTATTTTTATTTATCCTTTATTGTTAAGAAGACTCTTACAAGCATTAACAATGTCTTAAATATAAATCTATATACCTAGTTAGTATAAAAATTGGTTATCAAATTTAAAAACATTCAGTAGCACAAAAGTATAGTAACAAAATCTATAGTAACAAAATCTATAAACAAACTTACACTAGACAAAAATTAAAATATTATTGGTGGACACCCCAATGTAGAAGTACAAATATTAACCACCAAGATATTCATTAATAGTATAGAATGAGTGTTCAAGAAGATAGCACCTAAGAGACTTTTTAAAAGTACGAAAAGAGGGTTCTGATTTAATATTATTTGGGAGTTTATTAAAAATATAACTACTAAAGCAATGCGGACTTTTCTTGTAGGTGGATAGTTTATAGTTAGTAATATTACTGAAAACACTTATTTTATAAATGGTCAAATGATTGAAAATATTAAGCTTATTCGTGATTTGGGAGTGTTGTTTGACTCTAAACTCTCCTTCTGACAACATGTTGAAAGTTGCCATAATACCTAAGGCACTTAAAATGCTTAAATTTGTAAAAAAAATACAAAATATTTCACTTATATAAATGCGAGTATAAATGTTCTCAAAATTCTTTACACTTCACTTATACGACCACACTTGGAAAATTGTACTAGTGTTTGGAGTCCCTACTATCAGGTTTAGATTGGCAAGCTTCAACCAGTTCAGAGAAATTTTATTAGGTACATAACATTTAAAAAACATACCTACTCTTACTGTAAAAGTATAAATTATATTAATAGCCCCGAACTTTGTCCTCACTACACTTTATATGTATCACCTGGGCAGTTAAGAGAATTAAAAACATTTGAACCTAGACAGCACCGTACTTTATATGGGGAAAATTATACTATTATTAGAATAATGAAAAATGGGAACAGGTTAAGGGATGATTTGTTTAATATTAATGCGGATTCACTGAAAAGAAGAAAAGAAATTTTTATTTTTAATTTATTTTCCTGTTTACATTTTGTATTTGCTTCTTTATGTTTGTATTAAGGAGTACATTAGATAAAGTCTATTCAGCCAGTAAACCTGCAAGATGGCTGACATGTCATAATATGATAAAAGTCATTGAAAATGCAAAAATTCATTTTATTTAGCTGGAATATGACTTTTGTCATATGACATGTCGGCCATCTTGCAGGTTTACTGGGTGAATCGTTTTTATCTTGGATGTTAGGCTTAGAACTATTGTATGACTGGGACTGGGCATGTCCCATAATATATTGAGTAAATAAATAAATATATTTAGTCTTGTTGACATAGACAAAAGTAGTTTCCTAACTGTTATATTTTTTAGATAAGGAAATAAAAAGCAAAATACTATATCCTGCAGAAAAATGTGAAAAATTCATTATCCACCTCACCAAAGTCCTTCTATCGATGTTAGATACCAATCCGTATTCATTTATTGACTTTATAGTGCCTACATTGGAATTTTGTGTTTTCTATCTGTTTACGGATGAAGGATTGACTTTTTTATTTGAGAGATTTGTGATACAGTGTTTTAACCTTATCAAAGCTATTTTACTTTGTGCTGAATATAGGTAGGTATGGTATGGTAAATATCTGTCACCTTAGCTAGGAGAATGAATCTGACTTTTTTGTTTGGTGGTTTAGTTTGGGTAAATTTTTATCTACTCTTAAAAAGGAGCATTATTAAGCTGTATTAACATTTTTGAGGTCAAAAGGGCTAATTTTAATTTTAATAAAAATTCTTCTAAAAGTTTTATTCTGTTATTTTTAAAGGGCAGCAAAAATCCCAGAACTGACAAAAAAACCGGAAAAATTGTGGGCGCATACGCTCAAGCAAAATTTCTTCACTCCAGAAGTAATAACAGACATTTGCCAAAAGTTGGTGGGACATTATTTTATTTTGACGCAGGACGAGCTGGACTCGTGGATCGCGGATCCAGAAGGTTTTTCGAATGACGAATCCGGAGATAATTGGAAATATAGTCTTAGGGTGAGTAAATATTCGTAGTTTCGAAACGAATGCCCCAAATCTACGTTATGATTTTATTTTAAATTTTATTTTTCCATTTTAGCCCAGTATGGACACTATATTTGTAACGATTTTTCACGAGTATAGGGAAATTTTGACGCCTGTCATTTTAGAAATGATAGCGACAACGAACGTGGTGGTGCCCCCTGAAGATATGCAACAGATATTAAAAAAAGATGCGATTTACAACGCCGCCGGACTGTGTGCATTCGACTTGTATGATGACGTAAGAAAGAAATCGATAATTATTATTTAGGTTGCGTGCTGAACGATGTATCGAAGTTTAATTTAAAAAATTAAAAATCTATTGTTCAAGAAGAGATAGATAATTTACAATAACATTTTGCAATACCTAAGATGAGTAGTAAATAAACCCGGAAGCTGAAGCAGTTATACAGGTCCCTAACGACTTTGATTCATACCTTTGAAATAGACAAAACAATCCAAATAATGGAATATAAAAAAAAATATTGAAACACATTAAAATACCACTACTTGCAGAACAACAAATTTTGAGAGTAGAGTAATTTAAAAATTCGTTCACCGTGTATTGACTATAGTTTTCAATTATAAGGTTAAAAACAGTTTTTTGTACACTTTATAAAATTTACTTCACTCTATTTGTCTATTTGATTAGAAAGTTTGTTAAGAAATTTTACACAAGAAAAATCAGGGCTTCAGGCTTAAATAACTACTAAGATCTTTGACAAAAGTACCTCTAGATAGAACTTCAAATCAAATTAAATAATTCTTTACTTACTAATTTTGTACCAATAATGGTTAAATTAAACTTAAAATTTGTAACATTTACATTTCATTTATTTATTTTTTTTATTTACTACATTTTATTTCTGGTACTACATAATGACAAATTCCCGAAAACAGTTGCTTGTTATTGTGCAGCATAATCTTTTTTTTTACATATTTTTCTCTTACCAGGTGGATTTTGATCAGTGGTTTATGAACACGCTCATTCACGAATTAAAGATCAAACACGATAACTACAGGGTGATAAGGAGAAGGGTGGCTGCTTTAATAGGTCGATGGACTGGTATAAAACTGTCTAGCGAGTTTAGGCCGACGTTGTATGAGTGTGTGGTGGGGTTATTGGGCCCCGAAGAGGACATGGTAGGTTAACAGGACCAGTGCAATAATAGGTATTCTCGTACGTTAATTTAAAATTTTGCCATTTCTATAATAGGTAAAGTGGGAATGAAATTGATGATTTTTTTGTGGTACAATTATTGTCGACTTGTTAGAACATAAGATATTTTATTTTTAGGCAGTTAGGCTAACTGCCACCGCTACATTAAGGTACGCCATAGACGACTTTGAATTTAACTGTGATCAGTTTAAAGACTACATGTTTCAAGGATTTAATTTACTATTTGGACTGTTAAAAGAGGCTAGTGAGTGTGAAACCAAAGTAAGTGGACAAAATACTAGCATATTTTTGCATTTCATATTTGAGGTTTTCAATATAGAATAGCTAGCGGCCATAACAAACTGCCACTTTAATAAACGTAAAAAAAAGTCGAACAAAGATAGACCACGCATCTCATTTGCACCGAGCCGATATCTCACTGTTCATGAGATCATGACAGTGGCGTGTCGTGGGGTTTGTGTTTGGAGGGGCGCAATAGAAATCCAATACCAAATGACATAATAAGCAAATTGCTCGAAAAAGTATCTATTTATAAAAATATTTTTAGGTAAATTAATACATAGGTATTCAAAAATATTCATACCTACTATAACGACAAAAACAATAATAATTGTAAATCAAAACGGTAAAAATCCAAAAAAAAGGCTCGTTTTAAATGCCGCTAATGGCAGCCTACAAAAATTTATTTGAATTATAATATTATTATTGACGAAATTCATTTTTATTAGTTCGAACTCGACGCGCGCTTACACTACAACAAAGTCCGAAATGTAAAACTAAAGCAGTGCAGGCGCTAAAATACCGTCCCTAAATAAATCGGATATAATCGGGTGACGTTCGGGTTCATTCCGCGAAATTTATATACGCCAGGGCCACTTCACCGTCCGTCGCCGCGTTTCAGCGACGTAATTCAATTATCTAAAATTCACACGATGAGGTGTGCTTATCGTTAGTCAACGAAAACGGACAATTAGAGATGAGTTCAGAATTGGTGAGTTGCTATGGTTTTTAAAATTTAGAAATTTTAACTACCTATATGAATAATAATAATAATAATATTAGTATTAAAATGAATAGTAATAATAAATATTTAAATAAACATTTAATTTGTGTGTTATGTTAAAATTCCTAGGAGGGGCGCGCGGCCACGCGACCTTATAGAGCAACCGCCATTGGATCATGACATGGCTATGAAGTTGTAAAGTAAAAATTCTGGCTCTATACCAGTTACTTTACAGACCTAGTATATTGTTTTGTTATAATGTTTACAAACGCGTAAAAAAATTTACATTTTATTACTATTTGACAAATGATTCTAATGTAAATTTTCTTATTTTTACTTGCTACCGCTAGGAGATAGACGTGTGCAAATATTATACCTACTTTTCTGACTGTAAAGTAAAATTTTTGATTGGCTGCCAGCCAACAGCTTTTCTTTAAGTATTATGCGCCGCCATAGCACTGGTAAATTCACAATAGATGCAAATTGAATCAATTTAAGCTCAAATAAAACCCAAAAGGGGTGAGTCTATTATTGAATTGTTCGGCAACAGCGCATTATTCTAGAGTAAAAATTGGTGTGTATTTTCACGTGGCTTCATTGTAATACTCGCGAAGAACCTGTTGGGCCTCTGCATTTGACGTCTTGTCGGCTTGTTATGATAAAGAGAATGAGATGTCTTTGCTCTGTCGTTGTTGGTTAGAGAATAGCAAATTTAAATGTCAAACGTTCATTGAAGTGTCTGTTATGTCCCGACCGCTAGCTAATGGCTACATAGATATCTGATATGGCTGTACTTTGCTAAATTAATCATCCTTAAACTGTAAAAATTTGAAAAAAGTTTTTCGTACATTGAAGTATTTGAAGTTGACTGCCCAAATATTTCCAGATGCGAGTACTTAATGTGATGAGTCTGTTACTTGAAAGAATGGGCTCCACAATTATGCCCCATTCCGACGCCCTTGTACAGTATTTGCCCCATTTGTGGCAGGAAGCCAAAGACCACAACATGCTTAAGTGTGCCATTGTGGCGACGCTGGTTCAACTTGTAAAAAGTATGGGCGGTGTGCCACAGGTAAGGGTTAGTCAAATTTTTATAGTTTGCTTGCTGCTGTTGAATCATTTTTTTAGTGTAGGTGGGTAGCACAGTTATTTTTTTTACATATTTAGAAGACACATTTTTCTACTGTTTTTTGCCCTTTTATTTGCATTAAAATATTTATTAAACAGATACAAATACAAAATACCCAGATACACAAAGGTCGTCGATGTTTTCTTTAGAGGGTGTAAATTCATTTATATTATAAAGTTTTTAATTGAGGGGGTAGGGTTGGTTGGTAATGGTGACAATCACTAACAGCGGTGCTAAATTCTTTTCACTGCAACTAGTGCAAAATTAACAAATTCTGGCGGGTTGTCAATGCATGTTTCGGATTCTTGGGGAACGGGGGGGGGGGGGGTCGTAATTATAACCTCTACTACTTCCTCCCCTCCCCTCCATATAACATAAAAAGTATATATAATTTTTAAATAACCCGATGCATTAAACAAATCAAGATTAGCATTATTACAATTATCCATGTTCTATTAATCCAACTGTTTTGACCATACGGAATTCAATGGCGATGAAGACCATTGTTACTTTTTCAAAAATATATAGAGGATGTGAACGAACTTGGATAGTAATTTTGTACAATTACATAAACCATTAGTTAATTTAGAAACAAATTCAACATCCATGATATATCACTTGCTCTTTAAAAAGCCTATATTGAGGTCATTCTCCAGCTTAAATAACTACTAAAATATGTATTTTGTAACCCACATATTTAAGAAATTTCCTCAAAACACCATTTAGCGTATATTATTGTCACCTTATCATTTTGCTAGATATGCTCGCACAGCAATAATGACATCAGGAAACACCCTGCTGTTTCAATTTTTAAAAACCCCAACATTTGTAAAGCCTTATTTCTACAACCCCCTTGGTTTGATTACAAATTAATTTATGCTCAAAGACCACTCCAAGATCTCTAATCATTGACGTTTTCTATGTTATTATTGAACGGATAGTTATTTACAACACAATTTAATGATTTAACTAACTAAAGTGTACGTAGTTAAAACAGCTTATTCGTAAAGTACCAAGCCAAGTATAAACACTAAATTTTATAATCATCTAGCTAATGACATAAAAGTAATAGATAACTTGAAAAACCTAAAGTAAAAGATTTTAATGTAGGAAATATAGAACTCTACAACGTGGACGAATACGATAGATACCTTGGCCATTGATTATTTTGAAGGGAATAAATAAGTTTTTGTCATAAAATGTATTGTATATTGATGATCTGTTATTATTGCATGCATTGGTAATTAATTTTTGAAATTGCTTTAAGAAGTAAGATAGAAGCTATCGAAAAGCTTAAATTAAAGTTACCATTACTAAGCCCGACCCTTAAATAAAAAAAATTAATGTATTCCATCGACAAAGTATACACCAACAAACTATTTTTGTCTACTATGACTTTATTATATACATTTTTTAGGGGTTGAACCCATTTCTGCTACCGATAATCCAGATGGGAACGGATACCAACCAGGGCGCCATAGTATATTTATTGGAAGATGCACAGGACTTATGGCTGACCGTACTCGAGTATTCGCCTGTCATGACTGACGAATTAATGCAGATTTTTAATAACATGCCCGCGTTATTAGGTACACAGAAAAGAGTTATTTTATGATATATATTGTGATGCAGTTATAATGTCCAAGTTAATATATCCCTTATCATTTTTGTTAAATTATAGAGGGTGTCCGAAAAATACATGTACAACCTTAATGACAGACCCCTGACGGCAAGTCATCCGAAAATGTTCAAAAATTATTTTGTTTTGAGTTTTTCTCAAATTTATTGAAAACGTGTAATGGGTTTAAACGCAATAAAAGCACGTTTTTTAGCTGTATTACTGGTTATAAATTATAAATAAGCGGGAAGTGCTACAAAAGTCACTTCATATCTAAAAATTCTTTCAGATTTTTAACTTGATTGTCGTCAAAGTTATGTTAGCCCAGTTTTTCGTCACTAATACTGCAATATGTCGTATGTCAAAAATGAATTACTTTTTAGGAGAGCAAAAAAAACCTAGTTACCTAATACGCCACATATTCAAATTCAAATATATATAACAATAATCAACAATTTCATGTAATTTTGCCGACGTCAATTTAAAATAAATCTCAAAAATTGTTAAAACATTCTAAAAGAAAAAATTTTTACAGACAAGGTTTTAAAACTAGGTGACACGTCAACTGACAAAGTACTTCATTTTAAAATAAGATCATTAAAACACCGCCACAAAAGCACACGGCGCACTGTCGACCACGAAAGCAGCAAGGCACTAATTAAATGTGGTACAGAAATTCCTGGATACTGTAGAATGCATTCTGTAGTAAAATCTCTTTCACTTTGCTTCCGCACGCAGGCTGAAAAGCTATTGTAACATTTGGGATCGAAATAGTTGACTGAGATCCTTGATCTCTCTAATCTATGATAATCAATTCTGATAAGATTGCCCAGCCTGTCAATTGGGGATCCAAATATACCCCCAGAAAACCTAATCTCCTCAGCATTATCATTTTCAATCTTCCTTAAGCCAAATCTAATGTTTTTAGTCTTTGCATCATTCAGAGCTAGCCCATTAGACCGAAACCATAAATCTTCAGATCACCCAAACAAACACTCCCGGAGTCTGTTTATAGACACATCAGCCTCAGCGATGAAGGTATCATCCGCAAACTGAATAACCGATAAATTTGGAACAGGCAATTATGTCATTTATGTATATGAGGAAAAGAAGAGGTCCAAAAACCGAACACTGTGGTGCCCCGTGCTTAAGTTCCATCTCCTCGTACAGTGTCCACTTGAAGGCGGTCCTTCAAGTAACCAGAGCAAGCAGTCGAACACTTTTTTACGTCTTCAGCTTCTCCAAAAGAATGTCATGGAAAACACAGTCAAAGGCCCACATACTGGCCATTCTCAAATGCATACGCAATGTACTGCAAAAGTTTCAAAACAGCCTGCGTGGGCGACCTGCCCGATCTAAAGCCAAATTGACGGAGACCGCGATCTAGTGACACGACGAATTTCTATATTAGAAAATAAGCTTTGGTCTTTTACTTTGCTAGGTCACATGGGCAGTTTAAATAATTTAAAAGACAACATAAACGGCCGTTTTTGTGACATACGACGTATTGCAGCATCAACAACATTTTGTTACTTTTTACCTCCCATAATGAATTTTCGTTTGGATAAGCGGTTTTGCCTGAACTTTTAATTTAATTTTGCTACCCTCAGCTATTGACTTCCGTATATATTTTATATTAAAATTATATTAGACTTTTTTGAAGGTTCTTATAGGATGGACTCGCATACCGAATTTTATTATTTTCTAATAAACAAATTAAAAGTTAATTTAAAAAGTGTTGTTTTTCCACTTGTCTTCAAAAGTTGAAATAAATAAAGTTCTCGTTATTTCGTTTTCAGTACCTTGGTCATTAAATTAGTGCAATAATTTCTTCTCAATAACTATAAAACATTTTGAAACTAATAAAAAATACTTCTAGTGACATTTAACATTATCATAGAAGAAGTATTCCATACTCAAAGTGGAGTTAAATGAATAGAAAAATGAAAAGCATAAAGTCTTTCTCTTTACTAAAATAGCTAGGCGAACCTAGAAAAATTCATAATAATTCAATTCGACATGTTTCGAGTGTAGAAACACTTATCATCAGGAAAACGAAGTAAACGGTACAATGCTGATGTTAGCAATAGAGAAAATAACATGTGAGATTGAGCCGTAATGGAGCTTTCAATGGTGTATACGAGGTGTAAAAAAATTTGAATAGTCAGAAGACCGACAAGATTTCAGCACAACATGTCAAGTTCATTTCCCTTCTGACACGTGCTGCTTGCAGTTGAACTTCTTTAACAAAGAAAATGTTATCTTTTAATTTTGTACACAAATGTTTTGACTCCTGCCCGGGTAGCTGGGCCGTAACAAGCCTGGTACCCCAACAGTATTTTACTTCAAACTTAATCATGCTTTGACTTTTACAGAAAACAATTTTTTCTTTTTTCTTTCCCTCTTATTTTACCACTTTCACATGTCTCCAACAATGTTGAATGAAACTCAAGATTTTTCATCACTTTATACCTTAATGATTTTCACAAAGTCTGTTAAAACTCCCTAATTTTTCTTTTTCCCTCTTAATTTTTCACCCAAGACAGGGCCTTTGCACTAGCCTTTGACTTTCTAGCATGCTGAAATCTTGTCGGTCTTCTGACTATTCAAATTTTTCTACACCTCGTATACACCATTGAAACCTCCATTACGGCTCAATCCCACTTGTTATTTTCTCTATTGCTAACATCAGCATTGTACCATTTACTTCGTTTTCTTGATGATGAGTGTTTCTACACTCGAAACATGTCGAATTGAATTATTATGAAGTTTTCTAGGTTCGCCTACCTATTCTAATAAAAAATTGTGGAGAAAGACTTTATGCTTTTCTTTTTTCTATTATCATAATTATTACTTGCGGTTTCATTGATGTATATATCAGAGCCGTATTTAATTTTTTAGAATTTGACGAGTTTTTCTCAATAACTTAATTGATTTATTAGAAAAATATTAAAATTTGGTGTGCGATTCCATCATGCAAGGACCTTTAAAAAAGTCCAATACAATTTTGATGTAACATTAATAGGGGAGCACAGCCAGTCCGGCGGTGCACTCCCGGGTACGTATAGATTACCCAAGAAAGTGCCAATTTTTACGATCGTCCGTAAAGCTTTCCCCATTTCTTTTAGAGTATAACACTGAAAGCCTCCGCTCCAGCCTGTACATATGCTTGGTCCACATGCTGTTGGCTCCCGAGCTGGTGATGCGGAACCAAGGCCACCAGGTGGTCACCGTCTGCGCCAGTATGATGGGCGATTTGAAGAATGAAGGCGTTGTGATGCTGATGAGACTGATCGATACTTTTATCAGGGCGGTACCCGTCTTGGGGTGTGAGACTGTTATGCCGATACTACCTAATATTTTTAAGTAAGTTCAACGATTGCTATCGCGAAATATGATTCTCATTTAACGAATGTGAAAATAGACAGGTCCGGGCTTTAAAATTTAAGTTCTTGCTCAAGAAATTGTAAAAGTTGATCATCAATTTATTTTCACGTGTAAACACCTAAAATTTGCCCCCAAGTTCTTGCCAAAATTTATTGTCATGAAACTGGAACTTGTTTGAATTTTTGTCCGAGTTTGGTGTAAAGGTAGTGATTTCTGGCGTTTTTAGTGGCTACCAATCTATCAGATTTTAAGGTCTTCAATGTTATCGCGTACCTAACCTCAAGTCAAATATTAGTTGGTAACATTTAACAATTTGTCAATAACTTGGGTACATCGTGTAAAACAACATTTTCAAGCACAACTTCTTGATCAAGAATTTGAAAAAGTTTTGAGTACCAGTCATTGTTTATAGCACAAAAACAATTTATTTAACTACACAAGAACTAGAAATCCGAAATATTAACACCACAATAACCGAGTTCCTTTTAAACAAAGCGAACGGCTAAGTTGAGGGTTCCTTTTAAAAATCTAACTCACCTCAGCTAATATTTTTTTCCTCCTCCCTTACCGCGGTTAAGTATGCCCATCTATATTTCTCATACGATTATTCGATTTGTTCGCGAAGCGTTTCTTTAACAACTCAACTAAGCAAATATTTTTACTTAGCTATACTGTTTAAAAGAAGAAAAGGGAAAGTACCTAATAGCAAAGAATACAAGAAATACACAGAGAAAACGTAAAAACAAAAATGGCCCCGAGTTGGTTCTGAAGTAAATTTATATAATGTCGATAAAGAAGGAAAAACCTAATAACATTAGGGTTGTGCGCATGCCCATTCCTGTTGGGCGCCAGGGAATCTGACCGGCGAGCCCTGCGTACAGACCTATTTTTTACGGATCTAAAGATGTATGTCTATGGTTAGGACTCGGCATTGATCAATCAGTGCTAGGGTGTGTATAGTATTGTATTTACCATTTTGAAGAAAAATTCTAAAAAAAGCAGTTTTATGTAAGAAATGAAATAAAAATTAAGTGGTTTGACTGGTTTAGCGTTTTCCTTAAAACTAAAATATACAATTTTAACGTGAAGAAATATTCCATACTTTAAAGGGCATGTAAATTTGAAAGGAAAGAAAAGAGACGCTGTTTTCCTTCAGTGACCATTTTATTAATATAAAATAAATAAATACACTGCAATCAATAAATATTAAAATTTAGCGAAAAAGCCCGTTTCGGAAACTCCCGCTTCATTCAAATCCAAAATGTATATTTTTTTTACAGGAGAGTATATGATGGAAAGGACTATCCCCTAGTAATGTCAATGTTTTTGTGCATTTTATCGAGGGTCTTGTTAAGCTCGCACGAAGTCTTCACCAGGGTATTGTCACAAGTGGCACAAGACCAAAACGAAAACGACCAAGTGACATTGAAAAAAATTTTAGACATGTGGTTGAAACATATTGACAATGTCTCCCAACTGGATCAGAGGAAATTATTAGGTAACAATAGTTATTTTTCTAACAAAGGCGTAAGATAAGAGAAAAAAAATAAAGATGCAAAATAATGGAACTTGATAAAAAACACGTTTAATAAACTTTCATTTGTAATTAACAATATTAATCGTAAATTTTGGAAAATTAACGTTTTCTCACTAACGCAGAAAAGTGCATCTTCAGCGAATTACGGTTCGGTGAACCTATACATTAACCCACAAAGCCAAGCAGTTACATCAGCGAAACCCCAAATCATCGTTCTAATTTTATTGCAAACCCAGCGATAAATTATATATAAATAGTAGGTTTAAGATTGTAATAATTAGTTCTAAGTTTATACTGTTAGAATACCATTCTTGTTAAGTGTTTTAAATAAAGGTCTTTTTAAAAAGTACCTGTGACGTAATCAACCCTTAACTGGCGCAGTCTGTAGAATAGTGGAAGAGTCCCTAAGGATCCTCGTCGTTCTTGAACGTTTATCCACTAAACGAACCAATCTCCCGGGAAACTATAAAAAGTTCGCCTAAGAAGATTTTAGTGATAGTGAAAACAAATTTTTGTTTTAAGTAGTGTAGTGCAGTCTGTTAGTGCTCGTGTTTAGTAAAGTGATATGCTTTTAAGCATCATCTTAATTTAAGCTTAATAGTGTAAGCATTTAATGTCTACAGAACAAGACTTACTTACTGCCCTCAGTGCCCTTAGCATTACTAACCTAGTACCTAATTTACCACAAACTCAACAACCTACTGCCCCGACATTACCCGTTACCATGGCAACCACACCAGAGTTCGACGTCAAAAATCTCAGTATTATTCCAGAATATGATGGCAACCCCAACGAATTGTATAACTTCATCCATGTGGCAACATTACTACTAAATCACTACTGGAAAACCAACGACAGCACCTGCTTCCAAAACCATGTACTTTTTCAAGGTATTATCAGCAAACTGAAAGGCCGAGCAAAAGAAGTAATTTCAATTTATGGATGTAGCGAGTGGCCCCAAATAAAAGATGCCCTTATACAAAACTTTGCCGACCAACGTAACGAAAATTCACTGACCAGAGACCTAGTAAATTTACGCCAGAGTCCCAACGAAGCCCCACAACAATTTTACGAAAAAGTTATGGCCTTACTGAACACCATATCGAACTACATAGAATTGCACACAGTAGACGCGAACATCAAAACAAGTAAAAAGTCCTTTTTCCACCAACAGGCTCTTACCACTTTCTTGGCAGGACTAAGAGAACCTTTGGGATCAACAATAAGAGCAATGAGGCCCAAAGATCTAGCAAGTGCTATTCAATTCATCCAAGAGGAAAACAACATCAGATACCTCCAGAAAAGCCTAAGCACCCCGCAACCGTCAGCTTCATCCAACTTTAAAGCTGCGCCTCCACTACAAGGACAATCAGCACCCCATACTGCTCCAACCTTCACACCTCCTCAATGGCAACCATTCAGGCCTATACAGCAACCATTCGGGCCTACACAGCAGTATCCCTCACAGTGGTCTCAGCAGCCATTTAGACCAATGCCACAATTTAACTTTGCTCCACAACGACCGTTCAAACCATCAAGACCTATTCTCCAACCGCCAAGATTCCAATCCAGTCAACCATCACCGAGGTTCCAAAACAGTCTACCCCCTAAATCAAACATTTGGACCAATAGACCCGGACCATCTCAGTTTCAAAAAACGACACCAATGGACACAGATTCCGTAAACACGGCTCAAACGTTCAGACCTCCACAACAATCTGCCCCCAAATTCACCGTTGAAGAATTGTTCAACATAGAACAACGAGACGAAGCTATCACCTACAACCCCTATGGCTACTCTGACGAAAGCTACCACCAACAAGTTCCCCAAAATTACTACAACCAAGAAGAACACTATCTATACAAAGAAGAAGAAAATTTTCACGACGACCCAAGGGAAAACGAAGAAACATAGTAGAGCTTCACAACTACACCGATAAAAAAGAACTCCCTTACATATCCATATCAAATCCTCCTCTCAAACTCCTTATTGACACCGGCGCTACTAAATCTTTTCTCAATCCAGACATTGCATTTAAATACTACCGAGATAACATCCAACATGAACCCTTTATTGTTACTTCTATTTTCCAGAATCATTCGCAAGATTATTGCGCAACAATTCCAATATTCCCTGAATTCAACTCCAATAATAATTTAAAATTTTACCTTTTCAAGTTTCACCAAACTTTTGACGGCCTCATAGGCCTTGACAACCTTAAACTTTTAAAAGCCAAGTTAGACCTACCAGCCTCCCTACTTAGTACCGAAAATTCTGTGCTTCCTATCGAATATTACGAAACCAACAAAACCCAGTTCTACTCCATCCAACTAGAACCTCACACGATAACCAAAGTGCGACTTCCAGTCAAAGAAACCGAAGGCAACATTACCTTACCTCGACAAGAAGTTCAAGGAGCTGTCCTGCGAGAAACCCTCACCGTAGCATGCAACCAACTAGCCTGGACAGAACTGATTAATAATACAGACGACCAACTTCAAATTGCCCTAACAGGACCAGTAAAAAGCTGCAAGATTGACCTACAAAACTTCAATCTTTACTCCGCAGATATCCTGCCTCAACAAGATCCCGAACCAAACATAGAACCTGAAATTCGAACCGACCATTTAAACCCAGAAGAAGAAAAATCCATAAAACGACTATGCAAAAAAAATGTTGACATCTTTCATCATCCAGATTCTCCACTTACCTTTACCAATCAGATTAAACACGAAATAAAGACCAAAGATGAAGTTCCAGTATTTACAAAATCCTACAGATATCCCCATATACACAAAGAAGAGGTGAAAAAGCAAATCTCGTCAATGTTAGATCAAGGAATTATCCGGCCAAGTCAATCACCCTGGTCATCTCCTATATGGGTGGTACCGAAGAAACCTGACGCCTCTGGAAAACTTAAATGGCGAATTGTGGTCGACTACCGAAAAGTTAATGAGAAAACAATCGACGAGCGATACGTCATTCCTGATATTAGCGACATTCTCGACAAACTTGGAAGGTGCCAATACTTCACCACCTTAGACTTAGCAAGTGGATTCCACCAAATAGAAATGGCAACACAAGACATCCAGAAAACGGCATTTAACGTAGAAAATGGCCACTACGAATACTTAAGAATGCCTTTTGGCTTAAAAAATTCAGCAGTTACCTTCCAGCGAGTCATGGACAACGTACTGAAAGGACTTCAAGGAGAAATCTGCCTAGTCTACATGGACAACATTATTGTCTTCAGTACATCCCTACAAGAACATCTAGTTAGTCTGTCAAAGATCTTCCAACGACTTAGAGAAGCCAGCTTTAAGATACAAGTCAATAAATGCGAATTTTTGAAGAAAGAAGTGAGCTTTCTAGGTCATATCGTCACACCTGATGGTATAAGACCAAATCCAAGCAAAATCAAAGCCATTCTAGAATATCCTATACCAAGAACAACTAAAGAAATCAAAGGATTCCTTGGCCTACTTGGGTACTATAGAAAATTTATTAAAGACTTTGCCAAGATTACCAAACCACTCACTCACTGTCTCAAGAAGGACGTAAAAATCGAACACACCCGAGAATTCCTGAATTGTGTTAAAACTTGCCAAAACCTTCTGACAAACGAACCACTCTTGCAAAATCCAGATTTTTCAAAACCGTTTAATCTCACAACAGACGCAAGCAACTTTGCAGTCGGAGCTGTGCTTTCGCAAGGACCTGTTGGCAACGACAAACCAATCGCCTATGCATCCCGGACACTGAACGAAACCGAACTCAAATACTCTACCATCGAAAAAGAAATGTTAGCAATCGTCTGGGCTACAAAATACTTCAGACCTTATTTATTTGGACAAAAGTTCAAAATTCTTTCGGACCATCGCCCTCTTCAATGGCTATTTTCCCTTAAGGACCCAAACTCGAAACTGGTCAGATGGCGCTTGAAATTGGAAGAATTTGACTATGAAGTTGTATATAAAAAAGGAAAATCAAATACCAATGCAGACGCCCTTTCTAGAATTGAAATACATACAAAAGAAACACTCAATAGAACTGACGATGCAGAAGACGACATATCATCCCTGTTTAACAATCCAGCGTCAATATACTATGACCCAGAAGCCGACATAACTAACGAAGATGAACTGAAAGTTATAGAGGACTGCCTAGGACAAAACAAAGATGCCAGACCTACATCCAGCACAAGTAACAAAGATCAAGCCACCGCAGAAGAAAAGAAGAACGAAGATAACCACAATCCCGAAACCGAGGACAGCAGCGATGATGACACTCAACATACAACTCAAGAAAATCCAATACTAGGAATTCCTATCAGCGAGAAGCCTCTTAATTACTTTAATAATCAAATCATCTTTAAGACCGTCAACTACAACCCGGCAAGAACAGTAAAAGAAGAAGCATTTGCAAACAAAAGAAGGTTATATGTCCAACTTGGGAAAAACAACCTTAAAAATGAAATCATTCGATTCTTCAAAGAGTACATTGAACCAAAAAAGAAATATGCAATACTTTTTGAAGATGATATACTTTATCGATTTATGTGTAACACAATTCGAGAAATATTCAAGAACTCTGCATTTGACCTTGTAAAGTGCAACACTTTATTAGAAGACATCAACTGCGAAGAAAGACAAAAAGAAATTATTTTAAACTACCATCAAAGCAAGACTAATCATCGAGGCATCCATGAAACAGAAACCCAGATCCGAAAAAAATACTTTTGGCCTAACCTAAAAAGAGATATTGAGGACATGATTAACGTTTGCGACATCTGTCAAGCCAATAAGTACGACAGAAACCCAGCAAAGCCCAAATTTATGCTGACACCAACACCATCCAAACCACTCCAGATTATTCATCTAGATACTTTCCAGGCAGGAGGCCAGAAATTCTTAACAATCATAGACGCCTTTTCCAAATATGGACAGGCATATCCAATAGATGGCTCAAATGCAATTAATGTGCTCAATGCCCTTCTAATATTCATGACTCACCATGGAGTACCCCATATGATAGTTGCCGACAGTGGAACAGAATTTAAAAATGGCCTTATGCAAGAATTTGTAGACACCCACAAAATTTCAATCCATTATACCACCGCAGATAACCCACAATCCAATGGAATGATAGAGCGATTTCACTCAACCCTCGTCGAACATCTAAGAATCCTACGAGAAAAGAAGAAAACTCTAAATATTAAAGAACAAATGCCTTATGCCATCCTTGGATACAACAACTCTATTCACTCCATGACCAACATGAGACCAATCGACATTTTATCCGGCCACTTAGACGCCCAAGATCCATTTGATATTGACATTAGAAAAACCCTTATCAACAATTACACCCAACAGCATAGAGAAAAAAACAAAGACAAATTATAAAGAACTAAATGAACAACTTCAAGAGGCCAAAGCGAAGTACATAGAAAAAAGAAACTTCAAGAGACAAGTCCCAATAACATATAAACCCAGTACCAAAATATATACAAGAAAAACAGTAAAACGTAACAAACTACTACCAAGATTCTCTCCAAAAATAGTAAAAAACGACAATATCGTCACTATAGATACACAAGATACGACAGTTCATAAAAAAAATATCAAAAATCAACCAAGTAAAGGCACTAACATGAAAAATACTTTACAAATGTACTTCAACGTCCGCCCGGAAAGTCCTAACCCAAGACCTGAAAGAAAACCCTGGGAAACTCCCCCTCAAACTAGGACAACCAAGGACTCAGACCAGTACCCATGACTTGATATACTACCTCAACCTACAACATACAACAATTATTCCACTAAGCTCCTTATCTAGCCTCCAACAATGAACTTTGCCAGTATATGAATCTACCCCACAGAAGTACTGGATCAACCTACTTGTATCCTGAGAAATTTATTCAAGAGCACACAAGAAGTTCTTATATCCACATTTCCACAAGGCTAAGCAGTACCAGACCAAAAACAACCCCAGAAAAAGACCAAATTCAGAACGAAGAAAACCCAAAGCAGCCAGTTTTGTTCGTCCCTTACAAAACTTCCCCAGGGGATGGAGAAATTACGGTTCGGTGAACCTATACATTAACCCACAAAGCCAAGCAGTTACATCAGCGAAACCCCAAATCATCGTTCTAATTTTATTGCAAACCCAGCGATAAATTATATATAAATAGTAGGTTTAAGATTGTAATAATTAGTTCTAAGTTTATACTGTTAGAATACCATTATTGTTAAGTGTTTTAAATAAAGGTCTTTTTAAAAAGTACCTGTGACGTAATCAACCCTTAACTAGCGTATAACGCATGCGGAAATTTTCTGCACGGTCTTAAAAATCTTTTAAGGTTAATTGAACTTGACCATCTTTTTTAGGACTAGCCTTAACAAACCTGCTGACCACGCAGTCGAACGTCGTTCTCGGACGTTTCGGTATGATCATGTCGTGTGTTTTCGAAGTTTTAAATGATATCATTAAAACTGAGGACGACGGCACCATGGTGGATTCTCTGGTTTTGGTCGAGGGGCAGAGCCCCAGTCACTTCGACGACGAAAACAGAGGCTATTACGAAACTGATCATGATCAGAGAAAGAAGCAGCTGATCCTGAACGATCCCGTGCATACGATCGTTTTAAAAGATTATTTGCAATCGCAGGTAAGTGATATTTTATAGAACTTAGGATCTTATCGTTTCGAGGGGGTGATTCCTAAATAAGTGCAAAATTAATTGCGTTTATTTCTGAATTAATTGTATGTAAAAATAGATGCACAGCATGGCGTCACAAATGCTTTGTTTAAAATAAACAAGGCCTTTGAATGTGGTATTATTTATTTATTTTATTTATTTATTTAAATCTGAACATTATTAAGTTATTATTACTATTTTAAAGTAATAAAATCAACTATCATAAAATATCTTATACATATTATAATGAATAGAAATAACTAAAATAGCTCGAATTGTACTTAATTATATTAGTTCTATGTTAATTTAAATATACACTAAAAAGATGCACCTAAGTGAGTTAACACTTGTCTGTGCGTGGAAATATTGACAACCATAATGTGTTATTTAGTCAATTAAGCATACCATTTGGTAATATAAGAAAGGAATGAAATGCAAAGAATTATTAATCAATTACCAGAGGAAGAAATAGGTTATAATTTTCATTAATAAACTCCTTACTCATGCGTGAATTTTTTGAGACTTTTGATATTTTTATTATCTTCTGTAAATAAATTATAACACTTTGGTCCAAGGAACGTAACAAATCTCTTACTGCAATTAATATTAATCTGTGGATATTTCAACATTCTATTTGCTACACTTCGAGTTGTGATCGTGACAAACATAATTTCTCAAAGTAATATGTTTATACATATAAAGTGCAAGTGTATGGAAATACAGAGATCTGACACTACAGATTTTGTTTTGGTATAGTGGTCTGGTAGAATATTTTTATGTCAACAAAGGTTGCTACTTTCTTATGGTTATTACATTATTGTTTTTCTGAAATTAGTTTTTTACTTCCTTACAAATCACTCCTACCCTGTATTATATAATATAGTGTATACTATTCAAGTCAGCTCACTCCAAAATTTTTCACCCGCATTACTCTTTGTAAATACATCACAAATAATTTTTTTAGTTGGTTGTCCTTAGGAGTCAAGTAGGATCTCAATATCCGCTACTACTAAACACCATTGAGCCTCCTGAGGTCCTACCCCAGTTAAGAGAATATGTTACGTTGTAGAGGTATGTGACTGCATGGAGCAGCATATCCGAAGCCACCAACCATAATCCATTATTTGTGGTTGGAAAGAAAATGATCGTTGGTTATGCTCGAACTGTTAAACTGACATAGTGTCGGTTTTAAGGGTAAGGGCTAGTTCTCCATTTTGTTGTTTTTTTTGTTTTATCCAAAATGGACCAACGTCACCAATAGAGACCTTAACTCCCATAAAACTCGTACCTGTCGTTTCGCCAAAATAGAATATTTTTGGTATCTTTAAATTTGATCAGAAGGACAGACAGACAGAATTATTTTTAGAGACTTATATTTATTCAGCTTCAAGTTGTCTGATTTGTCAAACAAATTGTGATTAACAATATGCACGACAAAATGAGCATATTATATAGTTTTGTCAGTTGGGCCAACTTCACTAAGACAGAGGGTTTGTATATCAATTATCCATATCTCAACTCTTCTTATTTCTTGGATTCTATGGATTTTAGATTGTTCCCTACATATTGATAGATAATATTATGTGGAAAATTTGAACTTCCTACCTTCCTTAGATGTCGGTTTTCTTTTCCGGACAAACATCGATACATTCAGCTTTATATAGATAGATAAAAGTAGAAAAAGAATAGTTGGCAATTTTGACAAAACTTTTGTTTTTTGCTTTAATCATTTATCAATCAAAATTTTTTAAACCTTACAAAAAACATTTGTTACGCGCAGACGGATATGTAACAGGTTTTTGGATAAAATGAAAAAAATACAAAATTATAACCAGGAAAAGGTGAATGCAATATAATAACGGAACATTATCAAATCCACAAAAAGCTATTCAGGGAATTTTATATAGGGTAAATGCTACGGTTATTGGCCATTAATATTTTTACAGAGAAATTAAAAATCTTGCAAACTTTTCGATCAATTTTTATAAACTTGGCAACATTTACTGTTGTCAATTGCCAAAACCGCGCCATATTAAATTTAAAATGGTTTCGTCGTTTCGTTATGGCGTCCGGTTATAAATGTGTGCGCGCTTAGAGAGAGACGTTTTTGAACAATATATTATATTTGCTTAATTTTGTAGTTTCATAATTTTTACATAAGTATAATATTAGAAAAGTCAATAAGTACGCTATTAAACGACCTATTTTATTAAAATATCGCAGTCACTGCAAGTGTCTGTATATAACTTTTTGATTTTTTTTCTGGTCCACTATATCGACCGATAAACACGCTTTAATTTGTATAGTAAGCGCGCTCTGCGAAAACATATTTTGTGGCTCAAAAAAAAATTTATGATTTTTTTTTTACAGGTTTTTTCATCAGACGTTTTACTATATTGACTGTAACTTTTTCAATTTTTATTAAAATCGTTTTATTTGTTTCCCAAAACACGCGCTTGATTTCTTCTGAACACCTCTGCATATCCAAAATTATCAATTAATATTCGTAAATTTGAGAAAAATCGAGTTTTTGGGTGTGGAAACAAGCAAAATTTACAAAATCTAATACCATTCACTTTTAATACCTACGTTGAACCTTCTTCTAATTTAATTGACCAAAATGTTGGCGCAAAATCTTTCAGAAATAGTTATAATATCGATTTCGACATTGATAATTCGTCGCCACGTGAACAGAGGCTCTTCAACATTTCGATATTCGCAAATTTTTTCCTCGGAAACGGTTAGAGTCAAACGATTTAAACTTTCTGGATGTAGAGAGGAATAGTAGGGGCACGTTCTGGGAAAACTTCCAATATACAGGTTGTATCGGAAAAATCTTATTGAACGTCAAAGTCGAAAAATATTGTTTTCTTCGTTGTCGCGCGATACAGTTAGCACGACGTTGGGCTACAGAACACTGTTGTTTGCGAACGCGATCAAAAGTTGGGAAGTCAATTTTTTGATTTTTTTAAAATCAATGTAGGGTCGTGTTGGATCGTTGATAAATCAAATTGGGTGCGTCCGACACACTTTTGGTTTGAATATTCGTTTAGGCCATCTCAAATACTATTTCTTCTCAATATACTGTTCTATACCTAAACAGCATAGAAATGGTCGAAAATTGTAAAAAGTAAGAATTACTAGTTTAGACACGATTCTTTTACGGTTTTTATTGTTTTTCGTACGGAAAACAACTTTTGAATGAAATGTTATATACCTTAGCCGAAAGGGGTCGTCTCCAAAAACTACCTATCTATACGAGAAAACGGAAATTTTGCACCATTTCTTTTTATTTTCTAGTTTTGGTCAGTTGTTTTAATGACAATTTGGCGATATGTTTCTCCTTTACGTTCCGCAGGAATGTGAGGCAAAAAAGAGCAATAGTAAATTTAGAAAAAATAAATAAAAATATTCTTTTATTGTAAATTTATTTTAGTAGATACTAATAATAGATGCATCCTCGGCTGACGATTAACGATATGTACCCAGTCTAGTTACATTACATACAATAAGAACGTATCTTATAAAATTATTACATTTTTCTGTAACAGAAAAAAATATGTTTATATTACCTACCTATTAAGTTACAATTGTTTAATATTCCTCGATCTGTATTTGCCCGTAAGTACGTCCAAACCAAGTATATTTAATACCTAAGTAGGCACATTTGTAATGTGTAATAATTTTTTTTACCTAGGGGCTAATAACCATTGTAGCCTTTAGCATGCCAGTAATTATAACAGCCAGGCCAATAACTATGACTTAATGTGCCAATAACATCCTGGCCAATAACACGTTCGTTGATTTGACACATGTGTTGTATAAGGGTATTGTGGTACAATTTAAACTTTTTAGGATAAATAAAAGATATAGGAACCTAAAATATTGTATATTCCTATGCTTACTCTATCCCATTCTACCTCCGACTACCTCAAAAACCTAGTGTTTGTCTTCCTTTTTTCCAATTAAAGCTTTTGAGCCCTCGCAACCTCCACTTTTTTCGGTTAGTTTCCTCTTGTTCAATTTTGTTCGTTTAAATGTATCGTTGAATCGCAAAACTGGATATTTTTGAAAATTTTGGCTTCCTTTTTATTTCTTTAATTTTATATGTAGGTACTTGCTCGCTTACTTAGGTTAAAATGAAAATAGGTTCTACTATCTGGAGAATTTAAGTTATGTAATAAAACCGATTTTAATTACCTTGTATAAACATATATGTATTTATATTTACGCCAAAAATAAAATCCCTAAGTGGCTTATAACTGTATCACTTACCCTAGTAGCTTTGGTTTTATTTTGTTTTGATTGAAAGTGGCCCAAAATATGCCTATTTTACAGTGTGCTTTTATGGAAAAAAATAACCCTGCTTTTATTTTGCTTTTATTATTAAGGGTCTTTTATCAGTCGAGAGCTGGGCAGTAGCTAGCTACTAAGAAATTAAGCTACTATCTAGATACTTTATTCGAGTTACTTCTAACCAAGTACAGTTGTGGCTTTTACATTATTTTTTTGGATATTGATAATTAGATTAAATCTTTTTGCCCATAATAATTTTACGGAAATCCTGTTGCCCAAATAGTTGTAGTTCTATTAAAGAAGTAAAGCTTTTCTCTTTATAAATTTAAGACAAACTGAAATAATATTTACAGTTTACTTATTGTCATTTTAAACCTATAACTGTCAATTTAGGACGGCCTTAAATTTAGACACAGTGAATACGGCTGTAAGAATTTAAAAATGGAATTTTTTTTGAAAATTGGCTTATTGAAAACCTAAAACATTGTGATACACAGTTCTTAGTTTATGATAAAAACGAAAATTTTTATTTTTTTATTCTTTAAAGTTATAACTGTAGAAATATCTAAAAAATTTGATAAACTGAAAGTGTGACAATAATCGTTATATAGTTTACAACAGAAAAATTAACAAGAGCTAACATTTTTACCCACGTAAATCTCTACGTTGCACTGCTAAAAAAGTCATTATATTTTTAAAATTTTGTTATTTTTATATTATAGGTATAATATTATATAATAAACTCTGAACTGGAAAAGTTATTCCAAAGATTGCAGTTTTTTAACTTAAAATTATAGCTTGTAGCTTAAAACTATCTGTGGTCTAGCTTCTTTTAAATAATTAAAGGTTTAATTAATTAGTAGGAAGCTTAACTACTTGCAATTAGTAGCTTGGAATTAGCTACTTTTGCCCAGCTACTTCTATATTATCACTTACATGCCCTACTCGGCGCATAAAATTTCGGGTATTGACGATATTTCTGCATCAATCTCTGGCGGTTACAAGTTGTCCATCGTCGGAGATTTTTTTCGAAATCCCCTAGGAAGCTTATGGGAATTTCAATTTTTTTTCTATGGATCATAATTTTTCTAGGATGGTTGGAACAAAACGTCCCTCTTATATCCAAAGATGGACAAATCGTAGCTGTAGCGCAAATATCGTGATACAGAATTTTCGTGCCCCGAGGTATCAAACGGATAGCTCGCCCTTAAATGTTTCGTGTTACAGTTTTTACTTTTATTATTTGTATCCCCCAAGCTCCAAGATTCAAAAAAGGACGATGAGCAGGTTTCATTATTTAGTCAAAAGTTTCTACGAGTATAATAATAATAATTATTGTTTTATGTTTTATTACAGTGATTTTTATCTTTTTGGACTCCTAGAGCAATAACTTTTTTTCTACAGCTCAGACTTTGTTGTTTTTTAATAAAACCGACACTATGTCACTGTTCTAGGTTAAGAAATGAAGATGTGTAAAGAAAAGTCTTGTTTCTCTGTTATATTTTTGTATTTAATATATTGACAATTTATTTTTACTATGTAAAGCTGTTTAGAACTTTAGGGTTTTGTTTAAACTTTGTAGTTATTTACATATTTTCTTTTCTATGGCTATTTGTATTTTACCTTAGAGTTTGTAAAAGTTGTATTATTTATTCGAATGTAAGAAGAACATAGGATATAATAAAAATGTTACCAAATTTCTATTACCATTTTATTTTTACCTACTGTATAAATGAAAGCCATCATTTACCAACATTTTCGACAATCCCTTCAACTATTTATGCTACATACGTAAAACAACCATTTTCTCTAGAAGGTTATCAAGTTTGGTAACCAACACCTAAACTGCACATGCACCATTTTTCTATAAGATACATCAAAACTTGCGTAAATGTATTCTTATTAATAATCACTTACCTGACTCTGTTATTCTTTATTTTAAACTAGCTTACACCAGAAATCCCATAATTTAAGTAAGGTGTGTATAATTACACAAGGAATTAAACTATATAAATATTTTTTATAGATAACATTCATTTTTCGATATACATATTATATATTTTAGGTACCAAAAGTATATTGTAGCAAAGTAATTTTTATATGAATTTGCCTATTTGTTATTTGTAAACACGCAAAAGTGTTTATATAAACATTCTACAATTACTTTCTACACGCTCTTTAAAAATAAACACGTACGCACATTTTACTGTTTAAAAATAGTCCTCGTCTGTCATAGATTCACCCGAAAAATCATCGTAATTATCGAAACTGTCCTCATATTTTGAAATATCAAAGTCCCTAAATTCATCTACACTTTCATCGTTGTTTAAAGATATTGTTGTTCCCTTTATAGGGTTTTCGTCGTCACTGTGGTCTTGAACTGGACTACGAGTACCTTTATGAATGGTTTTAGTATCAGTGTTATAACTGCCTCCGTCGCTCGTACGAGTTTGAATAGTTGGGCTTACAAATCCCTCTAGGATTTTGTGTCTTTGGAGGGCCCTGTTTTTTTGTTTGACTTTCTTTTTGGAGAGTGCACCCTCAAAGTCAAATTTTGGTGGCCTGAAACACCAATAAATAATATCATATGAACATTTATAAAGTTTATTGATCAGCCGAAGCTGAATCGTCCTCAATGATGCAAGATAGATACCTAGGGTATATACCGGGTGGCCCACTCTCAACGCAGTGTTCCATAGCATTTAAACGATTCAACTTTTTAATAATTTTTAAAAATAGAGTTATAGGGAGGCATTGGATCTACAATTTAAAATTATTTGGAATTATACAGGGTATCTCAAATAGTCAGGGTATATCAAACATACTTTTTTTTTAAATGGAACACCCTATATATTATGATATTTTTGGATTGTATGATCAATTCTAAAAACATTCTGTATAAGATATAATCTGTTTAAATTTAACAGTTTTTGAGTTATTAACGATTCAAAAATTTCGTGTTTGTAATACTTAAAAGATGTGCACCTTTCGGTAGTACAGACTGACATAAATAAATTAAATTTGGGTTATGGAATATGATTGTTCAGTAGCGTTAAAAGCATATTTAAAAAAATAAAATATTTACCGGAGTCTTTTAAAATGCCTTTCTAAATGTAAAAATTTTAAAAACTTAAAAATTCTTAAAAGTCTGTTATTTTAAATACATATCCTATAATTTTTTATGCCTTATCGAAAGACACTTTTAATACAATTCTAATTATGCTAGGGTTCCCTATACCTATCTTTTATAGTTTTCTCTAAAATAGCTATTCTCCCTTTATCATATAAACCTCGATATAAACAATGTTTATTTTCTTATAGAGTGCCTTGAATGCCGCATCACCGTGTCCGTACGACGCTCTTTTTCTAGAGTGCCATGGACGCCCAACTATTCATTTTATTAATATTATAAATCATGTAAATTAAAAATAGTATTTTTAATTAAAAATAGTTTAAAAAATGAAAGGTTTTTCTTTGGAAGAAAGAATTGGGCGAATGTGAACAAAATTATTTTTTAGCAGAAAGAACGAATACAATACATTGTTAAAAGAACAACTGAAGAGGATAATAAAAATAGAAATAGAAATGTGTTCCGCAGAATTCCGGGAGTAATGCTAAATTATGTAAAGTTGTTATTTGAAAACCGACTGACAAAATATATTCAATACGATGGCGGACTATCTAAATAATAAAAAAATTATTTCTGTTGTTTTAAGTTTAAGCAATATCATTAATTATTTCCTTTAAAGAAAAACTTCACATGACTTAGAGTCGACTCACTCAGTAAACCTGCAAGATGGCCGACATGTCATATGACAAAAGTCATATTCCAGCTAAATAAATAGTATATTAAAGTATAAGTGGATATTAAGGTCTTTAAAACACGCGCGATTTTGCAAGCACGACGGCGCAGCCGGAGTGCTTGAAATAGAGCAAGTGTTTTAAAGACCCGTTATCCACGAATACTTTACATTATTTTTTTTATTGGTACACTTATTGGTATTTATATTACAAAAAAATGGAAATAATAACTTAGTAAGTAAGTGAAATGGTCGAATTCGTGATGTGATATACCTGTCGTTGTCATGAAAATGAGGAGAACAAAAAATTACTTCCAATCTGTCACATAAGATTCATTGTTGTCACCGTTGACATTGGTTGTGTATTGCTTAAAAAAATATTTTATTTGACGTTAAAAGGTAATTCTGTCAAATCAATACACGTTTCACGGGTTGTTGATGTTGTCAAGGTAACTTTAAAACACGCGCGTTTTTGAAAGTGGGATTTAAACACGCTGAGGCGTACTTTAAATAAGCGAAATAGGGCATCAATAAAAAAAATACATTTTTGCATTTTCAATGACTTTTGTCATATGACATGTCGGCCATCTTGCAGGTTTACTGAGTGAATCGACTTTAATAAAATGAATAGTTGGGCGTCCATGGCACACGCAGAAAAAAGCATCGTACTGGCACGGTGCGGCATTCAAGGCACTCTATGAGAAAATAAACATTGAGTTTATATGATAAAGAGAGAAATAGCTATTTTAGAGAAAATTATAAAAGATAGGTATAGGGAACCCTAGCATAATTAGAATTGTATTAAAAGTGTCTTTCGATAAGGCATAAAAAATTATAGGATATGTATTTAAAATAACAGACTTTTAAGAATTTTTAAGTTTTTAAAATTTTTACATTTAGAAAGGCATTTTAAAAGACTCCGGTAAATATTTTATTTTTTTAAATATGCTTTAAACGCTAGGTACTGAACAATCATATTCCATAACCCAAATTTCATTTAGTTATGTCAGTCTGTACTACCGACAGGTGCATATCCTTTAAGTATTACAAACACGAAATTTTTGAAAAATCGTTAATAACTCAAAAACTGTTAAATTTAAACACATTATAATATCTTCTATTTGAGATACCCTGTATAATTCCAAATAATTTTAAATTGTAGATCCAATGCCTCCCTATAACTCTGTTTTTAAAAAATATTAAAAAGTTAAATAGTTTAGATGCTATGGAATCCTGCGTTGAGATGGGCCACCCGGTATTATAAGGTTCACCATACGTAGTAATAGTACTTACTTTTCTTCGGAAAATACCTTCTTTTGTAAGTGGACAATATCATGCTGTACATCTGCGAGCATAAGCAATAGAAAATCAAATGAACCCCTATCGCCCTTGGGACCCTTTAATCCTCTGTCTCCTTGTTCCCCTTTTGGACCTTGGGAACCTCTTGGACCTGACTCTCCCTATAATAAAATGCATTTGTATCTCGAATCTACTAAATAAAAATGAAAAATTTACTCAAGGTTTTTGTCAGATTACATGGTTGGATTACATGCATATTATATTTACTTTCATACATTTTTCAAATGAAATGTAAGTTTCTAAATTTTCCATGTGTACGACAATAGCCGAGTTCCTTTTTAGCTTTTTAGTTTAAATAGCAAAGCAAAGCTTAGCAAATTCCCCCCCCCCCCCCCCCCCCCCCATTGTCGCGGTTAAGTATGGCCATTAATATTTTCACGGTGAGTCCGTGAAGGTGTGTTTTAGTTCTTAGACTGTGTAGCGTATATTTTTTTAAAATTTAATAAACATTTATTTAAACCCGAAAAAATAAACGAATTCGAATAAAACTTTGGAAAGCAAATAATTATTGTGTTTGTTTATTTTATAGCAATCTCTGGGGGTGTTGTAAAAAGTTGTTTTGGTGAATTCAGCCACGCTTTAAACGTGGTTTACATTTAACAAAGTATTCACTTGTTTTTAACTAGGTTGAATAAATAAAACTATTTCCCAGCTCGAACAACCTTTAAACTTTCAACAATTTGTTCAGTTTTATCTACAATGTATTTTATACCGTTTAAAATTTTTCTCACGTGGAACGTGCAGACGCGACTGTTTGCAAACTACCTAACAAATTCAGTCCTAATCTGCAACTTTACGCAAACTGCAATAAAATCAAAATACACTTTTCATATACGCTGTCTGAATCTAAAAGTACGGTGCTAACTCTTTTAGGACATTTTTGTTTTTCGCAACAATAAATAATACCAGATTGGGGAAACGTTTAAAGTCGCCGCCGAACATATTACAGTTGGTTATAGGGGACCATTCAAAGTTACTTTTTTTTTTCGTCTGTTACTAAATTTCTCCAAATTGGGAAGTAAGTACAATTTCGCTTCACCTTCTCATTTTTCAAAAATACACTAGGTACAGCTGGTTAAATTTGCAATAATATCTAAAAAGAAATCGGAACACAAAGAAAATGAAAGTACTTGTAGGTACATTCGTGCAACACAGTAAACAACCTCGTTCTTCCCCTTGATACGTCAGCATCATCGGTCCATCCAAACAATAAAGTTATGTATGTACATAAGAATTCACCGTCTCGAAAAACGAGACTAGACTTCGGGAACAAAAATTATGCAAATAAAGTTCTATCTACGCATTTTTAGCAGCCTGGTGGGCAAACCATCCAGAAAATAAATCTTGTCCGACCCAAAATAAGATTAAAAAGGCGCTAATAGGTTTGCTGCCATTTGACCCGAATAATTTTGGCTTAACATAAAAACTTATTTGGGCATTAAGCAAATTAATGTGTGTAATATATTAAACGATTAGTTGAGGTTAAAGGCCGAAGTATAAATGCCCATATTATGTTTTTTTCCATCAAAATGCGAAAAATCAATGTAACATTATACAATAATTAATTGGCCCCAAAATAGAAAAATTTGCAATACACCTTTGCAAGACGTTTTCCTCGCTATTATATACATTTTTAGTCGTTCACCCTGTATCGAATAGAATAGAAGAGAACAAATATATAGAATAATGCAATACGTAAATAGGGCTGCCAATAAAGAGTAAAAATGAATGTTTCAAATGTCAGTGTCGCATTAACGGTGAACTACTCGTATAATTCAAAATTACTATAAAATATTTTTCTTTCCGCTTTTTTGAGCCATGCATCCTGCAGAACCATAATCAATTTTACATCTTTAGGTCATTTGCTATATCCTATAACTTTTGTATTTACATTTTTTCTGTAGTTCTAATAACAACCCAGCTATTGTACTTTGCCTTATTAGCGGCCCTAAATGACCATGCACTGTATGTATGGGTTGGTTAATTGAAAATACCTTAAGTGTCAGCATATTATCAATATGGCAACAATATGGTTAACATAAGAAATAATAATGAAATTAAACTAAAAACAAACGAATTTTAGTTTCTTTCTGATACTCCTCCTGCATATTATAGCAAACCCAAACTATATCGGTTGTATTTTAAGCAGTTTTAATGTACATGTACACAATTTCGTCATTCTCAGTCAAGTATTTTTTTATCGCTAGGTACCTATTTTTGCGTATTTTTAACAATAGCTCAACTAAAATAATTGTAGGTACTTAGCGGCACTAAACGACCACTGGAATCATTAAAAATACCCATGTATAAAATTTGGTGAATATAAGCAATTATACTGAAATGAATTAAAATTTTTCGTTGATACTCACCCTATAAAAATAGCCATCCAAACTATACCCGGTTTTAAACAGAGTCAACAATCTAATACTGAAGTATTTTTAATGTTAGGTGATGAACTTTGTCTTTCTTGGACAATAAAGCATATTTTGATTTGATTTAATTTGAATCCATATACAAAATTTCGTCCTTTCCCGTCAAGTAGTTTTAATCCTTCGAACCAACAGACAGACCGACGGAAATGGAAAACATGTTTTAAGAAAAGTAGAAAAAGGCAAATGCTGCCAAATTACATCCGATAGAATTTCAAACATCTCGAATGAAGGCCCAGGTCGGTCCTTTGATATTAGCACTGTTTTTTCTATTTTAATAAAATAAATAAAATTAAATAACAAGGTACTTAAAGAAATTTTTGTACCTACCTAAATAAAACTATGATTTTAGATACATATTTAAGTTTCTATATTTTTAAGTTTTCAATTATAACGCCAAATTTTATATAATTCCATACATACCTTTAAAGACTTATTAAAACGTTGAAATAAAATTGGTTTGTTTTTTCAAAAAAATAATTGAAATCCTATTCTCCGTTATAGATTTTGATGGGTTTTAATTTATCTCGTGTGAATTTCAATTTACAATTTGTTTGGAATTTTGCGTATATTGATATTTGAAATATTTTAATATTATTTTTAGGACTGAAGGGAACAAAATATTTTTAAAACCAATAAAATGAAAGGGTTATCCAAACTTCTATATAAATAATATTGTGTTATATTATACTCTTTGGGTTTAGCGTTTTATAAGTAAAATATTTGATATTTAGCATAACACTCTTCATTCTTGATTATCATGTTCTATTTTTTAAATAAAAAAATTATTTTTAGAAATGTCTGTATTAAATATAAATAAAAAAATGTTAATCGGCGTGCAGCCAAAGTTTTTAAAATTGAAAAAGTTTTGCCTGTGACCAGCATGTAAAATAAAATCATGCCTTGAAGAAAATTGACATGCCGACAGCTTCTGCCAAAGTATAAGTTTGTTGTTTAAAAAACATGGAAAATAATAGTTTTACAAGGAGTGAAAAAGTTGATATCTTATTATTAGTGTTTGGAGAATGTAGAAAGAATTCAACCGATGTTGCACGACTTTCCGCACAAAGATATCCTAATCGGCGTCATCCAACCCGGCACTATTTTACCCAAAACAGTCTATACTCCATGCATTTAAATCTAAATTTATTCTCAAAAGATGCTTCATTTTAGGATAGTTCCAAGTTAACTTTTTAAAATTTTTTAATGGCAGCTTTTCCTTTTCCTAATAATGTGTGATATAAAAATAATCGTAATAAAATCATCTTTTTTTCAGAACCCGACGAGCCACCAAATTTTCTTGGTGACAAAAAGTGATAAGTGACACATTATATTTAGAATGTCATATGGAGTCAAAAAAAGAAAAAATATACCAAAGTATCCCATTTAAAAATAGAAAGTTTATGTCACTTCCGGTTAAACCGGAAGTTCCAGAATGTTGAGTCACCTGTAAAAAAATGCAGTTTTATGTCGTATACAAATCCCTCAAATTTTATTTCATTATATTGAAAAACAAAAAAGTTATAGGGCCGAACCACCTTCCGTGGACACCCGGTATATGCTAAGATATTTTTACATTTTATTGAATGTTTTATGCGTGTTGTTGACAAAAAAAACTTAAATTATGATTAAATTGTTAAAAAAAATATTTCGAAAATATCAGAATCTATCAAATTTAGAAAAAAAATTTTAAATACAAGATGTGCCTTATTAAATTTACTTTCAAAAAGGTCATGTTCGATTTTACCGTACCATTTCAAATACCGACAATATTTGTAAAAATATAAAAAATTTAACATAATCAAGATACCTGGTTTTCTCATAATATTAAAGGGTGCCTTGGAATCCTATAGTAGCCATTTTCTATGCGAAAGGGTTGCAGTGTTTTAAAATTTCTCACTAACAGTGTGTTTCATTGTTGTTTTTTTTTAAATAAACAAAAAAACAGTTTCATTTAGTGTAAGACAATATATTGTGCACCAAAAACATTAATTAGTTTCGATGTACCTCTACCCATCAGCCTGTAAGTACTTATAGCATCATTTTTTGTGTGCCTGAAATTTTTACGTTTTAAAGATAGAGAAAGTTAAATATCTCAATTAACTTAAATAGCAGACAGCTTAAAGATTGACCAAATATTCTTAATATAATTCTGAACGTTTTTTGTTATATGATATTTTTATACAGAGTGTACCAGAAAAAAATTACGAATTTATTTTGCAGAAAATTTTTATCAATTTGACATGTAAATAAAAAATAAAATTTAATTATCTCGATAAATATTAGCGGCAATGGTGTTTAATAGTATATTAAAGTACGAGTTTCATAAGAAGCGGTTTTAGCGCCCGCGTCTATTTTAAAAAACGAGCCACTGGCGAGTTTTTTTATTGACATGGGCGCTAAAACGCCTTATGAAACATGAGCTTTATACATTTTTTTCTAGGTATTTCACCTTTTATAATCAAGAAAAATACATTTTAAAAAGAAAATAAATCCTTCAAATTTTGTAAATTTTTATGTCTAAATTTTATGTTGGTAATACTATTTTTTATCATAGGAGCCTCTGGACAACAAAAATTATTTTGCAAACTGTCATTTTTTGATTTATTGACCCATTTTCACCACGAGATTCTAAAGTTATTTTAGCGATATGAGATTTGAAATTAGACGGAATACGTTGTGTGATCCTTGTACATTCGGTACATATACAGAGCGTTCGGAAATTCGGGAGATTTTGCTACTTTTTTTCGAATTTCAAAAGACGTGATTTTACGTCACGGCATTGCAATTTAGTATAGGGAAGATGGAAAATTCAAATAAAGTTGAAGTTAAAATCGACATTAGAAGGTTAGTAGATTAAATTTTGGATAGGATTTGGCAGAAAATGATAGCTTGAAGCATCTACAAAAGATTGATTTATAGATTTATGCAACCAACATACATGACTGTTATCCACACAGAATAAAAAAGTAGTTATCAAGCTAGTTTTCCTCTGCGAAAAATGGGTTTTCTCGTAAATCACAAAGGCCGCGCAAGTCAATGAAATAAAACATTTAAATGTTACCAACATCAAATAAAGAAAAAAACGCGTATCGAAATAGCTTCATTACGATCCGCAAATGAGTACTGAACTCATTATGAACGTGAAATAGAAAAACTGTTTTTTAATATCAATGGTAACATGCTAAACATTTTTGTTTCTTAATATTTTTATACAGAGTAGGCGTATACTAGAAAAAGGTACTAATAGTTGATGCACCATCGGCTGACTATTATACCTATGTACCTAGTCCAGTTTATTTCACTTTCCTCGGCAGGCGGAAAGTATTCAAATTTCGAGATCTTATTAGATATTGACGATTTAGGGCCTTTTAAAATAGAATAGCATAGTGATTTTTACTACGTCTGTCTGTTGGCTTAATAGCTTAAAAATTACTTGAAGGGGAAGGTCGAAATATTTTCTATATAGATAATAATGCACGAAACAGTAACGAGCCTTTAAGTAGGTGTCTACGTACTATAAGTATATAAATTAAAAAAGTTTCAATATCAACTGTAATTCTTGTTTTCTAAAATGTATTTAAATTTGGGCGCGAGATTTCGCGCTTGCGCCTGTCGAGTGACAGGATACGGGTCGGCCGGCAAGGCTAGGGAGACCGCGAGAGAACGGAAACAGGTGGGCAGAACAAAAAAGTAAAGAAAAGGGTCAAGTTTTTTTAGTGGCGCAACCACGAAAGAAAAAGTTTTTTTAGTGGCGCAACCACGAAAGAAAAGGGTTAAGTTTTTTTAGTGGCGCAACCACGAAAGAAAAAAGTTACGTTTTTTTAGTGGCGCAACGACGAAAGAAAAAGTGTAAGAAATTTTGAATAAAGACCATCACAAAAACGCTCTGAGTTTATGTGTATGTTAGTGTGCATTTAATAAAGTCGCTAGCCGGTGTGATTAAATCGAAAATTAACCAAATCTACAACAGTTTGTTTGAAGGTGGTAGACAATGAAAATATCCTTTCGATTGTGTTAAGTAACAAAATAAAGACAATGGAAGTCCGACAAGGTTATTTTTTTTTAAAGTACCTAGGTCTTACGATACGATCCGCTAATTAATTTCTCCAACAATTTTTATGATTATCAATAATAATTAAGTTTGATGGTAAAAAAAAACGTTTACGCACGATATCATGCAATGCAATACTAACTTTCCAGTAAATATCTGCACTCACTTTATGTTGGATTCATTATTAATAATTACTATTTTACTTTCAAAATTAAAATTATGTTTTTAAATACAGTAATTTTAACTCAATCGATAAAATACCTGTCATTCCGTGTCTATATTCATGCACTCACAAAACACCAACTAAGCATGCACTGACCAAACATTTTACCTACACATAACATAATCGCTATAAGTGAATTTCACCTTATAGCGTTTTCGGTTTACAACTCCGAGAGTGCTCCGAGAGCGCTCTGTGACGTCATCGATCGGCCCGAGATTTGCTGTCACTCCGAAGGCGGTTGCCCTCGGACGGAGCACCACCACCGATATGTTATATCGGTGGTGGTGGACGGAGTGTAAATTAAACGTGATTGCGCTTGAAAATTTGACAGATGTCAACATACAAAAATAAACAATTAATTTTCAAATTTAAATCACTTGAGCGCGTTTATGACATATTATATACAATATTCATCGAACTAGACGAAAAACAAACACAGAAAACACAACAAACGAGATCACACATCAACAAAAGAATAGAAAATGGTGGTGGACTGCGGTTCTGCGCAAGCGCTGCCTCTCTACTCTGTAAAAATTTTCAGATCGTAAAGGAGCACTCTCAAACGGATTCAGAGTAACCAAATTTGTAAATCGAACATGCTACTCCGAGTGAGAGCGGTGGATTTTGATAACCGAACACGCAAATCTCGGGGAGAGCACTCTCAGAGTGCGCGAGAGCAGTAAATCGAAAACGCTATTGTTTTTAAAGGCCGCCGCTGACACATGTCATTTATAACATTTCTACTAGCGAATAGATTCTGGTACAGGTCAGTAGGTACCGACCAATTACAGTAAAGTAGTTTACGGCGGCAGATTTAAACGTAGGTTTTTATGCTTACACTTACTACTAATATACAGTACCTAAGAAATATTAATAATTGCGGGTTAGAAAATTGGGAGGCGATAACTAGAGGAACTAATTCCGTCTAAAAGGTACCTATATCGGCAACCGGTTTGTTCGTTGTTACCCAGAGCATTTTTTTTTAAATTTTATTTAATTTAAATTTTATTTTTATAAAAAATTATTAGTTGAAAAAATTGAATTAAAAAAAAATGCTCTGATGAACAACGAACAAACCGATTGCCGATATACCTTTCTCCTTTCAGATGGATTTTGTTTTAACATGCCAAATGTGACAAATTATATTGAGGTTAAGTGTTAACGTTTTGCTCATTGGTTGGTACCTATTGACCTGTACCAGAATCTATTCGCTAGTAACATTTCTTTTTACAGAACTTAAGGATTGGCCAGGGCCGGACTTAAAAATTATGTGTGAACATGGGTCAATTTATTTGTAGTTGTAGTTATGGATGGAAACGAGAATTACCTAAGCAATTTTTAAGATATTTAAAAAAAAAACACTAAAGGGGAATGGAAATAGGATAGAATATCAGAAAAACAATTTCATTTCATTTTTATTCATCTTAACATAGTATAAAAGAAAGTCGCTATCCTGTCTTATGTGCTTAAATCTTTAAAACTACGCAACGGATTTTGAAGCGTTTTTTTTTAATAGATAGAGTGATTCAAGAGGAAGGTTTTTATGTATAATTAGCGACCCGCCCCGGCTTCGCACGGGTGCAATTTCAGAAAGTGGCATGCCGGGTACTAATATATCGGGTTTGTATTTATACCAGCGGGTTGCAACGCAGGCCGGGTACACGCTAGTAATATAATAAAGTGCTGTTATTTTGGTAAAAACACACACTTAATTTAGTACAATAAAAAATATACAAGGGGCAGTCGTGAATCTAGTATCATCAATAATTAACTACGTTTTTTATTAAAGCATTATTTTGTTTTTAATTTGATTTTAGACCATGCAGTGTTAAGTTGAAAAAATCTATATATTATATTTAATAGCTTATTGTTTACTTTTTTATTTTCTTATTCACGGGTAGATCTTTTTTTTTAGACTAGGTTCTAAAGAGTTTGAAGTTTACAATAGGTTTAACTTTTCGTTGGTTTATAATAAAACAACAAAAGTTTGTAATGTTATCGAATATATTTTTTTAATGAATATTGAAAAAATTATGTAAGTATATAAATACTACAAAAAAAAGTCATGTACATGTAACTATACGGTCAGTTATATATCCATCTCTTGTTAATCTAGCCAATGCCCGTGCCTGAAAGCCGTTTATAGAATTAGGGATTTTAAAATCACATGTTGGCCTAGTGTTGGGAAAAATCGACTTATTTTAATAATCGACTACCGAGAATTCGAGTGATTTAAAAAACCGAATGATAATCGATTTTTTTTCACTCAAATTCTAATATTAATTATTAATATTGGCGATTCATCGTTCATGTTGATATACAGCATTTGTATTGGGAATAACTGACTCGGTGTTGTTAATCGATTGATTTTTTGCGGATTATTAAATGTGGCGGAGATATTTGTGGATTTTTTGGCATGATTCCCAGTTCCCAGAACCACTTGACTAATTGACCTTGAAGTGTCACGATATTGCATAACTCATGATATTTATGAATACTGAATACTCACCACTAAACATTAATTTATTTAATTTCGGGCGCAGAAATTACTGCAATAAGAATAAGTATGCAGTAAAATAAAGTGTGTTGCCGGTTGCCGTTCAATTTTAACGAGCGGATCATTTTGGATTGGTCAATTATCGGACTTTTTTCTTCGGAACGTAGGCCGATTTTAGGGACTTTAATTTTATTTTAAATCTAGTTTATCACTCGTCGGTTTTTCTTCACACGAATTCGAAATAATTCGAATGTTTACATCGGTGTTGAAGCAAAGGCATTTAATAAAAATCGAACAATGGTTGTTTTGTATTGATAAATGTATATGTAGTTTAGTTTGTTTTTGTTTACCATTGTAATATTTGTGATACATTTCATATAAATTAAAAATGCGGCCCGGTTGTAAAAAGTCCGTTGTATGGAACTATTTTAAGAGAATTGATGAAAAATCAGCTGACTGTCAAATATGCAAAAAAAGTATTAGATGCGGAGGTAGTACTACGAATTTAAAACAACATTTGCTTCGCATTCATCCTGTACAATTTTCCTCAAGAGAATCTATTCGAAATGAAGAAGAAAGTGCATGTGAAAATCATGGCGATGTATTGCCGTCTCAGGAATCTAAATAATAAATCCTATTATCCTACGCAGGCAACCCGTAATGCAGTATTTAAATCTAAGTAAATCATATTATTTGTTATCTATGGAGGACTTGAGGTAGGAGGCCGATCGCAATGCATTGGATTCGATCCCAAATTAGCATCGGTAATTCAGCTTTACGAGTTGCCATAAGATGGCGCTCGTGTTCGAAGTGGGCTATCAAATAAATGGTTTCTTATGGACGCAATAACTATTTTTATTTAAATTAGTTCTTTAAGGAACAAATAAGGACTTTTATATGAATTTACACTTACTTTGTTATACTTATTAGTAAACTCGGCCTGTATAAAGTTCCAACGATGCTTCGTTTTTAAAATACAGGAACATTCTAGCTAGAGGGTTTTACCTTTGGAGCTAGAAAGAGACTTATTTGGCTGCGTTTCATCTTTGAAGAAGATCCTGTCTTACACCCCGACACAAAGCAAACTCTACTTTTATAAATTGTACCATTATTCATTATAAATATGGAAATTAATTACAATACAACGTTATTTTTTGTCTTGTCTTGCCTTCAAACGTTATTTGTATGGAGGACTTGAGGTAGGAGGCCGATCGCAATGCATTGGATTCGGTCCCAAATTAGCATCGGTAATTCAGCTTTACGAGTCGCTGTAAGATGGCGCGCGTGTTCGAAGTGGGCTATCAAATAATGGTTTCTTATGGACGCAATAACTATTTTTATTTAAATTAGTTCTTTAAGGAACAAATAAGGACTTTTATATGAATTTACACTTACTTTGTTATACTTATTAGTAAACTCGGCCTGTATAAAGTTCCAACGATGCTTGGTTTTTAAAATACAGGGTATTAAACATTCTAGCTATACCTTTGGAGCTAGAAAGAGACTTATTTGGCTGCGTTTTATCTCTGAAAAAGATCCTGTCTTACACCCCGACACAAAGCAAACTCTACTTTTATAAATTGTACCATTATTTATTATAAATATGGAAATTAATTACAATACAACGTTATTTGTCTTATCTTGCCTTCAAACATTATTTGTTATTTCGAAAAATAAAATGTCAATTGTCAAAAGTAGAAGCACAGAAAAATAAAGGGTTTAAGTAAAAGTTAAAAACTATGGAGGATTTAGTTTTCCATATTAAAAACGAAGAAGAAGAAGACAACATCAGCCCACTTCGGACGCGAGAGCCATCTATCGGCCAATAGCGAACTAACTAAAAAACCGGGACAGAATTTGAAAATGCTGCCATTGTCGATCGGCCTCCTACCCTATAGTTCTCCATAGTTATTTGTTATTTCGAAAAATAAAACGTCAATTGTCAAAAGTAAAAGCACAGAAAAATAAATGGTTTAAGAAAAAGTTAAAAACTATGGAGGATCTAGTTTTCCATATTAAAAACGAAGAAGAAGAAGACAACATCAGCCCACTTCGGACGCGAGAGCCATCTATCAGCCAATAGTGAACTAACCAAAAAACCGGGACAGAAATTGAAAAAATACCCTCTAGTTCTCCATATTGTTATCTTACACAGGCAACCTGTAATGCAGTATTTAATGAATAATATCGCCAATAATAACCGAAACCACTCGGTGTAGCCGCTCGCTACGAGATGGCTCTGGCCGCAGTGAGTGATTGACAGGCGGGCAGCAACTTTGGAGACGCGTTGAAAACTAAAAACCATATGTTCGTCACTCATTTCGTCACTCGAGTTATTTCCGAAGATAATCCAAAATTAAAGAGATTGAAAAAACCGAGTGATCGGTCATTTTTCACTTGAGTGATCCCATCACTATGTTGGCTAATATGTTTGACAAGAGAGACGTCAAAGCATTAAAAACTAAGGTGAAATCATTGCAATATTCATTTCAATGGGTGAAATCCACTATAACTACTCACTTGCGCTCCTCGTTTGCATCTGCATTGTGCATTCTCGTCTCCCAGGGGCACAAATGCGTCCAGCATCGAATATGTGTAGTCTTGATAGGAATTTGAACCGGAATTCGATTCGGCGCCTGAAAATGTGAATTATTGCAATTGTGGATTTGGAGAAAACGTTAGTGTATTATTGCCAGTTTCTGATACTTTATGTATTTTTAATAAACCCTATTTTCACGGAATTAAAAATCTATTTATTATTTTTGTGATTATTTTTCATGGATCTGTATTTTGAATACACTGTATATTTCAAAATAATTTTCAAATTACAATCCATTTGTATCTCTAACGACAATGAAGTTATTTTACTTCGCAGTAACTTCGGGTCAATTTTGTGGCCAGCAGAAACAGATAAATTAATTTTTAAATATGTTTATTTTTAAATAATTTAGATGTCCCAAATGGTTATTAATATTATTATCTAATTAATTATTTCCTTTTCTACTAAAACAGTAAAAATAAAAATCTATCAATGGAAATTAGTTAATTTAAACGATTCAAAGCAGCATGCAGTTGCCCCACAGTTCTATCCCAGAACCCCGGAATATTTAAACAGCATTTTTGTGTTATGCGTGTTTGGGGACTCGGTGCACAACAGCCGTTTATGCAATCACATTGCAACCGGTTCATTAAAAAGTGTCGATGACAGTAACAAACGGCCAAAATATTTTGGCCCGACAAAGTTAACACGAATAACTGGCAAAATACGCTGCTATAACTTTATGTAACTGAAGTTGCAACAATTTTAGTGGAGTTTTGGGACTACAACTTGTTTATTCCGTTTTGGTTTTAATAAAATTTTAACAGTGGGGCAACTTGGGGGAGAGCAACTGCTTTGCCCCCCTGTATTTTATTGTGTAACATTTTAACAGGTACAAACTATGGGAGGTGAGGTTTTTCGATCACTTCTGCTGATAGCATCTGAACAAGAAAATAGATTTAAGATTTAAGATTTAGCGCCGCATTCGCCGTTTCATTTTCTTATCAATATTTCGTTTAATTTTTGTTTTCTCCAACAAGCGGCCAAGTACCCATCTTTGGGTAGCAGTTACCCACAGAAATTTATATTATTTTAGTCATTCCGTCATTTTTAAAATATTATGGTTTTTATATCAAATATGTTTTGCCACTTCAATTGTGTTAAATATTTTTTTCCCAGAAGACTAAAATGCTAGAACTATATTAAAATAATAAATAGTTAATTTGCCATGTTGTTATTGCAAAATATTTCAATTGTTTTCGATTGCTATCTGCATTGCTAATAAATAGCTTTGTGAAAACGAAACAGGCTTGTTTGGTAATTTTTCGTTTTTGCAAAAGGATTAAATGGCGATACAACATTGCTCTGTTGATAACACGCTTTCCTGTTGGAAATAAACCAATTAAAAAACACAATGGTAAAAATGTAAATTTGTCAAACGATGTCAATCAAATAATTTAGGGTTTTCAGTGTTCTGTAATAAAAATGAATAAACGAGGAACAATAACAATTAGGGATTAAATTCGGTGTTTTCTTCGTTTTTCTAAAAAAAATTAGAATAAATTCATATAAAAATCTTGTAAAAGAGTATAGGCACAAGAAACATTAAAGATACTTATCTAAAATGAGGTGTACATAAAGAAAAATAATAACAGTGCATTCTGTATATTAGGTTATATTAATGATAATATCATAAAACCATGAATTTGATAAATATTAACCCTTACCTGGAAATCCCCTGGGGCCCTGTATACCTGGTGGACCGGGTGGGCCGATTGGACCAGGAGGACCTGATGCAAAACTAGAAAGTCTTACTGCTGTGCTTAAGGCAGTCACCTACAAAAATAGAAACTGTATTACCACTTTTTGTAAGGCTGGTTTAACTCTACATTTGTAAAATTATAATATACCTAATCTAACCTAGGTATATGTATTTAAAAAAAAACGGTAATTTTAAAAATATCCTTACTTTTGTATTCATTATTTTGTAAGAAGTATTTGGTTATAGGGGAAATCGTTTTTTGGAAAATAATGTTTTTTGGTTTTTCTAAAAAACTTCAATAAAAAAAATTGGGTGTTCTTCAGAGTAATCATTAAATATTCTATCAATATCCTTTAGAATAAAATACACAATAATTATTTATTTCTTATGATAAAACATAATTTCTCTGTCGCAGGCAAGAAGAGTGCAACAATAACAACAAAACGGCTGTTTTATCCTTTTAACAAGTGAAATACACACCAAATGAAGCCGTGAAAAGCTCAGTAATCGCTTTGGTGGTCGAATAACCTGCAAAAGGAAAAAGTCTCGTGCAAAATAAAAGCGGCATCGGCACAAATTCTCGAGCAATAAGCTCCAAAACATAATCAAGATTTAATTAAATCCATCCGAATTAGATTTTAATACAAATTCCCGCAAAAAGACGCCACGCTTTGTTTTTACCCGGACGCCCGTTAAATCCTGATTATAATCTAATTGTCTTTTTGCTATAAGCGTGGGATTGTTTAAAGGGCTGAAAAACAAAATACTGCCGCTGTAAAATACACAAAATCATTTGGAACATTAATCATGGCTTTCGCTTGACCCTTTGCATTAACGAATGATTTTTGTTTTATATTAAATGGTATTTACTAATTTACTGCCGTCTCATCGAATCCAAGACATAATATTTTATTTTAATAGATGTAGGGATGTACATACTTAGACTAAACACGTCAATTTTTTATGTGTTTTTTAATTATTTATTCAAACATTTAAACATTATCATGGCGACTGATATAATTTATGAGTGTCTCTCAATTTAAAAAAACCTAATGTGTTTTGCGTTTTTCACACCAAATGTTAACAAGAACTGCCTATTACCTTTTCCTGCAGCGCCTTAAGCTTTTCGTTCAATCTGACCAGACTATCGCAGTTTGCATAGCAGCGATTCGAGTGTCCTGCCATTGTCTTGGTTAACGTATCTCCCTTATCTCCGGCGTGTCTCCTTTCCTGTTTCTCACAAGTCCTGTTGTCAGCCCGCAGGATATATCCCTCTTCGCAGGAACAGCGATAACCGCCTATTTCATTTATACACCTGTGCTCACAGTCTCCGTTGTGGTCCTGGCATTCGTCTATGTCTGCAAGCAAGATGGATGCGTTTTAATTCTACAATATAGTTTTAAATTTTAGACAATATGGAAGCATTTTGGAGAGTTTTACAAACAGAAACTTTAAATCAGGATTGGGTAAGGATAATAAATTACTATAACAATATGTAGGTAATATTTATACGTCAATTTGCACACATTTAAAAATTGCAGAATAACTTCCTACTTTCATTATTTTTACTTAATACATTATTTTGTCGTTCGTTTTTATTTGGGGACACTTCAAATTAATACCCTCATACTCAATAATCACTTCAAATATACCTTTGAGTTGAAAAACCATTTCGAGGCATCCAACCGCGTTTTAATTGCCATCGTTCTCGCTCCTTTTTATCACTTCTAACCCTAATTCGGTTTGGCAATATTTCCTAAAACAAAAGCCTCATCGGCATATTGAATTTTAAGCTTTTGCCGAGTTAATGTTCTTGAAACTGCGGACCTCATGGTAATTTCTCTCGACGAATTGCTGCCATGAAAAGGACAATGCAGGGCGAACAACGAGGTTCTAATTTCGCTTTATTAGTTATGGCTTTGGATTTAGAACGGCGAAGAACAACGGTAACCTGCAGAAATTTGACGACTTATCATCATCAACATCACTACAGATAAAATTAGTGTTTATCCGCTTAAAATTTTTAGACTTGATGGTGTCCTACTACATGGCTGTTTCATATTCCAACCTGGAAATTAACCACGATAGTTCCTGATTAATCAATTTTTCCCACTTGAAAGCTAGCTACAACTTTCTTGCATTAATAACTCACCTATACGGGGTGACAACGAATGTTGTTCCCCCCCCCCCCTCCTGTTTTTCCGTAGTTTTATTATTACAAATTTAAAAATTTCAGGAGATGCCACGTGTATATTTTGTGAGTTTTTAGTAAAACATCAAACATTCAAAATCACTTCCTGTTTAACCGAAAATGGTATTAAATTTTTATTTTAAATATCATTTATGTATACCTGATATTTGAATTTTACGGAAAATTCACACATTATCAATTGTTTTCCAAATGGCTTCCAGGCTAAGTTTTTAAAGAAATCCTAAGATGACCATGAATCCATTAATACAACACCCTACGCATCCTAGAAGAGCATATATTTAATATGTTGTTTTTACGAAACCTTCGTAAGAAGGTCACTTAAAATGGTATTTGTAACAAATAAAGATGTTTTCAAAAAAAGAAAGAAATGAAGACCGGTTAAAACCCATACTTTTAATACATAATTTAAAAGTGGTATAAATTGTATATAGCTATGTCTGCAGTTATTTCAAAACACGTTATTGCCGGCGCAGGAGCTGATAATTTTTAAAAAGCTTACATTCTATCGTTCTAGCTACTCTCCAGCTATCGGAAATCGACGGTTCTCCGAGTATTGTTTGCATACTTCCTGTACAAGCGGCATCGCATCCCGGTGCAGATTTGGAACAGTGCCATTTCGTTTTCTTGTTCGTTATTCAGCGGAGCTTTTTTTTTTGTTCCTGGCTTTATTGCCGACACAGAGTCAACAAATTCCCGGAATTACGCGACTTCGGTCACTTTAAAATATCCGATTAGCTTTGCTTTAGTTTATTTTGTTTTATATATGATTATGCCCCGAAAACGGGGCATAAAGGCTCGACAAATAATTTTGAATGAATCATAAGCAATGTCTTATTTATTATTATACTATGTAATACCTATGTCCCGTGAAAATTCGAAAATAATGTAGAAGGACAATTTAGACCCGCAAATTTGTTGGTGTCACGCCCAAAAGCATTATTTACTGATTTGATATGTTATTATCACATTGGCATAATCTTTTTTTACGACATTATATGAAACTCAGTGATCAAGCTTGTTTTTGTTATTACTTTCACCTAATTAGCTTAGACTGAGCTCTTTAGGGTAATCTCAGATCCGTTGCTCTTATTCCAAAATCGTTGTCCTATACTCGTCGGTGCTTCGTTAATCTGGACTCTTCTGCTGACAATTCTGACGTTGAATGATCGTTGTAAACAGAAAGGTTCCTCCAGTGTTTCTTAGCCTGGTTTGTTGGTGATCAGGTGGGCGGAATTAATTTCGTCCCTTACGCCTGGTAAGTATGCGGTAAAACCGCAACCGCTAAAACATAATGGTAAACAGTGACATGTTTCGCCCTTATAAGGGCATCATCAGACCTAAAAGTGTAAACGTAGTTTCTAATAGAAAAACCTAATAACTAAAATAATAACGCACGTGCCTAAATCCTAATTCAATAAAACATAATAATATTCTGATAGCTTCGTAAGAATGGTAATCGAAGGCGAATGATCTGATTCATCCGAATGAATATTCTATTCGAATCGCTCTGTTTTAAAATAATAATTTATATAGCACGCAAATAACTGTTAACAACAAGTTAAGTGTTATAATATAGTCTCGGGGGCACACCGCCACCAACTATTAGACACTATCAATCTAAAAATAATTAATCCATTGTCCTTGTCTATCATAAATATTTAAACTGGGTAATCATACACTTACATATTGTGTATCATCGGTTTATAAATTGTGGTTCATATACTCATATATTCTGTCATAAATATAAATTCATCTTTGCAAGTTCCAAGACAAATATTATTAATTTTTTGGCTTGATGGTGGTAAATATTTTAATTAACAGCTAAAAGGGCTAAACTTATTCTTAGGTGAGTTGGAATCTAATTTATTTCTTTGAAAATAAATGCAAAATTAAAAGCTAGATTGAAAAAAATACGAAAAGGTAACTTTTTGTAATTAATGATTTATTTATCACCCCAAATACTTATTTCCGTTAAGTATAAAACTTCTGAAAGAACGACTTTCGAAGAGAGTTCGAAATGTCTTTGTTTAACACCTTTAAGAACGCCTTTACAGACGTTTATTACATCATCCTTACTTCATACCGAACCATTATTATTTTCAATTTTTTTTTAAGAAAAATATTTTAGTTTTAAAATTTAAATTATTTTTAAACAAACTGTCCGGCTAAGCATCACTGTTCGGTCGTTGTAAAAAATAAACAAGTCATTTGCCGCACTCAAAGTAATGACGTAATATATGATATACCGGACAGTATAAAATAGAAGTAACATTATGGTCAAAAAGTAATAAAATATCAATTAAATGCCATATATAAACTTTTAACACAGCTCTGGTTAAAAACTAGTTGTTTTGTTTGATTCTCAAGTTAGTAAAATTGAACATATTAAAACTAACTGTAAATTAAAAAAAAATATAAATTATTAACTTTTAAACGTAAAATAAAAAGAGCAGGAATAGTAGGCACTTATCTTTTAATTTTACAAAAGTTCTTAACGTTATTTTAATTAGTAAGATTACCACGGCAACGCAAAGATTTTAATTGAGAATTATGTAGAGGTTATTAAATGATACGGAATTTTAGCGGCACCTCATTTTTAGTTATTATCATAAATGTTTAAAGCTTAAGACTGAGCTAAGTAATATTAATTTTTAAAAAATTAATAAAATTATAGTTTAATGTACCTAATAAAATAATTTTATGAAAATAAGAGATTTAACAAAGGATCTACAATATTTCGAAGCTTTTTAAAATTGACCTTACCCACACATACAGGCTTGAGTCCTCTACGTTGATTTTCAGGCGAAAATTTATAGCCATCGAAACAAGTGCAAATCACTCTTTGTAGATATATTGTGCAGTGTTGTTCACATAAGCTCATTTTACAGGGGTCTTGTTCTTTGGAAATACACCTAAAAATCAGAAAACTTCTTTTAGAATTTTTCTTAATCAAATCTTCTTATTTCCTTACTTTGGTTTTGAACTGTTCAAATATGTCTTCAAGCGAAATAATTAGGAAACACGATTGGAACGTTATCCATTGTATTATAATACGGCCACCCACCTACTTGTAGAAAACCTTAATAAATCATTATACTGGCAGAGTTTTGTTATTCATCATGAGCCTAAATTAAATTCATTTAACCCAGTTTTACCACTCTTATACATATTTAATTACGTTTCCAAGTTTCCTTATAAACTCTTAAACAAGGAGGTATTTATAAAATTTTCTGTCGAGAACAACACTATATCCTTTGGTTTATCGATGTAACTTTGAGTTTTATACCTTCAATATTATTCCAAGAGTTTTCACACGAATGTATTTAAAATTAATTATGTATTGCCATTGCCATCCAAACAGCCCTAGTTCACAGATAGGTTCAAGATAGTTAATTTTAAATCTTCTCTCGTTTTTTATACATAAAAATAATTCGAGATAAATCTTTTTACCTATAAAGGTAAAAAAAAATAGTCTAAAATTTTCCAGAGAAACCATATAATCTAGTCCAATAAATCTACATATTTTAAATTTTTTGACTTGGAAGGAATAAGGGAAAGTGGTCATATTTACAGGGTGTCCCAAATTCCAAAGATACTTACATCAAAATGTTAGATTGGAGCAAAGTTGAATAATTTAGAGCTGAATTTAATGCCGGTGAGAATTTAAGATAATTCCGAGTACTTCCGGAGATATCTGACAAAAAAACCGAAAACTTCATTTTCCTTTTTTCTTTTTTTGTGACGTTATTTTATAAAGATATTAAAAAAGGGAAAGAATTTTCTACAGGCACTTTTTACGATGCATTTAAAGATAGTTTCTAATTTATAAACTGACGTTTCGGTTTTCAGATATCACCATCAAATCAAAATTTTTAAATGTAGACCTGAAATTGAAATAGTACTTTCTGATGTATTTTGTTTCCTTAAAACATAAATCAATATCATTTGGGCAGAATTTCACCGTTTTGAACCGAAAATCCATCATCAGTAACTTACAGTTAGAGGTACTTTGCAATACGGTCCTGATAATTATTATGATTAAAAAATATGCTACTCTAACCAACAATTCAATGATTCAGGAATTTTTCAGTGATCATAATTAAAATAAGAAATAATGTAAGAAAGCACCAAACAAATTTCTGTCTAAACAATAATATGGTTACCTATTCTTCCCTATTGGGTAATATGTAAGGTACCCACTGGTTTGTCTCGATAGCGAATTTATACCTATTGAATTGCGCATGCGAAGCCGCAGGTACAGGGTGATCGCGTATCGCGTATAATGTTACCCCCCTTTAACTTCTTTGTTTCGAAATTAAGAAAAAACTGTTAAATACAAAAGTTGTAGGATGTAATGTAAACTTCTTGCAAAATATATCTTCGTAGATACGGGTGTTGCATAAAAGCGTGACAGATCAAAGTTATATTTTTTTAAATGAAATACCCTTTATATTGTTGCATTATTGGATTCTACGGACAATTCTAAACATAATTTATATATACCACTATATATCTAAATTGAACCGTTTTCGACTTATTGATGTTTAAAAATTACTATATATTATTTAAGAAAATAAGGTCATTCAAGTCAAGATGTATCGTTTCCATGGATAAAACAGGATGACGATACTGAACTAAATATTTTGCCCACTAATAAAAAAAAATCAAGCACAAAATGATGAACACGTAAACTGACTTGAAAAATGCTGTGCCATTTTCACATTATTATTATTTTTAATATAAGCCATTAAAATCGTCTGCTTTTCTTGAATAGAATAAGGCATTTTTGAATAGAAATTCTTACTGTTTATCAAAACTGACAATTCATGTTTTTCGAGTTTTTTCGAAATTTACCAAGTTACCATTGTTAATATTATTATCCATGGAAACGATACATGTTGACTTGAATGACCTTATTTTCTTAAATAATATAATATAGTAATTTTCAAACATCAATAAGTCGAAAACGGTTCAATTTAGATATATAGTGGTATATATAAATTATGTTTAGAATTGTCCGTAGAATCCAATAATGCAACAATATACAGGGTATTCCATTTACAAAAATAAAACTTTGATCTGTCACGCTTTTATGCAACACCCTGTATCTACGAAGATAGATTTTGCAAGAAGTTTGCATTAAATCCTACAACTTTTGTATTTAACAGTTTTTTCTTAATTTCGAAACAAAGAAGTTAAAGGGGGGTAACATTATAGGCGATCACCCTGTACCGGCTAGTCTATAATAAATTTACAACAACTTTTAGTAGGTAATGTGTAACATAATAAAAATGAGAAGCCTATTTTCACTTAAACTAACTACGTAATCGTTCCGAAATACTAGGTAAAAATAATACTTACTTCTTTATTATTAGAGTGAGTTTTCTTTTTGTTAGTTGTTCTATCAGGACCATATTGCAAAAAAAACTTTAAGTAGGTACGGATGATGGGTTTTTGATTCAAAACAATGAAATTTTGGCAAACTGTTATTGGTTTATGTTTTGAGGAAACAACATACTTCAGAAAACCGAAACGTCGTTTATTAAATTAGAAGCTATTTTTAAAGGTGTCGTAATAAATTGCCTGCAACAGGTGCTTTCTGTTTTTCAATATGTTTATAACGAGGTTTATAAATAATGTCATAAAAAAATAAAAAGCGAGAACGAAGTTCTCGGTTTTTTCCCGATATATCTGGAAGAGTCGGAATTTTCTTAATTTCTCACTGGCATTAAATAAGCTCCAAATTACCCAATTTTGCCCCAATTTAACCTTTGCTGTATATATATTTAATAGTTTCCGAGATCGAATTTAGGACACCCTGTATAATAGAAAACGGACAACATTGAAATGTCCCTGAAAGCAAATGACTGACCTGTCACTTACAAGTATACTGGGTGCTGGGTAAGATCTTTTTTGTAAACTTACTTTTCTGCCGCTAAAAAATCCTTAAGAAAAATTAAATATTTTAAGTAACTACCTTACCTGCCAGCGATAAAAATATAATCTTGACAGCAGTGTCTTCTCGTGCAGTCGACCCATTTGCCGTTAACTTTGCATTTGTAACGCGTAGTTATAACGTTGCTCGAAGGGCACTCCAGCGTATCGGCCCTGAAATAAACACGAAATGTGCCCTTATAAGAGGCTTTCGAGAGCCCTTAAATGACTTGAGAGTTTTATTTTCGACAGATAAAATGTTATTTTATAGGCGTAAACTCCGATACTATTTTTTTTACATTTCGCTTTCATGTAGAGTCCGAGGAATAAAAGTGGAACCGTGTATAAAGCATAAGGGCGATACTATTCAAAAAATAAGCCACATTAAAACCAAAATAACAACCTATACTACCTATATTATTATGCTTTATAAAATAAAATTGACAATATAAATATAAGTTGATATACCTTAATTGATGCTACTTAAGGTTGGTATATCAGCATGTTTTCCAACCTATTTCGCTTAGATTTAGGTAATTATTTTTTCTAGCTTTTACACATAATTTAATTAAAATCAATATCGACTGCATATTATATAGATAATAATTGACATATTAAATAAATATCAAGGAATTTCATGAATTACTTTAGGAGAATTGTATATATCCAAAAATATCGGCTATGATTTTCTTTAACATTATTATATTATTATAATAAAAGTGTTTTCTCACTATACAATACTCTGAAAATTAGCAATAAAATAAATTGATATTTTTGTAATATGTCAGATATTACCTAAATATTGTACCGACGATTTGATTTAATTTAAATGTTAGTTAATAAAATCATAAACTAAAAAAAACATTTATAGGTTGACAATAGATTCAATGACGTTAAGAACTCCATCTTAAAAAATTTTTTTACTACGAGCGTGCGCAAAGTAGTACTTTGCGCACGCATTTTTGTGTGCAAAGTTACACTTTTCCGCACTAGTGCGGATAAGACTTTTATCCGCACTGGGTGCGGAAAAGTAAAACTAGCCACCCACTGAATGAGCTTACTGGATCGGCTATCACTTTGCAGAATGTGAGTAATTGCTCTATTGTTATAAATGTTATAAACAAATAATTTAGTTTCCTATTATTTTTTTTATTGTTATGTAATTTTTTAATTTTCTATTATTTTTTTTTGTTATGTAATTTTTAGTTGTAAGTATATTATAGTTCTTTCTTTAAAGTCGAATTAAAAATTATTAAATAAATTATCATATTTTTATTTTTGTTGTTATCTGATATGAAGCTCGTAGGAAAAATGTTGTTCCTAACAAGTGCGCAAAGTGCTTTTCCGCACGCAAGAACTTATCCGAACTCCGCTTCGCGTCGTTCGTCCAACTGTACTTGCGTGCGGAAAAGTATCACTTTGCGCACTTGTTAGGAAAATAACTATTTTCTATTTCACGTTCATAATAAGCTCAGTACGATACGCATTTGCGCATCGTAATGAAGCTATTTCGATACGCGTTTTTTTTAAATTTGATGTTGGTAACATTTAAATGTTTTATTTCACTTGCGCGGCCTTTGTGATTTACGAGAAACCCCATTTTTCGCAGAGGAAAAATAGCATGATAACTTACTTTTTTATTCTGTGTGGATAACAGTCATGTATGTTGGTTGCATAAATCTATAAATCAATCTTTTGTAGATGCTTCAAGCTCATTCATTTTCTGCCAAATCCTATCCAAAATTCAATCTACTAACCTTCCAATGTCGATTTTAACTTCAACTTTATTTGAATTTTCCATCTTCCCTATACTAAATTGCAATGCCGTGACGTAAAATCACGTCTTATGAAATTCGAAAAAACGTCGCAAAATCGCTCGAATTTCCGAACGCCTTGTATATGTACCGAATGTACAAGGATCACACAACGTATTCCGTCAATAAATCAAAAAATGACAGTTCGCAAAATAATTTTTGTTGTCCAGAGGCTACCATGATAAAAAATAGTATTACCAACATAAAATTTAGCGATTTATTTTCTTTTTAAATATGTGTTTTTATTGAAAAAACTACAAATTAGAAAAATAGTATAACGTACGTGTTATATAAAGCAGTTTTAAGCACTTGTCCCGTTATAAAACTCGCCGCAAGCGGCTCGTTTTTTAACATGGACGCGTGCTATAAAATGATGCTTTATAAAACGTGTACGTTAATATACTATTGTGGAAAAGGAGCAGTGAACTCAGCTTGAAATTGAACTTCGTATTGATAATTTACATCGCAATTTTGTTCACCAAAAAACCGTGAATAAAATTTATGATCATCTGATTCTTCACAAGGACTTTACAGCCAGCATCATATCAAGTTTTTTTATTAGCCATTTTTCGGTCAACTAAATCATTAAATCACAAACTCGATCTAAATCCCCCGCCCTAGCCAATTTAATAATACAAATACATTTTTAACATTTTTTTTTATTATATATTATCTAAACCTCAATTTTTGTCCTTCGTTTAGCATCTTTACACATCAGCATAACTTGTTCTTGTGCATTTTTACCCAGTTTCTTTACATCCTTGCAGCATTCCTTTAAATTGCTCTTTAAATACACTTTACTTCCTTTATAAACTTTTTCCAAAGTTTTATCTTTTTTGTCTACGATTTCACAAGCGTAATCGTAACATTTTTTTATTTGTTTCTTGCTTTCATCTGATTTATCTTTGAACAGTTTCCATCCATCCATCTGTGCCGAATAAATATTTTTCGTTGCGTCTTTGTACGCCGTTTCCACTTGTTTGATAAAATTATTATCGGGTTCAGTTTGTAAAAGTTCGTTGATATCGTGCTTAAAAATTTCTAGTATCACTTCCATCCTATTTCTGGTGTCGGTTTTAACCTTGTTTGTAAAAACAGACGTTTCAGTTTTTATTCGTTCAAATTCTTTAATCGTTTCGGATTTCAGTTCTTCCGCTATTATTTCGACTTGTTGCATCGTAAAAATCAAATTAGAACAAAAATTAAATAAATATAACTGAACCTTACACAAGATTTTGAGACAAGATGACAATAATCTATGACATAATAATGACAGGTTAATATATCATGATAGGTTGCTTGTTTGTTAGGAAAACTATAAATTTAAATTTCCTCAAGGACAAAAAATACCAGTTGTCTGTTTATTCTCTAAAAACTGGTCCAAAATCTATAGATAAATTGAAATGAAAAGGGTGGCGGCATTCCCTGAAGTTATCTTCAATTGCCGAGGACTTTTAATTAGTAAAAGACGTAAACTTAATTAGAGCTCACGTATAAGAACAATGCCCGACACTGATGATCGGGAAAAATTGAAGCAAAATAACCTCTCTATAAAACGGCCCTTTATGTAGGTATAAAAAGATTTAACGCTTAAGCACTAAAATCGAAAATATCCCTTTAAAGGGCTCTCAATATCTCATTAAAGGGCTTTTAAGGGATAATTAAATCAATAATCTTACTTACCCCGACCCTGCGGCAACTTCGTTAAGCGTATCAAGGTAATATCCATCCTGCGACTGCAGGATTTCTTCTCCTGATTCCTTCTGCGCCTTGATAAAAACTGATAACAAGATTACTGCTAACAGGAACAGCCATGTTGTCACTGACATTCTCCCGATAACACTTTTAAGGATAATGGTTCTCAGTTGATCGTTTCGCCTCCATTTTTTTACACGGTTATGTTTAATGCTTCTTTTTTTAGTAGCCGTGTATTTTTTTATATAAAATTAGTATATTGTACCATTTGATAACATTCACCATTTGAAAAATAAAATTTTCTGGTTAATTGAATACTTTTATTTTATTTTTGAAGAAGTAGTCCATACTCAAAGTGGAGTTAAATGATACAGAAAAAGAAAAGCACGAAGTCTTTCTCCACAATCTTTATTTATTGAAAAACTAGGCGAACCTAGTATCACAACGACATGTTTCGAGTGTAGAAACACTCATCATCAGGAAACAAAGTGAAAAGTAAAATGCTGATGTTTTTAGCAAAAGAGAAAATAATGGTGAGATTGAGCCGTAATGGAGCTTTTAGTGGTGTACAACAGATGTAAAATTAAAAAATTAAGAGGTCGACAATCAAGACTCCAGCTTACTGAAGAGTCGAGGGTTAAGTGTAGAAGCACACTGTGCCGTGCAGAAAATGATAGGGTAGTAAAAATTAGGGAGTTTTGAAAAACATATCTGTAGAAAGCATTAATAAATTACTGAAACATCCTGAGTTTTATTAAGCCCGGTCAGAAACATGTGAAAATGTTTGGGTGAGATGTAAAGAAAAAAAAAACTTTTTTCTTTTTCTTTTCTTTACATCTCACCCCAACATTTTCACATGTTTCTGACCGGGCTTAATAAAACTCAGGATGTTTCAGTAATTTATTAATGCTTTTTACAGATATGTTTTTCAAAACTCCCTAATTTTTACTACCCTATCATTTTCTGCACGGCACAGTGTGCTTCTACACTTAACCCTCGACTCTTCAGTAAGCTGGAGTCTTGATTGTCGACCTCTTAATTTTTCAATTTTACATCTGTTGTACACCACTAAAAGCTCCATTACGGCTCAATCTCACCATTATTTTCTCTTTTGCTAAAAACATCAGCATTTTACTTTTCACTTTGTTTCCTGATGATGAGTGTTTCTACACTCGAAACATGTCGTTGTGATACTAGGTTCGCCTAGTTTTTCAATAAATAAAGATTGTGGAGAAAGACTTCGTGCTTTTCTTTTTCTGTTTTATTTTATTGTTATTTTGTGATGGAGAAATTAATGATTATTTCTGCTAATTAAAATATCTCTTTGGTACAATTGTCTTTTTATGAACTAAATATATATTTTTTTGTCAAGGCAAAGCGCTGAACAAAATTAATATTTAAATTCCGAACACCTGAAGTTTAAAAATCTATTATAAACTACCAAGAATGCTACCTAATACCTAATTTAAATTATAATGAAAGTTACACATTTTATTTCTTGCTAATACTTTTTATAGAATTAAAGGTATTTTTAGTAATTAAAATAGGGTTAAGAAGTTATCACCCTATTTTAATAAAACACAATATTTTTAACGACGCGAATATCCAATAATTTATTTTTACTATATAATTATGAGAAATCGTTTCAATATAATATTTTTCGCTCCGATCCTGTTTTCTCTTATCAAAATAGAAAATTAAAAGATGTGGAGCCCATAATCTGTTCCAACATTCCAATATTTTTATTGTTATCCTAGAGGAAACCCAACAAATCACTAATATAAATGTAAATGTTATTTCCACATGGACCACATTTCTGTTGGTTGTCCAACGAAATAAAGGTGTTTTTGTACGAAGGAAAGCCTTTACTTGAATTAATAATAAAGTTAGGGCCAACTTAGGGTTGACATAATTTAATATTTAATGTTGTAACAAAGTTCGTATCTAATCTTTGAGGTTGATCTGTCAGCTACGTTTAAAAAGGACGGACAAGCGGCACGATCAAGGCCATAAAATTGATTCCTGTAATTTTTTGAATAATAAAATATCGGGATTTAAAAAAAATTATCATATAGGTAAGTTAACAAACCGCAGAACTTTTTCTAGCCCATCTAAACTTTTTTTAACTCTACACTGTGGAAGCGGCTCGTATTAAATTTTCACTGAATGTTAAACTTTTTTCACCATTTACATAATTTACTTCCAACTTTCTACACTACTTTTACGTGTTAGAACTTTAACTGGTTGAACAAAATAGGAGTTCTCACGACACGAGACCTGAGGCAGTCGAGCTGCACTGATGTGTATGGAGCTTTAGTCATACGCTCTCAGTTAACTTAAATTAAGCTTTTATAGACCGGCATGAAAAGAGTATTCAAAGTTTCGGGAAAGTTTTGAAGTGTCAGTTTTATGCACTTTAATAATAAAAAAATTAGGCCTCTTTGTACATAACACGATCAAAAAATGAATTCATGTTACTGGCACTAACTGAAATACTGGTAATTGTAGAGACATAATTGCTTAGACATTTTTTTCTAGTGTCGCTCTCGTCTCGCTTTTTCTCGCGAGACGAGACGAGAGTCTAGCTTTATTAATGATTATTATTATTATGTAAGACGGATTCACAATTAGTATTGCTAATAGTTGGCGTTCATTGGTTAAAGTCATCAAAATAATATCAAGAAATTGTTAACTTAACTTGTTAATAGCAAACCTGTAACCAATATAACCAAACGCGTTTATACCCAAATTTTGCAGAATTTTTTTTATGACATATTGCGAGAACGAGAAATTGCGAGATGTTAGCGAGGCGAGATGAGACGAGGCGAGAGTTTTTTAAAAAGTGCGAGATTTCTCGTCTCGTAAAACACTAATTTTTTCACACTACGATACAAATGGGTAGTTTCAAAACGATTTCTTCAAAGTTAAAACGAAAACATTCTGTAGGTACTCTACTTTAAGGGAGTTAACATTTCAAGTTTAGGTTAGTCTTTTATGCTTCCTGGAAAACTCTCTCAACAGGAATATTGTCCCCTGACTTTTTTTGAATTTTTAAATTAAATAAATTATTTGATAAATAATAATCATAATGACTACCCAAGGAGATCATAAGCCAGCCTATAGACATTACCACTCGCCCCCAAATTAGGGTACGCAGTAATATTATCATGCACATAAATGTATGACAAACAGGACTACAATTCAATGACACTTACGTAAAGTTTAAGTATCTTGCATTGCTGCATAGCATAGAGAGTATAGCGAGAATACCACACTAACATGCTAGAGAGTCTATTAATAAAGCTTATAGCTAATAAATTAATTAACAGTAAAGTGGTATTAATAATAATTGGTGTGTATTAAATGGCAACACTTCAATATTGTCTACATATTATTATAGACATTAAAGAAATATTCAATTGAAACTATATTTTTATTTTTAAGCTGTTTTTTTTTGCAAAAATATTTCTAAATTATTATGGTTATATTATGAGGGAGTTAAAAGCAAGTAGCATTGTTTTAAAAACTGTTAAATGCAAACATAAATTGAAAAAAAAATGATGTTAAAGTATAAGAAGGAGGTATGCACGATGAGTCGCTTTGTTTTTGTTTATAAAAATGTATTTTTTTCCATACTATACCCATCTACTCTCCTTTAGAATTAAATAATAAATAAAGGAAAAAAAAGAAAAATGTAAAATACCAGCGACAGGACTAATTTGTTTCGGTTCCATTAGCAAGAAAAGTGGCAAGCGAATTATGAAAAACCACGTTATTATCTGTCAGTGTAATGACGGTAATTATTCGTCCGACGCGACGTTTGTTTCAGGCACTTCCAATTATTTTTTTGAGGGTGAATTAAGTAAGTTATTTTACTACCATAAGAATAAGACCAGTGGGGATACAGGTCAACGTTTCTAGTGGGGGAAACATTGTGATTTCTGCGCCTAAGAAATTTTTTAAAATATTTAAATATTCATTCGTTCGTAGTAAAATTGAAAACACGATTTTCTTATGATAATATGGAAACCCTAAAAGACAAAGACCTAATAAGAGCTCAAAAAGTATATTTGGCAATTATCTGTTATAGATACACCACGCCAAACATTTTGATTTTTTCAGGATTGACGTATTTTGACACGTAGATCACGAATCTAAAAACGAAAGCAAACTTTTTAGAGGAAAAATTATTGCCATTTTTCCGTTGTTTTATACAGAGTGTCTCTAAAAGATGCGAAAAAAATGCTACTACCACATTCCTGAGACGAACAAACCCATCTAAAAACCTAAGATTTTCCGCTCCGCCAAATTTCGTTAATAGATTCGTAATCTGCTTGTCAAAATATGTCAAACCTAAAAAAATCATAATTTTTGGAGTCGTGCAGCTATAACAGATAATTACCATATTTTTTCGTTATCATAGTACTTTTTTTTTGCGAGGAATTTCGAGACTTTATGCTTTTATTAACTAGGTATCTATGCAATAAGGCGGAAGTGGAAAAACCAACAGCGATCTAGGCCTTTAAAAAATATAATTGCCGTTAATACGACCACTTTTTAAATAATAAAACTTGTTTTGTAGACATTTTTGTTAAACTAGAACAGTACATAAAAAATGAAAATAAATTTGAAGTTACAGAAAAGAGTTCCTCCCTCCGGGGAGGACACTTTGCTCGCTGTGTCGCGAAAATTAACAAACAAAGCTTTCTTAGCAGGTGCGGAATTAATCAAGACCTCGCAGAAAGGGATTAAATTTACCCTGCTAATGATGGAATATGATTATAATACAGAACATATTTCTGAATAAGACTTTTCGTATTAAAAAAAGTAAGTTTCCCTGGTATGGAATTAGCGACATAATAATTTATTACCACCCAATATACAGTGATCGGCATTATATTGGACCACACATGGGAAAACTTTTTATTGATGGATAATTAAAAAAAAACTTTATGCCGATTATCTCTGCATACTGGTTAACCTAAAAATACACGTTGACATTTTTGTCACGTTATTACGTTTGGCGAGAATTAAAAAAAATATATATTGTCATGAAAATTGGTATTAAGATGTGCTATCGAAAAAAGTTATTTAAGAAAGGTGTGTAAATTTTAATTTTATGCTTGTTTATAAAGTTTTATGCAAAAATTCGAAACATATTTTATTAAACATTTTTTGAAAAATATCAATAAGTACTCCATTACTTTTATATTCTCATAAATTTAATAAAAATGTGTTAAATGATCAAAAACCAACGTATTTAGGTAAATATCCCTATTGTTTATTACAGTTTTCATTTGTTAAAATTTAGCTTTTTAGTTACCAAGTACCAACCTGAGTGTAAGAACCATTTCAAATTACATTTGAAACAATATGCTTACAAAAAAAACGGTTTTTTAAATTTTAATCGAGATTTTTTCTATCAATGGTAAATATGGTTGTGAGATTCAGGGGCTGATTAGTAAAAATGGTAAAAAGCTAAATTTTAAATAATAAAAACTTTAAGAAACAACACAAATATTTAACTAATAGATTAATATCCTGGTTTGCGATCCTTTAGAACATTTTCATCAAATATATGGGATTATGAAATTAATATTGTTTTTTTTATTAAAAAATAATATTTTTTGTTATTTAATGTCATGAATTTTGAGTTTATCCATTATGCAGAGATAATCGGCATAAAAAGGTTTGCCAATATAAATAAAAAGTGTTCCCATATTTTATGCCGTTCACTGTATGTAGCAAATTCAATTTATTTTCAACTTTATTGTTTTATTTTATTTAACAAGTATGTAGGTACGGTCTGAAAAGGTTTATTATTACATTTGTCTCCACAATGACATGCGAGATGGCCGGCTACGCTTACACTTTAATTGAGAATACAAATTAACTATGACAGTTCTGCCCTGCATAAAGTTTAAACGAAATTAAAATTAAATTGTGTTGTTTTATGTATTTTCACTTTTTTCGCAGGGGGGCCAAGACTTGTCGAAGCTTCGCTCTGTTCCATTTTACAAATTAATATTTTGAATTAATAATACAAAAACAAAACAATAGCCTAAACCCGCAAGCGCGCCTATTCAACTCGTCATGCAACAAGGCTCATGCTCGTTTTCTGTTGCAACGTTGCAACGTCCATCTGGTGGTCGTAAAATATCAGTAAAATTACGTCCGTCGATCGCGAACCTCTGTTAAAATAGAGCTGCTTGAAATGCTCCGCGTAAGCGCCAGTATACGGGCCACAATGAATTTGCGAGCATTGCATACCAGATTTATTTATTATTTTAAGCCGCTCTTGTTGTGTTATTTCCGAACTTTAGTGACTGACGTCACTGACTATTATTTCCGACTTATAGTATAGTACATTTTCTTATTATTTAAAAAATATTGATTTATTAAATTAGTAGTATAATAATAGTAGACCGAATATTTTCCTTATGATTATGTGTTGGCGTTAGAATCTACACTGGGATATAATAGTATAAGCCTTTAAATAAAGTATTACTAGATGAAATAAATTATTTTGGAAAGTTTATCATTGTTTCAACTTTGAAAAACGAACAAACGACGATTTTGAATACTAAAAGTGAGATACTCTCATATAAAGTTCGAAAAGCAGTGCTCTTGCTTGTTAAAAAACCATGTTTAAAACAATAAAAAAACATAATGTTTTGTTTTAAACTCATGCTTTTTTCTTCAATTGTGTTGAAAAGCTAATGCTTATTCATTATCAATAAATAGTACGTAAATCCCTAGCGCAAAAGAAGCGTAGGGTAGAGCGGGGTTAACTGGACAGGCAGGTTAGGTGGTCCACTCCAACTTTTAAATCTCCCCCGGTAATTTTGCATACTCCTAGCACTACTCAAGTATCCCCGACATGTGCCGAACACCCTATACGAAGGACCACGTCCATTTGTAATTGCTGCGTGTCCGTTAGTCGTTTAAAGTTTTTTGAGGTGAATAGTTATTTCTCTCTCGTTACTAAAAAAATATTTTTCACGGAACTTATTGCTTCTAGGGATTATTTTATTGAATAAGTAAGTACATAATAGTGTAGTTTGTAGGTGTGTGTGCTTGCATTGTATTCAAATTGTAAGGTTACAGTTATAAATACTAAAAAATAAAGATGAAAACAGTGAGGTTAACCGGACCGACTAGTAGTCAGGTTATCTGGACCTGGTCCAGCTAACCCCATGTAATATTTTATTGGTTTTAGTGTTATTTTTTTTTTAAGTTATGCCACGCACACGGCAAAGAACCACCACAAATCGATCATTTTCTGAAGAAAATCTGAAGCTAGCCGTACGAGAAGTGGTAGAAAATAAGATGGCAGTTCGTAAAGCAGCGAAACTATTTCATATACCAAGAACAACTCTGATACGATTTAAAGCTAAAGTGGAAAATTTCGGATTTGAGCAAGTCAATTTTAGTCCGAAAAATGAACACTTAAAAGTATTTTCAACCGCTCAGGAGACAGCGCTAGCTCAATATCTAAAACAAGCTGCTATGATGAATTACGGCTTAACCATTAAGGAGGCGCGTAAGCTTGGTTATGATTTCGCTATAGCTAACAAAACTGTTTTAAGAAAAGGTTTAGAGAATTGGAACAATACCAAGATGGCTGGAAAAGAATGGATACTCCATTTTTTAAAAAGGCACAAGCTTTCCTTAAGAACTCCGGAGCAGACTAGTTTAAGTCGGGCAACCAGTTTCAACCGCCACAATGTCGCAAAATTCTACGAAAATCTGAAAGAAGTTTTAGATGCTAATAAATTGGAGCCACAAGATATTTACAATTTGGATGAAACAGGTAGTTATAATCAATATTATTTTTCTACTTGTATCAATAAAAAATAAAATTGTTTTAGGTTGCCTTACTGTTCACAAACCGCCAAAAATTATTGCAGCAAGAGGAGCCAGGCAAGTAGGACAAGCTACCTCCGCAGAAAGGGGAACCCTAGTTACCCTATGTGCTATAGTTGGTTGTACAGGTAGAGCTCTTCCCCCTTACTTGATTTTCCCTAGAAAACATTATAAAGAACACATGCTGAAAAATGCTCCAGTTGGAAGTAAGGGGAATGCAACACCATCAGGCTGGATGCAAGGCGAATTATTCGAAGATGTTTTAAAACATTTCGTAAGGTGCGAACGACCAAATCCAGAAAACCCAAAATTAATTCTACTCGACAATCATGAAAGTCACTTGAATCTAGGGGCTTTAAATTATGCAAAGAAAAATGGCATAATTTTATTAACATTCCCTCCGCACTGTAGCCACCGGCTACAGCCACTGGACATATCAATCTTTGGCCCTTTTAAAAGATATTATAATGATTCTTGCAATAGATGGATGACCAACCATCCTGGCAGTGTGATAACCATTTACGACATTGCTGAATTGGTGGGCGACGCATTTCCCAAGGCTTTTACAGTCAAAAATATAAATAGTGGTTTTGCAAAAGCAGGTGTATACCCGTTTAATGACGATATTTTTACAGACGATGAATTCTTACCATCCTACGTCACAGACCGATCCTTAAATGAAGAAACCCTTGTTGTTTCCCCGATAAACGTAAATATACAAACCACCCGTGTAAATGAATCTATTGATGAACCAAAAATGCCTGCAGACGAATTGTCAATTCTAAATATCGAAGCTCAACCTGGATGTTCCAAAATTCTAGAAACTAAATCTACTTTGCATGTAGAAAATAATAGTAATATTTTAGAAACACAGATTATACTTCCAGAAACTGTAAGACCATTTCTAAAAGCACCTCCCAGGAAAGTGAAGGTCTCAGGTAGAAAGAAGGGTAAATCTGTGATCCTAACTAGCACTCCTGTAAAAGAAGATCTTGAGGAGCGCGCAAGAGAAAGAAAAAATAAGGCAAAGAAGAAAACTGTTGTGCGTAAGGTTCTAGAATCGTCCTCATCTGAATCTGGAGAAGAGCCATGTTATGAAGATTCTTCTGAATGGGAACAAGAGCTAGATGAAAATGCGACGTTATCCAGAAAACCTGAAAACTACAAGAAAGGCGATTTCCTAATAGTGAAGGTACATGGAAAAAAATCATTTAGAAATTACGCTGCAGAAATAATAAATAGCCTTACCAACGGATACACCGTGGCATTTCTAAAAAGACAGCATCCATCTAATCGGTTCATATACTCGGAGGAGGAGCCTTCTTTTCTTTCATTTGAAGATATAGTATGTGGTTTACCAATACCTACTAAATACTCTAAAGGTCGATATGAGAATTTACTTTATTTTCACTTTGATATGTCTGAATTTAGTGTGCAGTGAATTTTCTGTTAAAAGTGATTTATTTCTTAGCTCCTAAACGGTTACCCATAATTCTTTGATGTTTTTACCTTCAGGGGTAGTTTATATAAAGATCTGAATATTTTCTTATAATTATTTGAAGTAAATGCTCTTTATTAAACTTGTGTTTTCTTTATTATTATTAGTGAGGTTAACTGGACATTGGGTGTGTCCATTTAACCCTACTAGTCAGGTTACCTGGTCCATTACTTCCGTTTATAAAAACCTATTTTAAAAAAAAAGTGTTACAAGTTTTTGATTCCTTTACATATAATTATGGTAAAATAAAGCTTAACGAATGCTCTGAAGATTCTCTTATTTGCGTATATGATTTAGATTCGAAATTATAATGATTTCAAAAAAAGCGGACCAGATAACCCCGCACTACCCTATTTATATTTATTTTATAAGAATCTACCACCGCTTTTACTCGTGATATGCCATTATACTATTAACTTGAAACCCTCCAAACCTATCGAATTTTATTCAAGATATATTTATTAATTAGATATAATTAACGATCAAAATAAATATTTCAAAAATATTTGCAGAGTATCACTAGTTAAATTTAATTAAACAGGTATAAATTTGGTATCACTGGATAGCTAAAGGTTCAAACATTGTTCGTCTTGTAACAGATTTTTAATTTCGAGAAAATAATTTTTAAAGTTGGTCTAACAGAAATTATAGTATATTTTGAGAACGAAAGGATAATCGGAAAATCTGCTACACGAGTCAAACAAAAATTGTATTTTATTTTAAAATAATACCTCTGTAGAAATATAATTCCTAGGTAGGTATATAAAAAATATATACCTAATAGATATGGAAAGTAAAAATTTCTTAGTTTTGACTTTTTAATACAGGCAACCCAAGTGTTATTAATTTATTTTACAATTTTTGTCATTTTTCTTTAATATCTCTATTTAACTTTCTAATTGTAAAATACATTTTTCACCAAAAAAAAGATATTTGCCCTTTTTACTTAAATTTTTACACTTTCAGCTAAATTTTAATGACACGCCACACAAATTTTTAAAAATGTGGTCGACTTCATTACGTTTGGTTAGAAACTCTGGATTTTGTTTCAGCAGACCGCTTGTCGTTGTTGCTTGAACAACCCACCACTGTAAAGTACATCCTGGTGATACCTAATGTTTATTGCATTGATTTTAATTTTATTAAATTTTACACACATTTATCTGTAAACAAACTATTTAACAATTAAAACAGACACAAAAACTGTTAAATCTCATATAAAACTGACTTGCTGGAAAAATCTGTCTCGTGTGAGACGTGCGAGAGAGACGGGCTTATCTCATGCGCGTGGGTTTATCTTCTTTAGTAATAGCCTTTTATCGATGGTAATAGTATCTTAAGATACTGTAGGTAACCGTCAGACTTGTTAATAAATTTTGCACACAATTATTGTGTCCACTACACTTTAAAAAAATATTCAAAAAATACCTCACTCTGAGATTAATAGCGGTATTAGTTATGAAAATTAAGGAGCCCAAAAAGGGTTAAAAAACACAGTTTTTAAAACAGTTTTAATAGAATATTTAAGAATATTTAGTGGTTTAAGAAAAAAAAAGTAAGAAAATGACGTTTTCTCTGACTTTAAGAAACTGTCGTCACTGTGTGTACCTACATAGTTAAAAAAATGTAGGTTTGAAATAGTAATCCTAGCAAATATGGCTACAATTTTTCTAAAGTAACGTGTACAAAATATCCTTGACATTTTTAAAAACAATGCTTTTTTGAGAATGTAATTTTATTTTTAAAAATGCGGTCTTCTTAATTTAAAGTTATGGCGCCGATGAATCACTTACTTTAATTACTTTGAGCTCTAGGAGCAATTAGAAAAACCATGGCCTTCTGCTATTCTGTTAATTGTTTAAATAGGCGACGATAAAAAGCTTGATTGCTGCAAGACATTGAAATTGTTGGAATGAAATATAATACTTATTTTTCCCCTTTTTACGAACGATGAGTTTAATTTCCTGTAACAATATAATGTTGTGCATGCCACAATGGTTTTATTTATTAAATAAACAATACTTAATGGAGTATTAATTCAAAGTGAAGTATATCTCCCTCGTAATTTTGGAATGCTATTATACCATAATGTATTACCTATTATAAAATAAATAAATAAATAAAAAAAGAATAAATACATAAATTATTATATTAACACTTGATCAATATTTATGCACCCGAATTTTGATAGTTAACCCTTCATTCCGCGCTATTTCACAGATAAGAATTTTTTAACGATATAATAAAAATGATAAATTCGGCAAACGTAGGAAATATAGGAAAATATAAAGCATATTTTATAACGCTTTTAGGTTTCGAAGAAACTATAAATTGTAGGTTAAAATGATATACACACACCAGTTATTTTTCTGGGCTACTTTTCGTTGGATTATTCTATAAAACATAATATTTTATTTGCATATAAATTAAAAAAAAAGTATTACTTATATTTCTAGCTAAAACCGAAACAACCCAAATAAGGTATACCTACCACTTTTTAAATATTTTAGTTTTTGCTATAGTAAATTTATTTAGGATAGCGAATTGTATGTTTATGTAAATACTCTTTTATTAAAGTTATTATTAATAATAATAAATATCTAATATCATATTATTTTATTTAGTAATAAGGACATGCACTTTATTGAAAATAGCCAAAGTTTATATTACTTATTTATTTCTTAAATGTATCAAATTTACTTAAATTTAATTTAAGGCATTTTCAGTATAAAAAATTAAATACCTACTTTTTTTGGTAACAAAGTTTTCATAATTTTTAGAACCTAACAATTTTTAACTATTGTCGCTACGGACGTTCCTGAATACCTTTAGGGTTGCCAACTGTCCTTTATTTGAAAGGACAGTCCTTTATTTTAAAATTATGTCCTTTGTCCTTTTTGAAAGCTGGAAATGTCCTTCAAAATCCGAAATCCAATCCATCACATAAGTAAGGTAACACTTTAATGTTGTAGGTCAATCCGAATATGAGAGGTTCACCGTTGTTTGTCTCTTTTTTTTTCACGTCTTCCCCATTGTTCCCCATTGGCGACCTTTATTTTCCCAATGTGTCCTTTATTCCAATATCCGAAAGTTGGCAACCCTAACCTTACAGCAAAATAATGCAGTACACACCTGCCTGTCCCCTAGCCGCTATATTTCTTAATAAAATTATTGTTGACTTTAATACTAGATATGATTACGTGATTATTTGATTTGATTTAATTTAGAATGTCAATTTTTTTTTGTGATTTTCAGGTTAGAAAATTAAAAAAAAATTATTACAATATTTTTCTTAATTTAACCGAAAATCTAACTAGGTAAACTACATGTGGCACTTATGTCATATTTCAGGCTTAAAACAGTACCTTAAAATTAACGTTTGAAGTAAGTTAACCAGTTTTCGAATAAATGGGTAACCAACCAATAAAAAGCATAAATATTTAAGTAGATTGTGAAGAACCAATAACCTAAAATGATTGAAAAGATTATTATTTTCTATCTCGTCTCTCCAAAATAAAACTTTTAAAACTGTTGTTTTATTATGGAGAATCCTTTTTTCTGTATATTTATTTATTTATATTCTTGGGTGCAAGAGAAAAAAATAATTTCTGCAAGGCTTTACACACATTATCGATATTTTACATAAAGCTTTTAAATATCTGATTACCTCTCATATCGAGCCTGATGGTATTTCGCCTTGGTCATATCTTCTTTAAGGGTGTATTTCTTTAACCCTATCATAAGATTTCTAATGTAACAATCGGCGTTAATGGCCGTGACGTCGAAGTTGTACGTAACCCGATCGCTTGGGCTGAGCTTTTCCCACAGGGCTTTTACGTTTTCGTTCTTTATCGTCCACTCGTTTATTAAAAAGAAATATAACACCGCCATTACTTTGTCTAATTTTGTGTAGATTTTTCGCATGCTAAAACCAACAATGATATATTTTTGACAAAAGTGCTAGGAAAGTTTAATCAATTTACTATCATATCGTCACAGTATATATAAACACCAATGTTTGACATATAATATTCTTATAACGAATGAATTTGTTAACATTGTTATGTAATATTGAAAACATTACCATTTGTTTACTGTTAGCAATATATTAAAATGCATGGTTTTACCTAAAATAGTTTCTTAAATATTCGAGAATGTATAATTTGTCAACTCGATTGGCAACCGCGCGCCAGGACTGGTCCCAGGCGACATTGACTACACTAAATACATGATGACTCTCAAACTATTGTATACCAGATTACAGAATGTATTGCTTTCGTTAATATCGTTATAGCAAAATCTATACAAACATACTCGTTTACTTTTATAGAGTGTTAAGGCATTTTTACTACCGCCCTGGCCGGAGCCCCTCGAACTTAGGGCCGGGTGCTATAGCACCCCAAGAACCCCCCCTAAATTTGGCTCTGGTCTTATTAGTAAAACAAAGAAAAGCAAAATCAAAAAATTCGCGACTCGCGTGGACTGCAGACCACCGTGCTTATTGGCTGAAAAGCAAACAGGCAGTTTTGCAAATAAACTCTTCAAGCAAAGACAGAATTTTGCAAATAACTCATAATTATAATTCAATCAAATTTTAAGAAAGGAAGAAGCAGTTTTGAAAATTTGTAATAGAAGCAATCTACGTTTCTAAATAAAAACTTTTGAAACTTTGGTTATTTTGTCAATTATTTGCAAATATGTGAATTATTGTATTTTACTTTTTACCGTTCACCTGTTATCTTTTGCCGGTACGATAAAATTAAGCCGCAATGAGCTAATTGAAAAATGTGTTACCCCTGATGGTAGGTAATGAAAACTGCTTTAGTAATATTGTGTTTTTTTAGTTATTCTTATATAGAACGGGGCTTAACGTTTACGGGGGGCCCACTCCGTTTTTGTGTTACGCCACTGCAAGTGAATGTTTTAAAGAAACCGAAACCCTTCATAAGATATTAAGAAATGGTATTATTATATTACGTACGTCCATGTGACGTTTATATCGATTAATCATCCTTTTATTATGTAATTATTTTTTAAAAGAACGCATAGGTATCTTATTGTAGAGAATGAATTGAAATTAAATTATTCTATAAGGGACGCCTAAACAAACCTGTCATTTAATATTACATCGAAATTATCCCCATTTCTCTATAAAAGAACAAAATTGATAACTCGTTTTATCTGAAAACAAAGAACTATCGATCTAGCTAAAGCAATTTCGTGTACGATATCGCCGAAGAAAAAAACTTTATTACGGTAATTATTTTTGGCGAATTGAGCTCATTTTCTTTGATATATTGCACTTAATAAATATTTCTGGAATAACGAGTAGGAATGGTTAATCAAATTCACTTTTCGATAGGTATGAGGTATCGAATTTTACTGGTAATGAAAAATGTTATTGCACTATTGTGAGTGGCCATCATTATGATTATGATTATGATGATTATGATTATGTTTTAATACTCTTTAATTGAGAATGTTTTAAAAATACTTTTTTTTAAGCAATATAACGTTGTGTTCAACGTTTCTATCTTAGCTGTTGCTTGTTATTTTGACGCTTATTAGCAGCTAGTAACTCACAAAAAAATTACTAATAAAACCAACGTGTTTATATCTATCAGGATACAATAGCGGATTTACGGGGGGGGGGGGGGGGGGATCATGTAAAAGGATTAATTACCCCCTCCCCAACTGCATGATTAAGAAAATAACACGGTTATAGGCGAAAACATTACCTCACTAAATATAGAAAAAAGCAAGATGCACGTTCATATTGGGAATACCCTCAAAGCTAAAAAACTAAATGAATGCGGATAAATCTTTTGAACAGAATGAGTAGCCAATCAGGTTGTGATTCACAATAAACTTTTTTGTTGGCTTTGTGTTTACTGTTTGGGAATAAAAACGGTGTGTGTGTAGTAATGATATAAAGTAAAAAGCTAAGTTTTCGTATCGATATCCTAGTTTCATTTCTAATATTGAGGTTGCTATTTTTAGCCCGTCAGTAATTTTATCCCTTTGTTTAATGTATTACTAGGATAATTCATATAACATGACAATACAATGGGATTTGCATCTAGTTGATGCGGCTTTCAAAATAATAGTTGATTAGAGTTAGCATTAAACTCTATAAATCACAATATCTGTAGCTTAATCGAATATACTAGGCTTTAACCTAAATTTAGTAATTCTTTTATGATGGCGCGGGGGCAAATTGAAACAAAAGTTTTATTTTAGGTTTAAACTGCTCTTATTTATTCTGGTAAGTGCGTATAGGTAAGGCACGTACTTACCGTGGTTTTTGGCCTGCAATCACAAACATGGAATCAAAAATATACGCAGGTAAAGTGTGTAGCATAAACTTTAAAAATTCATAATAGAATTTGTTATTTATCATGGTCAACATTGGACTCCAGACTGCTTTTTTAAACGGTGTATATCTACAAAAGGTTAACTTAAAGAAAATAATATTTTTTAAATGTTTTCCTTGGGAATACCTACCCACAATTTGCTGCTCTATAGGCATATTCTTTTATAGGAATATACAGTGGACTTAGATTTCCAGAAAAATTCATTACTGGCGATACGTACGTTCTTGGGTTTTCATTCCTGGAAATAGGTATATTAGGTGAAGAGAAAGATCTAGAGAACTAGGGTTCCGGTAGGTATTCGAAAAAAAGCATGCAATAACCAAAAAAAGTATTAAGTATAAGTCATTTACAACTTTTAGTTCGGAAAACATTCACTAAAGAAAAAAGTAAGAAATATTTAAAAAAATGAAATGGCTAGTTACTGGTCGTCTCTTTTGTTTAAAGGACTTTTGAACCGCAGGTTAATAAATTTCTATGTTTTCCCCCCCAAAAAAAGCAGCAAGATAATAGTAGGTACCTTCTGTTGAAACTGGGACAAACAAACAACAAAAGTAATTCGTCTCGACAAAAAAAAATTTAATTATAAATACAAACCACATATTTCCCACTTCCCAGGCGAAACATAGCAAACCATTGATAACCAGGTCCCCTGGAACGGTGTCGTGCCTGATTCCACCTTCGGCCCGCAGGACCCTGAGAATTCCACAGTTACTGGATAAAAGAATCCCTAGGGGCCCGTACAGATTGTCCGACCAGCCCGGCACGGGTTCGGATAATGTGGAAGTCACTAAAATTATAAAAGCGGTGGTATGTTTATTCTATTCTCAAATGGCGTATAATCTCTTTTTGGATTAGGGTACAGTAATCATCAAAATTTTTTATCGGAAAAAGGAAGAATATTTTGCCTGCGCTTCATAGACGTAGGTATCTTATTTTTAAGTGAAAATAGCGAAAAAAATTAATTAATGCAAAAAATAAAAATGTAAAATATATATTGAGGCCAACAAAACTAACAAAATATTATTCAAAAGAATATAAAATGGCACACTTGAAACCAGAAATTAGAAATTGTTAGCAAATATAAAAATTTAATAATTTTAATATTGTGCTTTTTTAATGAAGTAATAATAATAATAATAAATATATCTATTTGTGCCAAAATATAAAAATTAAACAACTAAAAATAACTATTGGTGACAGTAACCTACTAAAAAAAGGTTAAAAGAAGTTTTATATTTTTCTTTATGATGTATTGGTATTTTAAAATTATTTTCATTTTTATATTCTTCATGTTGTGGGTAATTCCAAATTTAATTTTTTTATATAAAATAATCTTTTAATTTTGTATGTGTTTAAGTACAATTTAAAATTATATAAAATTTTAGGTTTTTTAATGTTTTTTGTATGAGCTTCAAAGGTCAAATATTGATCAAAAATGATACCAAGATTTCTAGCAGATGTTACCAACGGTATCGCATAAATATTAATAATAATAATAATAATTTTGACATCAGTGTTGCTTATTATTTTTGAATGAATAGATTTTCGACCGATTAAAAGTAAACTTGTTTTGTTTTTATTAAGTTTCAAGCCATGATCCTTTATTACTTTCGAAACATTAGAAAGATCCTCATTCATGAATGAAATCGAATGCAGAGGATTATCATTTTTTATTTTGTGATAAACATTTTATTATCAGCAAAAGCTAATAGATTACCACATTTAATGGATCAATAAAAATCATATTTATAAATTATAAATAATAAAGGACCCAGTACAGATTCTTGAGGAACTCCTTTTAATACCTTTGATGAATTTGAAACATCATAAAGAAATTCGTTTGAAATTCTTGTAATTTAAGATCTATTTACTAAATCCTATATATTTAAGTTTTGCAAGTAGTAAATTTCCACAATAATAGTAAAGTAAATTCATTTATGTACTCTTTGCGTATGCGTATGAAAAATTAATAGTTATTTCCTAAACTGAAAGCTATATAAAAATAATAAAATGGATAAATAGTCTATTAAACGGATTTAATTTCATATCCTCCTTTGTCCTTTGTGAGGATAGAAAACTGACCAATCACATCTTTGTGATTAGTACCACTCACTGTTACTATTCATTCTTAAGTGGTCTATTTCATTTCAATAAAGAATTATGGCATAAACCCCGTTTTACAACAGTAAAATTTTTAAAAAAGGAAAAAAGGAAATGTTATGAATGTACTTCCTTAGTGACACATTTTGGTGTTTAAGTATCGGTAAATAAATTGTTTTATTAAATAACTTTTAAACCTAATTTTTAATTAGGGTCATAAGTTGGGTCGTAGGAAAAATATACTGTAATTCGAGTGGATTATCCTATTATCCATATCGCTCTTGGACGTTAGTTCACTCCGCCTATGCGGCATCGTGCTCACTCTTGAGTTGTACAAAATACTAAATCCAACGTTTGTAAAAAGTGTGTATTCCATGTTATATAGAATTTCAGGAAAGCCTTGTATATGACGTATATACCTACTTATATTCTATTTACTAGGACACTATACTTGACTATATTATGCACGTACGTATACATTTCTACATATTATATTTTTATATACAAACATTTTCGTAGTAACGAGGATAAGGATAGGCTTTTCCCAAGGGAACTGTAGAGAGGTGGGAAATGGAGTCAGGTAGCACGGAAATTATTAAAAAGAGTAAACTCCAATAACTTTATGCAGGTGTTTTTAATGTGAGTTTACTATCCTATTATAATTATTAAAATGTAATATAGAGAGTATAGTTTTCTAAAGGGATACCATAAAACCAAACATTAAGGAAAATGAAAAAAAAGGAACAAACGCCTCTTATAAAGCAATTTCAACAGGTATTGTATTTTTGACGGAAACTATTTTTTTTCTATAAAATTAAATATTTCATATTGAAAATTGTTTTTAAATGGTTGCTTACCTATGGTAGGTCTAAACAGAGCCACTGGCATATTTTTTCCTTCAGTTAGTAAGAGATTTTCCGAAGCAGCTTTGGTAAATGCATATGTATTTGGCCATTGACCCACTAGTCTAAAATTAAACATCATTTTGTTTTATATAATTTTGTGTCCAAACTTGAATATTTGGTGCGGTAAAATAGTAAGTAAAGGTCAAAGAAATAAAATGCTCTTTAATGCGGTGACATTTAGCTTTTTAATTTTTCTTCAGGGCGTAAAAATACCTATTATTGTAGACATTTATTAGTATCCTTTTAATTATTATTTTATCTTATTTTACAATTAGAAATACCAAAAAAAATATTAGGTGTCTTGTATCTTATTTTTTCCTTTTTAAGATAAGGTTTTAAAAGAATTTTTGAATTATTATGACTTCTTTTGTTTTTAAAATTCCTTATACTCTTTAACTATTCACAAGAGTTTATTTAAAGCTTACAGATTTTTTAAAATAATTATTCTAATATTGCCAATGTGTATTTTTTAGCTCTGATGAAGGTCTTAATTAAAAAGCGAAACGTCGAAAAAAATTAAATAGCCTTTTATTTCTTTGTCCTTTACCTTAACCTTAACTGTAATTATTTATTAACGTATTAACTGATGGCCACTTGCAAATATTTAATTTTGTTGAAGCATTCAACTCAAGTTATAACACAACAACAAAGTCCTTGGGCTTTGTTGTTTTTGAGCCCATCAGTTAAATTGATGGTGTTATAACCAAACAATTTATAAACTTGGTTGTTCTTATCTTACCCTTCACTTATTTCGTCGATAAGTTCAACTTTCATCTTTTCAGCCATCATAATTAGCAACTTAGGATCGATAGGAGGCTCGTAGAATTTTTCCTCAATTATTCTATTTAAGCAATTTGAGTATGCGGTCGAGACAAGAATAAAGGATTTGAGGGATTTTGCTTCCTTCATTATTTCCAGGATTTCCGCTGTACCATTTACATTCGTCATTACAGCGTCGACCAGTTTTGAGTCCATATTTAACGAGGCACCGCAATGAAAGACGATATTTACCTGAAATAATAATATGCATACAAAATATGAAGTACCAAAATAAAATTATTAACAACAAACCCCGTTTTAAGTGTTTGTTTAAAGACAAATATTGGAATTGCAGGAACAAAAAACATTAAGGCATAATTTGAACTACATCGTACAAAGTTATCTTGAATGCCTATGAGTTAGCCACAATGTATCACAAAAATATAACAAAGGGCTACTTTCATTTGGTTCCGCTGGAAAATTGAATAATATCTTGAATTATTGCCTCTTATGCAGTAATGTAAAATTTATTGATTTTTAATGGTGTATTACTGAATAAAAACGCAATATCGTAGGTTAGAAAGGAAACGTTTTAGAGGAAAATAACTTTTCTGCTACCAAAGGAAAATGTCGGAACAAGAATATGGCCGGCGCGTCTTGAAAATAACAAGTTACCAGTGTAAACCAGAACAAATTAAAAAACTTGCCTAATTGCCTTAATTTGTCGTAAAACAATTTACAACAAATAAAATATTCATACATATCTGTTTATGAAGACATTTCTTGCAAGTTAACTGTTTCAATCAGGTTCTTTCAAATTAAAAAACGTGGTTTAAATACGCCTTACAATCGCAACAACATACATTTGGACATACTACGACAATTTTATTTGATTTCCTAAAAAAAATATTAAAAACCAGAGAAAGAAATCGCCTGTCCATACCGATTTTAAACCAATTAGAAAATTACTTAACATAAATGAATATAAACTGTCTACCTCTATCTTTTTTGGACTTTCTCTCAAATATATCGGGTATTTTCAAGGTTGTACTAACCGTGGTTCATTGTAAACTTTTTGAAGCTTCCATCAGAATATTCAGAAACCTTTAGAAAAGTTACATATTTGAACAGTGGCGTGGCTCCAGCATGTTTGAAGTTTAGAATTGCTTTTTCGGAATTGTAAATAAGTTAAAGTTTGTTTGTTTAGGTCCTAAGGTGAGGCACTACTTTATAAAGTTGAAAAAGATTTTTTTATTTATACACACAACAAAATATGTTCCGTGTTTGCAACACGTAAATGTTTATATCTATTTTTTGTATTGTTTGTGAAAGCAGCAGCCATGGATAGTCTTAGGTCTCATAAATAGCTGACTAGAAGATCAAAGAGTGCGTTCCCTGGATTAGTATAATACCTTTATTGGTAGGAATTAATGTTCCAGGTGAATTAGGGGCGCCCTACTTTGTCTTTGTGAGTTCGAACTTAATTGCCTTTAAGTTTATTTTAGAATTAAGTATTGTTGTTATATATTGTACAACTGTGTTTTGATGCTTACAGCATGCTTTGAGGATGACCTATTGGGCTGAAACGCGTTGACACAGAATCTAATTTTTAATTATATTTACGAAGGATCATTAAATTTTTTTCCAACCCCTATATTACCATGTCCCTTCTGGAATGTACTTACGACTTTGTTAAAAAGAAATACGTTTTTTTCGAGGACTACCTATAATATTTGTGTCCATCTTCTTTTTTATTTTGTTTCGATAGTCCTTGAAATGTTAGAATTTTTCTGTAAACATTTGGTACAAATAATATCGCACAATTATAGTCGTAACAGGGGCACGGGATTCTACCCATTTATTACACGTTATAAAAAAAACTTCCCAAAACTCTTTTTCTTTCTAAAATGTAGATACAAATGATTGATTTGATCCTGCGGTATTTAAAATTCCCTTTTGGGCTCATTCTTCTTGTTGCTTTTCTGCTTTGGACAACTTAATAAGGCTTAAAAGCACTGCTTTTTTGTACTGGATGACTTTTGGAAAATTAAACCACAATGCTGCGCATTTACCGAAAGTTCTATATAAATCACCCCTATTAATGTTAATTTTCCTTATTAACATCTTAATGGTTAAAATGTCCAAGAATATTTACACGAAATAGTGATTTATTTAACATAGGTTTTGATTTTAAGATAAAATAATTTCGACAAACATTTTTTCTAAAAAAAAGTTATGGTAAACTATTTTAATTTGAAAAATTTTGAAGAAGATTTTTTAATAATAAAGAAAACTTATAAGTTTCTGTTTCGACCCCGTAATATCTAACCGTTCATTAAACAAATTTTAAATTACAATTTTATTTTTTTACTTACATTTTCTCTAAGAAATGTTTTATCCTTTTCAGAAATGCCCAGTCCTTTTTTTCTTAAGTCACCCTCTATGGGGTGAAGCTTTTCTAACAAAGCTGGTTTGTCCACTTGACTTAAAACCTAAAAATCACCTTACTTGAAAATGATAATAAAAATAACATTAAAAAGAACTACGTATTCTCGCATCATTCGAGATTGATCATTTCACTTATCTACGGTTTTTCAATTTTATTTTTAGTGGTTTTCTGGTTTCATTTTGACTATAGGTATAATAAATAATATTAAATTTTACGAATGGTGCAAGTGGAAACAATCCATATACAGGTGAACAAGTTCTAAACAACTAAAGTTGTACTTTAATCTATCTAGTATAAATACCTCCTCTTCAAACATTTTTGTTACTCGTTTGTCAAACCCAAGATCTTGCTTTGATCTTACTACTAAAAAAATATTTTTGACATCTGTGGTCCTAAGTAGTTTTTCTATGATCATTTTCCCAAAATAACCTGTGCCTCCGGTGAGAAAGACATTTTGGTTGTTATAGAATTCCTTTATTTTGCTTGACATTTTATTAGAAAACCGTTCGTAACTACAATTATTTTATAGTACTAATTTGGCGTCGTAAAACCAAATTGCTAATTGTATAGGTATTTTTGTAAAAATGGGCCTTTTCCTACGAGGAGTTTGTGGGTATTACGAAGAACTTCTTGTGCTGTTGTACAGCTGATAAAATTAAATTTTTATAATATGTTTTTCTCACTGTACAAATTAACTATACGATTAAATAATATTTTTGGTTTGGCCTGTCCTGCAATTAAAAAATATAAATTAATGATCGGATTTCGAGATTTCGGCTATTTATATTTTTTTTTTTAATCAAATTAACGCGAACGAAAAAAGCAAGCCCATAACCCTGGCGTGGCGCACACCGCAACCAATTGAGTTGTGTTTTACAAAACAACAATAATGTAAGAAAATCTTAAAAATCATTTTTTTGTCAGATATTATTAATATTAACGTAATAACCAATCTACACATCATATGTTTTAACTTAATTAAGTATATCTTAATAGTTTAGTTCATTTCGTCAGATCCATCCCCAGGCGCGTTTCGTAATATCATTGCTCATCAATAAGGCTAGGATTAAAAAATAATTCTAACGATGAAAGCAGGATTCACGAGCTACTCTAACAATTGGTTACGGTTATGGCTTTGTTTTTTGTTATTATCATTCCCTAGAATATACCGACCTTTAATTTGCCATTAAAGTAGTGGACGAAATATTAACAAATAATAAAAAATATAAAGACCATGGGAAAAACGATCTAAATTACAACTGGACCAAAAAGGCGTTTGCCGTAAATTATTACACTTTTGACCTGGCGTTTTCACATAAACTGATCAGTCATCTAGTATCGAAAACCGATTCTAGTTGTGGTAAAAAATCACTGTACTAATGGAAGAGCCATCCAAGTCCAAGAGATGTTCGAAATACCTATCTAAGTCCGTATGAAGTGGTGTGATAAAAACTCTTTTTTTATGTTCAATTTAAAATATACTAAATGAATAATTACTATATAGGGTGTCCGGAAAAAGGAGGACAGTCCTTTAACCATAATATATTCCTTGATCAAAAATAATGTGACTTCTATAATGCTATTTTTTATTTTTTACCCTAATGTTCGATATACAGGGCGTCGAAGTTTGAAATTAAAAACTGTTTTTTTTTAAATAATTCGAGTATTTGGTCTCGTTTTCAAATGCTAAACCAAGTCAGCCTTGGGGCATTACCATGGATACAAGATATAATTCAGAGCTTTGCAATAGATGACTTATTATATCGAAAGCAAACTATAGCCAAAAATAATGTAAGGACAGATAAAAACTTGTAGTTTAGTTACTAAATCAGTTAAATTAAATAATTCTATTGCCCTACTAAGTTCTTACTATTGTTAATCTCTTTACATATAATTTTCATGAAATTATGAATACGTTAGTATCAAAAACTAACAAAATTTCAAAAAAAGCACGTACTAAAAAATAGGAGGAACTCTTTATGTTGAAGCGATTTACCGAATTTGAAATAATCTTATCCAAAAAAATCAGTTTTTAATTTGAAACATGGACACCCTGTATAACACACTGCATATAAAATTTTTATAAGAGGCATTTTAAAACTTAAATGTCGTTTTTCTCGAAATAATGAAAATGTGACGTAAATGCTCAACTCTGCTTATATTGCTCCGAATTTTTTTGAAATACCTACATAGTTTCGCATAATATGGTGCATTTTAAGATGAGAATCGATAAAAAGTTGCCAATACGTTACAAAAATGTTCCACTTACCTTGCAGTTTATTAAAAATAAAACGGTGACAAACTAACGATTTTCACCGTAAAACAACCCTCTGGGAAATGTTCGATTCGAAAACACGAAACGGGTTGATATTACTATTATAGATTTAATTAAATATTAAGAAGACAATTGAAGCAGGGGATAAACTTTTTAGCTGGAATTGGCGCATATTGACCTCTTCGGTTCGTTTATTCATTTGTACTCCTCTAAATAAATTATTGCAACTAGTTGATCCATCCATCGTCACACAGTTTTCGGCTACAGAATTATTAATTTTTTTTTAATAAGATATTATTATTATTGCGCGTTCTAGTTTGAGCCAGGAGTGGCTGACAAGTGTTATCAATATCGATGGAACTGACACGATTACATAGTTTAATTATTTTTTTAAATTTACTTTAACTAAGACACAGTGACTCGACGAATTATCTTTTTACCGTATAAACTGTAATATAAATTATATTACAATTTTTTGCATTTTTATCAAATTGAATTAATCCATTATAAACAACCTTTAACCATTACTACTTTTTTATTACCGAAAACTGATTAAGCAAGCAAGCATTCTCTATAATTTATTATTTTGTATGGTCAGATAAAAGAGACCTAGTATTTTCTTTCTCTAATGATTTTTTCTCTATTATACATGTTGTAGCTCATGATTTTCTTCAGGGTGGGGCGCAAAAAAAGGCAATTAAAACCTTTTTTATTGTAACATTTATTAATAAAGTAAAATCGAAATTGTTACAGTTACAAAAGACGAAACAAAAATAATCCTGGAAGGAAAAATATCTATATTTTACTTATATAAATAAATATTTTTCCTATTTTTATGCCAAGTTTCGGTTTTGTTTTGACAATTTTTATTATCTTAGGGAGAGGAGCGCTCTCTGCGCCTCCCCCTGGATCCGCCACTGTGTTAGCTTGGTGTTGTTTGCTCGGCTTGTCCAGTCAATTTTAGTGAATATCTCCTGAAACTGACATTCTAGTTATCGATTGTAAAAATTACAACATTTATATTGACTACTTTAAATGTGACATACCTGACATTAAAAATCATAATTTGCTTACAATCAAAGTTGCCTGATAAGTAAATCAAGAACTACGCTAACCGGGCCACTTTGATTCTGAGAAAGTTATTTCTGCTAATGTTATTTATGTCACAATCAAAGTTGCTGGTTAGTGAATTATTGTTTGAGAACCCGAACAAACCCGACATTACTGTAGCAATTGCGTAAAATTTTGATTTAACCATTACAAAAAATAATAGTAACATATAAATACCTACCACTGTATAACTTGTTCATGTTTATATAAGTTGTCAGAGTCAGAAGTGTCGTTCAGTTTCTTGTTGAGTAGACTAGACTGGAAAGACATCAATGCACTTGTAGCAATCAGAAATGAGAACAGTTTTTGCATTGTTCAAATATTTTAGTACCAATAGCCATATTCTGAACACTCTTGCGCAGAAAGTTTTCAGATTTTTTGTATATTTGTTGGGTTGGTATACTTACTGCGGTATGCAACACGCTTTCTTTATCCAATCTTAATCATTTTTGGTATGTTGTACCACGGTAAAAATAAATTTAAATCAGATTAAAGTTACTCCTACAACCTTGCATACCGCCATTAGTCACTCACCGATGTGGCAGCAGAATAGCATATTCAATCTGAGATGGTCCATATTATAATTTATAGAGTTAATACAATGTTTTAAATTTTTTTATTGGTACCCTATTTTGCCCATTTAAAGTTCGCCTCAGAGTGTTTAAATTTAAGTTACCATCGACAACCCGAAAAACGTCAAGTCTAAATGTCAAACTTTTGAATTATTGATCTGACAGGTACATTTTAACGTCAGATAAAATATTACTAACAAATGATTGAAAGCTTTATTCAAATATTTAACAATCTTAATTTTTTAAATAAATTGTTTGAAATATTAATATGTACTTCGGTTTTTTAAATCAGAGGATATGCTGTTCATTTTAATACTGCTAATATTCTCGGAAGGTGACAACATTATGTAATCTTACGTTATGGATTGCAAATTATTTTTTGTTTTTCTCATTTCCATGACGACAATATACTGATGTCACATCACAAATTCAACTATTTTACTTTACTAGTTCTTATTTTAATTTATTATAGTATTAATACCAGTATTTTTGATTTCAAAGTGTACCAACAAAAAAAAATTATGTAAAGTATTCCTGGATAACTCTGGTCTTTAAAACACTTCTCGCTCTCTCTATTTCGAGCACTGCGCCTTCGTGCTCGCAAATCGCGCGTGTTTTAAAGATATATATTATGTCGGGTTGCACAAAAGTTTTTAATAATAATTAACTAACCAGCAACTTTGACTGTGATATAAGTGACGTTGGCAGGCATTATTTACTTACAATCAAGGCGCCTGATTAGCAAGTCAAAAGTTACGCTAGTCTGGGCGCTTTTAATTGTGAGAAAATTAGTTCTGTCTTCTGTCAATGTCATGTATGTCACCGTCAATGTTGCTGGTTAGTTAATTAATATTAAAAATCTTTATGCAACCCGACATATACGAATTACCTATTGACAAAAAAGTGGTACGAAATTTTTCAATTCTGTTAATTACAATTGGATTTTTTGATAAAATTAACTTTCTCTATGCTAAAACTCTTCAAGCTCTGGACCACGTCACTTGGCATGTTTTAAAGCCATATTCTCTGGACTACGGCTTCCTGTTTTGGCGTATGTGTTTTCTTTTCACGTTATTTAAGAGACTTGTCACCGAAATGATAACATTCTTATAAATGGGTAATGTGGCTTTTAGAAACTGTTGTTTTAGGTTTTTATTTAAAAAATACAGTTTCGTTTAAATATTATTAAATATATCGAAATAATAACACAAACGAGTTAGGTCGTAACTAATTTCTATTGTTATTAACCATAACAATTGTTTCGATACAACGTCTTCGTCCTCAGCAATACCTATGGCTTTAATTTAAAGTTGTGATGTCACTAGTTTATAAAACATACAATACATACAATCTTGCGGCTTCAGAAGAATTTTTCTGGTCACTACAAAAATTAGGAGCATGTCAATTTGTTCATTTCTAGTAAAACTAACCATTTTATCTGATTTACAATGTATGGCAATTTTAATTTAAAACCATATTGGTTTTCAAAACCATTCCATTGTTTTTCAAAGCCACCTTTATATTTCTTTAGAAAAAGAGGGCGGCAATAATGCATAACGCTTTTAAATTTGCGATTGGGACTTAAGGCAAATTGTTTTGTGTCAATTTTAAAATAGCATAGGAGTGTATGGTATCAAATTGTTGGAAAAAAATGCTCCTTTTAAATATCCTAGTGAACTACCATCGTTCCATTTGGAAAAATGGAGTAAACGTCAAGAAAACAAAATTTAATTTTTTAAACGCTTGTAAAACTTAGAAAGTCAATTATTATGACATAATTTAAATTTTTATATACTACTTGACTATAAATTAACAGCACTCTAGATTGAAAAGAAAAAATAAACATAAAATTGTTTTAACACGTCAAAAAATGACAAGTGAGGTGTCATTTTACTCAGAATGTTATTATGCTGAATCCCAATAAGTAAAAATATACAAGATGTCCCATTTAAAATACCAAAGTCAAGGTCACTTCCGGTCAAACCGAAAGTCCAAACAAATTGAAAATTATGGCAATAAATGCAGACCTATCTCTTATGCATAATCTCAAAATTTTATTTTATTATCTATAAATACAGAAAAGTTATAGGGGTGGACGTCTTTAGAGAAACACCCGGTATAGGTATGTATGTATGTATCTTATAGAAATTTACAGTTTTTAAAAATGGGCCGGGCCGGTGCAATTGGTTTCCCGGGCCGGTTTACCCCTCCCCATCCGCCCCTGCATACATCAAAAGTTGAAAAAGTGTTTAGTCGGCAGGCAGATAACGTCATTTTTTTTTAACCGCTGGTAAACACCAAAATTAAAATTAGCTTTGGGGATCGGGTGACAAAAAAATTATTCTTTATAGCTAAAAAGAGGTATTTTTAAAGAGAGGCCAAAATAGCAATTTTAAGCCCTCAGAAAAATGTAGTAAAGAGAGCCATTTTATTTCACGTAAAATCAATGTCTCGTACTTCTTGGTAATCCTTATTGGGAAAAGATGTTTTCAAATAAATGGCAGCTCGTTGAGCAAACTGGGGATTAGAGAAAGTGCAGCTATGCGTCTTTGTTGATACAATTCAAGTCGATGTCTCGACTAGCAATCGCTCTGTTAACTTTCATGGGATAAAGCACATCTTATTTGTTTTGTTTTACGCGTTTAAATTTAAAACTAGAAGGTGAGAACATAGTAGTTCTTTATTGTAGTTTTATTTAAAAATATATATCTTCCCGATTTGGCTTATTTTAAGATATTATGTTAATTTGGAAATAATGATTTTTCTGTTGTACGATTTCGTGACGCTATCGTTGAAAAATAATAAACTAAAAATGTTGTTATGGTTTTATAGGTAAACTTTTTAATTGCTCACCTTTAATAAAACTTAAAAACAGAGATTTAACGCACCAGAGTATTATATTATATACTGCTAAAAAAATTAATTAAAATAAATACAATATGGAAAACAGAAGGAAATAATCTTAGCATTTCCTAAATTAAAATTTAATAATCAAAAATTTTTCATTAGTGTTAGTAAGAACCTTTTTTTACTCGACAAGAGATGAAAAATTCAAAATTGTAACCGCTAGAGCAGTTTTTTTGTCATCGCGTTGGGTATTTTATTTTTCAGCCAATATTCTCCGTTTTCGAAACGCTAGTTGCTAATTAGGTAAGGTCTCCAACGTAAAACAATTCGTGTTTAGAACTTCTTATTTTAATAAATACAATAGAACAACTGCAAACAATTCTTTTACATTATTGATAACATGTAGTAAGTAAATACAAAAAAAACAGACAAGTTTTCAAAAAGAAAGATTAATTACATAAACATATTTATTATATTATTAAATTTTAAATAAACTTATTATTATTATTATTAAATAAATTATTGGCCTTTTTAAAATTAATTTAAGGTCATATTTTCCATGCAAAAAAAATTATAATTTATTTCTATTATTTCGCATTTTTCTTTCCTATACTTCTAGATATTACGCAAAGTAGGTAGGTATAAAGCAAATAAGATCATCATCTTCACTGGAAACAATTATTTTATTTTACTTAAAAAAGATAATACATTTTAAAAATACCATCAGTACAGCCTTTTTAAAAGAGAGAAAAATAGTTATTTTTCAATTAAATTTTTTTAAATGCTGTAATAGCAAGGAATAACTTTAAGTAAATACAATATTATATTTACCTAAAAATTTATTTATAGAAGGTGATATAATGTCCGCGAAAATAATTAAAGAAAGAAAATATTGTGGCATATCGGACAAGTGTGTAACTATTTTTTATATTGGAATGCACAGGGATTCAAGTTCAATGGATACCCTGGGCGGGTAGACCACGACGGCCGTTTCGTCCTACTCGACGGGCAGCCATAACCCAAGCAATTCCAAGAACGATGGAAAAATGTACTAAAAGCCTCCCTGTAGAATCAAGGCGGCCCTCAATACACCTTAGCGCCATCCCCCGGAACCAACTCCAATATAAAAGATAGTTACACTGGTAATAACGAAAGGTAGACAACTAAATAAACTACGAAGTGCATCACAATCCAGTATAGGGAACGCTATTTGCGTTTTCACCGAAAACAGCTGCCATTTTGCAGACCAGAAAACAGATCAACGCTGGCACCCACCAGAATGCGCGCAATCCGCTTGAGTTTTAAGCCATAAAAATGTTTAGAAGGTGATATAATGTCCGCGAAAATAATTAAAGAAAAAAAATATTGTGGCATATCGGACAAGTGTGTAACTATTTTTTATATTGGAGTACACAGGGATCCAAGTTCAATGGATACCCTGGGGGCGGGTAGACCACGACGGCCGTTTCGTCCTTGTTAGTCCAAGGCGGCTTTGATTCTACAGGGAGGCTTTTAGTACATTTTTCCGTCGTTCTTGGAATTGCTTGGGTTATGACTGCCCGTCGGGTCCTAACAAGGACGAAACGGCCGTCGTGGTCTACCCGCCCCAGGGTATCCATTGAACTTGGATCCCTGTGTATTCCAATATAAAAAATAGTTACACACTTGTCCGATATGCCACAATATTTTCTTTCTTTAAGTAATTTATTTATTATAAGTATTATTCTAAATAACATTAGACCTATTTATAATTTTGTCAAATAATTTTTTTTTGTTACAATAGGCATACCTTTAAAATTTCATGTACGTACCTATAATCTTATCAAACAAGCAACCAACCAACCTCATTTATAAATTATTATTATTATCACAGTAGTATTAACCACATAAAGCTTATCAGAGCTTTCACCAAATTAGATTTATGACTAGACTCGATTCAATGTAAAATGAGCTGTTAAGACTATAAAATTTTAAAAATATTTTTTTAAATCAACTTAATTATTAATACACAAAAAATAAAAATTGTTGAAATTTTCCTGCTATAAAAAGTTTCGTCAAATATCTTTTATTATTCGAAATGTTTTTGTTTAAAAACTTTTCGTAAGTAAAAGTCATCGGTTCTTTGATCGTATGATCCTAAAATTAAACACACAGCTCAACCTTTTTTCTCCTACTTTTAGCAGATCCTTTTTGTCAAAATTAACCCCGCTGGCTAACATGTAATTATTCCAATTCGCACACCCCAATGTCTTTTTAATAGTCTTTTTGTTGACTTCCACGCACACTTCAAAAGAAAACTCAGACGATTTTGCACAAGGACCCAAGTAAACAAGTACAAATTCGACTGAAGTGCCGTAATAGTAATATAAGCACTTAAAAATCCCTTCGTAACAAAGAAACACCAGAGTTTGGTCTTTTTGACCCACTGTTTTGGAAACTTCACTGGATGTAATTAATTTGTCTGCGTGATTATCTTTTAAATGTTCTTTAAGTTTTTCTAATAACTCTTTTTTAACACATTTGTCTACTGGACAAGAAATTTCATTAAAATCACAATTGTCCCTATGAAAACCCACGTCTCCTTGAAGTAAAATTTCTTTACACCCTCTAGCAGCATTTTTGCAAGTTATTCTGGACGATCCATCCAAATTCTTTACACAAACAACACACATGTCTTCTTTACAGTTGTTACAAGATAAGTGTCCAAATAAGCAAATGTTTTTGCTTTGCTTTTCCACCTGTGCACTGCAACTAAGACACTGTGCAGTCTTTCTAGGGACAGTCGAGATACTGGGGATGGTACTGTAGATATTTTCATACACTCCAGAAGATTTAATGCTGTTATTATTCGGTTCTTGGTACGGTAACAATTCTGGAAGCTTTGTGTTTTGGAACTGAACTGTGCCTTGCAGGTTAAGCTTTATAGGGTTGTGAGCATAGTGGTTAAGATCATTTTTAAAAGCTAAATTGGTAGTTCCTGTTCTAATTTCTGCATCAATAAAGGAAGTTGAAGCGACTTTTCCGTATTTGGCGCTATAAAGTAGTAACGCATCGGATTCTGTCGATTCAGTGGGTATAGATGCGTTATAGATTTTACCGTTATCACCATTGGCATTAACAACATCGGGAAAAGTAAAATACCTTTTTTTGCATTCGGATTCATGCCCATCTTCGGCGTTCCACGTAAAAGTGTAATCACAGCCCATTTTGTGGTACCTACATGGAAAAATCAAACAGCTCCCAATAGCCTCAAAACTAATTTCTCTAACACATAGCTCTTTTTCATCATGGGGTAAAATTCTATAACACTTCGCACAAATTTGTTTTCCATCTTTAACCACCACTGGCTTCGAGTTTAGGTAACCGTCACACAAACTACATTTTAATTTTTCCAAAAAAATGTCTGGTACTCGAAACATGTTAATGACCGACGCGGCGGCGGACAATAATAATATTATGCACTCATTTATTTTTAAACACGGTTTGAAGGTAAACTACGAACTGGTGAAATAATTAGTTATAGGTACGTGTGACGGAATTTTTCTTATCAAGTGTGTGTCAACTCCGTTATCAAGTGAGACGAATAACACCGGTCAACATAATTTTGTGTCGATGAAAATTTTTTATTGTTTTTCTTGAAAATATTTGACATTTATAATTAGTTTCTAACAAATAACAAGAAATTATTACCGAAGAAATTTATATAGGTAATTTGTTTTCTGGATTGTCAAAATATTATTATATTCTGAGAATTTTTTTACTAAACAGATATAATAAATTGCGATTATGATTAGTAATGTAGTATTTTTGAAATCTAATCTAATGCGCAATTGAATATTTTTAGGTACTAGACAATATTAAATATAATCAACATGGCGGGTGTATAGTCTTATCAGCGACAAATTTTTCTAATGTGATTTTTGTTAAATATAGGCGTTAATCATTTTATTTTAAAGCCCGTAAGACAAATGAAAATGTTTTATACACCAAGATAGAGAATTAAACATAGTAATTTTCATTGGTTACAAACCATCTACAGGTATAGAAAATATTCAAACAATGATTTCCAAAAAAAATATTACAGCAAAATGAATGAATACCAACAGCAACTTTAAGGACTCTATAAAAAAAATGAGTTAAAATTTAAAAATGTACCTAATATAATGGTTAGGTTAGGTTAGGTTAGAGTGGCAGACCTCTGGAATTGACCAAACAGTCACACGTAGTTCTATAGGACCGTTGTGATACCACACATGTTCCGCGGAACCTATTGCATCAGCTTCCTGATGGTTAACACGATCGTAGAAGAATCTTGACAGCTCATTCAAACCAGCCACTGCTGTTAATAAACTTAGTAAGTCGACCCAGTTGCAGGCTGCTCACTTCCTCCAGATCATTAAAAAATGGTTCACCCAGTGCCTAATATAATACAATAGAATATTTTAATAGGTTTGTCATAGTTGCTTGCTTGTCAGCTGACCGTTAAAATACTACTTTATCATCCCCGTTTATAAAAATAAATTATCAGACTCGAGAAACTTACTTCTGTTGACTGGCGTAATATAGAATGCTTATTTTGTTTATTTAGACAGATAAATATGAATGCGTTTACATTAAAATTTTTAGTTAGAAATTGCCTTTTATCTCGATCGATTATACGATTTCGCAAAAAGATTAATATACTTGGTTTCAATGATTCATCGTTACTAAAACAATATTGCAAGTTGAAACAGATTTTTTCCCTAGTTTTCAAAAATATGTAGGTATAACATACAACGCATAAATATGAGAACATCCCTTTTATAATATTTTTTAACATTAATGATTTAAACTGCGCCCGATTTAATATTGTTTCCTGGATTGTCCAAAAAGAATATTTAAAACTGGCATTTAATCAGCTCCAGGAATTTAATTAAATATCTCCTTTCATCCGTTCTGTCGCAGTTAATTATATATGTTTCATTGGCGTAGTACAACTCTCTATTCATTGCCTATAGTGACAGTAGATATGAATAATTTAAGGAATACTAATAATTTTAAAAATGGTAACTAGTGTCCGACCGAAACAAGATTTTCAGCCGAAACCGAATCTTCGGCCTTGGTCTCAGTTTCGGCCGAAACTGAAACTTATTTATACATTTTAAAAATTCTATTGTATACTGAAATCTAATGTATTTTTACACAAATTATACGGATAGTGAACTCGTGTTAAATGAAATAAAAACAATAATTGAAACAAATATATCTATTTAAATAGACAACACTGCCTACGAACTCACCCAAAGTTAGCCGAACGGTGCGCGACAATTCACGAACACTGAGTTTAGGCGCACCCGAAGTTTCCGCCGATTTTTGGACAAAACCGAAACTGTCACCGAAACTAGATTTTTTGGCCGAAACTAGCCGAAACCGATCTTCGGTCGGTCTCTATTTGTAACAAACATAGGTAGGTATGTACATACAGAGCGAACATAATAATAAAGAAATTGTAAATTTAAAAAAAAAATTTTGTTACAATATTTTTATACCTAAATGACTTCTCCAAAAAATATATTATTTTTAAATTTAAAAAAAATCATACGTCTAAAGGGGCAAGCAAAACAAAATTAAATTTATTTAAAATTTAATTTTGATGATTTCAACAGTTATTCTCTTAAGTACCATTTTGCAAAAAACTTTAGAATAAGGGTACTAACGTACGTACGAACAAACCCAGTATAATTTTTTTCATCGACAATCGTATTTTTTTAGCAATCAAAAATTTTTATCAAGAACGGACTTCCTCGAAAAATTAAATGTTTGGCCGTTTGCCTTCTTGTCTACCACATCGTTAAACATACTGTATAAATATCTATACCAACAACATAATGTGTAAAGCTGAATGTAATAAAAAAAAACTGTATTTCTCTGGAAAAGAAAACAGACTTTCAGAAGAGGTGGGAAGTGACAAATTTCCAATTCCATAACTTTTAACCATGAGCCGAATCGAAATAGAATATATAGAAATTAGAAAATGCCAAACGTTCTGGGATTTAAGCAGGAGTAAGTGAAACAGAATACAGGCCTGTTCATTAAAAAATGCAGATGGAATTTTAACGCTTAATTCGTGGAGCAAAGATACAAACCAAATTGTATAGACAAGAAGCAAACCAAAATAGCAGTTGATTTTTTCATATTATTACGTCTTGTTATGATTTGACAAACCAACTAACCTGAAAATATTCCGATGTTAACGTCATCATTTGACAAACAAAATTAACCTAAAAATATACCGATGTCATTGTCATTAAATTAATGAACAAACGGATGTCAACGTCTTGTCATAATTTGACAAGAAAAACGAACCCCAATTTAGTTAGTTGAACCTCGTTCCGCTGACTTTAAGGCGACGCCTGTGGTGGCTCTGCTAGTTGATAAACAAAATTTAAAAATGTATAATGGAACTATCATTATTAAAGTCTTAATATATTTTAAAAAACGGCAAATTCCTTTGCCTGGCACTGTTCTCTGCTAATAAATACTTAGATATATTTTTACTGGTTCAACCTGAATAATAAATAACGATAGGAATGCAAGCAGCATGTTGTATCAAAAATGAGCTGTAGTCTGTCAAAGTGCAAAAATGTCCAGTGTATCGTTAACGGTGGATTTTAGGAAGACATTTATAGCGATTTTGCTTGTGTGTTATATAAGTATACATAATATATACTTATATTACATCCCGCTTCTTTAAGCTACCCTGTAGAATAAAACATTTTTTTTTTTTGTTATTTGGCATCTATGTTTTGTGTCTTTTAATAGCAATGCTGCATTAGCGATACCTACAGTCTACACTCAACAGTATTAAAAGATATGGTTTAACAAAGCAATATAATACTAACATTATTAAACTGACAACAAATGGAATTTAATTTTTTCATGATGATAGTACATTATATTATTATAGCAAACACAAATTATGTCCACTTTTAAGCAGAGTTAAAGCCTAATACACATACAAAATCCCCGTCAATAGTTTTTAAGCTTATGTGCCAATAGTCAGACAGACAGGTAGACAAACCAGACAGTCCGACGGAAATGGGAAACATGTTTTTGGTGATTCAGGGACCCAAAAACTTCGACGTCTGACAATATCTCGAAAAATAATTTTTTCTCGATTTGGTATAACAATTTCCTTTGTGAAGAAAGTAAAAATAAGTCCGCTTGTGTAAAGTTTTTCAGACTTTCTTGTTTTTTTTAGATGAACCTTCTTGACTTATTTATGTTAAAAAAGAAAATTTTTCTTTAAAAGAACAAAACTGAAGCGGATTTTAATTTAGAGAATTTGTTTGTAATCCCCCTTATTCTTTGAAGTCTACGGATTACGGATTAAAAATACTTTTCAGTTAAAAGAAAATTAACTTTAAAAATAATAAAATATTCTTAAAAAAAAACAGTTTGAAAGGAAATATTTACTGGTAACGCCTTAAAATTTCAAATATTTTTGGTTAAGATTTAATTAATTCCATCAGCATGATATATTTTTTAATAAAACTAGTTTGCCATGAGAAGAGTAAATAATGGATTTACTTAATTGCTATTATAATAACCACTTACTATTTACATATCAATGCCCATACAAACAGAGCAATATTAATAAACAACAAAGCTTGTCACAGGCAATTAACATTGGTAGGCCTTATCAAAGAAAACATTTCTGTATCATAATCTTATTTTTTAAGTGGTAATTAGTACTATTAGTAGATTCATTCTAAAATCATAAAACTAAAATGCTTAGGTGAAAGAAAACTTTTTGCTGTAAAACGTAATTTCTGTTTTACAAATAATTCTTTACAATTTTAACATATTTGTAAAAATTAACCTATATATCAATTTTTTTAAATACTTTGGTGTAAATTTAATATTATTGATAGAGAAGTCATTTAGTTAGTGTTACCATCCGACGATGTATGTCTCTCATGTATAAAGAAAAATATATTAATGGCGCCTAATTATGGCAAACAATATTCGTTTATTTTCTTCGTTGTTTCGAAAAATAGTCCTCCTCCTTTGGAGTGAGGCTATTTCTACTTTGAAACATCGATGAAAAAGAACTTTCCAAGAAACATCCAATTTTTCAGAATTTTCGGAAATTTTTATGCACTCGTGGTATTATACCCGAGAATTCTTACTGATTAGCTTAGCCAACAGAGCTTCTATAATAATAATCGCCAGTTTTTCTAAAGGTAATTCGTTATTAGATAAACTGAATGAGAAAAATAGACAGTTTATGACATTGTATCCCCTACTAAAAGAAATATAAATTAAAATTCATACAACAGCACTAGTAGACTTTTGAAAACAAGCACTCATTCATATTTAGAACGTGTATCGACATAAATTTATTTCCTCAAAATCTCAAAGTCTTGTTTTGGGACGGAATGACTTTTCCAATAACGTTGCGCGACAAAGACGAATGGCTGTTCTTGACGTTCGTCGAACACTTTTACTGGAAAAGGGTTGGTTTTTCGTAGTGAACCTTGATTGCAAAAACAATAAATCTTTATTAAAAATGGGTGATTTAAAAATCAAAAATAAACTTAGATTGGAAATATTTTGCGGATGGAAGTAAGTTGGTAGACTTACTTTATCTTCATGCTTCATCCAAATTGAAAGTATAATTTAAAAATGTTTATGTGAAATAAATTAGACATGCATATATATATATATATATTAGTATATAGTAAGGCGGGTTCTCGCGTTTCAGTCGCGCGTTGAATCGTTTTGACTGATTCAGCGACACTTGAAAGTAACCTCAAAATCACAATAATTTGTAATAAATGTTTAGTCGAACTGAACAAAAAGAGAAGTAACTTTTACTTTCACTAAAAGCCAAACTAACGAATTAGTGAGCGTTCAGTGTTCATTTTAACTGAACACGCGTTCTCACGTTCATTTTCGCTGAGCCGTGAGATCCCGCCTGTAGGTATGGTAAAACTCGTTTTGGGAAATAAATGAAATTCTTTTTTCCAACAATGACTTACATTGAAAATATTTGCACAGTTTTACAGGAAAAAGGCAATCTTCGGATAAAAACTGTTTACCAAATAAAATGTTTATCGTTTGTTTTCGTTTTCAAACGATACTTATACGGATATTTTTGGTTGTGTTTGTTTTAGAAGACAGTGTAAGCTCATATGATATTAAATTTCCCATATAGATACTTACTTTATGATTTGGTTTTCTATAGAAACGACCTTTACAAAATCTATAAATAGGTTTTCTACTATTTATTTTTCTAAATAAATTATTTTCAACTACTTAATTACATATTGGAAAAATAAAACTAGTATCACAAGGTTGAAAAATCTTCTCTATAAAGAGGTTTTGCAAAACAAAAGCGTAACTAATTAAAGTAACTAACAAAATCCACAGATGTAAGTGTTCTGTTCGTATTTTCTTTTAAAATAATCGTTAAAGAAAGAATTAACTTTTAAGCAGGAAAGCACTGCAAAATTTATCTAGTAATGGCCAAAATCGAATGTTTTGATTTCACTTTTTGTTCCTTCAAAACAGGCACAGGCATCTCTCTAATATAACAATCGTCTTGTTTAATCAGTAAAATTGGGGTTTTAACATTTTTTCCTTTAAATTTTATTTCACAGAAAAACTTCCTTTCCTTCGGCCCACAAAATTTGGCCCGCCACATTACTGTTTCAGTCGACACTTTCATTGTGCAATAAAATATACCCATTTTTTCATTTGCTAAAAAGACTTCGGTATGCTTGTGAAAAACTGCTATAAAGGATTCAAACATTTTGACACTGCCGTGAATAAGATTTAAATGCGTAAACATACTTTTATAGGGGCTTTTATAGCCACATTCTTCTATTGGACAGAGATAGAAACAGAAAGTGCAGTTTATCTCATGATCAACGATATCTAGATAGGTCAGTTTTTGAGGACAGCCGTTTTTCTTATTTTTACAGTTAAACACGTGGTCGATGGATTTTTCTTCTAACTCGTAGTTACGATTCCCGGTTATTTTCAATTTACAGACCGAGCAATTTTCTTGAATGCGGCAACAGTTTGAGCAGATGTTGTGATCAGATTCACAGAGGAAAATGGGTGAGGCCAAAGGTGAATCACAATTTAGGCACCTTAGTTCCAACTCCGATTCGTTTTCTATAATGGCGCCCAAACTTCTCATGCTTGGGTTCCTTTTGGGCAGACTTTTTCTCTTTATGTCTTCCCCTCCAAATGTTTTGGACCGTTGAAGGGAGGAAGATTCTGGCTTGGAGGATTCCGTTTTTTCAAAAAGAACATTTGTATTTTCATACCAAGTGGTTCTACTTCCTTCTTCAGTACTTTTTGGTCTGGGTGTCCGTCGTTCTACTGGCGAATTTCCATCAAGGGGTGTAGAAAAAAGATTTTCCAATGAGGGGGAAAAATCTCCGTTACTATCAACGCTAATATTTCTTTCTAATGCATGCCTAAGCTGCAGATTTGGTAAATCTGTCTGTGGTAGCATATTTTGTTCGTTTCCTTCGTTGTTAACAACCATTTCAAGTTCACTATTATTCTCTGTAATTTCAGGAGGAATGTTATTTGGTGTAGTTTTTTCCAATTCCTCTTCATCTTTTTCAAGATTGGTTTCATCTTCCAAAAAAACACCATCGTCAGAACTGTTACTTTTGAAATCACCGCTTACTGAAAGTTGACAATTTATGCTACTAATTTCACCAAAAAGAGCCTGTAAACATTCCAAACTAACTGTGAAACATCCGTTTTTCATTTCAATATTTTTTCGATCCAATTTTTTGTCGTTTGAAAAAAGATCCATATCAAAAGTTATCTTGGCAGCGATTTTGGCTGGACCTAGATATCTCAAGAATATGCAGAGACATTTTTCAATAATTTTCGTTTGGAATAGGTATATTTCGGTATCCATAAATATAAGACAGTTTTCAGAAGTCACGTCTAGGTTGATGTTAACAAAGTTAGTATAATACAGAATGTCTTCATGTTCTTGAATAAAATGTTCTAAAATATCGTCCGATTGGCCTTCCCAAGAACATCCATATTTCTTATCGGAGGGACAAAGGTAAATTTTAGTCATCATCTTGTTCAAATATCTGAAAACAAAATGAAAATATAAAAATACGCTCTTGTAGTATATTTTTTTAAAATTGAGAAAAGTTTTATCCCTCCACCGGGAATTGATCCCGGATACCATTCGAAAGCTCTACCAATTGATTATTACTGTTCAGAGGTCTTATATCAATTCTTGCAGATGTCGCTATATATGTCAACGAGGCATGGATAAAAGATGAACATAGATCTTAATGCTCAGTGGTCGTAAGTGAGTTTCTTAATAACCTCCTCCACAGTTTGAAATCGCAGGATATTCCATGTGCCTGTAGCAATTGGTAGAGCGTTTGAGTAGTAATCGAGAGGATCCGGGTTCGATGCCCGGCGAAGGTATATGACTTTTTCAATTTTAAAAACTTTGTACGCCGCTAAAGATTTTTCAGTTACAAAAATATAAATTTGTCACAACTATACATCTTTCTATACATTTAAATATAAAGAAAGATGAATGTAAGTAACAACAGTATTGGTCAGAAAAAGAGAACCGACTTCCAGGTGAGCTTTATTTCCCACATATCTAAATAATGCTTTCAATATCTGGGAAAAACGTGAAATTTCAAAATTTTTAACTATGTCAGAGAATGTAATATGTCTCTGAGACAAGGACGGATTTACGAGGGGTAAGAGGTGTAATTAACCCTTCATTATTAAGAAAATAATACAGTAATAGGCGATAGCATTTCCTCACTAAAAATTTAAAAAAATGTTTAAGTGTAAACTCAAAGATGAAGCCGCAAGTACATCCGCTGTTGTGTTAAAAAAATGGTAAAACTGCTAACGACGGAAACCATCTCACGATGGAACGTGAAGCAGCGGGTGCTAGTAACTAAATAATAATATAGGTTAGATAATAGTAGAAGTGAGAATTAAAAAATGTAAAAGATTAATAATTTCGGTGTATTTATTTTAGAATATTGTGATCTACGTGTAGGGTATGCGAGAGTGATCGTTTTTAAGAAATTAATTTATTGCCCTAATACGTTGTTTGCACGTATAATAGTATACAGAATCGGCTTTTTATCAATGACGTCATATTTTAAAGTTAATAAGAAATGCTCCTTGATCCCTTAATCTAAAATATTATTGTCATTAAAGATTACATATATTAGATGTAATATCTATTTATAAAATTGTGTCTCTAGGGTACAGATAAAGTCTAAAAGTATTTTAAAAAGAGGTTCGAAGTGGGTTACTTTTTTTTGTTTATTTTCTCAATTTTTTAATTAATTTAAATTAGGTACTACCTAATAAATCATCTGTATAAGAGAATATTCTTTAAAAAATCACGTTTAATGCAAAAAGAGGACATCATTTTATTTTAGGTTACATCCCGGCTCTTGCAATTTAATAGTAATAAGACAGACAAAAAAAAAATATTATCAATTTGTATAGAACTTATCATCTAATCATCCGGTATATAATTAGCGATTTGCACAGAAAATTCAAATTTTTATTCTTATCGAAATAAGATAACACTAGAAGTATGAAAATGCCAAACATTACGTACCACCATAACAAATAATATAATTTTATTATTTTTTTTAAACTCACCTATAACAGCTGTCAGTTAATCAGTTGTTAAACATTACAACATCTAAACAATAACTTTACTGCAAGATTTCGAGGATTATTTACAACTTTTACACGTAACATTGATATTCGTTCGCAGGAAAATGGTACTGAAATTATGTATACTTTGTGTTTCCATTTTGCCTATAAAACGAACTCGCTGATAAGGCAAAGTGTTTTCGGTTTACCTGCGATAATTTTTATCAGTTGATTGTAATAAAGTAATAATTTTTATAAATGAAGGTTATGTGCGAAATATTTAAACATATCCCGTTTGATCTTAATACATTTTAAACTGTTTGAACTATAAAAAATATTAGACTGTGCTCCTAGAATTAAATTAAATGCGTTACCTAAACGGAAAAGCGGTAAGGAGTTCTTAAGGGCTAATTTTAATTATATAATTTTTCGTTAGGAAAAGCACGTGCGCAGGTTTCAAACTCTTTTGGGGGTTTTAAAAAAAATGCCTAGACCTGGCCATTCTGGTAATGGATATTTCTTTAAGGATGCTGTCATTGACTTGTGTTTTCAACAATTTCCTTTGATCATGGAAATTAGGCAAGCTCTTTGCTTCGCCCGCTCGAAGCACTTCTGGCAAATATTTCATTTCCGGAATAAATTGAAATTAATAATTAAACACTGATCACATCAATATCTACAGAAGCTTAAATAAAAATGTAAAAAAGTATAAAACTGTTAAATTAATTATTACCATGACATTTATTATAATTGAGATTTTCCATCACTAGAAAAACACAGAACCTTATCAATATAAGGTGCCCTTTTTTCACACCACATTTCTCATTTTGCCAATATTACTAACAGTCTTGAAATACAGTACAAAAATAAATAAAAATAAAATAGTTATATCGGTTTATATCGGCCGTAATTAGTACTTTCCTTCAACGTTTAAAAATACTTTGGCCAGTCTGATTGTCCAATTTCGATGGCAATTCCAAGACAACAAAATGTAAAAACAGAGAGCTTTAAAATTTTTTAAGTGGAATCGTAAACTAGTTAAAAATACATAATGGGTAAATAAAACAAGAAATTAATTTAAAACTTTTATTTGCAAATGCGATTAAATAAAAATAGCCAAAATCTTTCTAAAAGATTTTTCAATGCATCTACGATCGTGAAACGTTTAATATTCTTCACCTCCTTCGCCTTCACCTTCTCCGGAGTCCATTCCAACCTCTTCGTAGTCTTTCTCCAACGCCGCGGTATCTTCGCGAGCCTCTGAAAATTCACCTTCTTCCATACCTTCACCTACGTACCAATGGACAAAAGCTCGTTTGGCATACATAAGGTCAAATTTATGATCTAACCTAGCCCAAGCTTCAGCGATGGCGGTGGTGTTGGACAACATACAAACTGCACGTTGGACTTTGGCTAAATCACCTCCAGGGACGACAGTTGGAGGTTGGTAGTTGATACCAACTTTAAATCCCGTGGGGCACCAATCCACGAACTGGATAGTACGTTTGGTCTTGATAGTGCCAATGGCTGCATTGACATCTTTGGGGACCACGTCGCCACGGTACAACATGCAACACGCCATGTACTTTCCATGCCTGGGGTCGCACTTTACCATCTGATTAGCAGGTTCAAAGCATGCGTTTGTTATTTCGGCCACGGAGAGCTGCTCGTGGTAGGCCTTTTCAGCTGAAATTACGGGGGCGTATGTGGCCAGGGGGAAATGGATACGGGGGTAGGGAACCAAGTTCGTCTGGAACTCTGTCAAATCTACGTTTAGGGCACCATCGAAACGAAGAGAAGCTGTGATGGAGGATACAATTTGCCCTATTAATCTGTTCAAGTTTGTGTAGGTGGGGCGCTCAATGTCCAAGTTCCTTCTGCAGATATCGTAAATGGCCTCGTTATCGACCATAAAGGCAGCGTCTGAGTGTTCCAAGGTAGTATGGGTCGTCAAAATAGCATTGTAAGGTTCCACCACGGCAGTAGATACTTGAGGAGCTGGATATATTGCAAATTCTAGCTTAGACTTCTTGCCATAGTCCACGGAGAGACGCTCCATTAACAAGGAAGTAAATCCAGAGCCGGTACCTCCACCAAAGGAGTGAAAAATAAGAAAACCTTGGAGTCCAGTGCATTGATCAGCTAATTTCCTGATTCTGTCCAACACCAGGTCTACAATTTCCTTACCAATGGTGTAGTGTCCACGCGCATAGTTATTTGCAGCATCTTCTTTGCCGGTAATAAGTTGCTCAGGGTGAAACAGTTGTCTGTAGGTACCAGTTCTTACTTCATCTACAACAGTAGGCTCCAAATCAACAAAGACGGCTCTAGGCACGTGCTTGCCGGCACCAGTTTCGCTAAAGAAGGTGTTAAAACTGTCATCCCCTCCGCCAACGGTTTTGTCTGATGGCATTTGACCATCGGGTTGGATTCCATGTTCCAGGCAGTATAATTCCCAGCAAGCGTTACCAATTTGGACACCGGCTTGGCCAAGATGGATGGAGATGCATTCACGCTAAAAAATAAATACGTTGACAAAGATTTTCAAGAATATATTATAACCAATTTAAGGTGGGGGTATCAACATGCTTGCCAACCTATAACCTATTTCGCGTAGATTTATTTATGTTTTCTAGCTTTTACACAAAATTTAAATAAAATCAGTATCGACTTGATATTCTATAGGTAATAATTGACATATTTAATAAATATCAAGGAATTTCGACTCAACTTCAACTTATTTTAGGAGAATTGTAGAGCGAAAAATATCGGGCAAGATTTTTTTAACATTATTATGTCATTGCTGTTTCACTATACAATTCTCCCAAAATTAGCAAGGAAATAAATAGATATTTTTGTAATATATCAGATATTACCTAAGTAATGTCCCGACAATACTGATTTTATTTAAATGTTAGTCAATAAAATAATAAACTATAATAAAATAACGCGAAATAGGTTATAGGTTGGTAACGGATTAAATGACGTTAAGAATGCCACCTTAAATTGGCATCAATGACGTTGACAGAAATAATTATTATTAACCCACAAATGAAATTGTATAGTTAGTTGATCAACAATTAAGATAACTGGGATACCGATTGTGAGAAAGTTTTTCTTTAAATGTCATTTACATCACAGTCGAAATTGTCTAGTTCAACGGTAAATGAGAGTCTTATTTTTATATAAGTATACGTAAATCAGCGGTCGGCAACACGCTGTTATAGTCCTCAATTTTTGAACGAACTAGTTCGCCGCGAACTATTAAGGGTTTTCTGACATATAGAACGAAGTAGTTCGGGATTGAAGAACCTTTTTTTTTAGAAGTCAAATTTTTTTGGGGCGCGAAATAAAATAAATTGAAGATTAGAAGTTGGACCGCATATTCACCACTCCGTCAGATGTTAGAAATCGCGATACAAGAAATTTACTGTCGGGCGAAGTGTGAAAAATCGAGAACGATTAACGAGATGACGGACCTATTATCAAAATTATGAACGTGTGCGGCCTCGCATTTACAATTTGTCATTTATGGCCCTTGTCTGCCAAAAGGTTGCCGACCGCTACTGGTGGTTCTCATTAGAATATTCCGGCAGTAAGATAATATATAATATTTTAAATTATAAAAATCAGTTTTTGAAAAAGACTTAACTATTGTCATTAAAATGTCATCAAGCCTATTTTATACATAAACATATTAAAATTTTGTCGAGCTTCTTACTGAAAATAATAGAATTATCTTTTTTTAAGATACTTTTTAGCAGGAATTAAATATTGAAAGTTTCATTTTAACGAAATTTTAGAAAGCCTAAGTTTTAAATAATAATTCACAGAGAACAAGCTTTTTTTACTTACCATTGTTACAAATGAAGTGAACTTTCAATGAGATTTCTTCGAAATGGGATGAAAACGTTCAGAAAAGCTTGCAAAGTCGCTCTCCAAACACTTTGTTTGACTAATGATTGACAGTTGCTATCAAATTTTTTAAACATTGGCCAACTAATTTTTAATTTGTTTATAAATATGGGGTACGAAAAAAGTAACTATCTTGATAAAATCATCGATAAAAAGTTGTAGATATTAGAATGCTACAAGTACCTGTAGTAGATGCTCAAAGATTAAATCATATTGTAGTATTTTCTTGGTTTCTTATTTAATTCGCAATCTACATTTAAAACTACATTTTTCACAGAAATGTGATTTTTAAATTCCTTTTACTGGTGCGACAACATAAAAAAGTTGTGTTAATAATTGCATTTTTAGATTAATTTTTGTGGCCTCCAAACCGACAAGGGAACTGCGACATTGATAAATACCAAAATTTTTAAATTTTATTTGTACAGAGCGAAAGCAGCAGTGTCCCAAATATCTCCCCCGTTATTAAATCTCTTTGACAAAAGACTAATCTAGCACATAATTCATTTTTCGTAGCCCAAATACACGACACTTATCTTTATATACGTTCCGATCTTTTTTTAAATCTTTCTTAACGCTAAGACAAATGAACTTGAATTTATTTATGTTTGCCTTTGAAGTCCAAATGTATGTTCAACCTTCGGGTAATAGATTTTTTTATAGGAAAAGATAAAAAAATCTTAATGTCCGTTTTATGCTTGGGGTGATTTATTATAAAATTTCACCTTTTGTTCGGTAATGAAAGGGATAATTTTTCAAAAGGGCGTTAGAATAAAAAAAACCCTAAGAAAATCAGTGTTTGATCGTACCATACACAATTTATAAATCTACGCAAAAAGTTGGCTGCTTTTTTGTACAAACCTGAACGAAAATTATTGTTGATATATTATGGAATACAATTTTAAATTGTTTTATTGTTCTATCTAATTCTTTAATAAAAACATAGGGTCGGATTTCTTTGTAGTCTCATGCATTTTAAAATAAGTATAAGAACACTTTATTATTTAATACGATTTTTTCACTTAACCGCAAAAAGGCTATGTCATAAACGTCCTCCCCTTACCGGGAAGGTCTATCATAAATAGAAATATTTTATGTATGTATGTTTATTTTATTAGATAGTTAAAACTTATTCTTTTTGAATAATTTGTATAATGTCTACATATTTATGTATATATTTACTTTCAGACACATATTTGACACTGCTAAAAGTTTATTTGCAGGAGTTCAAAGCAACGATCTCTTTAAAAATTAAAGAGCAAATTAAACTTTTATAATGAAAACGTAAAGTGCTAAACATAATATTCAAAATTTATAACCAGTTTATGCATCCTTTAATTTTAACTCTTCATAAGCATTTAAAACTGTATATAAAATTTAAGGCATTACTCAAAATGGTCGTTAAAAGAGGTTATTATACATTTAATTCGGAAAGAGCAACAGCTTTAATTTCCTAATTTTTGCTTTTCTGGCTTTATTTTAACATCATTATGTTCTTTAATGCTTTATTTTAATGGTAAAAATATAAAAAAATTGTTGTAAAAATATTGGCATAAGATAGCTTTTCCGAACAATCTTTTGGTTTGTGAGACTGGTACACGCTCAAAATCAGTTATTTGTATAACTAGTTCTATTTCACGATAGAAAAACTGTTAACCACAAAAAAAAATCACTGAAAACAAATTTAAACTCATTAATAGGTATTTTTTTATTGATTTTTATATTTTGTTTTAGGTTAATCCATATTAAATAAATTTTATACAAATTCATCAGCTTCGTTGTTGAAGTTCGAATGCTATCTCAATAAATCATTTACAAACAATTTCCCAATTTAACAAATTCCTTTTGTTTTCGAATTAGGTTTCGATTTAACTCGTATAGGGTTGTTTAGTTTCTTAGGCAAACTAGAATTAGTTTGACTAACTATTGTTACCAGCTATTTGTGATTGTTGCAAATAAGTTTCTATTCAGCTGGGGAAGTATTTGGGATAGGAGGGCTTTTCTCCCAATAAATGTTAATAGAAAAACTTCGAGCGAAATTCAGAATGTTTAAACTCATCGAGCAACGTTTTTGTTATAATTCCGTAAAATTACCATTTATAAAAAAAATCCACGCAAAAAAACATTGACATTTCATGCCTATCAAGTTTTCTGTAAAAGTTTTGGAAATAGTCCAGTTCTCCGTGGTTACATAATGATATGAAAAGAAATAAAAGTATGTCTTTACACTGACTTTTCATTTAACGATAGAAATTATCATTTTCTTCAGTCGAAATTATTTGATTGAGTTGACTAAATTCAATATTGGTTTTATAAACAAATGAAAGTAGAAATAACATGTTACTTAAATCGATAGAAAGACAACAAAGGTAACTTACCCTAAATGTTTTATTTAGATATGGTGCGCTTAACAAGATTATACAGGATCGCTGATATTGTTTTGTTACCTAACTATCGTACTCTAAAGAAATAATTGACCATTTCTATATAGATCAGAGCAGCGACCCTGTGTATCCATTTTAGTGTAAAAAAGGAAGTTTTCTTAAAAATTATTAATTTTTGATTTGATTAGACTCCTTTTCTTACCATTAATCAATAATTTTTAAGAACACTTTTTTTACACCAAAATTCATATATTAGAGACTTGTTGAGTAATGTCCAACCAAAAAATTTTCTTGTTTTTCTATCGATTTAATTAACTTGATACTTTCATTAATTTATTAGACCAATGCACAGTTTAATCTTGTAATTTATGCTGAAAATGACGATTTCTATCTTTGAAATAGTTAGTTGAATAAAAATACATTGGTGTAAAAACATACTTTCATTTCCTTTCAAACTTTTTATTGTCGTTAACATGTGGTCGAAAACAAGTGTGAGAATGATTCTTTGAACGGGCAAATAACATAATTTTGTTCAGATTGTAAGCTTTCATTAGATAATATCCCAAACCAACGTTATCTTGGTTAAGTCAAAAACACATGTATTTTCGATTGCCGTCAGTCTATAACACTTGTTCAAGTTCAAAACCATAATCGCTCTTTATAGAGAGGAGCAAATATGAGGAGTATGGATAAAAACTGTTCGAAATCATTTTCATTACACCATATTATAATACGTGTAATCTATTATTATGTTATTGTTTCTGAGGTATTACAGACCCCTATTTCCTCGAATTTGTTTTTAATGTACTAATTTAAATACGGATACAGGTATAAAACATGACTTTATTATAAAACTAGCGTGTACCCGGCCTGCGTTGCAATGCCAGGCATTATACGCCTCTGAGATAATAATAAGGCGAGTTCACCATCACGTCAAGATTTATAAATACAAACCCGAACAAACCTCTAAATTTATCAAGGTTTCTCTACAATATTATGCATGTATTATACATAAAAACCTTCCTCTTGAATCATTCTATCTATTAAAAAAAAACGCTTCAAAATCCGTTGCGTAGTTTTAAAGATTTAAGCACATATAGCTGGGGACAGACGCGACAGCGACTTTGTTTTATACTATGTTAAGATTACAATATAAAGGCCGATCCGTACCTATGCATTTTCACCCTGAATTTTGTAATTCTGCATTAAAATTGCAGCATGCAATTTGGGATTCACATTTATGCATTTCAGCGTGAGTGAAAGTTGCAGCGTTTTTCACCCTTGAAAAATAACAAGTTCTAATTATTTCCACACCCCATGCGATTTTATCAAAATTCCCTAAAAATTTCTGTTGGTGGAATTGATTTTATAAATATAACTTCGCTTATAAATAAAAAAAATGTTATGAAACTTCAAACGAGTTCTATGTGTTATTATTCTTCTTTTTATTTTTTACAATATAAATATAGTTTCATCAAGCAGGCAGCTCTACACACATTAACCGGAAATTATTTTTATGTCCCAAAATTAAAATTAAGAGAAATAATATAGGAGTGTTAATTTATATATCGTAAGTAAGTACACCTACAACTAGTTGTATTATTTTTATGTTATATTATTTTCAACTATATATAGATATAGATTTTTATTCTGTAACAAAATATTCTTTTATGTAAGAAATAAAATTTATCTATAATTTCATTAAACCTTAGACAAGGGGATTTTGAAAATGTTCCTTATTACTTCAAGGAACAAAATATCAAGATATTGATAAACTTCCGTTACTCTTGCCAAATTGAGCTCTTAGTTTGATTTTCGAATGTTGTAAATCAATTTTTCAAGTGAATTGTACTTGAGACCGAATTATACTTGAAGCAAAAATATGTATTGAAGTTCATTGTTAAAATAAGCACTGCTTGCAGAGAATTGATTCATATTTTTAGGTGCCCTAATTTTTCTGCTGTGGAACTGTCGATGCGAATATTAATCCAAGTGAAAGAATAAGCCTTTCAGAAATAAAAACACTTTTCGTACAGTGGTCGCGCAGTTTGCTCATTGTTGAAGTTTTTTACAAAAAAAGTGTGCCGTATTGTAATATTATGATCACTAGACAAAAACCTCACAAGTAAAAAACGAATTTATTTTCTGAAAATCATATCGACAAAATAAATACTTTTGCTTTGCAATTCGATTTCGTAGCAAAGTAAGGGAATTTTCCTGCAGATTATTCGAATAAAATCTGTGTCTGATTTTAAATAAAGTTATTGAATATGAAAATACAAAAATCTACATACATATACACACGGATAATAATAAGTGTATTTAAAACTACTGACAAAAGAATCCCCGCCACTGGAAATATAACCTTTTGGAAAAGATGCTTTTGACTTGACTCGACATTTCATATTTGTTGCCGCATTATGTATTTTCTTTTGAGATATTTCAGAAACTTTTACATAAACTTAATAGAAAGAAAAATAATTTAAAACTTTGTGGGTCAAGCCACAGGAAAATATGCTTAGGTTTTGGTATGGTTTTATGGGTTTATATACAAACGTTATGAATATCTTTGTTTTATCTATACTAATATATAAAATTGTAAAGTTAACCATGAAATTTTTAGTATGGCTTCTCCTTATAACGTAGGCATCCACTAAGCAGAGTTTTTCCGAAAATTTATCCCTAAGGGGGTAAAAACGTGAGTAGAAACTTTTGTAGGACTTTCCGTATATTTGAAACTAAAACTGGGGGTGAAAAAAATGGTATATCAGTTCCTTTATTACAATAATAATATACATGCTTTGTAATTTTTTTAAATTCACTTAGGGGTTAAAAGAAGGGGTGTAACCTATTTTCGGGGGATACCTATAATAATAATTGTTTATAATGTTAAGCTATATTGCTGAAAAATGGTACTTATGATACTCTATTAAAATAAGTACGTACGTGTTTTGATGTTTTGGAACATTTTGCCCCTAAGGGGTAAAATATGGACGAGATAATTTTGAGTGAAAAGAGGGAATTTTTCTCGAAACAAGTGTAAACACAAGTAATAAAACACTTATTTCTTATTTTTTTTTGGCATCGCGACGGCCCCTAAAGGGGTGAAATGGGGGTTTTAAATTTCATATTGGAAAACATAATGTTGGTGGTTTGGTCCGAATTTTTTTAAATTATTGGAAAGTCAATGGAAAGGTTCTGTAATCATTATTAACGATCTGTAATGAATAAGATATATTTTTTATTTATGATGATCTATATTTCTGGTATTATTTTCATAAAGAAAGTTAGAAGGTAAATGGAATTTTGATTGAAAAAGAAAGAAGTAATGTGAGAAAGTGCTACTGAAATTTTTTTAAAATACAAAAATGGGTATCTTGGATAGTATGTATGATACCCGCAGCTTTGTTTTGATAGTGAATTTATAACAATTAAATTACGCGAGCGAAGTCGCGACTACCCGCTAGTTCTATATAAAATGTTGCTGAAACTTTCTGAATGTTATTAAATAGAAATAGGTTTGTTTATGCTTTCCTTTAGTCAAGACCGGTTTTATATTGCATCTCCCTATAAAAGGAAAATTATTTGGTTCTATAATATAATGTTCATTTATTGATCATTTATTGTTCACTGCTTAATAAAATAATGTACCCAAACGTAAAAAGGGGGGCAGATTAAAATTATTAAAATTTTATGCGACCTTAAACTTCGATAAATACTGTGCCTGGCAGATAGAAATAACAAAAGAGGGGAACTGAGAAAAGCCAAAAAGACAAATATTATTTTCGTGAGACAAGGTGGAAGAGTGTATCATCTGTGTAAGTATGTGTCAATATGCTATGAATATTTTATTTTTTGAAACGGTATGGCATGAACAATATTTTACTCCTTCAATAACAAAAAACTAAGTGGTTCTATTTATAGGTAGAATTTAAAACTTTATAAAATAATAATATATCATATATGGCAGATGTTTCCGGTATAACCGGATCTCAGCTGAGAATTGCATTGTCGTTAATATCTCTTGTTTATTACAAAAAAATAGGTTTTAAAGTTAGCTAAATCTATCAGCGGATCTGACAAGCCATTTCATGAACCGGCTTTGTTGTTGGGGTAATAGAGACTCTTTGCACCGTTTTACTTTAATTAAAAAACTTAATACTAGTCATTATACCACATATAATACAAACTCAATACACAATCACTGCCTTCATGTAAAGGTTTGCATAAACTATTTAAAAAAGCACAAACATTAGACTTGCCCACGTAACAAATATAAAAAATGACAAGTATGTACTGGAACTGGACTGGCAGGATCGCCATGTACTGGAACTATCGGGTTGTTGGACAATTTAGATATTTGAGGATTTGTATAAAAATGTATATTAAATTGGGTATATACAGCCTATATGATATGTGATTTATAACAATAACATTACTTACTAACATTAAATATAACAATTATAGAGTGAAGGTAAAATAGGGGTGAGAACTTATCTTTATCGTACAAGTAGAATAGAACGTGTTCTTTTAAGCCTCAATATGTAAATTACGAGAGCTATTATAACAATGTTGCCACTAAGAATGAAGGAATAAAATGTTATTTTAAAGAATTTCAAACGAAAAAAACAACAGTAATCTGAAATAAAAAGATGTAAAAATATTTGATTGTGGTTATTAGAATAGTATCATTTTATTAACCAAAATGTTAAAATTATTTTATTTTAAATTTTCGTTCATTTTAATTAAGAGTAATAAAATTTTTCGTGCAGCTTGGTAAATTTCACGATTTTTTCGCTTAGAAATCCTGCTAGTTGGTTGCAAAAACTCACAAATAGCGCCCCATAATCTCGCCTTAAATTATGCCGTATTTGCAAATTCCTTTGCAATTCTAATCACGACCAGCCGACGGGAAAAAAGAGGAGTTTTATTTGCGCCTCCACTATAGCGTATTCGCTTTGCCTCGTTACGAAACATACCGAAACTTAAGCCCCATTTACATCCTAGCGTACCGTAGAACCAAAAAATTATAAAGGATAAAATATATTTATTTAAATAATTTGCCAGTTGACATACCTATAAAGAATTGCTAAATTAGAATCACAAAAATAATATGATAAAAATGCTTCGAAATATGTTTGCAATAATATTCCGGTAGGTACTACATTCAAATCTGTTTTAACCGATAGCGATGCTGGAAGATCTTTGGGTTTCCCATGGGTTTTGGAATAATAGCCTCCATAAAAACTTTTTTATAAAATATGTAAAGGCGCACAATTTTAAGATTATTCATATTGTTCTGTAAATTTTTAGTTTATTGGCAGTTTTTGTCCAGCAAAATCCCGCTAATCGATTCTTCAAACCCTAAATTCTGTAAAGCCACACATGCAATTTGATAAATACCGGACTTTTATTCAGCGGCAAATGGCATTCTTTCTAGTGGGCTGTAAATCATGTTTCAGGATTTAGCGAATGCACGATATTGGCGTTTAAAAATTCGATTAACGGAACTTTTATGGATAGCAAAAACTGACAGTGTATACGAACCTTAACAACGGGCGTTAAAAATGCTTCTTGCGTTTAACGTCTCTCCAATACATTTAGCTTCGGATTTCGATATATCTCCTTGCGGAAATTCGTGTACCTGTGTCACTTTATTTTGATAAATGTTTTTAACATAATTTTTAAAAATATTTTCAGATTATACATAATATAGGTAGTACACTCAGGTTATATACTTTTCCTTCGCGATTACTATCGCCATTTTCTGCCAACCAATGTCAACTCTAATACATGCAGTTATTTCTAAAACCAAACATTATTAAGGTATATATAATAAGGGCATGTAGTAACATCCATTAAGCCTTTAAATCGACTTTGTTATAAGAACACTTTGTATTTTAAATTAAATCCTCCCTTAAATGTAGGGCAAATCTTTTTATCTTATATCTGAATTCGCACATACTTTCCTTCCACATATACTCACAATTTCAAAGTAAAAGAGCTGGTAAAAAGGAACTTTAATTTAAATTCTTTGAAGTTAAAGTTAAAGCCCTTCTGAGGCGAAGTAAAGCAGTCGAACGAACGGTTCAAAGATTTGAAATAAAGTCCAAAGGAAAGTCGTTCTTAAAACAGTTCGGCTGATGCAATAATTGTTAGTATGGCGGCCAATACCGTTCATACAATAATTTATTATTGTAACCGATTTTTCCTTCTTCGTTTATAATATTATGATTGTGGCCGATTCATTTTGGAATTATTATTTATTTTGTTTATTTATGAAAAAAAATTGATTTTTCCTTTCCCATATCCCAATCTAAATCTAAAAATTATTTTTCTTATGTTTCACTACACTGAGCTCATACACATTTTAAATTTATTAATAACTTATTACAGAAAGTTTATAATCAATAATTATTGACTTATCGTATAACTGTGATTGTGAAATAAATACATATTTTGTCTTCATTGATTTTGGTTCCCTAACCGACGACCTACTGGTCTTAGCCTGACTCTTGTAATTATTGTGACTTTAGTCTTTGCAAGCGATTTTCTCTTGAAATTTGACTTAATTTTATTAAGTTCTGTTTTGAGGTGGTGATATGCTTTAAAGGTATATCTAAAATCGACGCTAGATGTTGCCATGCGTCTCATCCTTTCAGCTGATCGTTATATTTAGTACCTTTTTAAGTAGTACACACGTTCCTTTATTTCGTTAGATCCTAGCCTTACGGATGAGGGCGAAACGCGTCTAAGGATGGATCTAACGAAAATAAAGGAAACATTTTCGTCTGTTGACATTATATAAATGACTTTGACAAAAATACCTATTATGCAAATATGATTTTATCATACAATAATTCAAGTTTAATCTTTCCGCCATTCGGTAATAATCTCAGATATTAATTCGAAATGCTTTTTGCTTTAAATTTCGTTACAGAACATCCCTTACTACATCTTGGGCGCAATAATTTAGGACTTCGAGTCGCGAGACAAAATAAATCCAATCTATTTCTTTGGGCTTCTACGGCTCGCTTGAAAATTCACGGCTCTTCTTTTATCTAGACGTGCTCTCTGTTATTAACTAGAGTGTTTTCCTTTGCCCATTGCGCTCTTAAAACAATTTCCCTCTAATTTTATTTATTTCTTTTTGTACAAATTCAAATAATAATTTTAATGAATAATTTTGTCGTTTAGTTTAAATTTAAATCAAAAATTGCCAAAATAATAGTTTTGTATTCTTTATTCTTATTTCATTATTTCTGCAAGTATACCACATTAAGAAACCGCACCAAACTTATTTTTTTAAGCATTTATATTTTTCTTTGGGTGCAATGTCCGATAATTTAATTTCCTTCTAATTCCCCAAACGAGTTTCCTCTCTCAAAAAAATACAAAAACGAAATAAAGGACAGGAACTATTATGAAAGATAAGACGACACTATACGAGGCTAACTAAAGACAAGAAAATCTCGATAAGGCATTGTCCGGAATTCTGGATAATTCCGGATTAAGATTAAGCAGATAAGGACAAGTCCAATTAGGAAAGTTATTATGTATGTATCCAGGACCTGGCCCGTATTAATAGAAAGACAGATTAGCTGCAGGAAAATTTATAGTAACCACTAAGGGAAGGTGGCATTTTCATTAGCGTAGCACGGAGTCTCCTGTCTTTTTTATATTTAAAAGTTTAAGAATAATTAATAATCTAGTTTTGTAATTCGATTCTTTTATTTTTTTTTCTTTTCTCGGGAAAAATCGATAGGTTACTTTCCTTGAAAATTAAATTTGATTTTTCTTAATTGGGACCGACTTTTTTCATTCTTTTACCATTACCAGGGCTCAATACAAAAAGTTTAATCTTTGAACTGAAATCAGTACGGTAGGTAACAAAGAATCCATCCATTCCTTGAAATAGTGACATGTTTAGCTATACAGTATAGACAATATTTGAATGAAATAACGGACAATAATGAATGTGTATTATATTATGTGGTACTGTGGTTCCATAAAAACCTATACGGGATTTAAGAAACTTACACTCAAAGTTCTCAAATCTTGATATTTGGGCAGGCATAATTGGTTAGCAACTGGCCATTATTTTTATCCATCCATATGATGGGTCCTTATAACTCAATTTCTTGTTAGAGAACTTTATGTCAGCTTCAGTTGGTTTATTTCCCCAGTAAGCCAATTCTAGATATTTCTTATGATCGAATATGGTTTCAGCTGGGAGTACCTACTTGGAATAAAGAAAATTAATTAATTATTATATATTTACCATTTAATTGTTACGCCTCTGTGTAGATTTCCACTACACAGTAGATTAATCTTACAGTGACGGATTGCACAGCAGGGGCGCAGCTATCTGATTGCTGCTGGTACATATTTATGTGGCTACATCGTCCATGTCCGATCGAGAAAAATTTATTATCAGATGGGCGGTCGGAGTTCTATTATGTTTACCGCGTCGAGGACGTTAAAAAACTGTTCGATTGGATAATTATTGATACTCAATACGCATTTCAGTCTAGCCTGGGTCATTAGGCAAGTAATAAACCTTACGAAGTCTCATTTGTAAAGAAACTCCCCGACATGAGTGTTCTATAACTGTAACAGTGATTATACAAAAGAGGTAGATTAAAGGTGGTTTTATAATTTAGAAGACTGTCCTTAGCGGATGGACTATAAAAGATTGCCAAACCGAGAGACGATACAAATACTGTTGAAAAAGAGCAATCTAATGTGGGTTAAATACTGCCGCTTATATACTTGTTATCATGAAGATAAACCCACTTGGCGATCCACTTTTGTATGACGTTGCGCATGACGTCACTGGAATAAAAATGCTGCTGGTCAGTATGGAAAAGCCATGTTTTAGAGCAGTTTCTATTAATGTTTAGTACATTTTCTTAATATTAATATAGTATACCGGATATTTTCATTGTGATTTAGTGTAGGATCTACATTAGATGAAATAAATTCTATTTGAAAGTTTATCGTTGTTTCAAGTTTTAAAAACAAAAAATATACGATATTGAATATTATAAAGTTGTTAAATGTAAAAGTGTCATACCAACATAAAAAGTTCGAAAAGCAGGGTTGGCGTTTGTTAAAAAAGAACATACATTAAAAAATAAAAAGCATATACCTTGTTTTGTTTTAAACTAAATAAAAATATTCCGTTTTTCTCAATTGTGTTGAAAAACTTAATGTTTTTTCAATATTATTATCAATAATACTTAAATCCCTAGCGCAAAAGAAGCGAAATTATATTTCTTTTATACGAATCTACCATTACTTTTACTCTCGGCATGGATTTATACCATTTACACCAAACCCTCCGAACCTATTGAATTTCATTCAAGATATATGTGTTATTTAGATATAATTAACGATGAAGATTAAATATTTCAAATATAGTTGCAGCCGTTCGACTGTCTCTAAGTATCACCAGGAAAATGTAATTAAACAATTATAAATTTGTTATCACTGGGTTTCTAAGGGCTCAAACGTTGTTCATATTGTAACAGATTTTTAATTGAGGTGTTTTTTGAAAGAACAGATATGTATACGTATATTTTGGAAACGAACGGATAATCGGAAAATCTGCTACATGCGTAACAGAGTTTAATAATGGGTATTTCAATATCTTTAAATTGAAGTAAATCGTCTATGTGCTGTTTGAAAGTAATTCGGTGACAGCGTAGGGGAAAATTTTTTGTCTATTTTACATGTAGTCGTGATCGGGCCCGTCGCGATGAACTCTTAAATAAGTTCAGGTAATTTTAAAAGAATACTTCAGTAAGAAATTGTTCCCAGGTACCTAATAGATTAGATTAGATAATAAAAATTTCCCAGTTTAGACTTTAAAATAAATACATTTTAATATTTTTTTTTAATTATATTCTAAAAATTTTTGCATAGAATTTACAAAATTAACACAAGAAACCCGAGTGTTAATTTATTTTACAAATGTTGTCATTTTCTTATCCTAGTTTGAATTTTTCTTTAATATCTCTATTTACCTTTCCAATTGTAAAATACATATTGCATATAAAAAAATATGTTGGGCCTTATTACTTACATTTTAACACATTCAGCTAAAAACATTACTTAGTGGTTTAAAATAATTTTTGTCAATTTTAATAACACGCCACATTAAAATTGTATAAAATGTGGTAGAGTTCATTACTCTGGGTTAGGTGTCAGCAAACCGCTTGCTGTTTCTTGAACAAACCACCACTGCATAATAAACCATAGTAAGATAATAGTACACCAATGTAATCAAACATTGGGCGAAACTACTAAACTTATCGCCCTGTATTAGGATAATACGAAAAAAGAATAAATTTCCTCTATTTAGTTCCTTTAAAAGCACATAAAATATTTTTTTTTAAATGATTTACTTCTCGTTAGGCTTAATTTTTTAAAATGAACTTTTTAGACGAAACTACTAAGCTTTAATTTTTGAGTCATAATTTTTTAAATTTTACCAACATTTATCTGTAAACGAACGATTTAATAAATAGAACATCACCAAAACCATTAAACCTCAAATAAAACGGAGTGTTGTGTGTAATTTTTATTTTTACAATGTAATTTTAATTTTATCTAGGTAATATCTACCTATATTTAAGTTGATCGAAGGACTGTCTTTTGAAAATGAAATTTTCTATAGTTCCCAATAAACTAATAATTTTTTTCCCGTTGCTCCGTTTAATAACTAATTCCTTTAGGTACGAATTCCGAAACTAGATCAGCTTCAATAAAATTTTAAAATTGATAAGTTGCGGCTTTGTTTTATTCATGGCGGAATCGTCATAAATCGAAAAAGGAATAAGAAGTTGAAATTTGCTTTTGTTTTGTGTGAACAGTATAAGTGAATAAATGTATTGTCCCTGAATATTAAACATTGAGATGTTAAACTTTTATATGTTATGTTATATGTATAAGATTCTATATTTTACTTGGAGCATAAAAGTGTTTAACTGCAAATTGACCTATAAGTTTTATTCGAGAATTTATATTTCTGTTGCAAACACGTGAAGTACAGTGCAATTTTGAATTTTATTTTTTTAAGTGCCCATCTAACTTTTTACAAACTTGTTTAAAACTTATAAAATACATTTTTCCTTCACTCCGAAACTCGATTTTGCTTTATAATCCCCGGGAGTAAATCTTGCGGCCAGGCACAATCGCTTTTTAATTAATTTCTTAAGTATAGTTTCGGGAGTTATATCGAGTTCAATAGAGCTTAAAAGTAACTCCAACTTCTCCTCCTTTTCGTTATAAAACCCGGATAAATCTGGAGTAAAACGGGGATAAGTTCAAATCCCCTTTCTCTTATAAAGCATTGTAAAGAGGCAAATGAAAGTTTTAGATAAACAATCAGCCAACTGTAAAATATTGATTTTTAATCGTTGATTGAGCGTTAAAATAATTAATTAAATAGTAGGTATTTGACATAAGGGTTCCACTTTTATTTAGGCATATTCATCATTAAAAATATTTCACAGATGAACGATAATTATTCAATGGTCCAAAATCAATTATGCCAGGCAAAAACCACCACTTATTAATATTCAAGACATCGACAAACAACTGGAATTCCGAGTTCAGGTCAGGCTCCACTTAATGTTATGGAGGAAATTCTATAATTTAGCTATTAAATTTACATAAGGACTTGAAACGTAAGTGGCCTCCTGCTCCTTGACTATAAATTTCGAAGGATAATATATTGCCTTAAGTAAATTAGACTTTATAAATGCTTAAATTGAAACTTGGTAAGGTAATACATGTGTAAGAATTCCAAAAAGCACTATATTGCAGCAAAGTTGTATTTTTGTCGTATTATAGTGGAGGAGCAACAATACAAATAACGCGTACCTATTCTATTATTTATTGGCCTAACCAATAAAGTAATTACTAATATTCATTTATTAAGCTTCGTATAAAAAAATCTTTTTCTTTTTCAACAAGAAAATACGACAAATAACATTTTTATAAGAAGATCATCCTTTAGAGCTTGCATTAAAATTTCAACAGATTGTGCCAGTCTTATACGCAAATGTTTGGTTTGTCCCTTTTTCTTCAATAACATTTTCGTTTAGATTTCCTTTTATTTTCTTTATAATAAAAAAGGTCTACTATAAATACTAAAATATCTGTTGGTGGATGTTGCTTAGTTCGATGTTCCTTTAGAGATAATAAAAGGGCCAGTCCAAAAATTAAAGACAATTTATATTATTTTACAAGTAAAACAGCGGTCCTCCAATTTTAAATACTTTAATAAAAATCGGCAAATATCTTTGCCCTGCACATTCCTGGCTCAAATTATAAATGCGAAAGGCGTTTGGAAATGGATCTGACGAAATGAAGGGAAAAACCATTCTCGACGTCAGATATCATTGGTTTTCGGTCCAAACCCATAGCCAATGGGCTTTCAGCGCTGCCTAGCACTCCTATAATTGTCGCTTATGTCTTTATAGGGAATTTCCTCTCAACATTTTACTTATTTATATAAGGTTTTTGAAGGAACGGGTATGCTTTTGAAGTGTCCAACTTCAACATTAGATGGCGCTTATCTTTTCGACGGTCCTCGCCGTAAATTGTTCATAGTTTGAACTTTGTGTTCCTTTCTTTCTTCTTTCATCGGATCCTATCCTAGCCTGACTGATGAGTCATTATATGGAGGAACGCGTCTGGGGATGCATCTGACGAAATACAGGAAAAAAACACTCTCCACTCTCTACTTCAGACTTCAGATATCATATATAAATTGTTTAGTTATTCCTCCTGTATCGAATAGACCACGATTTTGTAAAAAAAAGTTTATCTACTCTATAATTTACATTTTATTTACGCCGGGGTAAACATCTCCGATTTCCGCGATAAATGTTAATTTATATGCCACTTTAAAGCCGATTCATAGATAGGTCAAGTCATGGTCTAATCACGATCCTGTCACAGTCAGATTTAAATATTGTTGGAAAGATATACCGCGGTGACTAGGCTGGCACGGGATCGGACATTGCCTTAAGACCTATTCATACTATAGGTCAAGTTACGGTTCAGTCACAGTCAGGTCAAAATATTCTTGCAAAGTTTACTTGGGTTGACCCCTAGAATGCAAATGTTATAAAATAAAATGTGTTTATTGTTAAATAATTTATTTCTTTCCTTAATGTATTTTCTTGTGGTCAATAAATGCTTTTATTATTATTATTATTATTATTATTTAAACTTTGTCATTTCCCGTAAGTTTTCAAATTTTGAGAGCCAACAGACAGACAGTCGTGATCTAGGGACCCTAAAACATCTATGTGTTTAGAAAAGTAAAAAGAACGTTTTGTTTCGTTCGGGTGAATAAAGCTTATTTTCTGAAGCGGAAACTAAATAAATCATAAATTTAAAAAAAAAATCCCTTCCAACCCCGTTCTTCCTGAAACAGGTTAGAAACTTTTATATATTAATCCGTAAAAAGCTTAAAATTTCTCATTCAGAAACTATAATAAAGAAAATACTTTTAGCATAATACCACCTCTAAAGGCAACTCTATTTTTCGAGATTAACACGTGAATTACCCTTCATAAAAAGCTTCCCCTGCAAAATAAAATTTACTCTCCCTTACCTTGTTCAGGAATTTGCAAAAATAGCTTCTTTATGCAAATGTACATGTGTATAAGCAAATAAGTTTGTAGAATCACGGCGAAACACCTGGAATATATTTCTTGCAGGAAATTTATTTTTCCTATATTTCAGCAGCTAAAAGCTGCCTTAACAGGCATTTTTACGCTTTCGGTGTCGGCGGAGGAACTAAATTTGTAGTGGCGTACATTAATACTGCTTACTTACCTAGAAGGAACGCAGTTTAAAATTTTGGTTTGAAAACTCCTAAAAGTTTACAAAAGAAAAGAACAAGACTGGTAAGTGCCTCAGGGAAAGAAAAATGCTGACACTAAACCGATTTTGAACTTAGGCGATAAACAACAACTAAATAGTTACCAACCGATTTCAGTTTTGCCAATAATGTCAAAGATTTTTGAAAGAATTAGTGTCCGACCAAAACAAGATTTTCAGTTTCGGCCGAAACCGAATCTTCGGCCTTGGTGCCAGTTTCAGCCGAACCCGAAACTTATTTATAGATGTTAAAAATTTTATTGTATTACTGAAATATAATTTATTTTATATAAGACGAGCTCGATCTTGGGAACGGATTGAACTCTTCCCACTAAAAGAAAATAGATCGACAGAGAAAAAATCTATTTATATAGACAACACTGCCTACGAACCCACCCAAAGTTAGCCGAACGGTGCGCGACAATTCATGAACACTGAGTTTCGGCATGGCCGAAGGTTCGGGCGGTTTTTGGGCCAAAACCGAAACTGTCACCGAAACTAGATTTTTGGCCGAAACTAGCCGAAACCGAAACCGAGCCTTCGGTCGTTCTCTAGAAAGAATAGCAACCGACGGTCTTAATTTGCAATTGAAATAAATTTATCTTAAGGGCAATATGGAAAATAAAAAATAAGCCTAACTTGTAAATAAACAATTTAAAAGCGACTAAATGGATAAAATTTGTGCTTTTTGTAAAAATCTTTGGGTATTGACAGCGCAATAAGTTAAATAGTTGTCCAAAAAGTTATTTTTTAAAAATTAAGCCTAACGAGAAATAAATTATTTTGTTGATGATACCACCATTTTAAACATTCCTTATTCAAATAAAATTATACAAAATTTTACAAATCGTCACATGAAAATTTACGTCCTATTTATTTTGCTATTATTCACTGACAGTTACAGTATTTACCATTAATATGGAGATCAACTTTTTAAAATTTACTTAACCCTTCAAAAGTTAAAACCAATAAAAAAAATATATTCCTTGGATAGACAATATTCAACTAAACGTTAGAATAAAAATTTGGATATTATGTTCAGCGCAAAATATTGTTTTTGTTCACTAATTTATATAAAAAAATAAACATTCAAATATACCCTTTAACTATTACAGATAATCTGACTTACATAATAATTTAACTTGAGCTGCATTTAATGTTGACTTTCCTTTAACTAAGGCAGGTCAGAGTTCCATTTATTTTCAAGGAATTTCATTTTTTAACTAAATACCCCAAATATTAAAACCTTTAAATACAAAACTTTTAAAATGGTAATTAAGAAAATGCTTAAATAGAGGAAGCTAAAATCTATATTAAAAATATTTAAATAATAATGTATATATGTATATAAATAATATTTTATGACTTTTAAAAAAATAGTTTTAAAATCAAAGCCAAACAATGTTTATTCATTTTATTTTATTGCGTGCTTCGCTATTCTGATATAATAACATTTATCTGCAGAATGAAAAAAGGCATCGGAAATAAATTGAGTAAACTTTATATAGATATTTCAATTTTTTATTAGGTATTTTAAAGTATTAATTTAATTGTTTTTTTACTTTTCATTAATTATATTTGAGCTATGTTATTTAAAATATTAGAGCATCCTATATTATAAGCAAATGTTTTTGGGATTATTTTGAAAAAATAAAATAAATTTAATGTGAAAGCATCCAGTTTTATGGAGAAGAAAGGAAAAAATAAATATAACGGAAGTTTATTATGCCATAATAATATGACCAGTGATAGTTTAAAAATAGTATATTAACGTACACGTTTTATAAAGCATCATTTTATAGCACGCGTCCATGTTAAAAAACGAGCCGCTTGCGGCGAGTTTTATAACGGGACAAGTGCTTAAAACTGCTTTATATAACACGTACGTTATACTATTTTTTCTAATTTGTAGTTTTTTCAATAAAAAACACATATTTAAAAAGAAAATAAATCCTTCAAATTTTGTCCATTTTTATGTCTAAATTTTATGTTGGTAATACTATTTTTTATCATAGTAGCCTCTGGACAACAAAAATTATTTTGCGAACTGTCATTTTTTGATTTATTGACCCATTTTCACCACGAGATTCTAATGTTATTTTAGCGATATGAGATTTGAAATTGGACGGAATACGTTGTGTGATCCTTTTACATTCGGTACATATACAGAGCGTTCGGAAATTCGGGCGATTTTGCTACTTTTTTTCGAATTTCAAAAGACGTAATTTTACGTCACGGCTTTGCAATTTAGTATAGGGAAGATGGAAAATTCAAATAAAGTTGAAGTTAAAATCAATATTGGAAGGTTAGTAGATTGAATTTTGGATAGGATTTGGCAGAAAATGATAGCTTGAAGCATCTACAAAAGATTGATTTATAGATTTATGCAACCAACATACATGACTGTTATCCACACCGAATAAAAAAGTAGGGTATCAAGCTGTTTTTCCTCTGCGAAAAATGGGTTTTCTCGTAAATCATAAAGGCCGCGCAAGTCAATAAAATAAAACATTTAAATGTTACCAACATCAAATAAAGAAAAAGCGCGTATCCAAATAGCTTCATTACGATACGCAAATGCGTATCGTAATAGACTTGTTACGATACCAAATTAGAAAAAAAAAATTTAATGTTAGTATGCAAAAACTTTTCTGATACTCGATAACTGTGTCGCCATCGGGACTTTAGTTTTCCTGCTTTATTGCTAATGAATCCTTGAAGTAAATATCTTCTAGAATATTAAAATCACGCCTTTAGTTCGCATATGTTTTGCCCCGAAGTTTTAGAGTTTCGTAGCAAAATCCCCTTCATAACAAAAGTTTTGACTTTAAACAACTTTCGGAAAGTCAGTACAAGTTTATAATCAGTCGCGTTATAAAGATCCCTATAAGAGAAATTGCAGGGTATAGGAAAGATATAGGTCATTCGCTAAGTTTCTGTACTGTGAGAATTTTATTTGTTTTTCATATACGAGATCGGCAAATACCTTTGCTTACCTTATGGTTTCTGAACAAATAACAAAATATGTATTTTACCGATTTTTTAAATGAAATATTTAATAAGGAGAAAAAGGAAGTCAAATTTTCCTTATTTTTAAAATTCAATCCTAAAAATTAAACCATAAACAGCCGCCAATATCATATGACATTGAAATTCATACTTTCGTTTAAACGCGTTACAGGTTGTATCATATCTACTTAGATAGTACGAATTCCACACGGACGAATTTGAGGACAAAGCTAGTCACATATATTCGAAGTGATTTTGCAACAGCGGCGTGTGCTTCTTAAAGGCCGAGATACTATTAAAAAAATAAGAAATAGGCAAGCAATAAATAATAGGTACCTAATAAGAAATAAAAATTATAATATGTATTCTTTCTTCTTTTCATAAAGGTTTTTTCTTCGTCCCCAGTTTATTTGGTTGGTTTAGACCCCCTTTAATAACTTTTTTAACATAGTATGGTTTAACCTTTATCAATTTTCTTCATATTATGTCTCTCCTACACATCAATTTTTTAATTCCATATAAGCTCCATTAAGGTTCTACACCATTTTCTCTTCTGCTAAAACCATCAGCACTAAATAAATTTTCTGTCTCCTGATGATGAACGTTTCTACGTTCGAAACATGTAGAGAATTTTTATTTTATTAAATTTTGTGGAGGAAGACTTTAAGTTTTTTCTTTCTTTCCTATAATATGTATGTTGCTTGTTACTTAAAACTTAATTGTGTTTCAATTAATTTGTTTCTACGTATCAAATTATATTTCTATATAAAACGAACGGATTTTCTGGACACCTGTATTGTTTTAAATAAATATGTCTATATGTATTTGTAATTGAATGTCAATAATTAAAATTGCGATTTTTGTGTTCATTTTAAAAAGAAAACTTCTTTTGAACGTATGTCCTAAACGTCTTTATTTTTGATATACAGGGTGGTAAAGTTTTCAAAAATAAATAGTTTTTTAATAATATCTGTAATACCACTTTAGATATTTTAATGAAATTTGGCAGACATGTACTATGTATCAAGATGCATTAATTACCGTACAACAAGTTTTTTTATTTCCACCAGTGGCGTTAGTACGGAATTTCACCTGCCTATTTTGGCAGACATTAATGTAACGCTACTGATTTCTCGTAAAAATAAATTTATTCCTAAAATCCCCAATCATTTCTAAACAAATTTGATCTCTTGAATTTTTTCAATCCGATGCACGGTTTTCGCTTAAAAAAAATAAAAACCTTTTCCCTGCATGATCATAACAATATCGTTAATATGACAATATCACCATGCACAGAAATAGATTTTATTACTTAGATCAAGTTTGCTTAGAAAGGAATAAGGATCTCAAAAATTATTATTGTAGTAGGCTGTGTCTGTAAGAGTTATTAATTCTGTTGTCAGGGCGGTTGTCCTTATTTTGTTTGACAGTTTATCAATATTTAAATTCGGTTTTTCGTGTCTTATTAATTTGGTGTTTAAAATATCCGAGTATTGTTATTTTGAAAGATAATGGTCGGGTTTACTAATGAGGAGTTGGCAGATATGCATTGCATGCATGGTTTGGCTGATGGCAGTTCGCCGGAAGCTAGGCGATTGTATCAAGAGCGGTTCCCTAATAGAGTCATACCAGATAGGCGAACATTTGCAAATGTACATAGAAGGTTGACTGAAACAGGTACTTTGATGGCAAATAATCAATTAAAAGGATCCCATCGAACTGTAAGAACTCCAGAAATTGAAGAAGCAATTTTAAATTCTATTGATGAAAATCCTGAAATAAGTACTAAAAAAATTGGACATAATCTGAATATCTCGCACGTCCTGGTTTGGAAAATTTTGCACGATTTTTTATTGTACCCGTATCATATTCAGCGTGTCTAAGCGTTACTTCCACGAGACTTTCCCTTGCGTGTTAATTTTTGTCAGTGGTTTTTGGAGAAAATTGCGCATAATCCCTTGTTTGGCCATGAAATAATGTTTACAGATGAAGCTAACTTTTCCAGAAACGCAATCAGAAATTTTCACAATAACCATATTTGGGCCGACGAAAACCCCCACGCAGTTGTAGAATGTAACCAGCAAGAACAGTTTTCGGTAAATATCTGTTGGAAATTATTTAATTGGACCTTTTTTCCTGCCAGAAAGGCTAAATGGCCATAATTATCGCCGGTTTCTAGGGGAGGATTTGCCCATATTGCTAGAAGAAGTACCAATTTTAATAAGAAACAGAATATGGTTCATGCATGATGGTGCGCCCGCTTACTTTAGTGTTGTAGCAAGAGAATATTTAAATCAAACATTTAATAACCGATGGGTGGCGGACCTCAACCATGGCCGCCTAGGTCCCCAGATTTAAATAGTTTGGACTTTTTCTTATGGGGGCATCTTAAAAGTCTGGTTTACCGCACCCCAGTAAACACTTTAGAAGAGCTGAAAGATCGTATAAGAGCTTCCTTCGATTTAATAAAAAATACTGAAGGTATACTTCGAAGAGTGCGCGACAATATGAGGAAAAGAGCTGAAGCGTGTATCCGTCAAGGTGGAGGGCATTTTCAACAACTTATCTAGTTTCTATGTATGTTATTTTTTTTCACAAAGGTTGTTGTTGATTTATTAACAGACGATCCTTATTCATGTCTAAGCAAACTTGATCTAAGAAATAAAATCTATTTCTGTGCATGGTGATATTGTCATATTAACGATATTGTTATGATCATGCAGAGAAAAGGTTTTTATTTTTTTTAAGCGAAAACCGTGCATCGGATTGAAAAAATTCAAGAGATCAAATTTGTTTAGAAATGATTGGGGACTTTGGGAATACATTTATTTTTACGAGAAATCAGTAGCGTTACATTAATGTCTGCCAAAATAGGCGGGTGAAATTCCGTACGAACGCCACTGGTGGAAATAAAAAAAAATGTTGTACGGTAAATAATGCATCTTGATACATAGTACATGTCCGCCAAATTTCATTAAAATATCTAAAGTGGTATTACAGATATTATTAAAAAACTATTTATTTTTGAAAACTTTACCACCCCGTATATCAAAAATAAAGGCGTTTAGGACATACGTTCATATGAAGTTTTCTTTTTAAAATGAACACAAAAATCGCCCCCTTAATTATTGACATTCAATTACAAAACACCCTGTATATTGCATTATATTCACACGTTTTATCTTCATATTTGTTGTCCTCGAAACCAGTCCAACGCCTAGAGTCCAAATATCTTTAACTGAAACTTTAAGAACTTTAGCGTGTATAAGAGGCAAGAATCCCTTTCACAACAAAAGTTTTGACTTTAAACAGCTTTAGAAACTTTTCTACAAGTTAATAATCCGCCGTGTAACGAATATCTCAGAATAAAAATAAGTTGGAATACAAAGTTTTTCTGCGGTTTTTCTAAACTTTCCTTATTCGTTGGGAAAGTAATTTTATTAACATATTAAACATGAGCTTTTGATATAAAAAAATGTTATTTTATGTTCAATAGAATATCTGTAGAGATTTCACATAAAGTACTACACCTTTGCCACGAGTATTTCAGAAAGTTCATTTAAATTTTAGATCACTTTCAAGTTCAGAAAGCGTCTATTGTATTTCAGTTTTATCATTTGCTTTTTATCGTTGTGATTGTTATTAAAGTTGAATTAAAGGGGTCTGAAATACAAGTGTGAATGGTATAATACCAAATATTTGCATAATAACATGCTCAAAATTGTATAATAGTCAAATTTTTCTAAAAACACGCCGCACCGAGGCTAAAGTCTAACAGAAACAGCTACAGAAACACATAAAAAACGCCAAAATGACGTAACCTGATGCAAGAGCTTCCTACGGCCCACTACTGAACTAGGAACTTTGAGAAGAAAAAAAACAGTATCAGCTGTTAATGTTATATGTGGCTGTCAACTGTCGAAACACTTTGTTTTTAAAAAAAGTTTACTATACTTTTATTTTGTAGCTTTTCAATATTTACTTGTATATGACATGCCTATTCTTTTTGACATTCACAATTTATTGATGTATGATAAGCTTTTCTAATGTAGGATTCACTACAGGGCTTCTAAACTTCAGGTATTTTTATACCAAATTAATACTAAAATATTTTTATTTAAAAAAACAAATATAACACTACATTTAAAGATTTTGTTACATTTTTCTTTTATTAAAATATTTGGACACATTTACTTCTATTTAAAAGTACAAGCAACGACTGCATTTAAATATAAATTGTATTAATATTTAAAATGTACCCCGGTGTTATGAATCTCGCTCTAAAAAAGCAATATGCAGCTCTACTTTGTATGGCCTAATTCATCTCCGAACAGCAAGTTAAATATTTAGCGAGTAATATATTTCATTTTTCCCATAACGGCCGTGTAGCAAATGTGTGAGAGAATGTTGTCGGAAAACTAATAAAATTCCTTGGTAGAAATTCTTTTGTTATGCAAATTGTACACGTGTATTTCTAATTCATAGTTTTTCTGAATAATATATTTTCTATGATCGAATATAAAAACCTGTATAGTGTACAGTTTAATTTTACTTAACCTCCTTGGAACCAGGAGAACAATTAAATATTTTCTTGGGTTAAGGAAAGAGATTAATTAGATTTGGCTAAACTAAACATATAATACGAATGCCTAGTATGTAAACAACTAGTTCTTTAAAAAAAAAACACATTTTTTAAAGTACTTTCGTTTATTTTTGTCTCTAAACATTATTATGTCACGAACCACTTGTTTACCGCCTAAATTAATAAGTATTACTAACCTCAAAATATCAGCCGAGGCGCGAAAACGGTTGCCGCGTGTCGACACAACCATATCACCTGGGATATAGTTGAGTCTGTAGCACTACGAAACCTATTTAGATATAAAAAAAAATTGTATAAAAAAAGTATCCTATATGATTCCGGGGTTATACAAAGATAATTTATACATATTTTTTTTAAATTTTTGTTAATGCCTATTTGATTTGTTTTTATTAACAAATAGTTTTTAATTAAAATAGTTTGCGTTAATTATTTCAAAATCTAATTATTGTATCAAATGCTATTAAAATATTTACAGAAAGGGTTTATCATACATCATTATATTAAAAAAGTAATTATAAAAATATGTTGATATATTTCAAAAGTAAATTAATTGAGATCAGATGTCGACGCTTTAGGATCCCTACATTACAATAAACATGTTCGATCGGCCTGTCTATCTGTCTGTTGGCTCGAAAGCTTAAAAACAACTTACGAAGAATGACGAAAAAAATTAATTTTATTGGCTGAGTTTAATTTGGGGAAAAAATTGTATAGTTTAAACACTTTTAGGCGCTTTTAACGAATCTAAATACAGTGTGGTCAATGAGTACCGCTAACGCGGGAAAGTATAGTAGTTGTTGCTGAAAGTTTTCAAAAGTGTTTATACAAAACTTAATGTGTAATTAATAACATACAACTTAAAATTATTATAACTACTTTAAAAAGGGACCAAACCTAACGAAATGTTAAAAGAATTACTTTGTCGGACTTTCTGTGTCTTTAGTTTGTTATTTAACACAACGTTTCGGCTAGTTACTATATTAGTATATAAAGACAATGGAAGTCCGACAAAGTAATTCTACTACATTGTCAAATAAAGTAAAATATTGCTATAATTTTTTTTTAAATATAATATTTCCTATAGGTACCGCAAATCCATGGTAAATAATAAAAAGTTTTATAAGCCGCTCGGGGCAAATATAATGCACCAAGTGAACTAAGGTAAACTAAATCGGGATAAAGTTGATTTTAAATAGATATATTAGCTTGAATCTCAGATGGTAAACTTAATTTCGTGTAATTTAGGTTAAAGTTTCTATCAGGGATATGGAAAGAAACTAAGTAGAATATTATTAGCAGGAATTACCTTAATTTCTATAATATTATGGTTTTTTCAATCATGCTTGTTTGTTCAAATATTTCCAACTAAACATAGGTACTTTTATGTTTCAGGTATATAGATATAAGGGTATAGCCACAAAGGCTTCTTTACAGTTATTGAGATTTTACAATTATTAAAGAAACTGGCAATTACCAATTTCTTCAGATTTAATTAAAACATTAATTAATGTGCTATTAAACTTATCCCTAATAATCTTTTCCATGTGATCCTAATTTTTTCTATTCACAGCTCCATTTTACATTTTTGCGATATGCAATATCTTTTGATGGGCGAGCGATTTCGCGTTATGGTTTTAAATTGCAAACCGCAGACGTGACTAAATGTTAAACGGTAAAAATGGACTAAAATAACCATACATTTGGATGTTTTTATTTAACCTTTGAAGTGGACTTTTTTGGATTAACGATTAATATCGATATCGATGATATTAAGAAATCACCGACAATTTTTTAAACTAGTTGGATTACTTTTATTTCGACAAATCCTTCATTTATTATCAACAAACAAGGAAATACTTTTTGTATAATGCATAGTTAATATAGGAAACAAAGTAAAAACTAAGAAACTCAAAAAAAAATAAACATTTATTTAAAAAAATCATCCAAGAAATAGGAAACAAAATATTTAAACACAAATAAAAGGTTAAATATGGAAAAACAAACAAAGAATACAGTCAAATTCGTTTAAAAAACAATCAAGAAATAAGTGGTGCAAGAGGCATATCTTCATCGCTGTCATCATCACCTTTAATATAATATTCATCAATGCCTTCTTCATGATAGTTAACCTCCTCTAAATATTCAACAGTGTCAAAAATAATAATTAATCTATTGCCACTTTCTATTTTTTTTTAACAAGTTTTCGTTGTGGGTCACGTAGAGTAGTTCAGCTGCTCTGTCATTAGTAAGCCTGTTCCTTTTTTTTTATGAATGTGAATATAAACGCTATAACTGTTATCAGTGGCTGCTAAAGATGCTGGCATCATCAAAATCCATAACGATACCTTTGATAATGAAGATGATGAACAAAGGTCTTTTTACCAGGAAAACTACTTTTCCATATAAAATTATTGCCAAACAATTTGCATCGTCACCTTGTGACCATCATCCAAATTAACTATGTTTCTTTAACTATGCACCAGGGTCTTAATATTTCGGAGTTAAAAAAATATCAACATTTCTTTAAGGAAACGTTTTTTCGTCAAAAAAAAATTGGAATTTAATTATTATTTTAGAAACAGTAAGAGATAGGTATACAGGGTGTTCATTTGAAAACTTCCCACCTCGATTTTCCTGCTTTAAAATGAAAATGTGGAAAATCGCTCGGACCCGTCGATTTTTATTTCGAGGGGGACATCTTTTGCGTATATTGTCAATCTTGTTACTTCAAGCTCCTAGGAGAGAGGGGGGGTAAGATCTAAATCTTAAATGGATACCCCTATTTTATGTAATTTTTTTGAATTCTGCATAAAATTCTGAACATTTTTTAATAAAAGCATTATCAGTCTATACTTAACAGTTTCCGAGATATTTACTCTTGAAAAATGACATTTTTGAACTTTGACAGCGTCTAGCTTTCTAACTGTACGTCTTAGAGCAAAACGGCTTACATGTCCCTATCTTCGATTTTTATTATCTTTCCAATAGTGTGAACTTTCGGTTAAACCGGATGTAAGAAATATAGTACTTCCGGTTTGACCGGAAGTTGACACTATTGGAAAGATAATAAAAATCGAAGATAGGGACATGTAAGCCGTTTTGCTCTAAGACGTACAGTTAGAAAGCTAGACGCTGTCAAAGTTAAAAAATGTCATTTTTCAAGAGTCAATACCTCGGAAACTGTTAAGTATAGACTAATAATGCTTTTATTAAAAAATGTTCAGAATTTTATGCAGAATCCAAAAAAATGATATAAAATAGGGGTATCCATTTAAGATTTAGATCTTACCCCCCCTCCGTCCTAGGGGCTTGAAGTAACAAGATTGACAATATACGTAAAAGATGTCCCCCCCGAAATAAAAATCGACGGGTCCGAGCGATTTTCCACATTTTCATTTTAAAGCAGGAAAATCGAGGTGGGAAGTTTTCAAATGAACACCCTATATAGGACAATGTTAAAGAATGTTGTTAGGTACGGGGGTTTTAAAAGGAGTTTTAATTATTTTTTCAATATTTCCGACTTACGTTTTTCCATTGGAAATATTTCCTCTTACTACACTAGTAATGCATAACCTAACTTGTATACACAAGGTGCAGAAATCGGCCGATCCTTTTTTGTTTTTCGTAACTTAATTGTTTTTCTATTTTGTCCGTCCTGTCCCAGTATATTTTCCTTGAAACGTTCTTTGTTAGTAAATACAAAAGCCAGCCATTGTTTACCGTTGCTAGTTTTATTGAAAATATCAAAGCGGCAAGTTAAAGTAATTTCCAACGTGTCTTGAAAGTTTTTGTCCTCTCGAAGACCTAATTAGTTTTGGCGTGATTAGTTTATTTTCCAGTGCCAAGATTTTGGAGCTAGGGTTCAGTAGAAATTGCCTCTTAGTTTTTAAACTTTTTAATCTAGTCACTGTCGATCTAGATATTGATTTAGATTTAACCATTTACGTGGACGATACTTCCATGGTTGTGTTCGAGGAATCTTTGGATGTTTTGCAGGCGAAGTGTGCAATTAATTTGGTGGCTTTGCATAAATGATCCAGTGACCTTTATGTTAATGCTGACAAAACTCAGGCATTACATTTCCAGTCCCGTCAAAGACCTGCGCAAATTCCTTCAGTTTTGAAGATTAGTGGAACTCCGACTTTATTTACCGAAAGTGTCAATTTTTTTAGTTTAAGCATGAGTTTAACCATTTCATGGAAACCACATTGACCCTCTATCATGCTCAAGTGTGTAACAGAATTTCATATATCATTTGTTTCTGGGGTAGGTCACCTATGGTTTTTGATTATGTCAGAGGAAAATTTTAAGAAATATTAAAAATGTACTTTCTACGTATTCCTGTAGAACCCTTTTTGGAACATATAATATATAAATGTGTTGTTTTGTATATTTGTTCTTTGTTTGGCCCATAGCTCACTATTGGTATAACTAATGGGTTTGCGGGAATGAATAATAAATATAAAGATATTTTATAGGGTTTTAATTTTCGTAATATTAAATAACTCTTTTCTATAAAGTAATAGAAGCTTAAAATCATTCGATTTTTTCTATTTAAAACAAAATTTGTCGTAAAAACTTTTTTTAACTACAAAAATAAGGCAAATTTATTTCATGCACCTTTAATTTCGTCATAAAGAAACCAATGTGTCTTTATCTTGTTAATTGAAGAAAAGAGTCGAGTTTGTATTACGTGTAAAAACTTTTATTTTATTAAAATCTTAGCAGAGCGCTTTCGGCTTTCGCCATCTTCAGTGCAATTCGTCAATATACAATGATATCCTCAAGGTGGAATGGCATTACGTCCACACAATGTTTTGAAAATGATATTAAAATTGTAAAAGGACAACACGAAACAAAACATAAAACATCTTTGATTTAAAAAACGTGCTGACAGTGGTAAAAGTAACGAACAAGTTGTTCATTAAATTTGACATGCCCTTTAATTTAAAAAAACATGTTCTTCTTGAAAAAGTTAAAAGCTTGGGGTAATTTTTTGTAATTTGGCTTGGGAAGCTAAAAACAAGTAGGAAGTTATATGGAGAGCTAAATTTTTATATTTATTCCCAGTGGCGGCTCTTACGTAAGGTTATTTAGTCAACAACCTTTTTCAATTATTCTCTTCTTATGTAATTTCATCTTTATTAAGTTAAAAATTCAGCCAAACTTCGTTTGTTTGGGTATTATTGCTATTACCTCTAAAATATCCCTCGTATTTTACAAGAACTGTATGACCACAACTGAGGCAGCCATTATTTACCAAGTAAACTACACGTAATGGTACTTATTGTACGCCCCACAGTATATTGGGTCCAAGCGAGCCTTGACCACTGCTCTAGGTTTCCTTTATTAGATATTTTAATACGCAAGCTTGCAAGAGACAAATAAACGCATGCTACTACTGAAAGGAATGCCAAAGAAAAGGAATCTGTTGGGGCTAAAAGCCAAATAAAATTTAGATGAGGTTCCCGACGAACGTTGCATTTTACAGAAACGTGTGGGAAGAGGAGCCTATAGGAGTTACATTGCGGGAGCAGTTCTGAGTTTATTTCCTAGGAAAGTTTATTGGTTCAGGTGTTTAACCGATTTCTGAAGTAAGGAGAATTGTATAATGTATATTTAAATATTCATTGTCAGTTTGTAATCTGTTTACATTTAATTTTTAATTATTGAATTTACGTACCAGTGCCGGCTGGGCTTGATAATTTGTAGTTTTTTTTTAAATTTTTTACAGTACCTACTAATGGTGGGTTGCAAAAAGGTTTTTAATTATCAGCAACTTTGACGGTGACATAAGTGACATTGGCAGGCATTATTTATATTTTGAAAAAGCATCCCCCCTTAAAACCGTGGTGCCAAAACCAAAAGACTTATTCTGGTAAAATGATGGCTATACTGTATATTATCAAATATTAAAAGGTTAATTTAATCTATGGCATATTTGTATTTCGTTTGATCTAAAATATCAGTGCCCTTAAAATTTTTTTGATCGCATAAAAACGTAGAGCTTCTTCGTCAAAAAATTTAATATGATTAATTTTTAATTCCTTTTGAAATTAATCCATGAACAAATTAGCATTTTTTCTACCCCAAAGACTTTATTAAGAAGGTGCCATTAAACTGGGATGATATCTTTTCATCCTTTGCAACCTTTTTCGCATTACTTACACTCCATAAACTTTAAATTAACTCTAACATGTAAATTTAAGGTCACCAAAAGGTTACTTGGATGCGGTTTCGGAATTATTTAATACGACTAATACATGACACGATAATATGAAGTTATGAAATGATGCAGTGTCCGTAGAATTTGAAATAGAAATAAAAAGGCATTTTAAAAGTCGATGGGTTTTGATTCTTTGTCTTTATTAATAACTAATAGACTACTTCCGTAAAATTTTATTAATAACATTTCGACGGAACGGGAAATCATCACTGAATACTATAATATTATATTATATTACGGGAGCGTTATAAATTTAATATCGAAACAAAGCGCCGTGTATCATACAAGCTATCCATAAGAACCTTTCATAGGTAGGAACCCATATTATTTTTATGAAGAAATTTTTTTAGTGTTTTCTCAAATCATTTACCATGAACTTTCTGTTTATACACACTTTAGGGGTAGAATTTATTGAAATACGTCGAGTAAGTCCGTCAGAAAATATTTATTTCAATAAAAATTATTATAACCTCTTTTCATCCCTTTACATTAAAAATAAATGTTTTATTATATGGGTTCAGAGAATTTATGCTGAGTTTCAAGAAATTCAAACCAAAAATGAGTTTTGCAATATAAATAACAGAAATTATAAAAAAAAATTGTTTTTTGTTTTTGGAAATCTGCCCCTAGGGTGGTGAAAAAGGGGTATAAAAGTTTATTGGAAAATATATTTTTGGCTCGAATTTCTTGAAACTCGGCACAAATACTCTAATATAGGTACAATAATTAATAAAACACATATTTCTTGTTTTTTTTGAAAATCGGTGCCCAAAGGGGTATTAAAGTTTTTATTTAAAAAATATTTTTTGGCGAACTTTCTAGACTTTTTTTAATATTTTAATAAATTCTACCCATAAACGCAAAGTTCATGGAAAGGTTCTGTGAGCGTTATTAACAATCTGCAATATATATTTTTTTAATAATGATGAATCTATATTTTTGGTATTATTTTTATTTATTTTTCTAACAAAGCTTGGAGAAAATAGCTATTTATACAATAAGTTGCGAAATGAGTGTCTTTTAGGCACGGGACGTGAAATTGTCCAACGAGGCAAAGCCTAGTTGGACAACACGTCAAAGTGACTAAAAGACATTGTTTCGTAACAAATTGTATACAATATTTTTTCTACTGAGGTTTTATAATAAAAAACTTAATTTTACTAACATTTTATTACCTATGTTTCATTGACACTTGCCAAAAAATATTAAATTATACCTAGTCTGTGGTTACGTTCTAATTGTAAATAATTACCTGCGTTACTTTTAAGCACGTTGCTCCTGGTAACGTGCTTAAAAGTTTTTTAAGCACGCTGCGCTTAAAAGGAGGTTATTAAAAAACCATAATGACAATCGAAAAGAGGTTATTATAAAACGTCAGTAGAAAAATTACATTTTTATTAAAGAAGAAAGAAATAATGTAAAATAGACCCAAAGAAACATTTAAACAAAAATAGTATGGGTACCTATTAAATGTTCTAATGGGTAGTTTGTATGTTAGCCGTTGCTTTGTTTTGATAGCGAATTAATAACAACTGCATTGCGTAAGCGATGCCACCGGTTCCCGCTATTTATAATATACATATAACGATAAAATATTTAAAATATATTTTCTCAATATTTAATGTCTTTTGACTGTATTTAAATACATTTTAGGCCACATTCCCAACTTAATAGATAATAAAACAGCCGGACATTTTCTGTTAAGGACTTTTTTCAGAGAAAATCAAATGATAAATTGTGTTGTCGCCACTTCACCAAAAGTCTAATAACTGACAACAAAAGCTATTTTTCATCGTTTGTTTCTTGAAATCTTTAGGAAAAACTTTTATGGAAGAGGCCAGCAATTCCTTATAAAGAAAGAACTTGTAAGTTGTTTTTAACAAAATTGTACAAAATATTGTAGAGTAATGAGATTTTGTTTAGATATTATTAAATTAAAATCTTTGACTTTTTCAAAATTTTTAAACAAAAATACAAATAATAATTATTACATCCACATTCCCACAACCTGCATGCTTCTGTCCCAAAATGATGTGTCCACAAAGCGTTTGTTACAGTAATATCTACTATGTGACTACTTTGTACATGTTCTCTCACGTAATCCACTTTGAATGTTACTAATTTCAAAACAAATAATATGATGTTTCCAGTAATTGGTGTTGCTGTAAGCGACCATTTCCTTTGTTTACCTGCTTTAATGTAATTCTACAAGAGCTGTAAATTTCAACGAGAAGTGAAATTACTTGGATTTCCTGAACACGATAGTTTCGGACTTAAGGTCTCTATACACGTCTCGTCATATTAGCGGTAATCATTTGTATTTTTTTGTTTATAATTTTACTTTTGGATTATTATTGTTTATCATTGTTATTACCTTTCGTGTAATAAATGTTTTTAAATCCTCCTTCCTATCCTTCCTATAGTGCTTGTGCTCGATCATAAAAAAAAAAAAAAAAAAAAATATAAAAATTACAAGAGAGAAATACGAAAATCTTAAAATACAACTAAAATTTTTATACGACAGTGCCACTTTAGAAAGTTTTAATTTTAATAACACCCAAATATAAGAATTTACTTAAAAGTAATAAATGCGCTGTGATTATATTCTTTTCCAAAATACTTATTTTATTTTACCACTGGTTACTTATAGTTACGAGTTACTTTTTTTTAGGCGGTAGAGTTACCGTTTTCTAAAAACAAGGCGTTTTGACAGTTGACACCTACATGTAAAATTAACAGCTGGTACTGGTTTCTTCCTAAAAGTTCCCAGTTTAGTAGTGGGCCGTAGCCAGCTCACGCGTCAGATTTTCAGAGACTAAATTTTCTCGGTGTTTATTATTTAAGTTTAACAGTGAGTAGTATAAAAAAAAGTGTAGGTTAATTAACTCTCTTAGTTCGAATACAAACATTTAATTTATCATCATTTGCTATTATAAATCTAATATTATTAGTTTATCCATTTTAATTACTGTATAATAAGTTACCAAACTTTGCGCTCACTGAGAACTAATCCAGCTGTTTATATTTAAAAACCCATGGCATTTTGAAAGCTTTGTACTACGCCGCGAACTTCAATTATAATATGGCAACGCAGCATTGAACGCGAAACATGCGCAAGCGCAACGCATGCCGCTTGATTGACTCGTAGCTACAATATTTGGGTGGCGAAACTCTTGTATGTTGCCTGAGTTGTTCATATCGTTTTCCATTGGTAAGTTTAGTGCATGTCAAATGTATTTCTATGTATTACCAATGATGAGCGCCATAATTTTTAATCTATCACGCGTTGAGTTCGATGTTTCAATTGTAAATAAAATTAAGGCTGTATTTTTGTCATTATGCTAATAAGCCATTAAGACCCCGTACAAGTTTAAAATATGGTGAATGCGATCGTAAAAGAACTTAGCCCAGTCCTGTCTCTGTCGCTAATATTTTAACGTCAAATAGACCAGACCAAAGAGTAATGCACTAATAAGAGGCGAAAGCTTTGTCGGCTTCTTTGATGTTGATGTAACCTGATATTGTGACCTTGATACCCCTAACTCACAGTAAAAAGTATGATAAATTTGTTTGAAATCATCAGATGCACGGAAAAAAATCTTTCCCTTTTTATGATAATATAAGTATGTTAAACATTTTAATCTAATATTGAATTTTATTAGTTCAGTGTGTATCAGCAAGATATTACTGAATAAAGTATTTGATTAAAAAGCATTTTCCATAAATTTGTTACATTTTAGTCGTTTTCTCGGTATGTTTTCAGGAGTTATAATTATTTAAAGGTACTTTATATGCTAAGTGTAGCATGGCATAGTATTGTTGCTAGAATCTTTCAAAATTGTATCAACAAATTACGTCCTTTTCCACAATCCAAGCAGCAAAAAGTCGTATGAAACAGTGCGTGTAAAAATATACAAATCATATTTGTTATGGCTAGATAATATCTCTGATAATGTAAATTTTGTCATAAATATTAAGAGTTGTGTAAGATAAATGGATCCACCTTTTCGCTTCGTTTCCGACATTTTAACAAAGAGTATTTCAAGGAGAACTCACAAAAAAAATAATTGTATTCAAAAGCACGCACTAATAACAAAATACTACAAGAAAAATGCAATAATTACAACTTTGTTTACAATTTCGTAGCCAAAACACGATTGACAGTAGAATCTGACAGATTCTGACACAGCAAATTTGATTGAAATACCACCAGAGAAACGTCAATTTCGCGCATGCGCATACAAATTTAGTTATCGCGAAAAGGCCCTCTTTCGCCAACGATTATAAACAAGAAGGATAGCTTACTTCGCCCGATTTCTCTGCCGAAGGTCAAATATGCAGTGACGTCACATCAGTACACTTTCAGACGTGCCCCGTTTAAAATGTACGGTAATACATAGCAATTTTATTTCAATAATTTTTTTGAAGCATTTCTAGTCGTCAAACGTAAAAATTGTATAGAAAGTAGGGTATTCTCCTTGTAATGAGCTATATTACAGTATTTTTTATTTTTGAAAAATCGCAAAATTACGCGAGTTACTTAGCGCGCAATAATTTAATAATTTTTTTGGGACATTTCCGGTCGTCTAACGCAAATTTGTATAGAAAAGAAAATGTTTCACTTGTCAAGAACTATATTACAGTATTTTTTAGTTTTCAAAAATCGCAATATCAACGAATATAAACTTTGCGCAGGTTTTTTTGGTTCCGAGTGTTATATTTGAATATGATAAAATTTTAGTAGAATTTTAGTAGAATCACTTGAAAAAGTATACTTACAAACTATATTATTTACAATTCAATAATAAAATAAAATATTTATTAACAGACAAGCCATTTACGACTATATACCTTAACTAGGCACATACAATAATAGTATAAAAAATAAAATCTGCCCAGGCATCGCAATCTATAACAACAAAATAGTATTTTAGATATATTTTTTGAATATTTTATTGAGAAAACTTACCAAAATTGTTAAAAAACATTCGAATGCAAAAATGTCCAAGTACTGATAAAAAACCAAGTCGGGGTAAACACCAAAAAAATACGCAAAATTAGGCTTAAATTATAAAATTTTGATTGTTCGATGTTCTTAAGGTTGAATTCTCAACGTCATTCAATCTATTGCCAACCTATAACCTATTTCGCGTTGATTTTTTGAGTTTGTTATTTTAATCACTAACATTTAAAGAAAATCAAAATCGTCGGTACATTATTTAGGTAGTATCTGATATATTACAAAAATATCAATTTATTTTATTGCTAATTTTGGGAGAATTGTATAGTGAAAGAACAATGAGTGACAATGACATAATAATGTTAAAAAAAATCTTACCCGATATTTTTCGCTATACAATTCTCCTAAAATAAGTTATGAAATTCCTTGATATTTATTAAATATGCCAATTATTCACTTACAGAATATCAAGTCGATACTGATTTTCTTTAAATTTTGTAAAAAAGCTAGAAAAATTAAATAAATCTACGCGAAATAGGTTATAGGTTGGCAAGCATGTTGATTCTCCTACCTTAAGTGTTTATTATTACTAAAAAACAGATAAAAATTAAAAAATAGTCACAGAAAACTAACAAAAAATACAATTAATCAGAACAAAAACACATAGGATTTCACCGATAAACACAAATTTGGTACTTTCGTGTCGTCACAACCGTTCAGTCCACCGTCCGTTAAAAATCCAACGTTGCTCTTATGGCAATAAGCTATCCTTCTTGTTTACAGTTCTTGCTCTTTCGCCTCTTATTAGTACATTACTCTTTGACTAGACTTCAACAGGGTGAGATAAATGCCAGGTGACATTAGTCACGATGCGGCGCCGGTGCGGCGTGTTCTTAGAGAAAATTGACTATAATATGTATATTATTTATAACCGTATGGCGTTGGCTTAACGTTGTAGGCTGGGTTCTTACAAAAATACCAATAAATGAACTCTTTTCATCTCACAGTATATCTAATAATGAAACTTTTATTACTCAAGCAAATAATTTCCAGTTTATCTCGATGCGATATTCGATACATGAGTTATACTGTATTAATCCTCATGAGCAATGTGTAGTGTAAACTGGACTTAAGGACAATTTACTACATGATTCGTTGCGGATTTGCCTGCAGTTCCACTTTTAAATAGTTTACTGCGAAGTTTACACCTTTGGATTTCTTTGTTAGTCGGTTTTGCTTAAATTTCTGGAACTAACTATCCAAAAACAAAATACAGTAGTAAATTGTAAGAGGATTTTGTTGGGAAAGTTAGAATTTACTTTGATTAGATAAATATTTGAAATTAAGCGGAATTTGAGATAAGTTTGAAAAATCTTTGTTCTAAATAAATAATACTTAAAGCTTATTATGCATTGTACCATGGTAAATTTCAACGACTGTATAATAAAAGAAAAAATTAATATTTTTTATATCTATTTATTATGACCGGGTTTTGAATAGTTTATTATAATGCATAATATTTTAAATTACTTCCCGAACAAGAATACCATGTTTTATGTAAAAATTAATAATAATTTAGGTAGGCAGTTATTTTATTTGTATCCTCTTAGGTAAACTTTTGTTAAGAGTTAGTGAAGGCATATTATACCATGACTTATTAGACAATTAGCGTTTCAGAAGCGATTATTTCTCCGTTTTACCTACTCTCATGTGATTCGGGAACAGTTGTTAATTTCACCAGTGACGGGAATTACTTTGAGTTTCCTGAACAAGATAGTTTCGGGCTCAGGGCGATTTACGGTATGTTTCGACGTGGAGTTGCTTTCGATTGTATATTTTAATGGTTTACTTTGAGTTTCGATTAAGCTTAATATACAGGGAGATACAACCTAGCCAGGACAAACGGTTACGTTTATACCCTTTTTTTCAAGCTCTCCCGGATTATTAGTCAAATTCCATGCTTATGCATGCATAATCGTTATGGTATACCGATGTATTGGTGTAGTATCCAGAGTTTTTCTTTTAAAGAAAATCTGAACGAATGTGTGCATGTTATCAAATTTTGTTAAATTCTAGCGAGATACCATGGAGGACATAATATACCCGAGTTCAACTAATTGAATTATTTATACCCCCTGGCGGATTTGCCCCGCAAAACCGATGCACACCGCATTTTGTTGGTATACAAAAAATGTATACTATGTATTAGGTCTTAGGTATTCCAATAGGACCAAATTTTCAGTGTACAAACATTTAAAAATAAAAAATGTGTTATTTTACAGAATTTGATGGAAAGATCATTGAAAATAACGGATTTTTATTGCTGTAAGTTCAAAATACTTTATATTTAAAAATAAAATTCTACCCTCATATTGTGTTTGTACCTCTTTATAAAAATATATAATACCTATTCTTCATACTTGAAGTATGAACATTCATCCTAACTACACCGAATCCAGTGACACGTTTCATGTAAATCCTAATTTTAGCGTGAGGTCTATTCATATTAAACAACTTGTGCTGGCACAGAGGCACCTTTATCATGTTTTTGTGCCCCCATGCTCTACGTTATTCTTACAGTAATATTATTTATTGTATAAAATAAATAAAAATCAGAAAAATGTAATTTTTAAACCAAGAAAACACCATATTGACGTTTAAATTATTTAATAAAACAATGACTAATTATGGTTAGATCATCTATGTATTATTAATAACAATACATTATAATGTCCACAATAATACCATTTTATTTACAACCATTATGTAATGTTGATATTTCTAATGTTTTAAAGTCTGGAAGTATCACTTTTTGACTTTTACTTTGTAACCTGTAAGAAAAGTAAAAAAAGTGACACAGAAACCTTAGTTTTATTGATGACGGTGTTGGTGTCAAAACCTCATGTTTCTAAAGCTTTTGAAAAACGTCTTGTCAGTAACTAAAGTTCTCCGATCATTATCACAAAAATTAATGGTTTTAAATAAAATAGTATACACACCTCGGTGAAAAGTTTCATTCCTATCTCCAGAAAAGAAAGTATTTCATCTGTCTGTCTGTTCTATTTTTCAAAACATGTTTTCATTTTCTAAGTAAACCCCGTGGCAGCAATTTTTATTACTTTTGCAATTGTTGCAAACCGTATTTCGAATAAGCAAATAATATTTTTTTGGTTTCTTCATGTTGTTGTCGCTTTTATTTGATATTTCACCAAATAGGTAGAAAATAGAGAAGAGTTAAAAAGTTAAAAGCTCATGTTAATGTTTTTTTTATAGTCAATCAAAATTAAAAAGCTAAATTATAAAAAGCGACGTAAAGTAATGCCCTATTTAATTTGGCCTTTTTGCTATGCAAATATTTTCGAAAATCTATTGAAATAAACTTAAACGTAAATTAAAATTTTGGCGAGTGGAGAGATCCTTTGTGAAACTTTAGGGTCCCGATGGGATTGGAGTCTTCGGTCGGTAACTTCAATAAAATCGAATCGTGGCAATTGTAAAGTTCGGAACTGGTTCTGATTGGCTAACACAATTTACCATTGCAAAAATTGTTTGTTTTTTTGATTGTAAAAATATGTCGAGGAACTAATCTAAATCAGACGGGTGAAAAATAGTCCATCAGTAAAAGCGTAATACGGATTCTCCGAAAAATTCCCAAAACACATTAACTTTTCAAACAGAACTGTTAAAATTAAAACTTAAATATGAAAAAGTTTGTCGTAAATCCAGTCGAGTCGAAATCCCCTTTGAAACTTTTATCCATCGAGTGGAACTTTGAGCTTTCGGTCCGCAGCGTCAATAAAATCAAAGAGTAAAAATTGCAAAGTTTGTGTTGGTCTCGGATGAGCATTTTACGACAGACTGCATTTTGGCTGACTGGGACACAAGCAGGAACATCCTATGCATTAAATTATAACGCCAAAAGATTAAAATAAACTTTTTGCGTATAAACGGAACGTTAATAATTATACTCTATATCAAATATCAGTAATCAATTGATAAGTATAGTTTTAGAAATTTTACGTATTATAATAATAATATATAACTTTATTTAAAATTTAATAATATAATAAATATGTTTATGTTGTCTTCTATAAATAAATATTATACTAGTAGTGTAATGTCCGAGACAGCTGAAAGGGAGCCTTTCTAGATTTAAGTGTCGGGTGACCCACGCTACCATGGAATTACCCAAATTTAATTTATTTAAATATTATTACTATAATATTTGTATAATATTATTATAATTAGCACTTTTGTTAAAACTAGGTTTTCTTGGTGCTGTAGCAATATAGACTTTTACAACGCGGCAAATAAAAAAGTTGCGTATTCCTCCAATTCTACATTATAACGGTTTGTTCCCTGGTTGCAAATGTTCTTGAAAAGTTTCTCGTTATGTATAAAAAATTCTTGTAAACACTTTGCAGAAACCTAATTTGTTGTTAAAAATATTTTTCTTACAATTTACTAAGAACACTGTTACCTTTACTACGTCCAATAATAATTTTTTAGACATATTATTACTAATAGCAAATTAAAATATTATTACCGACTCAATTATTGTGAGAAATACTTAAACAACCTTTTCATATTTTACCGGTTTATAAGCTTATAAAAAAGGATTTAAATTTTAGTCAACTCGTCCATGCATTAAAATATGTTTCAACCATCTCTATAGACTCAATACCTCTAAAACCAAAACCTTGTTACAGCGTTACATAGTGATTTATTTAAAAAAGTGTAAATGTCAACTGCATCATCTTTCACTTCATCCAACTCCTAAAATATTGAAACATTTATTTCCTGCCTCGTAATAGCCACAAGAGACCCACATACTTCGCAATCGCCAGCTCTTTCTTTTATCAAAGTTTTCAATAAAATAACTGAAAGTCTTAGCTTAAAAGTTTTCAATTTGATTTACTTTTTTATAGCTACTGTTAATAATGTATTATTTTTGGTATACCCGGTGATTTAGATGTAACATCGGCCCTATCACTCAAAATATTCAATCGGCTGCCTTTTTTAAATCCAAAAAAACCGATCTAAAAGTAATGCGTACTTTGGCATCCTAAATTAGGGATTTTTTTCCATTAGTTACAATTCTCGCTCTCACGTGTGTATTTTCATCCCTCACCATATGCAGCCAATTGCGTATAATGGCCCTTAACTTGTCCAAGTGGCGGATTCTTGTCCATTCTTAACTGATGATACGGACCCCATTTCCCACATTTCGCACGCTCTCAATTGAGAACTGGCCGCATTTTCCTGCGAAAATTGAGAAAATTCGAGATCATTTAAGAGCAGTATATTCCGAAAGGGTCGGTGTTAATATGGGTTTTTGCGTTCCAAATTTCTTGTCGAGGATAAACTAAAAAATACGGGTATTGCCATCTGTGTTCAGTTGTGAATAGCTATCAGACCGTGATAGGAGACGTTTTGTACTACGAGAGGGGAGATTGCTTTGACCTTTGTGACAGGAGCTGCTGGGGAGATAAAGAACTTGATTTTAAATTACCTGGGACTTTATTTGGTTATGTGTTTGTGGCTTTGTCTGTTTAAGTCGATTAGATAAGGAAATGTAGGGTTTGGAATGAGGAAAAAGCTTTAATGTTGTTGTCAAAGTATTATGTTCGTGACTGGTTACATAAAACAACAATCAAAACAATATGTTCCATTATAATAATTACAAATTGGAAATTTTAAAGGTCACAAAAAATGACTTTAAATAAAACTGTTAAACACGAAACATATAGAAATAGAAATAACCAGTATTCTACTATTAAGCTGGCAATTTCTGCTAAAGTAGTTAATTGCATTTTACATAAAGAGTGTGCGATGTAATAGGAGGGATTAACATATTCACACTGTGTGAAATGTTTTAATAAATAGCTATAAATATTTTTATGAAAAAAATGGAAAATATTATTAAATATTGTAATATAATAAGGTTAGTACAAAGAAGATAAAATTGGTGTAAAGCCCTTACCTACTGTATACAAAGTTGGGAATGTAAACTAATAATGTATTTTACAGAGCGGATTTGCTGCAATAAAATTTGCAACTTCGTTATTTAATATTTTATGCCAAGTTGAGTCATAATATATATCTACCGAATTTATTAAATAGCTTAGTAAGGATTTGAGGAATATCAATTTAGTTTATACCAAATAAATATTTTACGGTGCCTTGAGTATCGAAATAAAATGTCGGCGAAGATACTGACATTTATGGCGGCTTTATTAAAATTTTATGTAATATGTCTCTGTCATGAATATTTAAATCGACCTACTTAATCTTTAACTTACGTAAGCCAACGCTTAAAAAAAGGGGCCTTGTGAATGCTCTGAATCTGGAGGTGTGAAGCGTGAGCTAGACTAGGCCACAGTTGATCCATTGTTCATACTGGGGATTAAGATAGATAAATAATTAAATAAATTTAAGTGGACGTTATTAGCTCATTGGCCAACGCACTGAGTTAAAGTAGTTGACGACATCGCCTAGTGGTATCTCCTTTATATCGGTCATAGGAGGGTCAGTGTTCGCCGATCTTCTATTGGATATGTTCGACTGTCTTATCTTCCTGTTCACACCCTCCACATAAAGGTGTGTCGCTTAGCTTCATATTGAAAAGGTAGCTGACAATACTTGTTAATTCTTTTTAGAATATTAATAATCGAAACGGTCGGAAGCCAAGGGATTTCAGTAGAAAATATAACTTTTGATATATTTAAATACTTTAAAAACGTTGTTATTAATTTTACTTGGTAATATTTGTACCTCAGATTTTAGTAAAGAAAACATTCGAAATAGAAAAGTATTATTAAGATAGAAACATAAATTCAAAGACCAAGGGTACAAAAAGGTTATGGAAAATATAAATGAGATCAGACTTTTTATGCTCTTGCCGAATAAAGATTTATGATCACGTCACCCCTACGAAAACAACATTTCAAGTTAAAGATGGTGTGAAAGACACACTAAAAAAACAAAACGGCTCTTTGGGAAACGTTACCCTACATAGAAAGAAAACTTAATTGGTTTATAATAAAGCACATTTTTTTAAAATAAAGTTTAAATATATATAGTAAAGAAATACTACACTTGATATCCAGAGGTCCATGTCGCAAAACCTTCTACTTAAATGCCACACATTTTTCACGATCCCAGTTATAAAATTTCTGTCCACTTTACTTACGTAGAAACTGGAAAAATCATTATCACAATGGGTATATACATTCGGTGTTCAATTAAAAAAATATACCCACCGAATTGAGAACTTCCTTCGTTGTTTGAGGTTAAAAATTGAAGCCTTTCACTAGACCATGGCTAAGCTTTTTTAAATCATTTAAGCCGGCTTTAGCAATTTTTTAGATTATCAATATAACTTAAGTAAGCAGCAAAAAAACATAGAAGAGTAGATGACAAAAACGTGAATGTGTTTTTTTTTCGGAAATCTGAATAAACTTTAAAAATTAAAGGGGAGTTCATATAATATGTAAGTATATGATCTAAGGAGTTTGTATTATAAGGACGCACTTAAACATAAACAAATTCAAGGATTCCCATATTTTAAAGGACTCAAAAGGAATATGGATTTCTCATAAAAAAATAAATGTATAATAAAATGGACCAAACAGATGGAGAAACCTAATGTCTTATTTTTGGATTTCAAAGGTTATCAAACCATGAATACCAACATTTTTAAAGTGCTTTTAAAGAGGCCCTTTGATGCAACAGAAGTGGGGCAGATTTTTTTTTTAAATTATCCTAAACCTTAAGTTAATTGAATAGGTAGCCATTCCTAACAAGATTTGAGTAAATTGCTTAACACACATTTTTTGTTCAAGTTTTATATTTTTAATTATTATTGATAATATATTATATTCTCAAGAATTATTAATAAATCTCACAAAATTTAAACAGTAAGTTTCCTCGAAACAATGTTGATTTTATTGTTGCTTTTTATATAGTTCACCAACAATAAAACCATATTTTATTTAAAAAAATAAAACAACATTTAAGAGAAAGAGTATAATAAATCAAAAGTATAAAGGCCGTCAAAAATAAAAACACGAAAGAGGCGTGTAAATGGTAAGGGACAGGAAAAGCCATTAAATAAGAAAGGAGTTACAATGAAGAGCAGAAACACGCAGCGGACAATTTAGACAATTTTAAGACCAAACAAAATATCGTTAAATTAAAGTAAATATTTGTGGATGGCATAGGTGTGCATGTATCATAATATGGATATTAAGCCCCTTAAAATAAACATTTTTTTCTTGAAATTATTTTACAGCGGTATGAAAGGTTATAACGTTAATCTAGTTTACATTATTTTTTAGTGGTAAAATATAAATATAAATTAAAGGTTAATTTGGATTAAGGACAGGTGCTGCATACTGCTGTTAGACATGTCCATGCCCAAATTACAATAGCATCAATTAAAAATTAGGATTGTTTAATAACTCAACCGAAATAAAGGTGTAAAGTTTGCACTTTACGAACTAATATTATAATAAAATTATTAAATTACTTAGAAAATGATGATAGTGTCCGCGAAAATAATTAAAAGAAAAAGAAAATATTGTGGCAAATCGGACAAGTGTGTAACTATTTTTTATATTGGAATACACAGGAATCCAAGTTTAATTTATACCCTGGGGCGGGTAGACCACGACGGCCGTTTCGTCCTTGTTAGGACTCTACGGGCAGCCATAACCCAAGCGATTCCAACAACGACGGAAAAATGTACTAAAAGCCTCCTTGCAAAATCAAGGCGGCCATCAATACACCGTAGCGCCATCCCAGCGAAATTAACTCCAATATAAAAGGTAGTTACCCTGGTAACCATTAGACTTGGATCCCTGTGTATTCCAATATAAAAAAAAATACACACTTGTCCGATATGCCACAATATATTCTTTTTCTTTTAATTATTAAATTACATTATCGGAAAAAAAAAACAATTAATAAAAATATAATTCAAAATTTAGGAAGAAATAATACCCAAAAATCTCAAATATCACTTAGCTAAATCAGTAACGGAAGTTTCAAGGCAAGAATAATAATTTTATATCGATTTCCCATGCAAATCACACAAAACTTTTTCAATATTTTTGTCGGGAGACCGGATTATTTGCCCACTGGCAAAAGCGCCGGATAATAGGTGGATTTTAGAAGAAAAGCTATTATCATTTGTGAGTTTTGCTCAAATCTTATTAGAAAGCTTGTGCCGAACTAATGATGATTTGTTTAGATTATTTTTTTTTTTATTTCCAAAGCTTTACGCAGCTAGAGAAAGGGTTTGGCCTTTTGAGAAAATTGGGTCAAAACTATTAAAGCATATAAAAAATAAAATTTAAAGTGTAAAACATTTTTTATCACAAGTGCATGTAATTTAATAAATATTTCTTTTGTTTAACTAATAATAATTCTACAGTTAAACAAAAAACATAATTTCAACTCTTTTTAATGGTGCTTCTCTTGGAAGGCGCGGGGTGTAGCATGGGAATAAACGGCAGACAAGTCCTCAGAACGTAAGAATTATAATAATATTGACATGTAAAATAATTCAGGGCGACAATTCGTACACAATAGAATATCACTATATAGTTCTTCCTGTACTTACCATACTAACCTCACATGTGTGTAATTGAACGGGTTCCTTGGGGCTTAGGTTTAAAAGGGGGCGCTGGTCGGTAGACGTCAGTAACACTTAAAAGACTTAAGATCTTCCAAGCATGTCGACTTGCTATTTATATTGATTGTCCTGTGATTAATTCGAGTAATGTAAATAAAACCAGCCGATATTTCTTTGCAGTTTGCAAAATAGACTTTAAGAGGGCTAGATATTTGGTAAGAAAATTCCACACCAAATGGCGTTTGAAATAATTGTACGATTTCTACTAATTATGTAACATGTAAATACAATTTTAGATCTTAGCATAGTATATTTTTAAAATTTTACGTAATTTTGGTTTACAACATTTGGTAAAAAATCTTTTTACTTGCTAACGTATTGGTTTATTTTACAACCATCTTCAGAACTATAGAGTCAGATTTATTAAAAATTTTTTAAAATAAAATCGACTTAGCTCTCTTTGTAGTTCTGAAGATGGTTGCAAAATAAACCGAAACGTTAACAAGAAAAAAGTTTAAGTATTAAAAGTCGAGACAAAAATAACTAATTTGGTATAAAGTTTTTTTTTTAATTTTTTCCAAAGTGCCATTAAACGCTTTGTGAAGTTATAATAATAAGTTAAATTTGAGAGCCATATTTTTTTAATATCGATTGTAGTTGCGCAAAAATATTATTTTAATATTTAACATAGTTCATTATTTCATTTTATGTAAGATTTGTTTTACTAAAATTGGTAGAAAATTAAAATTTTTATTGGTTTTTCTTACCGATCGGTACACGAAGAGATTGTTCTACTGATTACACTGAAATACAATTTTAAGACAACACAGTTAGTAAATTATTTAATTTTACATAAATTTTGAGTTACTTACTTCAAGTGGTAGAAAATTGTTTTGTTTTCTTTTTAATTTAATTTTTTTATACCTACATTTTATGGCTTGCATATTTAGAAGATTGCGGTTGCCATTTGAAGAAAGAAAATTTGTTTCGAATTGTTCAGGATTATTTTCTTTTAAATTATTTAAAATTGAAACTGTTAAATGGAAAAATTATCATTTTTCTCATAATTTATTTACCAATAAAATGGTGTCTAAATAATATATATATTATCAGACATAGATATTTAATTAATAAAGCGATAATATGTTCGATTTCAAGTCCAGCTTTTTCGCCTTTATAAAGAAAGAAGGTTGCAGAAGAACACCAAAAACATCGTAATTATATAAGGGAAATGTAAAACATATTTGGTGTAAAAAAATGAAGACCTAATTTTGTTCAACTGCGTTTTTGCGAAGTATAAACACATTTAAATAGAAAAATTTAACTTTAAATCAAACCAAATTATTCTGCGATTATGTCAAAAAATTTCCACTATAAGTCGCTGTTGGTTGCCCACAGCGAAAAAAATTCCGTGTCAAAAAAAAATATCTTAACTGATTAAAAAGTACTGGTATGGAATTGTTATGAGAATATTCTTCCGTTTAGAAGAGAACGATGTGAAATCCAAATAGAGCACCAATACACGAAGTTTTTTTTTAAAAGTTTCAAATACCTACTTTTGTTTCTCCGAGGAAAGTGATAAGTTAATTAGCTAAGTTGTAGGTGGTAATTTAGTTACCATTAATGCGCCTAAACTTGTTCGGTAAAATGTAATTACTGTCTAACAGCGGTTCGGTGTGTATATTATGTCTCATGTTCTAGGCACTTACAGTGTAACAGTACAAACAGTTCAAGTAGCCATGAAGGTGTATTAAAAATTATTATATTTTTAACAGGAGGTAAAACTGATCTTTTTATTTGTAAACATAGACCTTTTCTCTCTCCTCAATGTCTCAATACCTAAAAGGCACCAAAAACAATAATATACAATGATTTAAACTTCTACAGAGAAAGGCAAATTTATGTCGAATAATTCAATGAACTGCCCTAAGGACAAAACCATTGTGTTCTGAGAAATTTAAGTAATTTCAATTACTGTTGAAACTGGCGGCAGTTCTGAATTAAATTAAAGCAGGTGAGGCTAGCTAGCAGATGTATCAAAATAGAAGCTTGTCAAACCGCTAGTTGTTGCTCAAAGTGTATTGTTGCTCCTGGTAATAATGAAGCAAATATATTTGGTTTAACAAACAAAACAAGAAAAAATTCCCACGGATTCCTAAGATTGGTTTAAAACAGAATTACGCCATTATTTATCTACCGCTACATACCCCCAAGTAAAATATTGCAGCCATTTAAAATTGGAAAATCAATAAGGTAAATTTTAAAGGTTTCAAAATTGCACAATGGAATTTTTACAAAAATGAAAATAAATTATATAATATTATTCTTTTCACGTAAGCCTAAGAGCTTAGTCCATTGTTAAAATCTAATATTAAGGAAGTAAGTCAGTTTCGCAGAATCTTTTCAGTAGCTTCATACATTTTCATAGCGTTGGTCTGCCTTAGAGCTAAAAGGTCGGTAATAGCGGCTATTATATTTGTTTGAGTCCAAATTTCAGGACATAAAAGATTTATGAGCTATTGGGTGTCTCTAAAAAGTTTTCTACGCCAATATTTCTTGGCCCAAAAATAATAATTTCTTATTATTAGGTCATCATAGAAGACAAGCCCAGTGGCGTATTGTGACTGTAAAAACTGAAAGTTCCGTCAGTTTAACGTTTCTTTACGTAAAAGAGGCATTGAGAGTTAAAAAAGAAGACAAGCAATAATACTTTTGGAGTTAAGAACTAACACCAGTGGCGCGTTCACTATTTCGTTTAATGATCTATATATTTCTTCAATATCTCATTTTATCTAAAGATCGGCCAAATACGCATCTTTAGAATACAATAATTACCTAAGTACAGTTTAACGTTAAAAAGGGTTGAATTAATAAGTTGAAAAAAGCAGAAACAGAGATTTGAGAAAATTTCGTTTTTTTTGCTTTTATGAATTTATAAAATAATTTTTTTTTAACCTAAAACTATAGGTAACTGCTGCCCACAGACGGGTTGCTTGGAGAAATCGGCATTTCATCATATTTTTTATAGTACCATATTACGTCATAAAGAATATTAGAAGCAAAAATAATACCAAAAATTATTAAAACCTCGGAAAGTAGGGGGCCTGAGCCTCTCCTAGTTCTTCCCAAACATACGCAACTGGACAAACCCAAAGCTGACAAAACCTCCATACTGACATCAAAATACCGTAATTAGTTCTATTAAAGTATACGTTTCTTTTATAGACACAGAAATTTTAGCGCTGGCTGTTGTCCAAACTGGTTACAAGCAAAAAATAACTGAGTGCTGAGTCATTGGGAGTGCTTGTTTTCTTACAAACTAACCCTTAAATTACAAAAATTTCGCAATTTGTGTAAGCTCCCAATTTTAATTAATTCTTGTCAACGTGGTACATGGGAAATAAGGATAAAAAATACAAAAAACAGGCGATAAGATCGGGGATGAAGCTATAAATTTTTCTACCCTTCCACTCAACCTTGTCGATGTTCGTTTAGTCGTTCTATCTTCGAAGGGGGACGAAACTCTTCAGAGCCGATATTGCTGTTTGATTTATTCGATTTTAATACGTTGTTTTTCATTTTTGTTTGTGATGAATAGGACTTTCATCAATAACTCTTAGGTCTAGTGGCAAGTTTATCCGAGTCAAACCGTTTTTTTTTAAATCCCCGTTTTAACCTCTCTCGTCAGGGGGGAAATATATTATTAATTTCAGGAGCATTCCACGAACAATATAATATCCTCGATAATATCTTACTATTTTTAAAATGAAGTTTCCTTTCATCTCTTTTGAAAAAGATAATTAATTTGAAGAAATAGTCCATACTTACAGTGGAGTTGAAAGTATGAAAAGGAAAGAAAAACACAAAGTCTTCCTCCACAAAATTTAATAGAATAAAATATTCTTTGTTTAAAGGTCTCTACATGTTTCGAACGCAGAAACGTTCATCATCAGGAGACAGAAAAATATATTGCTGATGTTTTTAGCAAAAGAGAAAATGATAAGTGGTAGGCATAAAACCTTAATGGAACTTTTATGGTGTCAAAGATTCGATTAATAAACTTGCATTATGTGAAGACATTAGAAATAAAGATGAGTTAAAACATACGTAGTATGTGGAAAATTCAGTTGAAATGGTCTAGAACAGCCAAACAAAAAAAGGGGGGACGTGGAGGTATAAAAACACTTCTAAAAAGAAGATGTCAAAAAGGTTTTCTTAATAAAACATGTCTTGAAGACACAGTAAAAAATGGGAAGTTATATCATGTATAGAAATTAGGTAGGTATTTGTTATAAAATAGAATATTTTTTGGAAAAGTGGTTTGGGGCACTGAATATTTTATTCTATTAAATTTTGTGGAGGAAGACTTTGCGTTTTTTTTTCCTTTTCAAAAAAATTATTGTTGTAAACTTAAAAAGTTGTATTATAAAATAAGGCATATACTAATACTTATATATTTTTAACAAATCAAATTCATCACAAAAAGGAATTGGAATCTTGTTGCTTACCTAATGGGATTTTAGTGTAACTATGGAAAACAAAAGAATTGTCGTGACAAATATCAATCGAAATAATCCTAATTTAATTATTGAAATATTTGGCACGGCTCTGGTCTCAAACCCATTTTCGTACGGCATCTTCGTAATCCAGCACTGTTATTTTTACCGCATTCATATGTAATAACATTGTCAGCCAATTCTTGCTTATAGAATTGCGTTGTGATACTTATATCAATAGTTACAACGATTCTTTTGTGTTCCATAGATACACTAAATTCCCATTATGTAGCTACTAGAGTCCATTTACTTTTTGTTATTAATTTGATTGGTTAAAAATAGTTTACATAATATATCCCTTACTTTTGATAAACCGTTATAATAAATTTATTAACGCCCAGCGACTAGTGATGTAAAAATCATCTAATGTTAAAGGTATCTTGTACACATCAGAGTTGTCATCAGCCCCCCTCTCCTCCCCCCCCCCCCCCACCCCCTTAGCTGTATTTTATTGTGCAAAATTTTAAAAGGTACAACTACAGGAAAATTAAATGACTTGTGCTGATGGCAGACAAACCACGATTTATTAAATAATATATTATTAAACGATTTTTCGGCCTTGCGACCAGGACGTTATCATTTGCCGTAGTAAATTAGGTTTTTAAGGACACATATATTTTTGAAGAATTTGTGTCTTTAATGTCACTGTTATTTTTAGATTGTTTCAATCAAAAAAATTCTTACTTCTTGTTGACGAACATATTTTATAGTTTTACTTAAAACCCAAAATCACTGTAAGTAGTTACTTTTGTTCACCATAACCAGTAAAATCTGAAATAAGCCACCAGTTGTACTTAAAAGTAATTGACCTGTGTTGTTTTTAAAACATTGCAAACATTTTTGTTAAGTTCTATTTTGAAAGAGGACATTTCAAAATTCCTATTAGGATGAGAATGATCCTAATACAGAAAAACATGGAAATAAAAAAAATTCTGCAAAACAACCATAACGTTTAAAGTTCCTAATTTTTTGCCTATCTTCGGTAATGGCTCACTTCGGCCTCGTACTTTCGAAAAGTCCGTCATAATCGTTATCGTTCGATCTCGGACCGTATCAAATTCGCTCGGAAAGTAGAATGCGAGTTTAATTGTGCCCAAACTAAAAAGGGATTTCGTCTATTAGTCCGAGGTTATATGGCAATATTTTAAATTAAAGATAAATATCATTTTTCAAGCAAGAATTTTTTAAATTTAAGCCTTAAAATAATAAAAATGCCAAGAAAATAATATTTTTTTTATCTACATAATTATATATAATATATCTGTCAATTTCGGTTCTTTTAAATTTTTCCTGTTTTTTTTGTCCATCGTTAAGCACTGAGCTTAGTCACAATATTTTTCTTTTTATCCTATCGCATAGAGGAAAAAGAAGTAAAATTTTGTACTGTTCCAGTTACTAAAATTTTGTATTATTTAGGGAGAAAATAATTCAACAAATATGCTCTTTATAAAAAGCAGAAATCTACGTCACAACAAATCGACCAGTCGCAGAATTCAGGCTAAAGGTCGACGCGCTGCATCTACCTGAATGATACATCGAGTCTTGTCTTCTGCTTCTAAGCTGTTTCTGTTTCTATTGAAATTACCGAGAAAAAGATAACGTTATAATCGGCCGCATGAGTTCCAAATGGAAGAATTGCCCGGATAATGGGATTACGCATTAATTATTATCTGAGCTCTTCGTTTCAAATATTCTGCTTTTGCGGCATCTTTTTAATTGTTTTTTAGGAAACGTTAGTGCATGACAGTCTAGGAAGATTTTTATTATTGGGATATATTTTCAATACTTTCTAATTCAGGATGTTAATGCTGATATGATGAATCCGGTTATAGTGAAAGGGCCATTTTAATAGTTTGAAAATAGGTCATTCCACAGCATACATTTTTTCAAAATTTATTTGGGGGTTCCTATATCATTGGGTACCTACATAACTAAAGGTGAATAGATAATTTATTTTTTGGTCTTCAAAAAATATATATTTATCAAATTAGTAGTAGATAATTTTAGAATAAGTAAATATTTTCATTGTCGCCGACTATTCAACTAATACTTCAAAAAATGAGTGGGTGTTTATTTATTTCACAATTTTTTTATAACTTACCTGGAATAGACCACAAAACGGAACCAAAAGTAAAGTGATATAAATCATTCACGCCTTGACTAAAAGGGATTCTGTATATGGCCATTTGTGACTGAGCAGATCATATTAAACCGAACGAAATGAGGTTAAATCAGGCTTCTATTCAGATAAAACGCCCCTGAAAATGTATGTACGTAAATCTTTCGCATAAAACCTACTGGTTAATGTAAATGGTTGAGTTTTACGAGTTGCGTGCATAAAGTAAATTGTTTTACCGGTTTTTATTTTAAGTATGTTTTCATCCTAGTTTAGAAAGCTCTATTGCTGATTAAATAAATTATTCCTAAATCTACTTTATGATAATGCAGGTTTGATATACGTACCTATTACGTGTATTTTTTAAATATTATTGGATTCGAAACGATCCGCTACACTGTGTGGTAAAACGTTAAAAACACTATATTATTTTGAAGGATCTGATATGATATGTTGATAGAAAAATATTGAACTAAAAAATACGTTATCTAAGTTCAAAAAATTTATAGGAAATTTTTATTAATTTTCCGCACAACTATAAAAGTTTTCTGTCTGCATCTGCTGACGAAACTTTTTTTAAAAGTTCCTTCAGGCCGGCGGGAAACTTTTAACTAAAGAGTTGCTATTTAGCATTCTATAGATGTCGGGCAAACGAATTTCATTTCGGCTTTCGGAGTTTGGGAAAGGTAACAAACCATGAAAATCTGTGATTTTTCTTTATGGTATGAAAGGGGGTGAGCAAGTGGCGAAAAAACGACCCCATTAATTTTTTTTTCGGCTGGGTTTGTGATAAAATCGTATTGAAAGGGATGTTTTATTGGATTTTTGCTAAAAAGTTTTTCATATAGAGATTATTCAGAACATAGTTAAACGCAAATCAGGCTTTTTCGGTCTAGTAAAGTCGCAACTAAAAAAAAAATATGAATTCTTTAGAAAAATTTATCCAGTTTATTGTACCGGGTCCGGAAAAAAAATGCTATAAATGATTGTAAACTTTATAAAATTTCCGCACGGGGGTACAGTCATGACCAAGGTTAAAATTTAGAATTTATTCGTGTTTTTACTATTTAGTGATATAGGAAATATCGGTATTTTAATACTTATATCGACATATTTCCTTATATTTATTATTTCATAGAAATTGTCCGATCTAGTAAACGAAAGTGGTGGGGGAAGCCAAAAGTTTTTTAAAATTAACTACGATTACTCCGACATAACCGATTTAAAAAAAAAACTTGGTCTCGTTTAAGCGAGCTTTATTTAACCCACAAACTAAGCTTTTGTTTGGCACGAAAATGGGCACATTCGTCATTGGAATTCTATTAGATATATTTGAAATAGATCTACGTACTGGTATAAATAATTCATAATTATTGACAAAAATGGTAGCTTTTGATATGTAATTTATTTTGATCAAGAAGAACTCATGTTGAGATGTTTTTTAACAAAATGTTGGTGATTTAAATCTCCGTTTTAGCTACTGTGTTAAAACAAATCTATCATTACGTTCACCTTTTTTGAAAGAAAAGTACAATATTTTTTTATATTTCAGTTAACGCCATCTAGCGGCTACGGCAAAACTCGAGGTTACGCGTTAACTTTACTAGATCGGACAATTTGTGTAAAACAAAAATATTAATATAATATAATAGCATTTTTTTGTTGGACGCTTATTTAAAAAAAAACTTTAGTGAGATGCTTTATGAATATTAGTTTCTGAGATATAGCCTTCGGCCATTCTTAGGGCAAATAAATAGTGCAAACCCAATAACTGATAAAACCCTACTAGTAAGTATATATTATACACAACACATACAGCAACATTTCGCTAATATTCAGTAGACACAAATATATTAGCAATGTTGCCTAAATAACTATTATTTGCTGTTAGAGCCACAATGAAATTCCTTTTCCAATAATTCCCCTTGCTATTTCTGCATCGTTTAATATTAAGCATTAATCGAGGATATTTAATTCTGTTCATGTATTTAGTAAAAACACGAGAATAATTCGAAACAATATCAGCTATTCGCTTTATTAATGACTAAGTAGTTACAATATAATATCCATTATTTAAAACCTATACGAAAATCATAAATAATTATTGAATTTAAAATATTTTATCAAATTTGAAGTTGTTTTCACAATTACTCTTTATGTAAATTTCTAGGAAAATATTTTCTCTAAAATAACACTTTGATATTGGCTCAAAACGCAAAATTAATATTCTTATTCAACCTTGTCTAGCTAATTTGTTCTCTTTTCCCCCTAAACCAATGTAGTCTGTCTAAACATGATACTATATAACTAATATTTTCCTTCAATTAAAACCCTTATCTAATTTTACACTGAATGGCCCTTCTTTCTTTGTCCAATAATTATTTACTGATAAAAGACTTGAAATGAACAAAATAAATAAAGAACAATTAAGATAGAGCCTCCATAACAAAAAGGAAATTGGAAAGATTTGTTTTTGACGAGGAACTTAATTGTGGAGATCAAAGTGATGGAAACAGAGTACAAACTGCGAACTGAGTTATATAAAAAATAATTTAGAAATGAGATCTCGTAATAGTGTTTTAATCATAGGATTACTGTTTCATCAGGTGATAACAAAAGAAAATAACAAGGGTGTATTAATATAACAAAATATTAAGCTTGATTATATACTGGGCGCCTGTCATGTCACTGTACTTGGTGTACCTACTTGCATCCTAAACTTCTCTTGTACTTATAAATTACCACACTTCAAAAAACAAACTTCGGAACTAACTTTATGATTTATGCTTATACTTACTGGTTTATATTTTCCCGTGTAATAAATTAGTTCCCCTGGATTTTACAATTTTTCCTTAAGATGTTCTTAAGAATATTAAAAATATTTATGGAACGATATATTTTAGGAAATGGCATTAAACGACTCGAGCAATAAAATTTATATTCAGAAATTCTAATAGGTGTAAGAATATATGAAGATAAAAGACTGCGCGAAAAGATGTTCTAGTCATTTTTATTCAAGACTGTTCAAAGCACATTAATATCAAGGCATAATTTTCTATTCTGGACTTTTATTGGAAAATTGTTAAATAAGATATTAAGACCTTAAAATGTATATTTTTAATCTACATTTTAAAAGAGTTTAATTGCTGTAAAAAAGTATATATTATGTATATATAATTTTTAATAATGATTAGTAGTAAATAACTTTCTTATATTGTATATCATAATTCATAAACTAAATAAAAAATATTTAGGTAGATATTAAAGAAAAAATGTAAGTGATTATAAAAACAAATTTAGTAATTTTACGAAAACTAAAATTTATATTTTTCTCAAGGGGGATACTCAGAACCACCTCTGGACACATTTAATCCCAGGCCAGTTTGTTCGGCAAACCCCAAAAGTCCTTTTTCCAAGTTTTCAATTTAAATTAGGACAAGATCCTTGGAAACCCCGAATCAAAACCTTAATAAATCAGAAAAATCGATTTCTTATTTAGTTGAGCAATAAAGCCTTAGATTTGCCGGTCTCTCAGACAAGTTAAATGGACGGAATGTGTTAGAAAAGATGTCTGAAATAAGGCGGCATTCGGAGCGTGAAATGGAACTAAATAGAAGTAATACCAACACAGTAGTAGTTTCTGTAAAGGATGCTCTAAATTTCCTCAGTATTTTTAGCAGTGGCGCCTCAATACAAAACTTTCACTTATATGGAATCGTTATATAATTCTAATCATCGTTGTATCATAAAAAAATTGATAGGTATGTTATAAAAAAAAATTGGTGACTTCGACCATTGTTAAATTACCATATAATGACAGCTAAGAAAAAATCACTAGTAATACCACAAGAGGTTAAATTATTTCCGCAAATTTATTCGAGCTCGTGAATATTTTGAAATTCTAAAAATATTCATAAGCGAGAAAAATTCCGTATTTAATTTAACCTTGCACATTCCGCACAAAATTGTGTTTAAAACAAAATAATTTTAAAATTATTCATTTTATTTTAAGTACAATTTGGTGTAGAATTATCTATTATACTGCCTATGCGATTTCTACTAATTATTGTAGTTATACAAATACAATTTTATGTCTTAGCATAATATATTTTTTTCATTTTACGTAATTTTAGTTTACAACATCCGGTAGAAATTTTTTTTTCAATTTTTAAAAGTGCCACTAAAAGTATTGTGATGCTATAATAATAAGTTAAAATTGCATTGTAAATATTTTCTTATTAATATCGATTGTAGTTGCGCAAAAATATTATTTCAATATTTAATATAGCTTATTACTTCTTAATATTATGTAAGATTTGTTTTACTTTCATGGAACAATTAAAATTTTATTGGTTTTTCATATAGGTAGGTTCATGAAGAGATTCAGTTTGCTCCGCAGCTTCGAGTAGCTTTTGGTAGCGATAACATTAGAATGATTTCTACTTGTTGTAGTTACACTGAAATACAATTTTTAGGAGGTTATGGTCATCATATTTTGATAGTACAAACAGTCAGTAAAAATTCGTGTTCTGTACTAAACAGAATATTTTGCAGTCAAAAACAAACAATACGTTTTTATTTTTAAAATGAATCGTTTTGAAAAGCATGCTGTATGTAATTTATGCAATAAAGTGTCCGACGTTACGATCTATCATCATACTACGTCATATTTGGCCAAACTAATAGACAATTGCGATTGCCAAAGAAAGTAAATTTGTTTAGGATTGTTCAGGAATATTTGCTTCCAAATTATTAAATTGAAACTATTAAATGGAAAAATAGTAAATAAAATGGTGTCTAAATTTTATATATATTTCAATAGACATAGATATTTAACAAATAAAGCGATTTGTTCGATATCAAGTTCAACTTTTTCGCCTAAGGAGATGGCAGAAGAATACCAACATCTTAATTATATAAGGAAAATGTATAAACATTTTAGTTTATAAAATTAAAATTAAGACCTAATTCTGTTAAACTGCGTTTTTGCGATGTGTAAACACGTTTAAATAAAAACTTGAGTTTGAAGCAAATTATTCTGTGATTATATCAAAAAATTTCCACTGTAATTTGCGGTTGGTTACCCTCAAAAAACCCATCTTGATTGGTTAAATATTACTGGTGTGGAATTTTCAAATAAATATACGCAACAAATTCTGATCATATTTGATTGCAAGAAAACATTGGAAAAATGTTACTAAATATCAAATCTGCTAACCAATTTGAAAATGTATGAAAAATAAAATTACTTTATTTTAGAATTATATAAATTTTATATTGTCCAATCAAACTGATATAATTTTAATATCCAATTTCATAATTGGGTCCTTTTCTCTATCGACATGGAAAATCAAGGCAATCAGCAATCTGATCCGTGAAGTTAATAACACTTCGCTAATTTTTCAACTTTAATTGGCTTTCCTTGAGTGCTGCTGTATCGAAAATTGGAGTGGAAGAGAAAATACTAGATAGTGACTTTTCGCTGTCAACAAGTTTAATAATTGGTAAAATGCAAAACGAATAATACAAGGGAATAATATATTGTAATACAGGGAATATTTTGAAAATGTCTTTTACAAGATAAGTTGAAAAGTATTATTTTAAAGTTTTCGAGATTATTAAGTTTGGAAAATACCGTAATTCGAATGCAAAAATTCTCAGTGAACTGCAAAGCAATACGCACATAAATCGTTGGCGGCGTGCGTATAAAAAACCGAAATACCAATTTGGTCTCTACATAAAAATATGTAGGAGCTTATTTATAGAAACATCATGTTGTTATAGGCGATATTATGAATAGTAATTTTGTAAATTAAAGATTTTTTTTGACCGAACCTGCAGCAATAGTTCATCCTTAAAAGTGACTGACAAATATAAAATTTATAGCGTTCATTTAAGCTGCTTAGTTAATTATTTCGAAATGTGTTTTATCTACCTAGTAGCTTATGCATACTTTTCGTAAATAGATTTAGCATTTACAAACTCTGGTTGCATTACAATAGTACACATAAGCTTATTACTGAAATTTATTAAAAGTTGTAACAAAATATTTTAAGATGTTAGAATATTTTGTTTGCTGTTTGTGAAATATTTTAAATTTTGAACGAATTAACAAAACTAGTGAGTAAAAACAAAGGACGTTTTAGTGGTTTAAAAATTCGATATTTTGTGAAATTTTAACTTCAATTCATTTGTTATATTATATAAGCATACAAAATATCCACGACAGCAAAGTTAGGGCTTTCTAAATTTTAAGTATGGTTCGTGCATTTAAACAACACACTGCTAGTTATTATAGAATATACGTTTTGCTTTGTTATAAAATAAATTGAGCAGTTTTGAAGCTTATAGAGAGGCTTTTAAGCTTAATTTTTTTTTTGTATTTAAAATTAAAAGCGCTTTACAAAATTTAATGAGTACTACGGTAAAGCCAGTAAATATGAAATTTAAATATTTTCTATCGACAAGGAAGTGCAATTTAGAAGCTGCAAATTCCTTTGCAGTGAACGTCTCCGTATTATCCATAATGTAGCCGGACAAAAAGTGCAATAGATCTAGGGCAATAATAATTTTGTAGTTTCTAGAAGCTTTATATAACAGGTCTCAAATATATCATAACATTTTCAACAGAGGGTGTGTTTTGGCAATACAAAACTTTTTTGTTTTATTTCCATTCGAACACATTTTTGTCAGACATTAACATTTTTTTGAACTTAAACCAATATATTATGTATTGCTAAAGTAAAATTATAATAACAGGTAAAATAATTCAAAACTAGGTATGTTGCTAATCGAGATGTATTTATTATTCTGCTGTTCATAAATGATATATAAATTCCCAACATACTAAAAGTTGGCACACAAATAGTAAAATCAACTAACGTCCAAATGATGGGTATATTTATGCATACACAGGGCTATTTCAAATAGCCCACTGAGATAATAAAACTGTTTTGGAGTAATTAATTTCCTATAGCCGATCGGTCGATCGTAATTATCCCACCCATTTATGGCTCTATTCTGGAAACAGGATGGTGCAAAAACGTTCTTACCCTGTTTGTTATACAATTCTTGACAAGTGACAAAAATTATTATTTTTACATTATTCGCAAAGCAATTTGCAATAAATCGATTAATAAACTAGTCAAAAGAAAACCCGTTTGAAAGGTGCTATACGGAGTCCACGTAAGAGCAATCTTGCTTTGAAAATCCTAAAATACATTTTTGGAAACTTTCCTTTTATGATTCGGCATAGAGTCGTTTTTGCTCTGTGCATAGTCTGCAAACGCTAAAGCGCCAGGCCAAGGTCTTTAATAGAGTGCAATGACAAACCTTTTGCACTTCCGAAATTTACCGCTATTTCTGTGCACTTGCAGGTCGGTATTAAAGTGCAGTAATTCGTCTTTCTAAAAGCTTTTGCCATCGTCAACCATTAATATGAACCAAGTGGAGAGTATTTTTTGTTATGAGAAAAACTTATTTTTAATCACGGGGATGATTTGTCTTGTTTTCTATTAAAAGCGGGATTGTAGGAAAGTAGGTAGAATTTTATAATGATCATCATAAACACAGGTATCGGTTGGCTCATTTTCGGTCTAGTTCCGAGAATTAAACTCTAGTATCAAGAGCTTAGTTGTTGGTCGGGATCAAAAGAGGTCATTAAACCTGATTGTATTACTTGTCAAAGGGCACAATTTTGGGCGCTAGCTACTTAGGCCATATCATTTTTAGCATTAAGGTAGGAGTATCAACATGCTTATCAACCTATAACCTATTGGGCGTGGATTTATTTATTTTTTCGAGCTTTTACACTAAATTTAAATAAAATCAATATCGACTGTATATTCTACAGAATCAGATAATAATTAACTTATTAAATAGATATCAAAAATTTTCATAATTTATCTTAGGATAATAGTATAGCGAAAAATATTAGGTGAGATTTTTTTTAACATTATTATGTCAAAATTAGCAATGAAATAAATTGATATTTTTGAAATATGTCAGATATTACCTGAATAATGTGCCGACTAAATAGGTTATAGGTTGGCAATAGATTGAATGCCACCCTAAACAATTTATTTAAACTATATTTTATTAATCATAACTCAATATAACAAAATATTTTATCAAACAAGTAAAAACCACTTAAAACTGGTGTTTCACTGTCGTCTCGCGTTTTCTCGTCTCGTCTAGTTCTTGCGAGAGACGGAACAAAAATATGCGAGAACAAGAAATCTCGTAAAATCTTAAGATTTTCATTAGGATTTGCGCTAAACTTAAGAATAATCATGTTATAAAAGCTATCTTTATTATCGATATTGCAAGGGGCCACGGCAAAATTGGGACAAGTTGCCAAAAAAATAGAAAAAAGGACCAAAAAAAAAGGAAAAGCAAGGCGAGATTTGGAAAAAGTCTCGTCTCGAGACGAGAGTTTTGCGAAAAGTGTGAAATTTCTCGTCTACTACTCAAAACAGCACTGTTTATCGTTGTTTCATATTAATCTATTTCCAGAAAATAAATGCCGATGTCATTTATCACTTGCATGGTAGAGTATTCTTAGTTATTTCCCAAATATAATGATAAATATCGTAGTAGAGCCGTTTTATTACTCTGTGAGAATTATGTAAAGTGACGCACTCGAAGTATTGTTATTTATTGAAATTTGCGCGTGTGACGTTCGCCATTACTGCATGGCAGAGCAAAATAAATCACGCCATATTAACCCTCATTGATTTATGAAATGTTCGAATTTTCACCCTGTTCGTCAGTTTGTTGATAGTCGGCCATCATATGTAAATAAGTTAATTCAAAAACGAATTACAAATTAACAAAAACTTTCGATATACTTAATAACGAACGTTCAAGCATACGTTTTGAGAGCAACACAAATTTAATTAAAAAAATAAGGGTTTTATTCTTTCTGCATTGTAACACAAAACACGGTTGGCAGATAATGCAATTATTACCAGTAGTGTGTAGTGCGCAACGGCGTATACGAGGGGGGGGGGGGGTAATGGGGGTAATGACCCCCCCCCCCAAGATTACTTAAGCGTTGTTTAATTTTTGTTCTTACTCCTTAAAGTTGCTATTATCTAGTATCCTAGCCAGGCACGTAGCTAGGGGGGGGGGTACAGGGGGCCCGCCCCTCCCCCCCGAAACTCGGCAACATAGGCAATACATTAAACATTTCCTACACTATTACATTTTCTTCACCTCAATTATTACCGGTTTTGTTTTTGTGCTTTTCTTGAGGATTTTGTGTTGTGTTTTTTATTTTTCCCACTTGAAAACCAAGTACGATAATTCAAAAAAGGGCGTGGCACCCAAAAATTTTTCGCCTGCGGCGCTTTTTTTTGCGCCCCCATGTCCCCCCCCAGAAGAAATCCTGGCTACGTGCCTGGCCTGATCCTAGCCGATTGATTACCCCCCCCCCCCCCCACCCCCCCACAGACGCATAAGCTGGATACGCCGTTGGTAGTGCGAGACGAGAAATCTGGCATTTTATAAAAAACTTTCGCCTCGCTTACACCTCGTAACATGTTTTCTCGTCTCATCTCGCAAGAATCTCGTAATTTCTCGTTCTCGCGATTTAATGCCATAGAAAAAAATCTGCAAAGGCTCCAATTACATGCGAATTTTTATTATTACCGTTAGGTAAGTATAGCGCCCTTAGTTAGTAATTCGAATAAGTATAGTTGGAATGAGGGCAGGCAATGAAATGACACAATTGTATTTATCCCAACGTTTCGTTTTTAATAAAAACTTTTTCAAGGGTAAATAAAAAGGTCTTTAAGCCTGTATATTCATAATGCGGAATATAACAACACATTTTCTAGAAGAAAACACATAGGTATATATCCGAACTATAATTACTACCTTGACAGTGCCTGCCCTCATTCCTGCTATAGGTACTTATTCGAATTTATTATTACCATTACCATGTGCAAATTGCATCCTTGAATCATGTTTTTAGGGTTGCATATGTATACAAAAATAGAATTCTAGAATAAAAGTACGATATACCCTTTTTTATTATTCAAAGCATAAAACGACAACGCTGGTTGCCTGCACTGGGCAGAACAGAATGCACGCAAGTGTCAAAATAGGTCAGTTACCGGCGTCAGACTTCTAAAAACATGTGTTTGTTTATTTTATCTGCCTTTTTTGTGTGTAAATTATAGTTTAATATTGTTTTAACTGATTAATTAATAAACCGGGGCGTTTGCTTGTGCAAAAAATAATGTCAGTGTTATAATATTGTAGTTTGCGATAATATTATCGTCTGCATGTAGATAGTGAAAATTAAGCTAGATTGTTTTGATTGACAACGGCATTATTTTAAAATAATAATACCCAAACCAAAACTTGCAGTATAGGGTGCAAATCAAAGTGTCATAGCTCCTTAAAACAAGGTAAGAAACTTCTTCCGTCTCTTCTACCTTTAAATTTTCGCCCAGTTATTATTTATAGAAAAAAAAATTATAAAAAAATTCCCAGAAACTGACCACCATCAAAATGTTATGTAGCTTACTCCCTACATTTTGCTGAAAGTGGCATAATATTATACTTAATTCGCGAAACCATTATCGTTTATCAAACGGTTTTCTGTTCAAACATTTCGACAAAAACTATAAACATTATAAAAAAAGGCTTTTTTCTTTTGGTCCTTGTTTCTATTGCTTTTCGCCAACGTGTCCCGATTTTCCCCTGGTCACCTTGCAATATCGGTAATAAAGATAGATATTTCATCGAGTGATACTAACTGGATTATTTTTAAGTTTATCGCAAATCCTAATCAAAATTTAAAAAAAATACTATTTAGCATTTTTTAGTTTCTCTTGTTATCTTTACGCATCAAGAAAACTCAAAACATTTTAATTTGCCAGAAAACTATTATCTAAAAGCATTTTTCTAAGCACCAATACAGAAAAAAGTCACTTGTCGCACTGTTCACAAAAAATTTCAACATGTTAACGCGTACTAACGAAACAAAATGTTACCGAAAACCACAACATATGTTTAACGGAATAGTCAGCAGCCAAAGTGTCGTATGTTGTTTAAACTAAAGACCCCTTATTCCTGTCAAATCGGTATGAAAGCGTTATTAATTTAGATCCGCGTGTTGACGTATTGCTATTTGGTGAAAATAATAAGATAAGTCTGACATTTATTCAATGTGGCAGATATTTCAACATGTCAACGGCATATTGGAAAGTATTTTAACACCTAATGAACATAAATGCATAGTAAATCAAGTTGTTCCTAATAGTTGATCGATAAAATATATATCTAATAACTTTAGTGAGCATTTAAAAATATTGACCACGACGTCAAAATGGAAAAAAATTAATATCAACGAACGTGTTTTTGCAAATTTCCCGTTTTTGATATATTTCCAGTTTACCAGTCTTGATATAATCGTATATAAAAAAAATCTAAATTAAAATTTGTCAGCGCACCGCTAAACATGCCTCAATTAGATAATATTTCATACTTACTAAAAAAACCTCAATTTAATTCTTTTCGTAAGTGGAAGCTTTCACATTAATGTATGTTAAATCTAAAATTTTAAATTAGGCTCTTTACAAAACTTTTTATATTGCATAAATTTAAAGATCTTTTTTTATAAGAAAAAAACCTGTTTTCTGCTGAATATAACATTTTTATTGCCAACTGCCTGTATTTTTTATGGTTTGTTAACTTGAGAGATGCTTGTTGAATTTACTTTTCCTGAATATATTCATTTTTATTTAATTTAAAATCTTGTTTTAAAGCTGATGTATAATAAAGTAAAGGTATACGGACAGATTCCATACTAGAATTAGATATTTATTCATACCATAATTTTTAAAATGGTAAGTAGTTTTTAAAAATAAGTTTAACAATATATCCCAAGTTTGGAAAAGAATAAATATAGTTCTTCATTTGTTTGATAACCTCTCGCGGACACTTTCCCACTCTGTAAATGCACCGAAACACAATTTTCCTTTTCTCCTTCCGTATTTTTTTCTGTTTTTTATTGTCGGTCGTAAAACTTGTGAAATCGAAAAATATCGACGTATAAGCAATTTTACCCTAAGGTTTGAGTGATTGAAAGAAAGGATTGGTCGGGTAAAGTACTCCATGTTTTATTAAAACAATAATAAAAAAGTGTTAGGATCACAAAAATTTATTACACTTCTATGAAATTAAACAAATTATTTAATAGTTGGAGGATATTTTATTTATGAAGTTAGTGGATTTTTTTTACTTAATAAAAAATATTCCATCAAGATTTTTTTATTATTTAATTTGTAACGGAGAACGAATTTTATATATTAAATTTCATTTAATACAATTATTGTTTTTAAGTTTGTAATATAGGGTAAATTATTAAACTGAAATAAATTCGGTTACAAGTATCCATTCCTGGAAAAAAATTACGAAAAGGGGCATAAAAAAGGATCATAATCAATTATATTTATCTCTGAAGTTCTATTACCTGTCAGCGAGAAGAAATTTAAAAAATGTGTCATTATCCTAACCTAAAGTAAAGATATTTTGTAACATTATGTAGGTCATTGAATATCAAACTATAAGAAGGCCATATGAGCCGATTTCCTAAATCTGCTACCTTAAATTCATAGATGGCACAATGAGTTCACCAACAAGAAAGCGACTAACCTTTTCACTACTAAATTAAAGTCTGTTTGACTTGCTGCATGAGTTTTTTAAATTTATTTTTATAGCTTATCGTAAAACTTGATTTCACATAAGTACCTACACCTATCCTAGATTTAAGTATTTTACATTTATTTTCCTACCTATAGTATAGTCTAGACTTAAAAATGTCCCTATTTTTAATTGCTTTGTAGCTTATAATATTTTCAACCTTTTGACGTCCCAACGTTAATTACATGAAAACATATTGACCGCCATGTATTCTATTTCTAACAGAATTAAATGACGACTCTCACTATTCCATACCTACCTACAACGTATATGTTGGGTAAAATATGAATGATGTGCGGTTTGTTTGTATAACTTGGTTTTAATTTTCAATTATTAGATACTACTTTTCAAAATGGTTAAAATAAATAGGTTTTACTTTCTTACTTAAGAAACATCCAGTTTGTTTGTATTAGTGTATTACGTATTTTGCTATTTTTCGACGAAATAAAACCCATTTTAGTTATACTTGCTGTCGCTTTTTATCTACTTTTATTTGTTTAACATTTAACACCTAATGCAACGGTAAAATCATTATGAAAGTCGGTCCAATTATCCCGGAGTAATCAGCGTACATATTATTATCAAAAACATACATTCGGCTGGAATTGAGAACCTCCTATTTGATTGTCTGTTAAAAATGCTTGAATTCTTAAAAATTCCAATAAAATACGATATGCGGCAACACCACGACATCACATCAGTGAATTTGAGACATCTGTTGCCGTGGCGTTCCATTATAACGACAGGCAGGCGACAGATTTAAGGTTAGAGTTATGATCAACTCCACAATGGCGGCCAAACCAGCTCCAATACGTCAAAAAATGGGTTGCCAACTTTTCTCGGACATCCGTCATTCTTACATAGTTTGATATTCAATGTGTAGGTTAAGGTAATTTTAAGTTAGTCGGTAAAGGAAAGTCCTGTTTACGGTTCTTATATATATTACATATAGGTCTAAGAAGGTAAATAATACATAAGAAGGTAGATAAAACTTTTCTTCACCGACTTATCTAAAAATAGCCTAAGCAATGACCCTTCTAGAGAGTAGCTAGATACATAAAAATTAATGTAATGTTAAAAAAATTAGAATGATTAAATGTAAAAAATTTAGTATTATCTTTGGTTTTGATGTTTATTTTTAAAGTTCTAAATAATATGTTACCTTTCCATTTAAAGTAATGAATTGTGATAACTGGTCATTTAAAATTCAGAAAAAAGGAAAACAAATTATTTATTAAAATATATTATGTAGCCGTGTGCTAAATTAATCTTTTTACTACTAGATGTAGGTACCACTTCTGAAGTTATTTATCACAACATTTATTGTGACGTCAAAGAATAAAAGAGGTTGTTCACATCTGGCGATCTTGCCGGCCACCCAATTGTGGTTCTTCTCCCTATCCATCAGTTAGGAAAAAGTTATGCAAAATATTGTTAAATATGACGGTTCACGATCCTGCTGAAATTTGACAAATAACTACCAACATGATGGACTCTTTGTTACGAAATTTATTTTAGTTAAAAGGTTCACTTAAACTTATTTGCCAGAGCAAGTCAGGCGCAAATTTGTCCTTGATTGGTAAATCGTGCTTACATCCCGTGAAGCATAAATTATAATTAGTTAATATAAAAATAATTAATATAAAAATAATTCCATTGTCCCTGCCTGTAGATAAAACAGTTCGATTATTTTGAAATAAATCATCTGCTACTGCATTCAGACAATGAAAATGTTATTCCATTATTACAAAATTCGAAAGCAGGAAAATAAACATAAGCCCTCATTTTCCACTCTCATATTATGATAATCAGCGCATTCTAGGGTTGCTAAAACTACTAACAAACCGCGTGTAAATAAATATCATGTTATAATTTCCTTCAATTTGCCCTGTGGAAAAATAAATTTCCAATTTCATTATGAAAATTAAGAATTAATAATGCTATATTTTGACATTATTATGTCTGAGAGAGAGATAAGAGGTATTAATAATAAATGAATATTTATTTCAACAAGTAACAATGTGCCGTAATAGTCGTTATAAAAAAAATAAATATTAGCAGAGGGAGAGATACTAACCTAAAAAATAAAATGTCTAAGCTTTGGCCATTATTTCCCAAACTAAGGTAAACTAAAACTATGTAGAAGTTTGCCTTTTTAATATAAACTAAACTGGCAAACTTCAATTGACAAAAAGGCAGTTGTAGGTATAGTAAAGATGCAGGTTAAAATATGAAAAGAAAATGTAAGTTGTAGGCATAGGAAACTTTACAATAAAAGTGGCGGGTTCCTATAATACTTTGATTAGCTTGGACGAATACTAAACTTTAAAAAATAATTCATAGTCATTCTAAAATATCACAAACGGGAAAAAACTTTTCGACTTTAAAAGAGTTACGTTGACTGCGGGCTGGTTTCATTTCCTTTTGTCGTAAATTTGCTCTTAAGAACCTACAATTTCCTCCGGGATGTTTTAGGGAACGTTAAAAATTTTATGAAAAAGTAGAAGGTATATTTAGGAGATGACATGTAACGACTTGGGCAATGAAATTTATATATGGCCAGATTTAGTAGACATTAAGCGGTGAATATATAAACGTGCTTTAAATAAATATATAAACTGTAATTTATCATCGACAATTTTCATGATTTACATTTAATAACATGTGATATTGGTTTACCGAAACTTTATTAAATATTACTGGATATATCTTGCCGGTATCGTTCGTCTTTATAAAAAAACACGATTAATTTGACATTTAATATAGATGACAAGCGGAAAAAACATTCTGATAGTAGGGCCACATTTATATACTGTTTAATCTATAATTTTTAAATGGCCAACAAGTCAATTAGTTATATTCAACTGGGGATTATAATAATAGTGTTTTCTAGTAATTATTTTACTATTTTGATTAGAATTTTAATAAAATAATACTTTGTAATGAGAGAAACAGCAAAAGTTATTTCCCTTTGTTTTCCATGGCTGCACAGTGCACAACGAACTGAAAATACAATTGCATCGGGTTATTTAAATAGAAGGTTGTTGTGTTTAGGTGTTTGCTGTAAATATTTTCGTGCTTAAAATGTGTTTATTTCGGTTTTATTACCAAAGAGAAGTTGGAAAAGCCAAAAGCATAATTAAATACATTTTGTTGAAAAAAAAGTTAATCCATTTTATATAAATTATGCCACTACTTTTTTACATAATATCAACAATTAATGGTTTAAAACATTCCAAATACCTACCTTTCTTGTTGATACTGACTGGAAACATTACTTCTATTACTTTTATACCTTATTCTGAAATGTCTTTTATTGCCCAGACATCAAAAAAACAGTTCATTTGAAGATAAAGGGACTGTTTATTTCTTTTGTTTTGTTGCATGTATAGTACCAATCATGTCATAAATACCCGTTTGATACTTCCAATGGCGCGAGTTAAAAATTAACCTTATATTGCATTTTTTTAGCCAAGAATTTATTTTAGAAATTCACGGAAAAATGTTAAAGATGCTGTTTCTTGCGTCGTTAATCCACAGTGTTTTAAAAGATTAATTAAAAACAACCAGCTTCTAATTGAGTGAAGCAGACTATCCACTTAGCCCCGATGAAGTTTAACGAAGCTTGATATATTTTCACCTCAACTTTTCGTTCAACATCATCAGAGTTTGTTGACCTAAAGTTGCTTCTGTGAAAGGTCAGTGATGTTTCGTTAATTTACATAACATGCTAATTTATCACTATACAGGGCCACCATTTTAAATAATATAAGGATTACTATCTCTGACATGGTTAGACAGGGACGACGACAGGGTTGCCAATGTATTATAAGGTTTAAGAAATCATAAGAGTTTTCATTTTCCACAAATTAAAAATTAACTATAGATGCACAACATTCATTTCTTTCCGTTTCTTGATTTCTTGCTGGAAGAAAAAATAAAAAAGGTGTTTTAATATTTTTATTCTTTTCACTTTGAAACAAAAATTTAATAACAAATAGACAACTTTAAAAAATATGTTACAAAATTTACCTGAAATAATGGGAATGAAATTATCTTAGAAAATTATTATGAGATAAAAATAAATGATTGTTTAGGTAACTACCATTAATAAAATTAGAAAGGCTTCACATAGTTACATTCTTGTATTATTTTTAAAAGTTCATTTAAAAAATTCAACTTTGTAACAAAAAGAAGGCATCATGATTTTTGTAGAAACTCTGAAAATTACACCTTGATATCATAGTTTATCTATTACAAATTTTTAAAGGAAGTTTTAACAACAGTCATTTTTGATTAAATACAAAAAATTCTGACCTAACAATTCTCTAAGCATATTTTGATTTTAGGGGTTCCTTCGATGATAGACATAATATAGTCTTAACAGATTTTGGTTAACAAATAATATTTTTAACTAACCGGCATAAAGTATCCCGATGTATTATACGTACCTATATTTATTTAAAATTCGATTTATTATAAATTATTTTATTTTGTACAATTTATTTACATCCATAGATTTGACTCTTCTTGTCTACGAAGTTCTCTGTATATACACATATATTTTTAAACAACCAGCCTAAATATATTTACACATTTTTTGTAAGGTCTGTAAGAGGTACCTCAGCGGCCAAATTGTTAAAGTAGTTTGCAGCCTAAATATAGAATATTGGATTTTTTTATGATACAAGCAAGTTACCTGTATGATTTTTTTGGCCGCACACATGTAATACGTTGTGTTACGTTGTACAAAACAATAACCAACGCGCCAATCAATTTAAATGTCGAAAATACAAATTTCGCTTATAAACCCACATTCATTTTTATTTAAACATATTCAAAAGACCTAGGGCTGTGCTCATGATTTTATTAAATTACGTCATCGTTATTCTGCAAGGGCATTTTGTTATGTACAAACTTTAGTCACCCTGATTACCACAAAAGTATCTTGGAAACAAGTCATTACGTCACGGCGACTTTAAAAATAAATACTGCTATGACTATTGCTCCGCTGACCGTAATTTTACGTCCTCGCGACTTTACCCGGTTACCGTCATCGGCCATTACACTTGAAGCGATTACGACCGGTTGTCCGGCGCCCGATACACTAGACACCTCCGATTGAACACAATTCTGGAGTGGGGGAAGAGTGTAATTATCTAGACCTTGGCATCGTAGGCGATGTTCTCCTAGACATGCTGAGTAGGCGATTGCGTGGGGTATGTAGCTTTGATCGAATGTGCCTGAAACAAAAAAAATATTTAAAGATTTTCAAAATATTTTTTTTATTACTTTGCACTATCGTTTCAATCAAAATGCTTCCAATATGCAAAAAATTATTCTTTTTCCAAAATCCATAAACAGGCACAAATCAAAAGCGGCAAAATCAAAATTTTGTATTAAAATAATAGTCGACAAGTCTGCAGGTTTGCCGGACGAACGAAGTGAGTCCGGCAATTACTACAGACGAGCCATAAGAAGTTGCTTTCACTCCGAATAAAACACACTATTTTTCGTCAAACGTCCTTTAAATAATATGAAAACATAAAGATACAAAATTATATCTATATATTTATTCATGAGAACACAGTCATACTTTTACTTCCGCTGCTATTGGCAAAGGAAGTTAAAAGTACTTTTTCTTCCGCTGCCAATAACATCCGCCTTCTGACAAAAAGCAGAACTTTAACGTCAAAAAATTAGTAGAAAAATGTCTGGTTTATTGACGTTTGAAGAAAAAATATTTTTTAATATAAAATGTATATTTCCAGTAGTTTTTCCATCATTCTATATTTTACGCATGGTCATAAAGCTATTTAAAGCTGTATTATGTGCATCAAAATAAATATCGATCGACATTGCTTTCTGGTCCACTGATTTAAAACATCCATTAGATGAAAAGGAAAAATATAAAAACGGGAAGAACGAGCTTGGAGATTTATCAAAGGGAACCGGAACAGATATGTCGTTGGGATTAATCAAAGTCCTAGAAATGGAGATGAAAACGATTTATCGATATTTATTCTATATCGATATTTATTCTAATGATATTTACTTAAATAAATATTTTTGATAAAAAAATTAGCTTCGTATAGGTAGCCGAAAACGGAGATAACTATTTTCTTAACGCTATACTTTTTTATATGAATATATTTTCGAGTAGTAAAGATCATATTAGTTTGTTTAGCCTGAACTGAAGTTATAAAACAATAACGTAGTTTAATTTTATAAGACATAATATATGAAGCATACCAGTTTAATATAATTTTGCCCCTGTTAAGAACTTTGGCCATCAATAACCGCATCCAAGTGGTCCACAACTGACCAAGTGTAGTTAGTTCTCAAAGTAGGATCCGAGTTCTAAGTTGGGTCATTTATAGTTAGAGTTCCCCAAACAAATTCTTTAGAGTTGATAATAAACTTTATTATGCCTTTCTTTACATGTTTACGTTAAATACTATTATAATAGTATATGATATATTATAAATTAGAATATTTTGTATGTATACTAATATTACTTTAGTTTAAACTTTATGGTCTAAAAGATAAATCAGCTATTTTTACATAGTATAAGTTTTAAAACGTTTTTCAAATTCAATTTTTCAGATTCTCTTTTAATATTATATTAATAATTCTTCGTACGAAAACTTTTACTATTTAAAAATTTTATCTCAAGAAATTAAAAATTTTTTTATTCCAGAATTTAATTTTAAAAATATTTTATAAACCCTTCTTACCTGTAAATAATGTGGTCGCCAGTGGCCCAAGAGCATACACTGGTACATCTTCGCCCCCGTGAGTGCCCCATTGTCTCGGCACCGCTGCACCGTGCACCTGATTTCTGTCCTCCACAGCGGAACTAGTGTTCATGGGTACAATTCTGGGTGTGGCGAAACCTGGTCCGTTTCCATAAAGGATGGTTGTGTACGGCTGTCCGTCAACGTCTGAAACTTTGCTATCTGGACCTGAAACAAATAAACATTTATAATATGACCAGTTGCTATCTAAATTTGGAGAGTCAACCAAAAAATAAATTAAAGTATGTAATACATGTTTTTGTTTAATATTTTAGCGCTCTTGTTTGCAAAAACTAATCAACTTCACATACTGGACCTCAAATAATTGCGGAAAATTTTGGCACTCTATAATAAAAGGACTCTAAGAAAAAATATATTATGAACGCACAGTCAAAAATATTTTTGTTTATTTGTGTAGTTTGAAAATAAAAAATATAGTGTGCTAAATAGATATTGCTTAGTATTTTACAGAAGCGGAGAACATACAACAATATTTTAAACAACATGTCTGAAAAGTTATACCTACATATTGTGTCAAAACAAGAAATAGAAGCAAGAAAATGCCGGGAAGTGTAAATGACATATTTATACTGGAAAATAGTAGCTGTTTAGTTCTCCCTTGGTATTGTTCCTATATCCAATATGTCTTTTGAATTTCTCCTTTCAATCGAGGTGAATTATAAATGTATTGTACTCAATACCCATAACCCAAATATACCTAACGTATTGTAAATCGACAATGTTAAATTAAATAATAAAGAATAAACGTGACAGTTTTTTTAAATCTTTATTTGTTATTTTAAAGGATGGAAATTGTAACCGGAATAATTAATTTTTTTTTTGGGGAAAATTTAAAATAGATATTATCACAAAAATTTTTACAAGCGTTGGAAAAATCGACTGCATCGAAAATTAAAAAAATCAAAATATGTCTTTTTAGATTCTTTTTTAAGCATGCCAACTTGAACATTTTTATCTTGGGTATAACATGTCAATTTCTGTGAAATAAGGTTAAGTAGCGGTATTTTCTATGTAATGTGAATATGTTTAAGACACAGATATCAACACGGTTTTTTAAGTAACAACTGAAAAATCAACTACTAAGGGGGTAAGAACGGTGGTTGATATTTTTATAGAAGTTTCTGTATCTCAGAAACTGGCAAAGGTCTAAAAATTGGTATATAAGTTCCATTAAATAATAAGATCAGAAGAAATACGTATTTCGTTATTTTTTTAAAGTTCACTTAGGGGTTGAAAAAAGGCTTGTAGCCTATTTTGAGAGAGGAACCTGTAACTAATTATAGTGTTATGCTATATTGCTAAAACTGGTACAATATTTACTCTGTTAAAATTAGTACTTGTACGTGTTTTAAGAAATTTTTCCCCTAGCGGGAAGGGGGTATATTTCCAACGCAAATCGCTAAAGAAAAACATTTTAGACAAATCCTTCGTTTAGAACAAATAAACATGTGTTTAGGCATTTACGAAAATTTTGCCCCTAGGGGGTGGAAAAAGCGATATAAAAGTACTTATGTTGAAAAAATATTTTTGGTCCGAATTTCTGGAAACTCAAAATAAATATAAAATAATATACAATTACTAAAACATTTATTTCTTATTTTTTTGGATAACCTGTCGGTCTCTAAAGGGATGGAAAGGGGTTACTTTTATATCAGAAAAAAACATTTTTTGACGGACTTTCTTGACATATTTCAATAAATTCTACCCCTTTTGGTGTTTAGAAACGCATAAAGTCCATGGAAAGGTGCTTTGAGCCTTATTAACGAATAAAATAGATATATTTCTTTATATCTAATGATGATGCATCTACATTATTGGTATTATTTTCACGAACAAAGCTAGGCGAAAAATGACATTTTTATGGAAAGAGAACGAAATAATGTAAGAAAGCACCAAAGAAATTTATTTAAAAAAATAATATGGGTACAATTGAAGTGCGCGAGCGAAGCCGCGGGTACCCTCTAATTTTCTGAACGTTTCTCTCTAAACCTATACATATTTAACTGCATACGCATATATGCGGATAAACGGCAAATCGTGCACGCTTGTAGAAAATCGTATGGCCCAACATTTTGCTTTAGTGCCATATTTTTAATTTATCCTTAAATCATTTGTCCTAAGAAGTAAATTAAGTCACAGACATAAAACAAAACTTACCGAGAATGGGATGCCCCCTGGGTGTCGCTTGTCCACCCATAGTCAGGACGTGTGAATGGTCTGACGTCACAACAATCAGAGTCTCTGTGGGATTTACCAGCGCTAATGCAACCAGCAGAGCTGTTTCCATTGCCAAAGTTTCGTCTAGAGCTCGGTAAGCGTTGTTGTAATGGTGTGCGTGGTCGATACGACCTCCTGAAAAGAAAGAGAGAACATCTAAATTTGGTCTGACATTTTTAAGTTAACAATATTATGTTGAATACTGACAAATATTTTTTTATTTGGGTTTCGTAAGTCTTTCTCATGCAATGAAATATAATTGGGTAAAGTTTAGTTTTATTACACAAATTTGTTTTACGTTGACAATAAAACATTGTTCTAGATCTCAAAGCTCACTTTAATTAGCCATTATGGATTCTTCCAGGTCAAACGTTATATTTTTGATTACTATTGAAAGTACAATAATAATTATTATTATTTCCATCGATAATTTGTGATAAAAATAAAAGGGTTAGTAATATTTTAAAACGAAGTTATAGCTGCTCTCTAGAACGGTCTTCTTGTTAAACTATTTTACCTGACTAACTTAAAATAGCTTAATATTCTAATGCTATCTAATTGAAATCAACTTAAATTTTTTATTTTTCTGTTGCTATATGAATAGAAAAATCAGAACGAAAATTATTTCCCACATTCCTTTCCTTTGGTTTCTATAAAGGTCAGGATAACAAAAACGAAAAGGCGAAAATCTATTTAGCATAGAGGTCCCTGGGTTATCGTAATTCACTGTGAAAGTTCGCCGGATCCGTCTATTACAAATTCTATTTTACCGTCGCTTTTTATACGGCGTTGCTACGAAGCCATTAATATTTTTACTTAAGAAATTTTATTAATAAAAGATTAAAGAGATGGATTTTTTTCTGTAAGCTCTTGTACGAATATGTAACATACAGATAATTAGATTAGAAACAATGTTCTAGAATAAAAAAAAATCCCTTGTCGGACTTTCATTGTCCATTCAAACGTTGTGTTAAGTAACAAAATAAAGACAATGGAAGTCCGACAAGGTAATTTTTTTGATAATACTACATTGTCTACGACCCTCAAACAAGCAAACGTTCTATCTAGAATATTATGGATTATAGCTTAATAATAATGGTCACTTTTGTACTTAGATACTTCTAAGTGCTTAATTATTTTAATTGTGTATTACTAAGACCATCTTCTGTTTTGTTTCCTTTTCAGAAATAACGATTGGAGAGCATTTGCTAAATTTTCAAGACGTAATTAAAATTTTTAAACAAATTTTGTGCACGAAACACTCAGTTGCGCAAGTTCAATTAAAAGCACATGGAGTATAGGTGGTTAGTGACAGACAGTTATCTCTACCTGCAATCAAAATCGTAATTGCACAAGTATTTTTTTTCTCAGCAGAAATGGAAAGCAGATTTTCAAAATAATATTATTTGCTATGAGTTCTAAACAATTTTTTTATATAAAACCAAAAGCTAGTAGTTGGTGCAAAATAACACATTTGCATGCATTTGCATGCATTGCCATGCAAAATCGTATTTTTCCTTCAAATTAGATATTCTACCAAGGTTCAGGGTAAGAAAACATTCTAAATATACGTTTCACAATGTTTAAATGCACATCATCCAATATTATTAGGCATTATTGGAAACGACAGCAGAATATACAATTTATCACGTTCTTGATAATTTCATTCGACACTCTATGCACCCGTCTAAACTTTATTCTATTAATCATTTGAAAATCATGAGTTAGAGATGTATCGTTTTAATCATAAAGATCAGATTCATCGTTGAGGTTTTACTTTTAAAGTGGTCGATATTATAAACTGGATTCCATATTCACCTAAACGATTTAAAATTTGGTATTATAAAATATAATTTTTTTTTGTCCGCGAAAACAACTAAACGCCATAAAGTAGTGGTATATCGGACAAGTGTACGAGACAAATTTTGTATTCGAATATACAGGGATTCAAGCTTAATGGATACCTTGGGGTGGGTACACCACGACGGTCGTTTCATCCTTAAGTTGCTTTTGGTTATGGCGGCCCGTAGAGTCTTAATAAGGACGAAACGACCGTCGTGGTCTACCCGCCCCAGGGTATCCATTATGCTTGTATTCCTATGTATTCCAATACAAAAGAGAGTTGCACACTTGTCCGATATGGTCACTACTTTATTGCTTTTAATTGTTTGTTATTATGGAAATAAGAACGTACTCAAATGGTTTGAATTGGCTTTGTTAACATAATGCAAAACAATTGACAAGGTAAAATTTTTCTTCTTGAAACTACTTTTATCTATACCCAACTAACTAACTAACTTAACCAACTTACTAAATTCTTAACGCTCGCTACATTTTTAAAATTAATTTACTTTTTCAAACACGACTATACTGTTTGCAAGCAGATTACGAGACTGATAAATAAGCTTCATCCCTATTCTATTAATCATTTGAAAATTAGAGATGGGATGTATCAGAGCAGTCCAAAATTAATTAACACGCTTCAAGAGACTTTCGTTTTAACAACAATTAGGTCTAAGTAATGCATATTCGGCGGTGTATCCTACCGGCAGTAATATTTTCATAAATATTAATTATTTTAGTAGGATAAATAATTAATGTTCATTTTTTGGACTGCCAAGTATATAATTTGTTTTGTATGCGTTACGCAGAAAAATAAATAATTTTAAATAAGTTAGGGGTAGTTTAGAAAAAGTATTTATAGTTTAAAAAGTAAATGGCCCAATATAATCTTATTTCAAAGATATTCCTATTTTAATGGTTGACAGTTTTAAAGTAGCTAAAGCTAATTTCAGTTTAACTAGGTCATGAATTGAGATTGAAAACAAAAAGCCATTATTTCAATAAAATAATTAACTAACCAAAAGTGTATTAAGTTTAACAAGATAGCTATTGTCTTGTTTTACCTGTACATTTTATACTGTACTGCATTGAATTTATAAATTAAAATAGATTTAATACTATTATTAATGTAAGTGAACATTAGTTCTGTTGACACTTATAAAATTAAGTCGTGGTTTCGCTATAAACAGCTCTAGACTAAATAAGTTATTTATAACAATTTGTTTTTGTATGACATACCGTCTTAAACTAGGTCGCACAACAGAATAGAATATGATAGGCCGGTCTTTTGACCCTTTCCAAAAAAAAAGGGAAACACATGCTTGTAAAAACAAGTTGGCCTGCGTGTTTGTTTATCACATTTTCCGTTCAGTGTCGTTTGTTGTAGAGAATAAAATTTGGTACATTTACAAGTTAATAATATTTATGAAAAACCGTTAACAATGTTTTCCATGTATGACGAAATACTATCAAATAATTAAATTTAGCTATATTGATGTACAGCAAGGATTAGGCTGTTTAAGTCATTGCATAATACACATATCAGGCTCACATTATCGTCCCTTACACCATCATTACAATCCAGCATTGAGGCGTGTATCATTGTACGTGATTAAAATCAGACAATGTATCACGATCACATACACTACATTTACACAAGATCGGTAGCGTATTTGTAAGAGTGAAGTTTGATCGATTGTGGAAAATGTAAACAAGGATTTTAGGGAAAATACTTTATTTGCTCTAGAGTTACGATCAATATTCCGAATTTTACAAGAAAACTGGAGAGGATGTTTAAATTTAAGACCTATACTCTTTAAAAAATTAGGTATTTAATGTAATAATTGTTATTTATACTATTCTGTAAAATTGTAAACTCACTGATTGATTCATCAGCACCCATCCTAATCCTAGAGTCATCAAATTTCGAAGATGTAATTATCCTTATAACGTAGGTATCTACTAAGAAGGGATTTTCCCTAGGGGGGTAAAAACGGGGATTGAAATCATTTTAGGAATTTCTGCATTTCAAAAACTAAAAATGATGAGAATAAAAATTAATATAAAAGTTCCTTTAATGAAATAATAATATATGTTTCGTCATTTTTCAAAATTCACACAAAAGCGGGCGTAGCCTATTTTGAAGGGGGTACCTACAACTGTTTATAATTTTAAGCTATATTTGAGAATGGGTAACATGCTACTCTGTTAAAACAAGCAAGTACGTGTTTTGATGTTTTGAAAAATCCAAAATTCAATCTACTAACCTTCCAATGTCGATTTTAACTACAACTTTATTTGAATTTTCCATCTTCCCTATACTAAATTGCAATGCCCTGACGTAAAATCACGTCTTTTGAAATTCGAAAAAAAGTAGCAAAATTGCCCGAATTTCCGAACGTTCTGTATATGTACCGAATGTACAAGGATCACACAACGTATTCCGTCCAATTTCAAATCTCATATCGCTAAAATAACTTTAGAACCTCGTGGTGAAAATGGGTCAATAAATCAAAAAATGACAGTTTGCAACATAAAATTTAGACATAAAAATTTACAAAATTTGAAGGATTTATTTTCTTTTTAGATATGTGTGTTTATTGAAAAAACTACAAATTAGAAAAAATAGTATAACGTACGTGTTATATAAAGCAGTTTTAAGCACTTGTCCCGTTATAAAACTCGCCGCGAGCGGCTCGTTTTTTAACATGGACGCGTGCTATAAAATGATGCTTTATAAAACGTGTACGTTAATATACTATTTTATACGAATCTTAAAGGGGGTAAACATTTAAAAGTATCTGGTCGTCTCGCAGAAGGGTTTAATATAAGTCGGTTTGTTAGTCATGTGACTTAAAAACTATTTTTCTTAGATCAACAAAATATTGCAAGCGGCCATAAGACATAATTCACGTAATGTAATAGGCTTGGCACCGAGGTATTTTCAGTCCAAAATATACGGGGTGGTAAAAGATACAGAATTGAGAACGAATTATAATAATAATAATAATTGATTCATAATGGAACTACCCTTCTTTTATTATTTATTTTTTGGCATAATTCTGGGTATAATTAACTGCAATAGTTTGGAAAATATTCGACTAAATAAAGGGATCAGCCCAGAATGTCATCCGGGGAAAACCTTAATTTTTTTATTACATTAATAGAAAGTGCAAGAGAAAGAACTTAAAGAAGTATTTCCGAAAATGCTCTATTTGACATACAAATCTCTCATAGTTTATGAAATATTCGGACTAAATCGCGGTAACATTAGATAATTAATTATTGTGTCCTTCTTTTACATATGAAATTTGACTGAGGTCCTTTTCGACATTGTGTTTTCAATCAAAAATGCTTTCTTTCAGATTTGGTTAATTATTTAAAAATGTCAACTACTAACCGTAGACAGAAGAAAGAGCCTAGATAATTTGATTCTGTTCTCTTGAATATCTGTTTTAAGGTAAATGCCTTCACAATACGATAGAGTAAGAACGTTAAACACATTATTTTTCTGTCTATATATTAGGAGATACCTAAAATTCAGTGTTCTAACAAACGAGAAAATTCGAGAAAAAACGAGAAATTTCTCGACGAGAAACGGTCTTCTCTCGTCTCGTCTCGTGACTTCTCTCGAGAAAAAAATTTCACTCTCGTCTCGTCTCGTCGAGACGAGACATGATAATTTCTCGTCTCGGCGGCATCACTACTAGGTAGGTTCTATTGGGTTTTTTTTTTTAAATAATAAAATAAATGCTTTGTTTCGATAACAAATTTATAAACATTGAACTGCACGCGAGCGAAGCCGTGGATACCATCTAGTTATATTATATAGGTCTTACAATAACTAGGATAGTCAATGTAAGCCATTTTGTTGCTAAAATAATAATAAAAATAAAACAACGGCAGTTATAATAAAATTTATATTTACACACAAATTTAATATAAAACCCATGGCGCGTAATAATTATTATCCTAATTCGAATGAGCAAGATTGCTATTTTCCAAATTTCTACAAACACGGCTAATGTTTTTACGACCTTTCTACAGATAAAACACAAATTTAAACCCGCTTAAATAAGCAAAATACACATTTTATGGTCTAAATCTGAAATTTTATCTTAGGTTAAATATTATAATAAAGCGTTTTGCTTAAATGAATATTAAACAATCTCATTAGAGTCGGTGAAGAATTGTAGCATTTATTTAGGTTAATCTTACCGATTTATTGGTGCAAGAAGCCTTTTCAGTTAAACACTCAAGTTTGACCCTTTCTAAGAATATTTTGTAGTAATTTGACCAGATACATCTTGGAAAAGTAAGATTTTAACTAATAATAAAAGCTTTGACAATTGTTTTTGAAACTACCACAGTTTCATAAAATCGAACTTTCACACATTTATCTTGCACTGATACAAGCACCTGCCAACTTTATAAATTATGAACATACAGCCTGTTTACATTTTTTTTGGGGGGTTTCTTTATTTTTATAAAAATTTTAATGTAAAACTTTTAAAGAATACTAGTTTTTTTTATACACATCATTTACAAGAAAACCAGTATGTTGCCCAAATAATAATTATAATATTTTATTCATGAACGTTCTATTAACGGTTAAATGTTTTCCATACTTGAGAAATGTCTACGATTCTGTTTACGGGTCTAAGAGCTGTTAATGATGCTGAAATAATTTGGAGTAAAAGAGAGGTTAATGGAGGTAACAGAAACATTTAGGTATGCGCGGAGAGAGCACGTGTGGAGGAAAATCGACAATTAGGGAAATTTTATTTAAGAAAGGTGCTAAAGAAGCACATAATGACAGAGTGGTGCATATTATCGCTATAGAGTAATTTTCTTTTAAATTACATAGTATTTTTTTATTTCATACCTTTAAAGTGTATAAAATTATATAGCTGTTTTGTATCAAGGCAAGTGGGTTGCCGACAAACAGAGATCTTTAGTCAGTGAATAAAGAAATTGGAGAGACGATGATACTGAAAGTTTTCACTGAATATTAAACATATTATGTATTCTCTCATACACACATAAAATGCCATAGTAAGTTCGAGTTGGTCAAAATGGTATATATGGTTTTTCTAATGTTGCCAGAAATAATTTCTTCTCTTTCTTGATTTTTATTATTTATTTTTTTAGCAACACAGAAATCTTCCTTGAAGAAAACTGTTAGCGTCCAAACCAGCCTGGGCTTGTGTAGCCGTGATGGGCAGTCAATGGGCTGACGCTACCCTAATGTTGGGGGTAACGAAATACCTCAAATTGGTGTATGGATTTTCCATTGCATACGTAAGTATATATAAAAATATTTTGTTTATTTCGTTACCAATTATTATTAGTTTATAATAGAGAGACAAGTTAAAGTATGATATTTTATATTTATATTTTACATAAAATAATATATTTTGATAAAAAAAAAACTCACCAAGAAGAACTTCACATAACTAGAATTAATGAGTTTTAGTGAAATCAGTCACAAATCCCAATTATACTATTAAAATCTCTACTTAAAAAGATAAAAAACTTATTTCTATCAAGTTATTAAAATACCTCACTCCGACTTTTGTGTAAAATTTGCATTCACATGGGTCTCGCTATAAAAGCAACACATAGAAATTAGTATTTAACTTTAAATGCAAATGAAATAGATGCTTATCTAGTTGTCCTGGGTATATTATTATAGTGTAGCCAACATTTTTACGATCTTTTCTACAAATAAAGCGTAAAATTTAAAGCTGTAAAATAACCAGAATGCTCTATTTTTAGCGCCAAGGGGGATAATTATTTTTCAGCTAACGTTCTTGTCTTATACTAAATATATTTGTAAGTGCTCCTTCATTAAATTTTAATGAATTTTAGAGTAGCTAAACGTAAACCAGCGTAAAATTTTATTTATTAGCTCACAAACCGATAATATTCAAATGTTAGTACTAATTTGGTACTAAGGACCATTTTTCTAAACGGGTGATATATCAATATTCTTAAAACTTTTTTTTATCTTTATTTACAGTATTTTATTAGCCTTGTTTTTTCCATATTAGATTCACCAGCCTTCAATTACAATTTTAACATGACATAATTCTTTTTTTCGTTTTGATAATTTTCCAATTACCTAAAATAAAACGGTCCTGTTTAAACCGTGAACATATTATCTCTCTTCGAACGAAAAAAAGTAAATGTGCCAAATAAAATGTCGCTTTCATTTAACCATTTTCAAATAATGGCGTTCCAACAAATCATTAGTCAGTTAAAAGCACTTTCCAAGACATTTGTTTTTTTAACTAGGTCAACATTATTATATGTAATTGTCCCCATTAAAGACTATGAAACGGAAACTTTGCCGAGGTTTCAGGTGGTTAAAATATTGTCTGTTAGTGCTTTAACGAGGTAGTTTTATAATGAGATTTTTGTAACGGTTGGTCGTTGTGGCGCTTAAAATATTAGGTTGAAAGGGCTAGTATTTAATGCAGCAATTCTAGAATTTCTTTTATTGTCTAAATTAATGTAGTATGGCGTGCTTATTGGTAATGGTTTTAAAATAAATTCTAAACTTATGGTATTGGTATTTTTTCCGCAAAAAAATTGTTGTGAAAAAATAAAATCTGCTCTCATTTTTATTGTAAAATTTAGAGGGTACCACCTTGCACACATTTAAAACGAAACAACTTTTTTGATCCACTCTGTATTGAACTTCTAAATATACATTCTTATTCTCGTACATTTTTTACCTAAAAAAGGTATACGTGGTAATAGTTGATTTGGGCAGTCGTTTTTGAGATATCTCCCCCGAATATTGTGACAATAAACCAATTTAAAAATAAAATATTTATGAAAAACTAAAACCAAATTGAACCTTTGGCACTCTGTATCTCCGAAATCATCCACTTTTAGACTGAGGTAAGTTGTAGTTAGATCGTCATATTTAAGCCTCAGGAATTTGTAGTAACATTTTTCCGCGCCTTTTATAGATACCCTGTATAACTATCAATTTCATGAGCTGGCGATCAGCGTCATGAAATATTCAATCGTTTTATATTATGTTTAATAATTTAACTAAACAAATATTTACACAGCAAATTAAACACATTAAACTCCATCCCAGTAAAATACTGTTTAATGAGATCTTGTGCCTTAAACATCGCTAAGACTCAGTTTGGCCTAGTTTGATGAACAAAACAGGTTTTAATTAAATAAGGGATTAAAAGTTTTACATCTTGATTAGAATGGGTTTGTTAGCATTTAACCAAACACTATTGAAACATTAGGTTTGTTATTGTTAGAGTATTTTCTTATGAAACCTACAAAAATTTGATATTTTTTGGAAATTTATAAAGTTTCACAATGTTAATTAATTTTTGTGTTTAAATGGTAGTTTACTTGCAACGGTAAAACGGGTTTGCTATTATCTAAATGTACATTTATTTTATTCAACATTTTGACACTGATTCGCTAACTAAATTTAAACTCCCTTTTATATTACAATCGAAAAGTTTCCCACTGGTGATCTATAAGCCAGTCTACTTTATATTCGCTATTCTTGTAGAAAAATTCCAAGCAGACACATTTAATTTGTAGTAAGATGTTACCGGGATAAAGGAAAAATATTTTATCTCTCAGGTCACCAAATTTTTCGTTCTGATTTGATATTCATGGAACGTTAAAGCACTTTATAAAAATACTTTGTCTAAGTAAAATCGCTAGCTTAAATGAAAAAAACTTTTATTTTAGGAACATTTTAATATCTTGAATAGATTCTCGACTTTATGGCAAACCTAGCAAAAGGCGTAAACCCATGTTTAAGTCAATAGAATTTCGTATTTGCTTTTATAAAGGGCACTTAGAATTTTTAATTAGAAAAACTTTTTTTTTTCGTTTCAATTCACTCGCATCAACGTTTATTCACCTTTACTGCAGATAGAAAAGGTCTGTAAATTAAAATATATAGGTTTTTTCTCACAACCATTGTTTAAAGTAACATACTAACAATAGTATTTAGCTAGAGTACGAGCAGTAATAAATTACAATTTTATTTTGCTAAAGTAAATGTAGTAAAGTTTATAAACGTTAAATGAAAGCTTTTACAACCTTGGTCAACTAAAGAATCGTACGACTTTATTTACTTTTATAACGTTTTCACATTAAATTCTATCTATCATCTTTATGAACTTTTATTTCGTGATAGAGTAACAATAAAAGTGTATTCGTCATTTATTTCGTTTAATGGCAGCTCTGCCATTGGCATTGGTTCAGTTTTATCTTTAATCATAATAAGATAAGGGAATTTTTATGATACATGTACACAATAAATTAATTTTAAAATTGCCGTTATCTAATAATAATAATTATTATTATATTCCACTACCTGCAGACTGCAGATATACAGGGTCATTCACAGAAACAAGTAAAGTTCTCATTTTTAAAATTTGGTAGCAGACATAGTTGACTTTAAACGTTTAAAATATTATAAATCACATGGTATTTCAAATAGAATAGGTACCCTGTATACTTTAGCTTTTTTGGATACCTTATTAAAACCTTAGTAACTTTTGTTAATAATAATTTATACTTATCCCTAACCGTTTGTAAAATATGAATTTTTAAATTATTTTTTATGGAAAAACATACCGAGAAGAAAGTTCAGTAACTTTGAAACTAATAAAGATAACCGTTTGAAATTTTGATAACTTTTAACCAAAACATAAATCTTTACATTCCATAACTTAGGTTTTACGTTTATTGTACAGGGGGTTTTTAAATTATGCCAATCCAGTCATCACATCCTGTGTTTTATCTCTAATGTGTAGAGAATCTAATTTCCTATCTAAATGGCCAATATGTCTCTATCAATATTTTTAGTCGTTTTGGAATTATAAAAGCAATTTTAAAAAATCTTACATTTTTCTATAAATAAATCTTAATAAGACATTATTTTTGTAAAGTAGACTTTCACTTTATTAAGTTGACACTATGGAAGACTTGATAAGTCTGACGGCTGTTTCATCCTTATTGGGATGGGAAGCCATAGGCCAAAGCAACTCCACGAAACACGTATTTAAAGTCACCTTGTGAAGTCAAGTGAAAATGAATACGTGGTATCACCATCAACTCCAATACAAAAGGCAGTTTTACTGGCAACACAAAATCGAAAGATAGATAACAAAAAAAATACGAAGTGTCACACACTCCAGTGTATAGGGAACGCTATACGCGTTTCACGCTGCATTAGATTGCAGAACGAAATCATATGTTACAAACACACACAGACAGTATTTTTTAATTAATTTTTTATCATTTTAATTTTTTTTTAATATAATGTCCCATAGATACTCCATATTGGCGAAAATCTAGAGAGCAAAGTTTTGAATTACAAGGCAATAAAGAAAGTTACGTTAGCCTAGTTCTTGGAATAAATGTCTTAAAACTGAATGGCTTTTTACTTTACTATAATAATAGATTGTTTGAACGCCCTTATCGAATTGGGATGAATAAAGATCGCGTTTTATTTGCTGACTTTATAAAAGTATTTAATCGAAAGGCCAAGATTACCTTTGTTGAACTAACAATGGTCGACGGGCAAACATAACTTTTAAAAAATATATTTGCTATATTTTTTCCATCAACAAAAACTTATTTTTTTTTGCTAATTTTGATGTAATATAAGATTTAGTATGGTCAAAGTTTAGAGTATTAACCTTTCCACAGTGATGTGTGAAACGACTAAAGTCCCAAGTTATAAATAATCAAGTACATCTCCAGGGTCAAATTTAGAGATGAATTTAGGAGCGGGGGTGGGGGGATTAACGTACCCTTGGGTTTAATAATACATATTAGTGTATTCTTGCATAGTTTATTCCCGCCGTGGATCCGCCCCTGATATATCACATACTTAACTTAATAACCTGGCCTATCTGGAATTTCTAAAACAATAATTAAAAATTTGAAAGTATTTATTATTTTTTTCATTCATCCAGAATCAAGCAAATAATCTCGATCAGAACGCATATCCAATAACTATTTCGTGATAAACGGTAATAAAGAAGAAATTTGCTTGACGCTAGAAGTGAAGAATGTGTCATTATGGGGTATATTACAGCCCCTAATTTAAATAAGCCTAACTTGTTTGTTCGGTAATAAAATAGCTATAATATTATAGTCAGATTATTTTACAAATACGAATTGGTCGGGCTTTAATTATAACAAGAAAAACTGTTTTTCTGTATCGAAACTGGTAAATTATTGACAAAGTAACTATAAAAGCTTAACTGTATGGAGACGTGGTTATAGTGGAAGTAAGAAACGAGAAAATTTCTAGCTATAAAACAACAGTAAACTGATACGTTTCCCAGGTTTTCTGTTGGTGGCGATTTTGCTCTGGCTTTTTAGTGCTCGTATCACCCATTTTCACTTTTATTGCGAAACATTCTTTCATTAGGAACTTCTAAATATTTAAATTCTTTTAACTTTTGAAGCGGAAAGCGGAATTTAAAGAATATTAAGATGAAGATGTAACTAATATAATGGTCTATAACGAAATATTATTAAATTATGATGTGATTACCAAAATAGCTATTTACCTAACAAGTGCGGAAAATGAATTTTTCCGCACGAGTCTGCCGTTCACCGAACGACGCGTAGCGGAGTTCGGTTAAGCAGCCGAGTGCAGGGAAAACATTTTCCGCACATGTCAGGTACAATAGTTTTTCTACAGACGTGTGGAAATAAGTAACACATATTTCCAAGAAATTTAATAATTATAACAATCACATACATACGTAACAGTAATTAATTCTGCGAAAAAAAGTAATAGCTACAAGTTATAATTGATATATTATTGATTTTGACATAATCGTGCCGAAAAATTTTTCCGCACTAGTGTGGAAAAACCAATTTTCCGCACGGATTTTTGACATAATCGTGCCGAAAAAAATTTCCGCACTAGTGTGGAAAAATCAATTTTCCGCACTGATATCCGTGCGGAAAATTGGTTTTTCCACACGTCTGTAGAAAAAAATATTTATTAAAAGTTAAAATTGTCCTAATTGGAAAATATTATGTATAATTACTAAAACCTATAAAAAGTTTAAATTTCCAAGTCCATGCTTTAAGTAGAATGTAAATTTAAGGGAAAAAAATGAGTCACATGGAGAAAGACTTAAAGTGTCTTAACTTTTTTCCCTTCTATATATTTTTTTAAATATCGAAAAGGTTTGGCTTCAAGACGTCATAGTGTAAGACTCGAAATTCTTTTGTTTTTTTATCATATTGGAATAGATGATATGCATTATTTTGTTATTTTTTTTACCAAAAACTAGTACTATCCATTTTTTGTGCTTTTGTTACGAAAATGGGTAAATTTGTAATATTTTGAAAATGACGTTAAAATTGTTTTATTTTTTAGACGTACCTACAAAGATATGAAAAGTTTTATTTCATATTAAATTACATTATTATAGAAAACTTATAATTTGTTAAAAATAACGTCAAAATATTAATCTTTTTTACTATCAAACATCTTGCGATGTTCTTGGCTATATTGTCATCTAATTATGAAAAACCGCACTAATTTGCTGAAACACTGACCTTCCACAACCAGGAAAAATCCTTTGGGATTCTTGAGTAGGATAGAGAGCGCCGACCGCGTCATATCTGCCAGCGAGGGATCCCCCGATGGCCCTGGATCTCGGTCAGCCTCAAAGTCCATGTGGGAGTACGAGAATAAACCTGCAAATAGATGGTTCAGTATTAGATTTAGGATGGAATAGTGCTGATCTAATACTAATTGTGGGATTAGTGATATTACTTGGTAGTTGTTAAGCCTAATGGATTTGTCAGGTAATTTTGTAAAATATGCAGGATTTTCGTTTTGGAATTTATCACTGCTAAATCCTGAATTAACTATTTTTGAATTTCATTAGGACTAGGATATTTTTTGACTTGTGTTCCCCGTATATCTGATTGAGCAGTTTTTTTGGTTTATTGGAGTGGGGTGTTCTTTGTGGAGAAGCTTTTGTGTGGGTTGTCTTTGTTTTTTCCCTTATAACAAAGACATAGATCTTCTCTACAAAGAACACCCCACTCCAATAAACCAAAAATACTGCTCAACCAAATATACAGGGAATACAAGTCAAAAAATATCCAAAAATCTTAAAAACCTTAATATCATTCCTATATAAGTCAATAAAAACAACTTACACAAGCACATATCCAATGCTAAAATAGAAACTAAAAACAAACTTTCACAAAGTGGGGTCTACCAACTAGAATGCGACAACTGCGATGCTATATCTACATGGGACACACAGGTAGAAACTTTGACACCAGGCTTAAAGAACAAAAAAGATCTATTAAAAAACAAAACGTAAAACCCACATACATACACAATAAAAGCCGAAAACTAAACCTATTAGAAACAATAGCTATCAAAAAAGCCATATAAAACAAATCTAATGTTGTTAATAATCAAATACTTTCAGGCGCTTCCCTAATTCTTACCTAATAGCACACTAATTATTTAGGACAAAATATGCATCTATACTTTAAAAATGGAAAAAACTCACAGTTGACCATTCAATCATTCCAGTCCTAATTTGAATTTTATGACATATTTACAATTTTTACCATAATAAGATATGTAAGATTTGTAATGTCACGCAAAGTTTCGTATCTTCTTGTACTCCTTTAAAAATGACCCTCAAGGGCCGAAACTCGTGTCAGGAAACTGAATAAATTTGTGTAACATAACAAGTACTTATTTTTACTTCCTGTGTAATGGAACAACAGTTTCACGAAGCATGTAGAACAACACAAATTATTTATTGGTTGGTTTATTTTAAAATTTTATATAAATAAAAAAACTGCAAAAGGTTTAGATAATTGTAAATCTAGAAAAGTTATATGTGATGGGATAAACAATAAAACTACTTCATTTAAATGTAATAAATGTTGCTAAAATAAAAACACTGACGCTAGTAAAACGAATTTTGGTTTCAGCATAGATTTAATAAGTACATTAAGCATCACTTTGATAATCTTAGTATTCACCAAAATTATAATTTAGTTTTAATATAATAATAATAATAATAATAATAATAATAATAATAATAATAATAATAATAATAATAATAATAATAATAATAATAATAATAATAATAATAATAATAATAATAATAACAATAATAATAATAAACGTCTTTTATTAGGATAAACAAAGAAAACAATTACAAAAACTAACAATAATAAACAGACAAGCAAAAGCGAGGCGCAGTCTAGCCACAAGGCTACTCTAATGCATATGTTGGTTATAAATTTTGTTTAGTTTCTATTTACATAACCAAGGGAGTGTACAGTGGGGTAGATTAATTATGAATAACCCTTGAAGTACCCTTCAATGGATAAACATAATTCAGCGGTACAATAACTCGACAATTAGGTTATGAATTTTAATCGAAACCTAACAAGGTCCTTGATATTATTTTGACACAATTTCAGTGGATTTTCGAGATTCGAGAAAAGTTTATATTAATTATTTAAAAACAAAGGTTTTAATATTTTATTATAAGTTGCAGTTCGTTGGTCTGTGGTAATATTGGGTCTTATTAAATTATAAAAATTACAACAAAATTAAAATTTGCCAGGGGAAATATAGCACAATGTTATTATAGTTACTCCTTAGTAAGTTACATATAAAAATGTACGATAAATATGAACTGATAAGGCAAAACATTGTTTTGTGGATAGGAATATTTATAAAACCAGCCTTATGCTTTGTGTGGACTTACGTGCTCATTTTTCGAGTAGAATCATTCATTTAAACCATTATTTCGTAGCAGTTTCTTACAAAACCCAAAGGAAAGAGTTAAAAATAAAAAAAAAATTGTGTGTGCTTAATACCACACGACAGAAGTGAAAACTTCAACAAGGTGAAATTAACAATATCAAATACAATTTTTCAATTTTGTTTCTTTTAGGTTAGGTTCGTAAGCAATCATAAAAATAACATAAACTTGGAATACGGGATAATTTTACTGGCATACGAAAAAAGATATTTCCTAAAATTGAACAACCCTTGAATTTTTACATCTTCAACAAAAATAAGAAATCATAATAAATTAGGTCCACGGAATTAGCAATTACGGTAAACCTTACTTCACCCTACGTAAATATATAATTTAAAAAATGCCAGAACATACCTGAGACGCAGACGAGTGTCTATACAATGCACACTGTTTGCGGCATGCTCTTGCATATAACGTTCATTCGGGTCAGGGTCAGTTCGGATTGAATATAGCAGTTGAATTCGAGCGTTACACAGCCGAGTCTGACGCGTGACGGCTCAGTTTAATTCAGTGCCCACAAAAAGTGCTAAACGCGCCTAAAGAAGTTTTCACTTCAAAAACAATTCTCTTTTTTTTGCTATTTCACCAAATCGTAAAACGTAACCGATACACCTTATTTTAAGCCTTTATAGCACACAGCAAGGTATGGTTTGGAAAGGAGAAAAAGTAGATAAAAGGGTCAACAAAAAGAATTTAGGCGGTGCGGAGTTTTATTTGCTTTTAATGGTCCATTTTAGGCCAAGTTTTTATTTTTGTTGGTGTTTTTATTAAAAGAAATGAACCGAAGGGAATTTTAACCCCTTTAAAGGTAAATTAAGCGACCTTTTTACTTTTCTATTGGGATTTTTCTAAAAAGATTTTTGTGTATCATGCATAAATAATTATAATTAATAGTTACAGTAAAAATATACAATTTACAGGAGAAGTGGTTCATTACTCAAAGAGACCGGTTTCTATTGTAAATAAATCAAGAAAACACAAAGTCGGCAGATATCGTCAAATTCTTTGTTTATTTTACAAACTAAAGTTTAACTTGGTTAGTCACTTGTTTTTAGCTGTAATGTTAATTACACGTTTTCAGGATTTTGACTTCAATTTTTGTGTTTGAATCTGTCTGATAAAATATATTACTTTAGTTTGTAAAATAAACAAAGAATTTGACGAGATGCCGACTTTGCGTTTTCTTCCTTTGCTTACAAAAATAACAATGCTACAAATAGTATTTTATCTATTTATAACCTGATACTAAATATCACTGATTTATCAATCCCGAGCCAAAATAATTAGTAAAGCTAAAACGTTGAAATTTAGCAAACGTCTTTATTTTGTGTTGTAGACGTCCCCGTAGAAAGAATATTGCAAAACTCGCCATCTAAATAGGTAAAAAAAAACTTAATAAATAAAAATTAAATTGTTTTTTGTTTCAAAAACCATTGAGTTTTACGAATAAACGCTAAAACATATTAGTTTTTATTTTCATGTTAAAATACCGTTAGAGGTAAAAATACCCCCTTAGCGGGTCTCCTAAACCCCCTGGATCCGTTTTAAAATTTTAAAATAAAGCATGCAGATCGACTATGCGGTCTTTGTGTAAAATAGTAACGGAGATAATAAAAGTATCTTGCTAAAGGGGCAAAAATTATCTCCAAGAAAAGAAATAAAAATATTTCCCAAAAAATTGAAATATGCAAAATGACTGATTTTAATAGACGCTGGATAAGAATTATTATTGTATAGTACGCGTGATCCACGGAACGAATTGATAACACGCAAAGCTGCGGGTACCCGCTAGTAATATATAATATTATGAGGATGTTGTTTAAGACAATATTGTAAAATATTATAATAAAAAAATTAAAATATAATAATACAGTAGCCGTTATTATGAGTGGGCAGTAGGAAAATAAATTTTAATTTAAACAATTTATTAGGTATAAGAAAAGAACAAACAATTAATAATGATCATACTATTATTCTCACCAATTTGTTCGAATGAAGTATTAATAAAAAAATAAAATTTATGAGGCAATCATTGTAGCTTATTCACTAAAAATTACAAAAATTTATAAAGTATGCCAAAATCCATAAAATATTACCCAATATTTTGCCTGTCACCTGCAATTTCAGTATAATTAAAATTAACTATACGGTTGGTATAACGTATTGCATTTTTAACAAATGATCCTTTCATATAACAGGAAACAGGACCATGCTGAACAATTTAAAATCATTTTTATTATACTGTATACATTTTTATGAAATGTGAGTTAATATAGCAAAAAAAGATAATTTTTTCAAACATTAGTTTTTGTTCTGCCGGAGCCGGAGATAAATGTATATTATGTACATTATTCTACATTTTAGACAGGGTGGAAATTACTTAAATTTTCTTATACATAAATAATTTTCAAGGCGGATTTTAACAGAAGCGTCTAAATTAAAACAAAAAACAATGACCATTTCACACATTTTAAGTTACCTAATTCAGGTAATAACATTTTTTAGGTCTATGCCTAGTTTTAAATAAAAAGAATAACTTTTTTCCCATTTGCTTACGCTCATCCTACTATCTATGTACAGTGAATAAATTTTATTTATGATTTTTTACCTCGTTGCATCCTTTCAATAAAAGAATACAGTGTTGCCAACCTTTAAAATAAAAAATCTCACGAATGGTCAAACGTTGTCACATCATAAATATTAGCGTACCTATATAATACAATAAATTGTAATAGGGTAAATCCCCAAATCCAAATTCCTAAACTGATGGCATCTTCGGTTGGTAGAACGACAGCAAAAAGTATTTTTATCTTTTTCTTTTACTTGCTGATAGAAGAATATGCAAATACACTTAGAGCGCAAGATATCTATCAATGGAAGTCGCTTGCAATACTCGCGATCAAGTCTGTGTTGCCAACAGAAAATCGCAGCATTGCCAGGACGATACTGTGGTTATTATGACACTCTAAGCCTATTATCTAAACATTAAGCTTGGCTTGGTTAGCAGGCTAACTATGGAATATCCCAAGAATATTGCACTTTGAGTAAAAATTTCTCTTTTCCCTTTGGACCTTATATTTTTTCACGAATCGGAAAATTATCCACGAGTTGGTAACACTACAGACGACACCTTTCTATAACTTTTTGTATACTATTTTTACAAAACTATTGTTTTTATTAATCTAATGTCAAAATTGTTATTTGAAATTCTTACCCTTTGGTACGTTTTGCAGAATCTATACCAGTGTGAAATATTCCGAATAATATACCTACTTTTCTCACTGTAACTTAAATTTTTGATTGGGTGCCATATCAGTCAACAGCTTTTCTTGAAACCGGTATTATGCGCCGACACAGCACTGGTAAATTCGTAATAGATACAAACTGAATTAATTTAAGCTCAAATAGAACCGAAAAGCCGGTGCGACATTCCGGAGCAGGTCATTCGCCTACATTAGGACACTTTACCTATTTTTTTAGACGGCCAATTTAAAAAAAAAAGTTTGGAATGTTTTTCTAAGATCCCCAGGGAGTCACATATAATAAGTCATTTCACACCCAGTATACTTTAAAAAAACAATGGAAAATAAAAAATGTTCAGAGTTGAGAAATGTAGAGTAGAGAATGTGTTTATAAAACCTACTTAAAATATCTTTAACACAAATTTAGCGCTTAAGCTACTAGTCCTGGTCGAAACCAAATCGACACCGACAAATATATAGTTTTGGTTTAATGTGCTACAAAATTAATTATCCATTATTTTTCTGACCAAAAAAAGACATTTTCTTTTTTAATGCGGATTTTGTTGGGATTCATAAATATTGTAAAATACGAGCTAAATCAATTTAGGTTTTACAAATTAAGTTTATTTTATTTCTATTTACGGACAACTCGGTATTCTGAAAACGTGTAGGTTAAATTTTTAAAACCCAAATTGGAATTGTTGTAAATACTTTTTTATGAATTGCAACTAACGGCTGTGACACAGGCTATTTTGTAAAGAATAGATTTGTGTTATAATATAACATTTTTATTGTAAATTGACAGAAAGATGCCGATTAAAATTTCTTTTTGTTAAAAATTTAAAAAATCGTTTTATAGCATAATCATTTTATTATAATGAATTGCTAATATTACATTTCTTTTTCAATAACTAGAAATGGTAAATCCAATATAGTGGAACTAAGAATATATTCCTAAATAATAAAGAAGAAGACCAATATCATCATGCATGTAGACGTACTATTTTAACTTTGTTGGTTTGTTGTAGATAAACAAAAAATCAGTAAATATCAATTACAACATATTAATTAGAGCAATACCCCATTAGTTTCTCATTTTTATTTACCGAAATTATAATAGGCTTATGATTAGTTATAACATTTTCTGTGTGTGGGTGTATGTGCAATTTATAAAATACTGTTTTTGTTTCAAGATACTTTTAATTAGCTAGTTTTAATTATACTATATCTCTGTTAAACTAGCTAGTTACTGCTCAGTAATTATCATTTTTCTATAACAATTATTTTCAAATTCTCTCGAATTTACCAAACCCTTGCAATAAATTAAAAAGCTATTATTTGTTTCTTCCTTCTCTTCTGGCCGTACAGATTTACATTTTGATAGAATTGTCTTTCCCCACGAAACAAAATTATCTTACGTTACTTGTCTGTTATGCCAAATTTGGTCGAAAAAAATAACCAATTTGTTTAACTTATGTTATGAACCAAAAAAACTTTTACTATTAATTTTTAATCATTTACCAGTTATCATTGCCAAGTACCCTGTCAGCTTAATTTTCAGATACCACTATAAACATGAAACGTATTATATTTTTTAGGTATTTAATAGACTGTACGTTTTGTAAAATAAAGCGATGCGTATAATTTAACTAGGGGGAATATACGAAATTTTAATTTAGGGAAACTTTAGTGGTTAAATGTTAAAAATTTAATATAATTTTTTATTTGCTTTTTAAAAATATAATATAAGTTACTGCCTTCGCATTTAATGGCTTTTTAATTCAGAATTTTGAAAAGCATCACTATTCAATTAGGAATAAAAAAAGATTTTTGCATTGATACCGTATCTAAATATTTGACATATAAATCGATTTGCTTCAAAGCAGTGGTTCCCAAATGGTGGTCCGCGGACCCCTTGGGGTCCGCGGCGTATTTTTTGGGGGTCCGCGAACCCACGGAGCATAAAGGGAAAATAAAACAAAAATAACTAAATAACTCACCTAATAATAAAACAATAAAAGTTTATTATTGTTTTTAAGGAAAATACGTTGTATTGATAAATAAAATGTTGTTTAAATAAGTTACAAAACGGTTGTTTTAGTACTTTTAAAGTTTAACTGGCCATGGGGGTCCGCATGTTACTATAATCCGATTTCGGGGGTCCGGGATTTTGCGAAATTTGGGAACCACTGCTTTAAAGGACTAAGCGAATATAACAATTTGGATTTAATGAAATTTAATCTCAGATCTGTTTGAAAAATTTTAAAAATCGCTGATTAAAGACTTGTTTAAAAGCCAGAATAAAAACTGATAAAACTTTTAAATACATAAAGGAAGTTATTTTTAAATTTGTGTTAAAAATTTGTTAGATTGTAGCATATAATTGCTAAATAAATCTTGTTACTACTGCTACTACTCCAAAAACGATTTTGATTATACCTTAAAATAAACACATTACTAAAAAATGCTTGCCTCAAATAAACACTTAACATACTTTCAATTAAGGCAAACATTTAACATATTAATATTATGTGAAAGTAAAATTGATAAAATAATGACAGAAACCAGTTTTATTAAATAATATGCTTTTGCAAAATTCCCGTTAATTTAAATTATAATTCCATCGAGTTTTCATTGTTTATTTGTTTGACTAACGTGTCGTTTTACTGCAACATAAAATTTAGTACCAAAATTTTGCATTCTTGTTAAGAATTATGAAGCTATATGTTTAAGCACCTGATAAATAGGTGTTGTAGGTACTTTAGGCAAATTAGTACAACTGCTTTATATTACAAAATATTCTGCTAAATAAAGTACATTGATAAAAATACTGTATAATGTCTACGCCACATTGAGAAAATTGAAAAATATAAAAGACTCTTTGTACAAGCTTGATTATAAATTATTACTTTATTATGACATTTTTTTAAAATTTGCTAAAAATCTTTAAACATACAAACATGTCACAAATAAATAATTTTCATCAGTCGCTTTATTGAGATTGATTGTAATTTAAGAACCCGTTAGAACACCTCTATAGGATTTATTATTCCCTTACTTTATATAGCTTTTAAATAATAATAAACTGTTAACGGAAAGGGTATTAAATTTAAAACTGAACTTGAACTGATAAATAACTTTAAACGTTATTTCCAGTTGTATTTGTATATTTAATTTTTTATCACACAATTTTGTTGGAGCTAACAATTCGGTAGAACAAAGCTGAGTGTTTATCAAATTTATTACCGCTATTTTTTAGTTTCGGTTCTCCTTTGTTGGCTTTTATAAATTACAGTATAAAATAGCAACCTGCTGGGAAAATATTAATGAAATAAATTTTGTTAATATGGTTCTAAAATTTTAGTAATTGGTGTTCACTAATATCGAATATTAAAAACATAGTCACCAATGGTATACCCAGGGGGGAGGGGCCTAGCCCCGTTCTTCACTTGCCAGAAAATGGTGGCCTCTGGTAGCATCAGAAAATGCAATTTAGGCCGACCACACACATTAGGTCTCAGAATTCAAAAAAGACAGCAAAATTCCATGAACGTGTCGTGTTGCAGGATTCTTTTTTTTTAACGATTGGAAATTCCGAACTAAAAAAACGACGACTTACGGAATGAATGTTACTAAAATATTCCGTCTGAAAAGAAAACGGACGTGTGTGTGGCATAGACTACTTAATTATTTTTTCTGCTTTCGGGTTGCCCAAATCAGAAAACGAATTCGAAAAATGAATGTGTGCGACCGGCCTAAACAATTAAAAGTTTGGGGTTTCATTCAATAGAATCAAGTTATGCAAAAAATACTAGTGATATATTGTGATGCTATTTTTATTCTTAAGACCTCCCCTACCTTTTCAAAATACTGTGCCCCATTTAATACATATGTTTCCCACCCGCCCATAAAACCTTGCTACGCCACTGGTATTAACAAGTTCTTACCAGCCCAAATAAAGTAAGCTGTATCATTCAAACGCAAATATTTCGGCGATTTCTATTAACAATATAATAAATTTAAAGTAATTTTAATAAATTAGCCCAAATCATGATAATATTATTTTACATGAGTTATTTAAATTTTCGTAGCGTATAATCGCTCTTAAAGAGTTTTACAATATGTAAAAGTAGATAATGTATTTTCCAAATCTGCTTAGTGTTCATTAATTTTCTGTAGGATTACTGCTTTATGTCTAGTCTTAACGCATGATTAATTAAAATCAAGAGAAATTTGGTTTAGTTTGTGTTTATACTGATCCTCTATTACTCTAAATTTCGGCTGCTATATAAACATAACAGCCAATTAAAATTTAATTAAAAGGAATATAAATTATGGGCAAGACTTAATTAATAGTCTAATGTGCAAAATAATACTTATAATACAGAATTGTGTTTGTTGGAAAATACGTACCTACAAAATGTTCAATACATCAATGTCAATCCATCAAGAATGTGTATCGATTAGTCAAATTTACAAGAAAAACATCCTAAGCAATATTATTTTCTACAAGGAATATTTAGACATGATATAAGGTACAGTATCCTTCTTTGCCCCGTAACTCATCAGTAAGAAATGCCTCCATGCGCAGTCAGGAATTCAATCTAATTTGTTGCAATGGTTGAGAATAAATCACCAATTGAGATAATTTACACTTTTATTAGGGTTCAAACAACCCTAATAAAGGTCTAAATTGTATATTATGCAATAATAATTTTGCATTATCCGTGCGAGGTGCGAACAGAGAGAGATATTATTAATCCCACATTAAAAACTAATATTGTAATCATTAATGTCTTTATCCTCGTTAGCCTAAAAATCATTTATTAGAAGATATTTTCATATAAAACAAAAATATCCTAGTGAGCCCTAATTTTTGGCTTCAGTATATTCATAAGATATCTGCAAACTAGCAGGTAAATATTTTCGTTCTTATAAGTTTTAAACAAATCTAATCCTGATATGATTTCGAACTTAATTTCAAAACAATATTAATATACTTTAATCCAACCAATAAGTGAAGCATTACAGAAGTTATAGAAAGCTGTACGAAATAAATGGTATTATACAAGTGGAATTAATTCAGACGCAAAACCTCATATTAGATAATTCAATTGGATTTTGAAAGATTTAGGGAGGATGTATTACATTCTAAATAATGTTTCGTTATTCATTTATAGCCACAATTTGTATTACAAATACCGCATTGTATAGAAACATATTTTTAATTAGATGATCAATAATTTCAAGTACTGCTATCTCTCAATCATTGCCATGGATCAATTTGCTTAATTTGGAATTGGTATTACTAGTTTTTATTATAGTCACTTTGTAACATAATATAATAAACTTTATCCAACTAGATTTTAAATGCGTTCTATTTTGTAAGTTAGAAATATCCTCGTTACGAAAGAAATTAAAGGCAATCTTCTTTCTCACACAATTTTTATTTATGGTTTACCAATTTCATACCATTAACATATTATTGGCTATGTACTGGTCTTTCGCAGAACATAATTTTTTTTTTAGTTATCATAGATTACAATAAGTGTATGAGATTGAGTTATATTGTGACATTTTCTGTTAAATTCAGAGGAAAAATAAAAGTATAATTGTTTTTGAACACTCAATCTCGACACGTATTATAATCTATGACAACTAGAAGAAAAAAATTACTGTTTGATGAATAGCACTACATATTATGTTTGAAACCAGAAAACCACACATAAAAATTTTGAGAGCGAAGAATACCGATTATATTTTAAAAGTATGTAAGTAATTTTGATCCTTTTTTTTACAGCAAGTAATTGCTTCATTTAGGCATGTAGTTGACAGTCATAATAATTTTCAACGTATGCACGAAAACCATTTTCTAACTAAAACCATTTTTATAGCTTATACCGGGTGTCCACGGAAGGTGGCTCGCTCCTCAAACTTTTTGTTTTTCAAGATAATGAAAAAAAATTTGGGGGATTTGTATACGACATAAAACTGCATTTTTTGACAGGTGACTCAACATTATGGAAAATTGAAATGTCAACAGCTTCTGCCAAAGTAAATTAGTTTGTTGTTTAAAAAACATGGAAAATAATAGTTTTACAAGGAGTGAAAAAGTTGATATGTTATTATTGTCAGGCTCATTTCGCATTTTCGGAACCAGTTTTGGGTACCTAATAGTGCCGGGTTGGATGACGCCGATTAAAATATCCTTGTGCGTAAAGTCGTGCAGCATCGGTTAAATTATTTCTACATTCTCCAAACACTAATAACATATCAACCACTCCTTGTAAAACTATTATTTTCCATGTTTTTTAAACAACAAAATAATTTACTTTGGCAGAAGCTGTTGGCATTTTAATTTTCTTCAAGGCATGATTTTGTTTTATCAGTTTTGCTGGTCACAGGCTACTTGATGCATTTAAATCTAAATTTATTCATAAAAGATGCTTCATTTTAGGAAAGTTCTAAGTTAACTTTTTAAAGTTTTTTAATGGCACCTTTTCCAAAACCTAATAGTGTATGGTATCAAAATAATCGTAATAAAATCCTCTTTTTTTTAACCCGACGAGTCACCATGTTGCCATTAAAAAGAATGAGTTATACAACTTTAAAGAGTAAATTTTACATAGCACATAGCATTGGACCAAAAATAGTAAAATTGTATTTTTCCCAAGATTAAAGAACTGAAATAAGTGATTTTGAGGTATTCATAGCCCTCTAGATAAAACAATAAATTTGGAAAAAAAATATTTTCTTGGTGACAAAAAGTGATAAGTGACAAATCGTTGTATTTAGAATGTCATATGGAGTCAAAAAAAGTAAAAATATACCAGGTGTCCCATTTAAAAATCGAAAATTTATGTCACTTCCGGTTAAACCGGAAGTTTCACAATGTTGAGTCACCTTTCAAAAAATGCAGTTTTATGTCAAATCCCCGAAATTTTATTCTATTATCTTGGAAAACAAAAAAGTTAGAGGGGCGAGCCACCTTCCGGTGGACACCCGGTATATGGTCCGGCGTCCATTAGATTACAAAATACTCCATCCAAGTTAAAAAATAAACATATTCCGAAAATAGATAATGTCTCCCCACTCAGTTCAACAGTAAATATATTGCTACTAACAAACTACTTATACACGAAAAGGAAAATACTTAAAAAATTCGAGTGTAATTAAACGCGCAGCACAACCAAAACAAAATTCCAAATTGGTTATTGTCTGTCGATCTGATTTCGCCAGCACAAATAATGATCCCCTCTCTTTAACCGAGGGATCGACTCGCCATGCGTTGGTCACGTCGGCAGCAGTGATTGATCTGTTGTCTGTGTCATACCTACTTAAAATCTACTGTAAGTTTGAGTTAGATAAAACGGTATTGAAAAAAAAGTTACCTTCTCAGTATGCACAAAATATTTTTACAAGGAGACTAGTAGACTAAAAGTTGTAATTCCTATATTCAGTTAAATGAGACTAAAATTGAAAACCCATGCATGTCGTAGGTTAGTTGAAATCTGTCAATACTAACCTAATATGTAATCAATCTGATTGGGGTTAATTTTGTCCAACTGTCCCTTATTCCAGACATACTCCCCCTTCAACCCTCTTTTCTTTTTGTCTCTGACCCAGTCGTCGATCAAATTCCGGCCGTCGAGACGACGGCCTTCTTCTTTTGTTTGTTCCGGATCGTGGGCCACTTTCGGCAGCCAGTGTCTGCGGCCGCCACCCAACAACACCTAAAAAAAAAGAAGATAGAAGGTCAATAATTAGTTGTCTTGATATTTAATTTACCTTAAAAATGTATTGGTAAATGAGTTTAATTGGATTTTTCAGCTGTAGAAATTTCTTCTTCTTTTCCTGTACGCGTTTCAAAAAAATGTACCGTTATTTCGTTTAAGTATAACGAAAGAATTATAATGGATACCTATATACTCATTAAATACTATAATACTATCCACACACAGACGTAGACATACCACAACATTGGTCTACTGACTAATAATACCGTAAATAAAATTCAACAAGTTAATAAATTCTGATTTTAATCTGATGGACACGCCAGTCATTTCGGTAGTATTTATGCCACCGCTTTATCAAATAAACTGCCAGGTTATAAAAAAACACACACAGGAATATGTTTTGTTGTATAAAATTTATTGGATTAAAGGTACCTATCTATTACTGTGTTTAATTAGGTTTAACAGTATTGCCATCTTTTTAATTCTTGTACCTATACCTAAAATTTTAGTGCCTTAAATAATAAATGTATCTGAAAATATAATTATTATAATATGTAGGGTTAGTTGAAACATAGCACTGTTTATGAGTAAAGATAATTAAAGGCGAATAAGCGATATTTTTATCATGTAATAATTATTATTGTGATTGTGTCCTTATATCTATTATGCTGCTCACTTGAATAAAGCATAACCGTTTATCTATACTAGAAGGATAAATTATAAGAAAAAATGTAGAATCTTTTAACAATCAACTTGTAATTTGTTCGCTTTTAAAATAATAAATCTAAAAAAGTTTACTTCTGAAAAAAGGTAAACATCTGCTCTTCCGTAAAGTTGTACATTTATATTGTTTCGTATTTCGGGGTTCTCCCCAGTTTCTTTATTTTTTCCTTAACATTAAAGAACAAAGTCAATAAACCGAAAGCGATTCTGTTTCTATGTAAAAACAAATATTTTGTAACTCCAATTAAGAGAGTTTATACACGACATACATACCTAGTTGCCAATAATCGACACTGATTATACCAATTTTATTATTAACCAGCTCTAGTAACAAATAATATTTTTATTTACGATAAATTGTCATACCAGCTGCAAATAAGTCCCGTAATAATAATTATTTTAAAAGTTCTGCGATCACTGTCCCAACTTAATAATGTAAGTTGGACAACCTAAACAATTTTCGGTAATTTTCAATCAAACAAATAATGTCTGATTGATTAAAGATTATTACTGTTAAAAAAAAGAAATTATTATAAGTGAACTATCAAACTTCAATATTGACTGATTTGCCTTAAAAATATATTTTAAAGTGGAAGAAATTTTACCCGTACAAAGACTCTTAAAAAAACCAATAAACTAAAAACGATTGTGCTTGGAACAAATATTTACGATTCCATTTAAATCGGTATCTTTAAAAAATCAAATATTTATAAAAAAAATGTATTCGATTCTGTAATGAATAAAGGATTTATGCGGAATATAAAACCTTTAATTATAAACGTTCGATATGGAATTTTTGCTCTATATTTTTCAACTTTTAATTTTATAATTTTATTGACCTTTTACTACTCGCAAAAAATAATATAATAAACGTTGGGTAGAACAAATGTTGTTAACACTAATTAACAAACCAGTCACCTTTCACTGTGACATAAATGACATTGGCAAACATTATTTACTCACAATCAAAGTTGCCTGATTAGTAAGTCAAGCATCGAGCTAACCGCGGACCACTCTGTTGCCTACTAGATAATTATTGTTCAAAATCTTTTTGCGGCCCGACATAAGACTTGTCCTATAACCATTTATTTCTGTGTTTACCAGGTCATTTGATCAATGATCTACCTAATTAATTTATATTTCAAAACAAATAAAAATAATTATTCTTTAAAAAATGCAAAAGTTCCAAATTGTAAGTGTCATGCGAAAAAACCCCAATATAGATCGAAGCTCTTGACCGTATTTTCAGTTGACCTGGTGGGTTTATATCAAATAGAGGATTACATAAACGAATTGGAAACTAAGAGCGAAACAAACATCCGCGCTCGCCGTCCGTCGACTTCGCCTGATATCGGGTTGTTTCGTGCTCAGTCGAAGGTGGCTCAATTGCAACATTTGCATAAACAGTTTTGTTTTATTAGATCATTCGGTATGCCTATGCCGAATCGCCCGTATGCCGTTTACCTTTTATGTAGATCGTTTATGTTTGTATTTTTGACTTGTACTTGTGAGTTGTATTAAAGAACAACGACTTCAGCAGCCCAAGAAATATTGCGGTTTCATTATTCCTTGGCTGAATTATGCACTAAACTGCATTTTGCTTGTTACGTTACTAACATCAAAGTTTGCCCCACTTGTAAGAAAACTCACGAGCCGTTCCTGATGGTTACCAGACCTGATAATAATTTTAAATATTTTAAGGTAAAAAGGGTAACATTTGGAACACATAATTGTTATGTTTAAAATTATTATAAACTAAATTTAAATTTTTTTCTCATACCATAATAAGATTTAGTAAACTATTTGAATTATCTTGATATAGAAATAAACATAAATTAATAAAATCATTCGCCCACGTCTGTATCTGGGCAAACTTATCTCCCAGATAAATTACTCAAAGCTTCACGACCCTAATCGAAAATTTACTTGTTTAGATTAGTTAAAGGTAAAATCAGCAAGAAGAGGAATAACTTTGTTCCGCTGTGTAACTGGATTTTGGATGACAGTAATAAGCATTAGTGCTGATTCTGCTTTATCTCCGAAACCATTGACTAAAATTAAACCTGGAGTTAAATTACAAGGAATGAGACAGATTTAACCGAGGGATAATGACGAGTGTTTGAAAATAATAGATATTTGAGGACGTTCGACACCTCCTATTGACTTATATTTTAGAAATGAATCAACCGTACGATTTAGGGTTCTGTAAAAATAAACAAAATTCATTAGTTCGAAAAAGACAATCGAACTTTCACTTATCGATGGTTAAGGTGCAAAACCTCGTAAGTCGGTTTTTTTCCATTTAACCTTTTATTCGATAAACACTTAGAAAAAAATATATTCTTTAAGCTTACAAAATCTCGTAAGTCCATTATTAATTTTAATTAATTTTACGGACCCCTGGCGCCATCTGCCAAAACCTCGTAAAATTAATTTGCCAGACAGTACTTAAATTCAGAAATCTCTTAATTCGACTTACGAGGTTTTGGTACTAGAGTTACCTAGTTTTCCAAGTTTTCCAAGTTTAAATATTTAAAGTTAAAACCTCGTAAGTAGATTTTCTTAATTAACAAAAATTTTTAAAAAGTATGTATATTATTGTATATCCCCAGAAAATGGTTTAGCAAATCATCTAATTTTGTTTAAAATAATTTTTCAAATTTCTCAATTCGTTTTTCGCTTCTCCTGTAAAATTTATAAAAACCGACTTACGAGGTTTTGCACCTTAACCATCGTTATGCTGAATCCCAGTAGTCTAAGGAGAGTGAAGACTGAAGTTAACTGACGGCAATAAGCATTATTTGTGCTGATTCGACGTTATCTCCAAGATCATTGGTTAAAATTGAACCATGAGTTAAATCACTTCGCATTGGGTTTGTTTAACCCAAGGCCTTCTGAGATTTAAGGAGGAGTAAGTGAAACAGAATACAGGCCTGTTCATTAAAAAAAATTAAATTTTGACTCGTTGAGCAAAGATAGTTTAAATTAAAAATTAAAAGTTATTTTCAACGTACCTTCATAAGATTTTATAAAACACTAGTTTTACTAGATTTAGTCTGGTCTTAGTTTTACAACTTTTATAAAGCAAAAATACATTTTGATTTGAATTAAACAGTTTTATTTTAAAGTAATAAGTTCAGGAGGCGTTTAAACATTTATTAAAGTAAAAACAAACCGATGTCACCGTATTGTCCTAATTTGACAAGCAAACTAACCTAACCTCAAATTATTTAGTTGAACTCCATATCGCTGACTTTAAGACGTAGTGGATCTCACACCTGGGAGATGCCCCCTCCCTCACCTGGATCCGTCAAAGTGTCTTTTTGAACAGGCTGATATGCTGTTTCACTAACTTTATTAAAATCGTAAGGTTTAACCAGTGGACTAGAATAAACCTTTAAAAAATAGGCGATAAGAAAAAGTTGGATGCTTCTTATTGAATTATCTCCACAAAAAAATCTAAATGTTCGCCATCAGGTATAGTCAGTAGTCAGATTTACTTGTATGGTAAAACTGTACCTTTTAACTTAGCTGTCTTTTGTTAGGTACATACGTACATTTAGAATTATTAGGTATTAAATGGTGGTTATTATATTTGCTTTACTTAAAAGCCATCTTTCCCAGAACAAGATGTATCTGAATCGATTCCGGAGCTATAATATGTTAATGGAGAGTATATATGCACTCGAAAGCACGTGTAATGCAATCTGGGTAGCTATAATAGGCAGAAATTTATTTCCGTGAACAGTAGATGCTTTGTTTATGAAATTGTAGTGTTCCCTCTGTTTGTTTATTGCATGGGAAATGCAATTTTCTCCGTTGATAGTAATAATAGCTTATAAGGGAGGACGTTTCAGGGATAAATAAAATGAAATTAAGGTAAGTAGCTATCTCCTACCAAGATATAGGTGGTAAATAGGTTAAACGAACAATTTAGGAACAGCATGGTAACAGATTTAATCGAAAACATCAATGTTATGCCATTTTCATATCGCTATTGACCCTCCATTACTACTTTTTTACCGCTTATTCTCAATACTTTTAGGAATTTTAACTAAGTACTGCCTGAGGTATTATGAGTTATAAAAAGTAAATAATGCGACGTGGAACAGTCATTTTTGCCGCATTAAAGGAAAGCATAAAACAATTAGGGAGGACCGCACCGTTAAAACTTTTTCTAATTGTTTTTTGGCAAGTTTCCATTATTATGAGTTAGGGGGAAAGTCTTAAGCGGTTTAGGAAGTTTACAATGGGATTAAATTTCGTTTTATCTTTTTACATTATTTTTATTTACTTTCCTCTCAAGTTTGATGGACTATTTTTAGGATTTTATGTATGGCCACAAAATAAACTATTTTATTTCAATAATTTTATAAATAAAGGATTCAGTTACTGCAGCATTTTTATCATAAAATTAAAAATATTTTTTTTTATGGAGAATATCTTTTACATAATTATAGTATACCGGGTGTAACAGAATCATGGTACACCCCTTGTATCTCCGTTAGTTTTAAAGGTAATTGATTGAAATTTGGGATATCCCATATACATAATAAGCGGCACGTTCTGACCTACAAATAATTTTTTTTCACTTCCGGTTTCGCCGGAAGTGACACCAACTTTCGATTTTTAGATGGAACACCCTGTATATTATTACATTTTTGAATTTTGCATAATTTTCTGAATCCAATGATACCACAAAAGTGACATTTCAAGCGTAAAAAATATTTATTATTTAATTTTTAATTTTCCATTTAAGTGTTCCAATTGGTCCGTCTTATGCTAGAAAAATCGAAGTCCCGTCAAAAATACTAAATTGCGTTTTTTATAAGCAAATAAAATTCATCGTAATCGTTTTTGGGGTAAAACTCAATTTTCCCAAATGGAACCGTATTGGTACCGTGGTACCATTTCTTAGTACTATTAATAAGGAATTTATTCATACCTGGTAATAACATCTGCGATAAATACAATCAAAATTACAGCTAAAAGAAAATACAATTATTTTGTTCTAATTTAATGCTAAGAAGTTACTAAGGTGGCTTTGAAAACAATGAAATTATTTAAATTGTCAAATAAGTATTCGGTGGTTTATCGGTGTTTTTATTGTGTTTTGTATTCTAAAGCCACCTTAGTAACCTCTTAGCATTAGAACAAAATAATTGTATTTTCTTTTACTTAAATGAAAAATTAAAAATTAAATAATGAATATTTTTTACGTTTGAAATGTCACTTTTGTAATATCATTGGATCCAGAAAATTATGCAGAATTCAAAAATGTAATAATATACAGGGTGTTCCATTTAAAAATTGAAAGTTGGTGTCACTTTCGGCGAAACCGGAAGTGAAAAAAAAATCATTTGTAGGTCAAAAAGTGCCTCTTATTATGTATATGGGATATCTCAACTTTCAATCAATTACCTTTAAAACTTACGGAGATACGGGGGGTGTACCATGATCCTGTTACACCCGGTATAACTATATTTTTTTTAAATCATATTAAAAAACAATTGCCCACACGGTTCCAACTACTGTTCGACGAGACGAGAAATCTTGCAATTTTAAAAAAAACTCTCGTGTCGCGAGAGTCTCGCAATTTTTCGTTCTCATAAAAAAAAATTCAGCAAAAGTTCCAAGTACATAGGTACGGGTTCTTATTATTACCATGCAAGTATTATAAACGCATCCTTCTAAAACAATTTTCGAACGTGTTAAAATTCGAAAATTCAAATCTGGCAGTTCTGGCACAGTATTGCCTCTCAACTCGCACATATTATAAAAAAAAACAAATAATAGTACTTATACCTAACAAATACGCATGCGTTACCGGAACCGAATTCCAACGAATACGAACGACTACGGTGCACTTCGCGGTTCGCGCAGTTTCCTTTAAATTAAAAAAAAAAATTTAAGGTTTCATATGTATACAAAAAGATAATTTTAGAATATTAAAAGTAAGATAGATCCTTTTTAGGTATTTAAGGGACAAAATAGCAACGTTGATTGCTTGCACGTGGCGGAGCAGAATACACGGAAATGTAAAAATACGTCAGACTTCTAAAAATAATATGTTTTATATATGGTATAAATTATAGGTAGTTTAATGTTGTTTAATTAATAAACCGGGATGTTTCCTTGTGTTTTTTCCCATAAACTATTATGGAAATTTAAGTTTTCATTGCTCGGTGAAGTATCTGTGATCTGTGTGTGTTAACTTAACAGCAAAAAACAATGTCTGTGTTATAATATGGTAGTTTGCGATAATAATACTGTCTGTCTATAAATAATGAAAACGAAGCAAGATTGTTTTGATTGACAACGGCATTATTTTAAAATAATCTTATCGAAAACAAAACGTAGTGTTTTAGGATAAAAATCAAATTACCGTAGCTCCTTTTAAAAGGTAAGAAACTTTATATAGGTACCTTAAAATTTCCAGCCAGTTATGAATTTTGATCCTTTTTTTTATTGTTTTTCGGCAACGTATCCCAATTTTTTTCTGGCCACCTTACCATATCGGTAATAAAGATATCTTTTTTTTCGAATGATACCTGAATGAAAGTGAAATCCTAATCAAAACCTTCAGATTTTGCAAGATTTCTCGTTCTCGCATATTTTTGTCTCGTCTCACGAGATTCTCGCCGAAAATACTCTCATCTCGTCTCGCAGGAGACCGGACCACTCTCGTCTCGTTCTCGTCTCGCAAGTACAAGACGAGACGAGAAAAAGCGAGACAAGAGTGAAACACTAGTTCCAACTAGTTCCAACTAATCCAATTGTAAATTCACATATCTATCTATAATCCAGCCAGTAATAAAATAATGTAAAATGTCACAGAGGTGGCATAATCTAACATGGCTACTCATCCAACAACCATATTATTATGTAGAAATTAATTTAAAAAATTAACAACAAAACTATAATATAAAATTATAACAACAACAAATAAAAGCAATAAAATGAAAATTAGAAATAAAAGGAAAACATAATTTATACGAAAAGCAAATAAGTAGCAAATGTGTGACCATTAATGCTCTAGCATCAAATAACTCAGAGAGTATGGTAATATGGATAAAAAACAGAATTATCAAATACGCTATCTGAGATTATTTTTCAATTTATTTTTAAACTTTTCAACAAAAGAGCAACTTTTGATATTTGTTGGCAAGGGATTACAATATTTAACTGCATTAAAATATATCAACCAGTAACCACTATCGGTAATAAGTATTTCCTAATAGGGAAGTTACGACACTTACTCGGTACTATGACCTATTACTCTAATAACTATTTAAAACTTACCAAAACATAATTATACAATTGTTGTCTGTTGAAATTCCGAAATAAATTTGTGGTGAATGACTGGCGCACTGCCGTGAATAGGGCTTTTATGGCGCAAAATGAGCTTTGAATAATCAGTTAATAGGTGTAAATAATTCGCGGTAAAATAGACGGGAGTCGTTACTCCATTTTAAATATTTTAATTAAAGCTGATGGATGTTTTTGAAGTTGACGTCAATAGAAAAATTTAATTTAATTTATACATGGGTTTCACAGCAGCGAATAAATGACATGGTTTGTTATAATATAAGAGAAAACTCGATGTTTTAAAAAGTTGTCAAGTTAGCCTATTTAGTTAAGATAATAATTAGAAATTTGTAAAAGGTAAAAATAATATTTATTTTCTATTATCTGCATAAGTAGTGGTAAAATTTTTTAAATTCGTATAGAAAAGATAGCAATTGGATTAAAAAAGTTGTTTTCTCTTCCATTCACCTAATTTGTAATGGTTTTCAATCAAGTATCGGCCGATTCATTCGATTCGTTTTTTTTTTAAATGACAACATTGCAACATTACAGATTTACAGAAATTTATTTGTGGGTTATCTTTTACACATTACGGAAATATGTACATAACATATCCAAGACTGAATAATAAAATTGTAATAATTCACCTTTTAGAAACTCATACATGCATGATTTCCCAAGGGATAAAATAATATTTGTAGAAAACAAAACTGTAACTAAATATGCACCATATTTATTTTTTGTTGTTCATCTTTTTAAATCTGCTGAAAACTAAATTTAAGAGATAGTATTAAGAGTATGCAGAAATATACAAATATCATTAATATGCGGTTAATAAGTAACAGTTATAAAATTTAATATATTAATAATAATTGATGATGGTGTTTAGTGTTTTGGTGTATAAGTACATATTAAGTTTTATTAAATTTTATCGAAAGTTTATCTTCTTGTATTTTTGTGATCATTAATAAAAATAGTTTTGTTTGGGACCAGGAATAGATAGCACAAAACTGGCAAGATTAAATGATGCTTATTTAAGGTAAATTTAATGCATCATTGGACTTCTAACTGTAGACAATTGATTTAGGAGCGAACTTCAATCAATCGCTCTAATACGCTAAACGCTTGCTAATGTTATTGCTTACGTGTACAATTTGAGCAATAATAGAGCTGTTCAAACTTACGTATGGAATAGTTTTGCAACCACAGCAAAAATAAAGAGTCACAAAATAAATGCAGAAAACCCTAGATATTATATAAAAATGTTCTAACCAACAAAGTCAATTTGCATTAGATATATTTTAAAATCACCATTATTTTCTGTAATTTTAATAAATTTTTAATAGGGACAACTATAATATAATATGCGAGACGAAAACTAAAACCTGAATTTCTGGCGATTTCTCGAAAACGTATTGGTTATGGTGACTTAGGTAACAAATATCATATTAGCTGCGATTGTCCGAAAAGATGCTTTTCAATCATAAAAGGAAAGTAGAACTTTTGCCACTATATTATTCATTCTGCGAAATTATTTCGGGAACACAAAAGCAGGTAGAAACGTTTAAACGTGACTTTACATAACGTGATATTAATTTTCAATTAAGGGCCTCTTAGAAATTCTGAGAATTCGCGTAATTTACAGAAGCTGATCCAGTGGATAACAGATGCTGAAAAGCGTCAAAGCCAATTTTATTATTAAAAATGTTAGATTGAGTGTTTAATAATTGGACTTTTAAAGGTGGGCACGCATACGTAACCTTGTTACAAACTTCCTTAAGCGATTTTTAAAAATTCTAACCACCATGTATCGAATATTTTTTCATGGTAACATATTGCCACATATTATTCTGTTTTTATTGAGTCAATATGAGACCCCTAATTTAATCCTCCATCCAGCGTTCCACCTTACAGTTTTACCGTTTTATCTTCATTAAGCTTAATGCTAAAGTTATTATAAAAAACCAAGTAATTGTAGTCTGGTTTAATGATTTCCTTTTTTCGGATAAACCTACACGATCCCACAGCAATAGGATGTATTATCATCACAATAACAAACACAGTCGAATGGTTATAAAAACTTAAACAAATCGTTAATTTATATAACAAAAAGCAAAGGACCTAATATAAACCCTAGCAGAACTAGTTGCTATTATTCCTTACCTTAAAGAACGAATTTTTGCTGTCTACCTGAGAAAAACGATTCTAAAAGTTGTAAATTATTACCGTTAATCCCATACCTATTTAGTTTCTCCGTCAATAGCTTATGAGATATGCAGTCAAAGGCCTTGATCAAATCGCACAATAGCAGGCCTAACTTCCTCTCTTCGCTCAAAGCCCCCGACTACCATCTCAACATTCTCAACTACTCTTCAGACCGCTTGTACCGCAGAGCGTCCTTGCACAAAAACCAATTTAGAATTTATAAACCCATTAATATGGTCTATAATTTTCTAATAAGCTTTTGTCGCCCTTTTTTAATAAAGGAACGACCCTACTTACTTTGAAACAATGGGGAACATCAAACAAGTAAGTATTTTTCAACTTTATATTGAATTATGAACATCTCTTTCGGTAACATTGCAAAAATTCATTGGTATCAGGTGTTTTTTTTTAATAATATCGTTTTGTGTTTTTATTTCAATTTTCAATAACTTTAAAATTTGGTCTGCAACTGTTGCAAAATATTGATTTAAATCTATAAAATCTTCAGGTGACATATCTCGCCTAAGTCTTCATTTTTAGAGCGTTCGACCGGGTTCGATTCCAGGCAGAGGTATAAAACGTTTACAATTTTAAAAAACTTTGTTTGTACGCCGTTATACATTTTTCAGTTGTAATTAGCTTATATCGTTTGATGTGCTGAAAATAATGTAACCAGAACTCAGAAGCATTTATATGAGAAAGAACAATATCGACCTTATCGGTTGTTGGATAAAGTTACACTGGTTTTATGTTATATCCAACGACTGAATAAAATTTAATAATATATTTGGCGACGTCTGGTGTTACTAACAGATAGATATTATAGAAACGTAAATAATAATTTAATTTTATAGCACTACAATGTTATCTCCTGCAAATTTTTGAATACATGTAACAGAAACTACCATAAGTTCAAAGAAGAGTTAGTAAACTAAAACCACTTCTGAAAGAAATCAAACTGATTTTAACACTTTCCTGGCGAAGTGATATTAAAGTTCTTGTAGAGGTTTTATGAGAAATTCTCCACACCGAAGAGAATTTATATCTCTGGCGACGTCTGATGCCATGAATCACTTTATTTACGACATTATTTTGGTAATATAATGGCTGCAATGAAATTTTCGCCCTAAATTGCTGTTAGTTTCCGTGGTTTTAAGGATAATAAAGCTCAAAAACATTAGAAAATCGCTGTTATGTTTAAAAGTATCATCATAAGAAACTATTATGCGAGAATCAATATTATACAAAAAACAAGCTTTACATATTTGATAAACTTGCCAAATGTTTTTCCCCATTAAGAAAAGCCCATTAAACTATACATTCGGTAATTTTTTATGTATTACTTTTAAAATCACTTTAAAATGTTTTTCCGATATTCCATTTTTCTTCAGCCCAGCCTGCCTCTGTGTGTTAACTGAACTGCTCCCCCGAGAAGAATAGAAACCAAACATTACTACCATTTCCCAATGGTAATTTATTTCTAAAGTCCCTCAGGGGAACAATCTATTTTCTACAAAGCCCTGTCTATTTGTTTAATCTTGCAACCACGTTTGTGTCAACAATAGACCTATTTTGCACACACACGAATAATGTTAAATATAATTTAAAAAATTAGTTACAATATATTGTTACTGATCTGAAAAATCGTCAAAATTTGTTTATTATTAAATTTTCACCAACACCTAAATTTGTAGAAACAGCTTAAAGTATTTCGATTAAAAAAAAAATGGCCATTACATATTAAATTTGTTTTTGGATTAAATAGGAGTACCTACATTTAATTTTCATCCACGGTTCTAAAAGAATTTCTCCCGCTCTTTTCTCCCAACGATTTAACTGACTGATGTGATTTTCTTGTATTTCTTAGCCGGCTTTAATCCCGAAATTATTATTCCAAAGGGACACGTGTGGGTTTCTACCTGCCTTTGATCCCTGCAAGGCACTTGAAAGGTTGGATAATTTTGCGTGAAATATTTTCAGTTTACCTTTCTCTTACAATAAAGTAGAAATACCGAAACAACGGACCCTAATTTCAGGTCCAATTAATTATTTGGTTTGCTCAAAAATTAATATGTGGCTGTTCCTAAGGAAGAGAAATAAATAACCTTTATCGGATCCTGGATCTCTTGGTATTAAAAATTCATATTTTTCTTTTCTATGCATATATTTAACAACAATTTAAATCGAGAAGATCAAATCGGGGTGTCACCAGATGAGTATTAGTTTTATACCAATATGGAAAAGGCATAATCAAATAAATTGTACGAGTGTCATTTACAGACCATTTGAATTGTAAATGCAAGGTCATTTTCAGTTATATAAATTAGTTGACATAATGGCATTATTACATTTCGTGTTTCACGTGACGAGATATCTTACTTGGAGTTCTAGCACAGTGTTGCTAACACTCAACTCTCATAATGACCAAAATAATAGTACTTGCATTACCTAATAAATACGCATGCGTTACTGAAACCGAATTCAAGCGAAACCGAACGACTACGATGCCCTTCGCGGTTCGCGCCGTTTTCTTTAAATTTGAATTATGTTCTTGGGGTTGCATTATGTATACAAAAATAGAAGTTTAAAAGTAAGATAGTAGTAAGATTTTTCTTCGTTTATAAGTGATAAAGTAATAATTCATAAAAATTAAATTATTGACTACTGTTAGCAAAATTTGGGCGTGGTCGAAAATTTTTTTTGCCTGCTTTACACCTCTGTGGTATCTATGTGCCCCCCCCCCCCTCTCTCCCCTGAAGATAAAATTTTAGCTACGCCACTGTGTATGAGTACCCTTCCCAGGAAGAAAAGCTATTTAGGTAATAACCTAACAGCAACAAACAGTGTCGGTGTTATATTATAGTATTGCAGTTTGCGAGAATAATATTGTCTGTACGTCTATAGTGAAAATGGCATTATTTAAAAATAATTATACCAAAAACAAAACTGCCAATCAAATTACCATAGCTCCTTGAAACAAGATAAGAAAATTTAACATTACAATTTTCGGCCATTTATGATTTATAAAGAAAAAAATGAATAAAAGGAATTCTCAGAGACAACTGGAGACCATCAAAATAGTATGTAGTTTACTCCCTACATTTTGCTGAAAGTGGCATAATATTATACTTATTTCGCGAAGGCAATTATCGTTTATCAAAATGGTTTTCTGTATCATAAATTTCGACAAAAAACTATAAACCTTATAAAAAAGGTTCGTTTTTTCTAGTGTTTTTCGGCAACGTGTCCCGATTTTTCCTGGCCACTTAGCAATATCGGTAATAAAGGTAGCTTTTATATGGAGTTATACCAACTGGATTATTTTAAAAGTTTATCGCAAATCCTAATCTGAAACTTACGATTTTGCTAAATTTCTTGTTCTCACATATTTTCGTCTCGTCTCACGAGATTCTCGTTCTTATCTCGTCTTTCCAGAACGAGACGAGAAAAAGCGAGACGAGAGTAAACTACTAATTACATTACAGTTCACAGTATCAGAAAACTATAAAAACCCTATTTTCAATATTTACTTCTAAATATAGATAAGGTATGTCAGTGGCGGCTCATTCCTAATAACTTACCGGCATTGCGGCAAATTCCCGCAGTTGCATTTTACGTTGAAAATTGTAAATATAATTTTAAGAAAATAAATAAAAACCAGAAAACCACTTCACAGTCAACAGTCAATAATATACACTACGTATTAAATTATAATTAAATTAATATTTGCTCTTAGTCCAAAGTCCAAGGTTTTTAACTTGATTCCATTGATTGAATTGAAACCAATAATCAATATAAATTTTTCACGAAGAAAAACCGCGCAATTTGGCAACGTGAGGCAAATACAGAACTGCCGCAAGGTAAAATTGAAACATTGCGTTGAACTGCTGGGAATATTACGTCATACTGGTCATACGTATGTTTGGTTGCCTATTTTGCTGCCTTTTTCCACCGGCTAGCCGTCTGATGTTCGTAATCTGCGAGAAGACCTGCTACTATTACTTTCGGCCGTAGACATTGTTTAATATAGAGGTAACCGACCGGAAAAAGAGTTAATACATTTTTAAATTAAAGCAAACAGTTAAATTAAAAAATTAATTGAACCATTAGTTTAAATAAATAGTTAAAATACAGAATTTTTTAAGTATGGAAATGGGAATGTCTATTTTCGGCACTGCTGACCCTGCCGCCACTGAGGTATGTAAGCTATCTATATAATCTTAAATATGTTATAGCCTTTATAAAACTATTTCCCATCCATATATTTATCATCATTACCGTTTATGTAATACCATACTAAACTAGTTATTTAATTAAAACTAAGCTGAAACACGTCTAAAACGTCACATCATATTATCCAGTTTTCAACATCTATTTGGGAATAACGACAGTTACCAGGTATTAGACTGTTACCGATAACGTGACATTAGTACGTGATGTTAATACGTAGATGAGAATTACGTCAAAATTTAGAGAATTCATGTCTTCTGCTGCATCAGTGCGTAGGTATAACGAATTATTAAGTAATATTATTTAAAAAGAAACGAAATAAGAGAAAAGTATTAAAACCATGATAATTAACAGTTTGTATGCAATTTCTGAAGAATATAATGTGAAACGACAACTGACTACGTTGCTTCGTTTGTCAACAATAAATATTAATTATCGACGGGAATTATAGAACCCGGTGCGACATCTTGCGTCCCAGTACGGTACCTTAGAAAAGGTCAGTCGTAAAGGGGATAATCTGTAAAAACAGAAAATTTTTGCAAATGCGCTATCAAAACCGGTACAAGTGCCGGACCACAGATATTAATGCAAAAAAGTTTTGTCTGTTTCCTTCCACCAAACGTGTTTCGCCGTTTACGGCTCATCAGTGAGGCTCAGTTTGGCAGAAGGAAACAGGGCTCGAAGACAAATCACTTGTCAGGATCGATTATCGACGGGAATTATAGAACCCTGGTTTGTTCGATCCTGACAAGTGATTTGTCTTCGAGCTCTGTTTCCTTCTGCCAAACTGAGCCTCACTGATGAGCCGTAAACGGCGAAACGCGTCTGGGGATGAGTTTGGCGGAAGGAAACAGACAAAACTTTTTTGCATTAATATCTGTGGTCCGGCACTTGTACCGGTTTTGAGAGCGTTCTTGCAAAATTTTCTGTTTTTGCAGAATAACCCCTTTACGACTGACCTTTTCTATGGTACCGTACTGGGACGCGAGATGTCGCACCGGGTTCTATAATTCCCGTCGATAATCGATCCTGACAAGTGATTTGTCTTCGAGCCCTGTTTCCTTCTGCCAAACTGAGCCTCACTGATGAGCCGTAAACGGCGAAACGCGTCTGGGAATGAGTTTGGCGGAAGGAAACAGACAAAACTTTTTTGCATAAATATTAATAGTGATATTGATACATGGATTAGTGCAAACCAACATCCCTAAACTTCCCACAATTTTTTTTTTGAAATAAACAAAAATAATAATACAAACAAACAAGATTTTTAGTACCTACCTATTACAAATCACTGACATTTTATGATGCTGCCCTCACAACCGCAATTTTATTTACAACGGCCCTTGAGGGCCACTTGAAGTTGCACCGCCCTGCTTCTAATGATATGATGTCCAGTTAACTTTACTGTTAAATAAACTTTTTTTTAACCAATACTAGTTATTAATAAATATGGTAATCTTGACAGCAGCAAAAGAGTTATATATTTTTGTAACTACCAGACTATAAGCAATAAAAATACATTAATACTCCATTTTCGGCGACCTAAATATTAAAAGCCGTGGCCCTAATGGCCTTACAAATCATATATAAATGCCATAAATGGTTGGTGTTCTCCTTCTTTCGAATAATTTTACCATTTTCGTGTGGTCCGGATATTTTGGAAATGCTTTGTATTCTCACGCCAAAATTTAGCATATCAATATCAGAGGATAAATGCGGAGTGTGGATCAGCAAAAATGGTCTATTAGACATTCTTGACGAACCAACAAATATTATAGGGATAAAAGAAACAGGCAATCAGTTTTATTGTTTAGTTAGAAAAGAGAACCAAGATATTATAGCGACTGTTTCGGAAACTTATTTTAGGGAAAGGTTGTTTTATTTTAGCTTTATTGTAATTTATTAGCTTAAAATTATTGGCAGTTATAGGTCCAACTCTCAAAATAGGTTACACTCTTATTTCAACCCCTATGTGAATTTTGAAAAAATAAGGAAACACGTATGTTATTTTTTTATAATGAACCATTTTTAGGTTTCTGACAGTTTTAATTTCTGAGAAACAGAAATTCCTATAAAAGGATCAATCCCGATCCTTACCCCCTTAGAAGGTGATTTTCGAAAAATCCCTTTTTAGTGGATGCCTACGTATAATGAGAAGACATCTTCGAAAGTTTATGATTCTAGGATTGGGGTTCGGGCTGGGGGCGTTGTTAGTCAGTTAGTCAATTAGAAAAAATCAGGTACATTGTCGGGCTTCCATTGTCTCTATTTTGTTACTTAATACAACGTCATCGTTAGTGTAGCCTTAGCTTGTATTGTTCAACTTCTCAAGATAATTTTGTGCCTTACTTCAGAAAACTATCTCGTTCACATGAAAGTAGCATAGTTTCTCCCCATAATATACAATACTTCTTTCCCTTTAAATTTTAATTTAGTAGTTTGTAGCTTAGAAATTTCTTGAATAACTTGTGTGGATTTTCTCAGAAACCGGTCTTGTCTTATACAAGACATATTTCTAAGAATGTTAGCATGCTATGAGTATACGGAAGAATTTCAACTATAAAAGAAGCAGAATGCCTTTTATGATTCATGTTGTTAGAGATTCGTATATCGTATATATCTCTGTTTTGGATATAAATATTCCGACTATTTTAAAAGTAGCATTTTTGGTCCTTTTTTTGAAGTGGACCAAATCAAATATAGGTTTATTGTTGCATATTTTACGTTTCTTCTTTTAAAAAAATGAAAATTTTTTAATTGTTTTAGTAAGATTAAAAAGGGTCTGTGGAAAGTTAAGAATGGCGCAAAGTTAGTCATGTCTTGTACAATACAAGTATATGTATATTATCAAAAGTTAGGCTACTTTATGTTTTACATTTTTCCTCATATCACAACTACTAACTAGGAAGGAAGGGAAGGCATCAAAATGCATTTTATGATTAAAAAGCGCCACTGCATTTTAAAAGCAATTTATATATTATTAATGCGTTTTCAGTATTTTGTTCCAGCACTGTGATAATAAAGAAAGACAATTTGGAAGCTGAACGAAGGCAAACTTTAATGGATGTTTTAATGATCGAGCGATGATAACTTCTTTTAAAACTGGACTTTGATTATTTAATCATAGCAAAAATGACGCTTCTTTCGTATTTTTAGTCGTCTTTATAAATGTGGATCCCTTTATTGTTTTTTGTTAAAGGACATAATTTAATGTGCGAATTTAATACATTGTAAATAAAGCTCGCACTCGAGGATTCATAAATAACTTTGTTAATAAGAATGATTTTTATACGGAACTGAATAAAACAAATTTTATTGGAAACAGAAAATGTTTAGACATATTATCGAATTTCTGCCATAAGAACTTTTTTCTTTTATGTAAATAACAAAAACCAGTCCATTTTAATTTTCCACTCATGAATAATAAATAATTAAAATATAATTTTAATCATAATTATTTTTGTTAGAGGAGAGGCCAAAAAACTGCATTGAAATTCAAAAGTAGCTTACAACTTTTTTTGATGTCCGTTTTGCGCTTCTGGTTTTATATTTTAAAAGAAGAGGCCTTGGGCTATAAAACATTTAATTTAAAATGCTTTTTAATGAGCAGTGTGGAGTCGGTTTAGAGTTTAGTTACTGGAGCAATGCGGTAATATGACACAATCTTTTCAAAGCTAAGTTTTGACGTAAAATGGTGAATGTTATGAAGTAATTCAATTAATGTTTTAAAAACAATATTACGAATTTAATTAAAAATATAATAATCATTTTTTTCTACTACCGTGCGTAACTTTACGCACGATAGAAAGTGTATAAAATTAGACTTTTTACGATAATGCGTAAAGTAATTTACTTTACGCACTAGTGCGTCATGTAAATTTAATAATTACTTTAACATGCCTACCTGCATTTTTAATAATTAAAATTAATCTGGTTGGCCATGAACAAATGGCGATTTCTTTTTGACCCACCTAAATATTGACCTTTTGTGATTTACCTATATAAGGTGTATGTATAATTTTAAGAACTTATTTTGGACTTTTGAAGATTTTAATACAATAATGTAAAGAAATTAATACAAAATGGATTTGGCGTGAGTTAAAACATATCGATCAAGACTCAACGTTGTCAATTTCTGTTCGAAAGCGATTCGCATTTCGCTCTGGCTCCATAAAAGGAAATACGTTCGGATTAGCAAAGCGTCCACCGCGATGCTCAATGTTTTCTATCTTGACTGCATTTTTTAGGTAAGCGTACGGTACTGGTGTTTTAAAATGGTTTACTCGCAAGAACAAAATATCAAAATTATTTTATGGTATGCGAAGGCTGAAAGTGCAGAGGAAATAGGCGTTTTACATTTTGTATCCCGACCAACGTTGGCAAACACCCCAAACCATCCTATATATTTGTGATAGATGCGCATATCTGGATATATTTTGTTTTTCACCGTAGGCAATTAACAACTAAAAATTTAAAATAATTGTTGAATTTTTAAATGCAATAATTAATAGGTTAATTGGATGAAATGAAAAATACGTAACTTAATTCGAGAGTACTTAAATGCGCGGTACAATCCAAACGAAGTTTCAAATATTACTGCTTTTCTGTTGATAAAGCCAGTTGATTTCGTCAAACGTAGCCAGCACAAATGAATCCCTCTCATTAACCGAGGAATGCGTTGGTCACTGATTGATCTGTTGTTCTTGTTGCGGGCATCCAAACATATTATTTATTCTCTCATACCCACATAAAATGCTACTATAAATTGGAGCTTTCCAGTACGGTAGAAAAGGACATCGACATCTACTCTTTTCTAAGGTTTAATTTAAAAAATCGAACCCCTAAAACGATAATTTTTTTCTTATTTTTAGCTGAGATGGTATTAACTCAGCCAGGCAAGTTCACCATTACTTAATTATTACTATTTATTTATTTATTTACAGTCGTCAAACAGCAATTAACAGAACAACATAAACGAAATTAAATTTAAAACTGATGATTTTTTATTTTTTAAGGTTTATTTTTAGCTTTTACCGTTTTAAAAGGCAAAGGGCGAGACATGATGTCTGAAGCCGCAAAACGGTTATGTCAATAGGATTTTAATAAACCTAATATTATGAACATTATCTAGCTTGAAACAATGTTTAACTAGAATCAATTTTTTTATAAAATTTTAATTTTCAAATATTTCATTGCTTTGCATACCTATAAACAAAATTTTTTTATAATTATTATTACAGAATATTTTGTAACCAAAAGTTAAATTAAATAACTTCCTGGTTCATACACTTTTTAATAAAGTGCTAACAAATATGTACACTTTTTTACGTTTTTTTCCTATAAATCAACTTCCTGCTCGGCAATATCGAGACTTTTTATTAAAAAACCTTTTATAGCTTTTAGTCCACTCTTTACATCATAGAACAGAAAAAAAGCTTTCAAAGGCACCTAAAAACTGTAAATTGAGTTTGAAAACCCGAACTTTTAGGCCACTAATTGAAAAGTATTAATTTATTAATAAAACCAGAAACGTGTTTAATTAATATTTCAAAGAATTGTTCAAAAACAACAACTAAGAAAAAATTTATATAAATAACATTTTTATAGTTTTATTTTTTACTTACATTTATATTTCTACCAGGATCGTTTTCTATTAACTGTCTTGCCAGATCTTTGCAGGATTTTCGAGAAGCAGGAGGTACTTTGGAATCGTCTTCCCAATACCTTGATGGGGAGTGACCATATAAAGCTGCTGGTGTTGCATGCGTTATTCTGGTGTTTGTTACTATTCCCGTTGATTTTCCTAAAAAAAAAATACGATTTAATATGACCATATTTACAATTTAACTTGGAGATTAATCTATCTGTACGAATACCATGGTTGCTTGTTACAATCGAATGGTATACGACACTCATACTGTATTTAAGAGATTTTTAATTTAATATTTTAACTTTTTATTTATTTATTTATTTATTTAATTTAATAATTACATATCAAGAATTATAAATAATATGGGTGCCAAATTCTTTTCCAGGCCCATTGTATCCAAATGTGTCTCGCGCATCTCGTGTAACTGGTTTGAACGAGTAATGTTTATTTTTCTTTACTTTTTAATTTATTTTAGGGCATATTATAAATATTTTAATTTTCTTTAAATAATACGCATCGTTAATTTTGTTTTTAATTATTATACAAAATTAATTTAAGCACATTAGAAAAAATTTTCAGCATTCAGGTAGGTACCTATATTGATTTGTTAATTGCATAAATTTTTTTTTTTACTTTGTTTTTATTATAATTATGTTTGTTCACATTTTATTTGTATTCGATTTATTTTGTAAACCATATTATAATAAGTTCAAGCTCTTTTATTGTAATGATTATGCACACTTTCTGCAAGTCACTATATTTGGGAACAAAACAACTTGATAACTAATAGTTATTTAATTTAACACAAGGTAATTTTAAAGTAAAATAAAACGATAATATAATAATAAGTTTAAAATCTTTGTCTCTTAAGCCGCAAAATATTGAAAGCATTAATGTGCAAACAAAGGCCACCTATTGAAATTAATTTATTCCAAAATATGCTTCAATTTTGCCTACAGGTTCTAATTTACAGAATTGTTTCATGTAAGTAACACAAAATCTGTTTGTTGTGTTTATCATAATATGTTGATGACCAAGAATGAAAACGACAAAATTGCCTAACTTTAACTTTAAAAAAAGTACTTTCTTATTTATTTTGATTTAATTTATTCATTATTTTCTATTAAGAAAACTATTAAAAGGAAAGCATATTTTTTTCTAGCTTCCAAATAAGCTGTATACACAACGCCCAAGCAAAATAACGTGAATTTTTGTTTCCACACCTCGCCATTCGGTTAAAATTTAAGCCAAAAAAATAGATTATTCTTTATTCAGCGATTAAAAGCTTGGACCACTTTTTAGGAAATAAATGAACCGTCCAATTTTCCGAATGTTTACCAACCACTTGAAATTTGCACTAGAATTTTACCAGTTTTCCCTGTGAAAATGTTTCTTTAAAAGGGATTAAGGCCAGAATCTTTCCTAGCCGTGTAATGGAAGTTTCGACATTTTTATTAAGTTCCAGCCAAAAAATTTCCCTAAAAGCAATAAAAAATTATTGTTGTGCACCACTGACATAAAAAAATTAGTAATGAAGTAAACATTGAAATATAATATTATAAAGTATGAGTATGAATACATTACTCACGTGTAACGAACTAGCCAATAATTAATATTAATTGAAAATGGCATGATAATGATTAGCCATAAATATAGTAAACATATATTTCAATAAATTATAATACCTAGTATATTAACGTACACGTTTTATAAAGCATCACTTTATAGCACGCGTCCATGTTAAAAAACGAGCCGCTTGCGGCGAGTTTTATAACGGGACAAGTGCTTAAAACTGCTTTATATAACATGTACGTTATGCTATTTTTCTAATTTGTAGTTTTTTCAGTAAAAAACACATATTTAAAAAGAAAATAAATCCTTCAAATTTTGTAAATTTTTATTTCTAAATTTTATGTTGGTAATACTATTTTTTATCATAGTAGCCTCTAGACAACAAAAATTATTTTGCGAACTGTCATTTTTTAATTTATTGACCCATTTTCACCACGAGATTCTAAAGTTATTTTAGCGATATGAGATTTGAAATTGGACGGAATACGTTGTGTGATCCTTGTACATTCGTTACATATAGAGAGCGTTCGGAAATTCGCGCGATTTTGCTACTTTTTTTCGAATTTCAAAAGACGTGATTTTACGTCACGGCATTGCAATTTAGTATAGGGAAGATGGAAAATTCAAATAAAGTTGAAGTTAAAATCGACATTGGAAGGTTAGTAGATTGAATTTTGGATAGGATTTGGCAGAAAATGATAGCTTGAAGCATCTACAAAAGATTGATTTATAGACTTATGCAACCAACATACATGACTGTTATCCACACAGAATAAAAAAATAGGTTATCAAGCTATTTTTTCTCTGCGAAAAATGGGCCGCGCAAGTTAATGAAATAAAACATTTAAATGTTACCAACATCAAATAAAGAAAAAACGCTTATCGAAATAGCTTCATTACGATACGCAAATGCGTATCGTAATAGATTTGTTATGATACAAAATTAGAAAAAGTATATTTTGAACCAACGAAGGGGGTATATTAGTGGATATTATACGATTAACCTGTCTGCATTACATTTTTATGGACTATTTACCTATTTAATAATAACATTATTATAGCAACTAAAACACACCGTTTTGATACTGATGATACTTTGCTCAAATATTTAAGCAACCGAAATACAATGAATAGTTAGTAAAAGTTACTTCTCTTATGCTTATTTTTCGTTATAATGATGTCATCTCGACATATATCACTGGTGGTAAATATTTTATTTAAAATATACCATATAATATTTCTCCAAAATTGTCAAAGTATATTTGAAAAGCACTCACCTCTTATGATAGAACTAATGAATTGTTTATTATTTATTACATTATAAAAAAAATATTGATGCAATTTGTCGAATCAATGAAAAGCGGGCATATATTAGGCTTTAAAGCATTTAACTTTTGTCACATTTTTCTAAATAGTTTAATTTAAAATAATCGTTTATTAATCTTCCATATTAAATGTAAATTATTTAACTATAACCTAAGAGGATACTTTATACGATAAAACAATCAGTCATATACTTTGTAGGGAGTGTAAAAAGACACATTAATTTATCTGCTTCACATGTTACTTACTGCTGTCCAAATCATGTAACATTCTTTTTAGAGCAAGAAATATCTCCTGCTAGAACAAATTAAGCCCTATTCTGTTTTTGCGAACGCTTTTTGTTTGATATAGACTTGTGATAAATTAAGTTCAGTAGCGACGTTAATTAACACAATTTTATATTTTAAACAAATAATTCAAAATTTTGCCATAATTAAATAAAAAAATCAAAATAATAATATAATCAAAAGCTTTTATTAAAATGTAATAACTTTTCTTTTAATTAGTATTGTTATTAGCACTTGTTGCTGGACGAAGATAAATAAAATACATAAATACATTTTGATTAAACACTTTTTATTGCAAAGAATAAGTAAAATTTTCTTTTTATTTTTAGAAAGTGGAAGTTAATAAAAAATCTTCTAACAACGGCAGGTCATTAGATTTATACTATCTTGTTTATATAAAGTATACTAAGAACATTTTTAAAAAATGAAATGTTTTTGCTGCTGAATTTAAAACACAGAGCTTATGCAGACGCAATATGACTAAAATAAAATTATTTTTGTTAAACTGTAAAAGATATTATTATAAAATTTACTTTTTCTTTAAACTATTAATAGTGTCCTAAGGTCTTACTTGAAAAGAAATTAAATTGAAAAATAAACCCTTCTTTACTGCAAAAATGTAAGGTCGTTAATAAAATTTTAATAAACATAAACTAAAAAATCATTTTAAAGGAGATTATAAGTTCCACTTCAAAAGGTATACCGTTTTTTCGGGATGATTTTAAACATTTTGTTACAAGAGCAGTAGATTCGTTGCCAAATGTTCCTATAAAACATTCACTGAAAATAAAAATTGCTACAATACTTAAACTGTCTTAAAGGGTTAGTTATCAAAAAAATAACAAAGATAAGAGAGAATTAATATAACAAAGGTAATCATTAAATATCTCCCGTTCTTAGCAAAAGCTTCGCTTAAGAAAATTCTGAAGGAAGATAATAGTTTTTCTCGAATTTAAAAAGATTTCAGAGCTTATGTAGTCGGATGCCTTGTAATTTTAGCAAAAGAAAAGTGTGCCTTATAAAAATGGAAATGGGCAATTGTTAACGAGAGGAATTCTATTATGCGCTTAGTTATACTTTTTTGTAGGATGCCACTAATTTCTCTTCATTTAAAATATTAAATTAAATTTCCAATAGAAATTTAATAATGTTAACTTGAGAAATATTTTTTACATTAATAAAAAAAAAAGCAGCAAATGGGCTACAACATACCAAATTTTGTTTTTCGTTATTATAATTAATTATTGTATTACGTAAATTGTAATTTTAAATATGTATTTCAAAAAATTATTTAAAAATAACTTTTTAAATATTGAAAGACTTCCAGTCTTGTCAATTACCTATGTAGATTTCAATACAAAAGGAATTCTTTTTTGCGAAATCATCCGACAGCATAAGCTCGAAGGTTTATTTAAATTCAACAAAAACTTTTATCCCCTTTCAGAAATTTGTTAAGAACTTTCGCCAAGAACAGAAGATAAATTTAATGACTACCTTTTGTTGAATTAATCATTTCTCCTTATCATTCCTACTTTCTTTCTTTTCGTAGCATCAAAAATAAATAATTACTGAAGAAGTAATGGAATTAATTTTTAGTGTTTCGTACTACAATTGAAAATACAAAACATTTATAAACTCGTTATCTCTGTCTGTTCGTTCGTCCATGGCAGCATATGACATATATTTATTGTCTCAGAGAAGATTTAATTAGGACAGCTTAAATTTGCAATAGCAAATTTTATTTGTAGCTGGGGTTCAGACGAGTAATTGAAAATATTCTTCGTGTCAATTCCTTTGATAAAAAACAAAATTATCAAAACTCATTGTCATGTATGAAGTATGTAATGCCATACATCAATTTAAAATGATTCTCATTCACATCATCATTCTAACAAAATGTGAGAAAACACAAAAGTTTTACGATAAAGTTATATCTTTAAATTATAAAATTATTACAATTACTAGAGAAATTTCTTGTAGCAACAAAATTGCAAATCATCTGTCTGGAAAAGCTTTAAGATCTTTTTAATTTCAACTGAAACTTTTATCTTTTTCTAGAAGAGTGTTAAAGGAACTTTCGCAATTAATGGAGAATAAATATTTAATAACTAGTTCTAAAGAATTAAGAACGCTCCTTTATCTAAGATTTTTTTAATTCTTTATGGGAACGTTTTATATCATGCAAAAAAAACTGTTACATATTACACATACATACGTATTACAAAACATTTATTTTTCTCATTAAATCCTTCATCGAGATACTTCCATTTAAATCGAAAAAACTTGTCCACTCTAACTTGACGGAAACACATCACCATCTATAGCTACGGTTTAATCATTAAAGCTCTAACGTGTCTCACCGTAACAATTTTTTCCTGCTGTGCGCATTGCTAAGGGTATGCCATTATTTTTAATTTTTTAGTCCTTTAAATTTATCGGTCGATATAAATAAAAAAATCATAACAAGGTCTTCGTTATTAAAACTTGTACAATATTAAATACGGAAGAATAAACAAAATCAGTTAAACTCTTACTAATATAATATATTGGGACATTTTTTATAATAAACATAAAAGTCTAACATATTTTCTTTCTTTAAAAATTTTAAATATTTATTAGGAGCCTCAGGAGTGATATAAAAACTTTTTTCTCGATTGATGAGGCGGAAACCCATCATTATCTTTAAAACGCGTGTTTAACAAAAGTGTTATCTTTAATGGCCCTAAGCGACCTACCTTAACGATCTTTGTGGTTTCTGTTGTTTTGTTTTTGTATGGGCCTTGTGTTGAAGTTTTTCATGTCAAATGGTTCTTGATTATTTAAGTAAACAAACAACCTTGGCCTCAAGATATTATTGATTGATATGAATTCTATTCTACATTAATTTATTAAAATTTACTTTTACTATCATATTTCACCAGATTTGTTTATAAAATTTAATGTTTTTAATTTATTTGATACGCAAACAATAAAAATACTGCAGAAACAGTCCCATAACCTGTCCCTTATTTCTTTTTATGTTTATTCATTTCCTTGTTTTTGCATTAGACCGCTGATCGTTTGGCCCTCTCAAAATCCACCAATTTTCTTTCCGCTCTGTTTTTGGTTCGTTTTTATTTCTTTTCGTGTATCTGTAACATTATTGCGAATCAGATTGGATTTTTCCAATTTCCGGACTCTAAAGAGACATCGAAAATGTTTATTAAATATATATTTTTTTCAAGATGACAGAATATTAGCTGGAGCTAAGTCAGCATATAAGGAATACAATAATGAAGTCAATGCACGTATTAAATTGTAATATTTTACTTAATGTACGAGGGTTGAGAATTGGGAATAAACGTTGCGCAGGTAAGAACTTCATGTTAAGAGAGTTCATAAAATGAAAAATATTATCGGGAAAATAGTACAATAATGAGCGGGACATTTTCCAAATTGGCAGTGGTTCTTTTGTTGACTATTTCGTTTTGCTATAGTTAAATAATTTAAATGAAAAAGTTATTTCTCTTGCATTTATACGCGAACAAGAAGTATGTGCATTTCGACTCCAATCTCTTATGGTAATAAATCAGTGTAAACTTTTTGTAAAACTCAACTATTTGTTTGAAAGGATTCAAAAGAGTAATCCCTGAAACGGTGCCTACAAATTTTAATACATCTCTTTGAAAAGCTTTTTGCCAAATCTGAAAGTTGTGCGGCTAGGATAAATCAATCTTTACAGGATCGTATCTAGTATTAAATAAAATAAATAAAACTGATTTTTTTTTCTCAAAATATTTCTTTATTTGTTGACATTTAAACAAATTTTTGTATTTGTTATATGAATTTTGGTGGTCTATAGTAGGTAAACTGTATTTTAAAGTCTGGCACGAAACAATTATACATATATTTTTATTAATGTGAAAACTTTTTATTTTTTAATTATTATATTTATCCAAATGTTTAAACTATTTAGCACTAATCTTGTTTAATTAAGCGTTTTATAGCCCTTGCAGTGAGCCTTTATATAACATTAAAATCCATTATCAAATACAACAAGCTTGGCGTAGATGCTAAAATAGCAGCTTACGGTCCTGCTCCATTGAATATAGTAAAATATTCTAGAGATGGGACTGAGTGCTTTTTCGAATATTACGCGGAAAGTTGCCCTCGGAAAAATGCTTAACCGAGTGGAAACATTAGCTTAATGACGACGTATAGGCGCGTTGAGTTTTCAAATAGACTTAGTTTAAATTGAATTACAGAAATTGGAATTTTTATCGTCATGTTATAACATTACCAACGTAAAGTTTTCGAAGGATATACATATTTTATCCAGAATTTTGGGGTCTTTACAAAACTGAGACCATGTTGATAGATACTTTGTCCGATCAATACTTTACAATATTTGAGACGCATTACTCAAAAGCTACCAGAAATAGTTAGGCAAAATTTTGCATATTTTACAATTAAAGAAAGGAACACCAGAAGTATTCCGGAAAGATTTAATTAAAAAAAAAAATGAATGACAGGTCAGGTGCCCATTATTTTACCTGATTCTTGCGCCCAGTCTATCAGCGACGAAACTCTGGACGAGAAACTGGAAAAACAGTTTTCGAACCTGCCTCTGGCATCCAGACCGACAGTTTCAAAGTTTGTTTTCACTCCGCACATCAGAGCAGTCGCGCAGGCCGACGACTCGCCTATTTGTGCATCCATGTTGTAGGTCTGAAAAGGAAAGCAAACAGTTGTTAAAACAGAAGGGCAATTCAGCGTAGATATTTGTTAAACGATAGTTAAATAATTTTGGGTAAGGCCATAAATTATGGTAATCTTGGGAGTATTATACGCTGGTAATTTTAAACTGCTTGGAAAAAAAACCTACTAAACACGTTGATTTTCTTCTAATTTTACTAAACTGCCAAGTATGACTCCAGTTTGGCTGCTTAATGAAAGTCCTGTCACTCCTAATATAATTTGTGAATACGTGTATTATACAAGTGCAACTATTACTATAATGCTCAATTGAAAAGATATAATAATATGTTCATTTAGGGAAGTACTTACCGGCACTATATAAAAAGAATCATTTTACTGTTTTGAAATGTCAGTCGAAAGTAGTAGTTATTTTTTTAACAGAGTATAAAGTTTTTATAGCTCTGGTTAAAGCCGTAAAACTAGATGCGGAAGTCCTTTTAAAGCATTTGAAAGTAGTTTGACTAATAAAGTTAAAAAAACAGTAATACAACGGTAAACAGAAAATGCATTGGCATAACGGTGACTTTATATAATATATTTATTTTGGCCAATAATACTGGGATAAAATCTTGAACTTTTTTTAAAGTCAATTTTAAACTATTTATAAAACTATGAAAGGGTAAAATTTATTTTTGCAGGGAAGCAAAAAATAAAATATATCATCTTGTTAGGTACTAATCTTTTTTAAAAACATAAATTTTTAATTATTATTCATTTTTTGATGATATTTACATACACAGACTGGTGGTTGTGGTTTACTTATACACCTCCCTTAAAAAGTTTTTTTCTACAATGGATGTTCATCAATACAAAGAAAGGTATTCAATCAGTTTACTTAATCATAAAAATCTTTAAATACTTCTTTAAGCTGTAAAATGGGAATAAAGCTTCTCTGAAGAATTTTAAACGGATTTGGAAATGAAAATATAAAATCATTTATAGCAATCGTAAATGACATCGACTCTTTGTACAGAACCAAATTAAAGTGTATTTTATATAAAATATTCCAATCAAGTCGCAAAATAATATGACAAAACCAAAAAAAATCTTTTATTATTACTTAAATTCAAGAACATATTAATTTTTATTGGATTATTTAAGGGACTGTAGTTTATTTATCTAGGTATGAAGCTATTGATTTGAATTTCAGATACATGCAAAATTACCAGAACACAAAACGCACTAGTCAATGTAAATGCTTATCCCACAAGAAATACAGAAACATTTTATGTAAACAATGCCCGAATGAATTATCACTATAATTCTACTAAATTTCAGAGTGTGTGATATCTTTTTTCTGGCCAATAAACAGTTTAAACAGAAAATATTGAAACTACCAATCTTTATTACAGAATAATTATTGTGTATGAATCGTATTTATAAGTTTTGTATCTTCGTAGTAGTTAATAATAGGGTTATTTATATACCTGTAACAGGTTAAATAAATAAATTACAAACCTTTCGAACTTTCTGCAAAAGTGACAGTCGAGAATAATAACAATAAAAGTACCTATAACTTGACAAAAAAATTATCGAAATTGATTGTTGAAGCTTACATAGATATTTAAGATTGAATTTGAACATAATGTTGTTTGTTCGGTTAATTTTGCATGCCAGTGTATATTACCTTCCAATAAATTTGTTCTAATAAAACAAAGATTTAAAGACTTTTTAAAATAAAACAGGTTAAATGTGTTTTTCTACCAGACCCATAACTTTTTATGCTTTACATGTTGAATACGTGATGAAACTGCAAATGATAGTATTTGCATAGAACGAAAGCTCGAAACAAGGGATATTAAATTCTATTTTGTATGAATCACGTTAGAAGCGCGTTGAAATAAAAACGCTGTTTTTGGTTATTGTATAACGTTTCATTCCGGAGACATGAATAGGAAAATCGGCATTTACCTTTGCCTGGTACTTTCCTTCCTAATTATTTTTAGTTGTTCACCCTCTATTGAATATACTCAAATAGTATAAAGAATAATGCAATAAACAAAAATAATTAAAGAAAGAAAGAAAATAAATATTTCTTCCTACACAAATTTAGTAGAATAAAAATATTCAATTATTGAGGTCTCTACATGTTTCAAACGCAAAAACGTTCATCATCAGGAGACAGAAAAAGCTTTGCTGATGGTGTTAGCAGAAGAGAAAATGATAGAAGGTATACAACCTGAATGGAGCTTTTATTGAATATAAAATATGTGAGTAAGTAGAAAAATACATATAGTAAAATAATTAAAAAATATTAGTGTCTTACATTGACACTAGATAGAGCTTAGTGCTTCATTCTTTTGACGGCGTCCCCGTATACTGGTTCAAGTAGAACTTTTTTAAGTTTTTAAGCTTTTGAGCCAAAAAGGAACATACAGATCGACATAAATGGGTTTTCGGGATCTATAGTAACCATAAAACTTCGATACGATTATATCTTACAAAAATGTAAATATTTAGGTTGAAAATAAATGGCCGAGGAACCAAAATGCAGACTAAACATTTCAAAAGGGTTTAAAATAACCAAAAATTAAATTACTGTTAAAAGTAGCTATCTATATATTTTCCAACAATTTATTAAATCTGACAAAACAAAAACCTTACGGTCTGCCAACTAGTAAAGTTCTTACAAAGTTAAACAATAATTAATCTTCAGCGAACCTCTCCAGTAAATTACAACCTGTATACAAGTTTTTTTAATAGTGTGATATGTTGCAACAAATGCAATTTTCTTGACAAGTTAATTCGCTAAGTATTTTGTTGCAGTTTTATATCATATTTATAAAAACTTTAAAGAGATCCTAGAAAATTATTAAATTATAAAATAAATTGATTTAAAAATTTCTAAATCATTTTAAGATTTCTTTTATAAATGGATAAATTTTGGTAACATAATTAATTATAATTTAGTATTCTATATTAATAATCCATTTAATAATATACGGTACAACAAATATTAGCCTGAATATTACTATATTTTAATATAATATGGGTAGGTACACGTGTCTGTCTCCAATCACTTATAATAGGTCCCCCGAGAATTAATAAATAACGAGAAAAACAAGAATCCTTTTTAGATTAACAAAATTAATTTAAATACGTTCAGGCAATCACGACATATTTGCACAGCGCACACATTTTATGAACTAAAGGAAATATTACTTAAATATTTTATAGTCAACTTTTTAAAGCGTTTCGACAGTTGACCCCAACATGTGACGTTATGCTGCTACTGGTTTCTTCTTAACAGTTCCCAGTTCACTAGTAGGCTGTATCAAGCTAACGCGTCAGGTTTCAGAGACTAAATTTTCTTGGTGTTTATTATTTAAGTTGAACGGTGAATAGAGTAAACCAGTTTAGATTAATTAACTCTTCTATTTCCAATAACAAACATTTCATTTATCATCATTTGCTATTATAAATTTAATATATATTATTAGTTTATCAATTTTAATTACGGTACAATAGGCTGCCAAAAGTTGCACTCACTGTGAACTAATCCAGTCTTTTGACTTTCGTTTTTAGAATACAAAATTTATTAAATTAAATTCAAAACGAACACACTTTTTTTGATACGAATTTATTCTGACCGTTCTTGACTACCTTCGGTAAAATATTCGTAAAGTTTCCTTATTAATCTTCAGTAAACGTAGTCTATAATTTAGTTTGTACACAAGCCGGCAGTCTTAACTTTGTTTAAATATGTTTTGTGTCGCAACTAATATAATAGCTCTTCCAAGGCAATTATCTGAATTTTAGATGCAGCTGCAGATATCTATTTTGCATTAAATTATTTTAAAGTAGGTACTTATGTTTTTAAGATTAATAGTGATAAAGGGTGTCGGTCCAGCTAAGGGGATGCTGGCAATATTGCCATCTTTTTAATATCTCCATAGCTTTTTATTATTTGTCACCAGCATGTTAAATTTATACCGTTTAATGAGAATACTTAATTAAATATTTTTGTCCATTTGACTTTTTTGCTGTTAATAACCGCCAAAATACGTTTTAGGAAAATAGTCGTTCGGCCTCTACAAAATATCACCGTTAAAATTTAATCAAATTTCAAGGTTATTCATACTGGCACAAAACGTCCGTTAGATAAGAAACATAGTTTAAGGATGCGTTTTTCAGTATTAAATAATTATTAATTTAATAGCGTAATTTTGTGCCACAAATTATATTTATCCCAACTTTGCTTCTACAACTTTGTGCACATAAACTTTGTCTCGATTAAAGCCTTATAAGGCATGCATCACTAAATAGTTAAAATACCTAGTACTTAGTTAAAAATACAAGAAATTTGCATTTCACTAAAATTAACTTTTAAGAACTAAATTATGAGGATAGAAGTAGTATTTTTGGACATACTGTGTGTCTCAATCTCAAAGAGTTTTTACAGGAATTTAATATTAAATTATTCTGTTTAAATACTGTTTTCCTAATTATTTATTCATAGCAAATTATTATATTATTGGTTATAAAATATCAAAGAACCATATTTATTGGCAAAATTTCAGTTTAAATAACCTTCTATGTTTACTATTAATTATCCTAAAACAACAACTATATTATATTCAAAATGATTCTGAATAAACAGCAAAAATAAATATTAAAACCTGGAATTTCATTTTCAATTAAATAAAATGTGCGTTTCTGGTTACTAGAGTATAATATAATATCTCATATTATCCGTATAAAATTATTTTTATAGAACTAACCAGATACTTGCATAACAAACTATTAGTTATCTGGCAATGTTAATTTGTTTTAATATATTCATATTTCCTAATATGTATTTTATTACTATTAGTATTGGTATTAAACAAACTATTGAAAATATATTTTTCTTAAAGTTAATTTAAGATAAATTAAATGCATTTTGAAACATCCTTATTTTTGTATTATCTTATTTAGGGCTTTCTATTCGCAGAAGAAAAATGTGAAAACCCGAAAATCACGTTTAAATTTTTTTTTTATATTTTAAGTTAAGTAAATATTGTTAATACTCGACAAACTTATAATAATTATTAACAAATAAAATGGTCTTATCGATACTTTTAGAAATATAAGGATATTTTTATCAGACAGCTTTACATAACTTTTTCCCAAAGCTCTACGATATTTACATTTTGATATATGGTACCTCGCCACCAATATTACAAAAATAACCAACAAAAATTTTGGTCAAGAGAATAATAATAATAATCCTAATTTACAATTCAAACCCCATATTATATTATTATAAATTTAAATAATTAATAGTATAAAACTACTCTTAAACTACCAATGGTTTATAAAGCTATTTTCCAATCAATCTTCCGTGGCATATTTTCAATCTAAACATGTTGTAAATAATAGCACAAACATATTAATAAACATTCGTGTACGAATACGTATTGCAATAAATAAAACATTGGTTTCCGCTAATGAATTTATGCCAGTAAAAATTATTTTCGGTAATAATAATTGCAATATATTTTAAAGTTAGGCAAATTAATTATAATTAACTCATTTGTATGGTTTTATATTAACAACGCGAAATGAATTTATTACACTAAATAATTTGCAAAACGCGATGAAAATATTGAATTATAATATGACGGTTTCAATCAAACACATCTTATGGGGCTAAAAATAATATATTATTAGCATCACACGTTGCAACCATAACTAGTTGATTTCGGAAGAAATTTTAAATAGTATAAATGAAAGGACTATTGTGTTTAATTATTTTCATTCGTATTAGTTTGTAGTGATTTAAAACCGAGTACTATAATCCTGCTTTCCCCCAAGTAAGTTCAAATGTAAATCCTGGTCTTTCAAGCAAATTAAAAATCTCTCCAACAACAGCCAATTTCTAAAGAATATAAGCGTTATTTTAAAATTTTATTCGACTCAAAATTCTTGGAGTTTACAACGATATTACGTCGGTTTATCTATGTTGATAACATTATAATTGCCAAAATTGCAATATACCCCTAAAAGGTGCGGAAAAATGCTACCACAAATTCCCGAGGCTTAAATAATGAGGGTCTGACCCAACTTACCTCAGTCCAAAAGTGGATGATTTCGGATATACAGAGTGTATAATCTTTTTAATAATTGGTGTGTTGTCACAATATTCGGCTAGGAGGGGGTTTGTCGGGTGAAAAACTAAAATCTGCTTTCATTTTGATTGTAAAATTTAGAGGGCGCCACCTGCGGTTGCCGTACCTGGCACATATTTAAAACGGAATAACTTTTTTGAGCCACTCTGTATGGAATTTTTAAATAAACAATCTTATTCTCCAACGTTTTTTACCTGAAAAAGATAAAGATAAGGAGTTAATTTTAGCAGTAGTTTTTCAGATTTAAAATATTTACTTCGCGTATGGCTAGGGCTAAATTATTGTAATAATTGAATACAATTTGACGCAAAGGCGTTAAATTTAAATAATTTATTTTCGTCATGGTCGCACATTATAACAACGAAGAAACTACCGATATGTTTTTGGATATTGCCAAAATGGTTTAGAATTTTGTAGAGTATACAGTGAAAGGAAGGGTAGGAAATGGGTAGGTTTGCGCCTATTACCATTAATTATGGTCGTGCAAGTCTGTTAAAATCTCCAGAGGTTTGAAGGAAATTGAAGATAATCCTAAACTCAGCAGCAGACTATTGGGCTTAAAGCTAGAGGTATGCCAAGATAATGTTAATAGGGTGACCAGACTAATGCATCCATTTCATGTCCAACGGGTACAAGATTTTTTACTCCGTGATTTTGAACTACGCCTTGCTTTCTGCCGGTTTATCCAGGAACAGAGAAATCAAGATAGGAACTTTGCACGAAGAATCGTATTTACAGATCAAGTATTTTTCACGCGGAGTGGCATAACTTATTTGCACAATGAACATGTCTATGCTGAAGAGAATCCTCATGCGACTAAAGTAACCTATTATGAGCATAGACGCTTTCTTAATTGGTCCTGTCATTTGACAAACCTCAACTAAATGGCGAAAATGATTTGGAACATTATTATTAGTATTAATCTTTGTACACACGAAAATGGAGGTCATTTTAAACATTTGTTAAAACCATTTTTCTAAAATTAAATTAAATTTTTGTTGTTGATAAATCTCTTATTGGTTGGTTTTGCTAGAGAATAAAATTAACAATACATTTATGTAATTGTTTTTAGTTTTTAGTGACAGTTATTTTAATTTAAGGCCATCGCTTTAAATTGTTTTCGATTATTACAATAATTTATAGCTGGCCATAAATGAAGTGAATTTTTATATCCAGATATCTGAAAAACGGCTGCTCAAATCAATTCTTACCACGTATACCTCTTTTAGGTAAAAAACGTTGGAGAATAAGATTGTTTATTTAAAAGTTCACTACAGAGTGGCTCAAAAAGTTATTTCGTTTTAAATATGTGCAAGGTACCGCAGGTGGGCTCTCTAAATTTTACAATAAACATGAGAGCAGATTTTAGTTTTTACTAGTGATGGGATCACTCGAGTGAAAAATAACCGATCACTCGATTTTTTCAATCACTTGAATTATTCGGTTATCATCGGTAATTATTCGAGTGACGAAAATTCGAATTATTTTATTTTCAAACGACCCGCATGCCATTCATAAATCACAAATCACTCATTGCGGCTACACAAACTAGTTAGTTGACGGAACTGGCGACCATTTTTTTAATCACTCGAATACTCGGTAGTCGATTATTAAAATAACTCGATTTTTCCCATTACTAGTTTTTACCCCACGAAACCGTTGTAGCCGAATATTGTGACAATACACCAATTATTGAAAACATTATGTATGAAAAACTAAAACCAAATTGAACTTCTCACACTCTGTATCTCCAAGATCATCCACTTTTGAACTGAGGTACGTTGGGTTAGATCGTCATATTTAAGTCTCACTAATTTGTGATAGCATTTTTTCCGCACCTTTTAGAGACCCTGTATAAAAGAAAAATTATTCCGAAGTATTTATTCACACTAAAATTTAAAAGTACCTACCTTAATTTTCATAAACCTTAAGTAAAATTTTCTTTCATTATCTGCCCTTGTAAGTTATTAGACTTGTATATTCGAAACACAGTTAAATTAAAGGCATTAAATAATTCCGCCTATAACACAAGTCAACTCGGAGTATATCAATTGTCCGCAGTATTTTTTTCCCAGGAATTAAACATACTTATAAAAATTGCTAAGTTAAGAATAATAATATTTAAAAAAAAAACGTACCTACTAGCTACAGACATCACATCAATATTCGTTTCCATCTTTTTTAAGTTATATCTTCTTATACTGTTTTAAATATTCGGCGCAGATCTATTATGTTTCCGTTTTGCACTTCCACACTTAAGTTTCAAAAAGTAAAAGTTAAACATTTAGAGCTTAATTTAGCGTGTATTTAAGACAATTTAACTTTATATTGCGAATACATTAACATATTTGACTCCCTTATTACAGTTTTCTGTTTATATTCCTATGATGCACGAGTACACACAAGCACAAATTTCATTGTAGTAAAATATTCAGCACAAGTTTTAGGAAACGATAAACTATTAAGAAAATTTTATTTTGAACTTTGCCTTAGTCTTAAAATTTAGTTTAGCAAGCTTTTGGAATTAAGAAGTTTGTTTTGGGTACTTGTTCTTGTTTAAGATATCAGCCCGGAAAGTATTAGGTAGTTTTCTGGAAGAGAAGGCAACTTTAGGTTCGTCAAGTAGAAACACTTTAAGGTTGTGATGCTTAAACTTTATTAAAATTATCGTTTAGAGTCAAGTTTTTCTAAAAACAAAGCGTTTCGACAGTTGACACCCTTATGCGACATTAACAGCTGATAATATTTTTTTTTAATTGTAAATAATATTAACGTTGTATTTTGACAAGCCATTATGTTAATTAATTAATCTATTATTAAGACCACCATATTAGCTGTCTTTAAGACCACCTCACAAGTTTAAAAGATGGTGAATGCGAAGGTGAAATAACTTACACCAGTATTGATTGAATAGTTTTCAGAAGAATAAATACAATTATTTTTTGAAGGTGGTAGACAATGGGATAATTTCTTTAATATATACAATGTTTTCTTATTCATTTATTACGTTATATTATTATCTGATAAGAAGTATTTTCACTTAAAGTTCCTGAACTGAAACAAGCAATTTTAATGAAACTCACGCCAAAATTTAAGTAATTTACCCTCTTATTTTAAGTGGAATGAAAATTTCCGAGAGCAACGCAACTTGTTATTCCACAGGTACACACAGCTGCACTAAATATAAAGAGGTGCGTTAATATCGCCTAAATTAATTTACACTTGAGACGCTGGATGGTTTCTTTTAATCTGCATTAACAGCATTTAATAAGAAATTAAATTAAGATTAATTATTTGCCTTAAAAATGTTAACCCCCTTATTCATGATCGGGGTTTAGAATTTAGTACGGTTTTGTAACCATGGCAGCGATTCTTATTTCGCCACTGAATTTTTTCATTACATCCCATTAATCATGGGGAAGCAGCACCTGAAATTTGGTTTACAATTTTTTTTAAATTAAATTTTTATTAGCTAAAAATCTAATGAACTGGAAAAATAATTTTGTAAAATTTAGCGAAGCTGAAACAAAAATAATACAAATATTGATATTGCTCCTCTTTCAAATAATTATAGAGGCTTCTCTAAAACAAATAAGCTGAAAAAATCAACTATTCTAAATTAAGTAGTTATAACAATGACGAAAAGTACTTCAGGAGCAGGATCCAAAATGGATTATTCATTGCCAAGAACACGATGTACGCAAAATTTGACTTCTTTCGATTTGCATTGATTGGTTTATTTTATTTTAAAAATGGTTTAACTAAACCTCTTGTCAGTTTTTTTAAAAAACTGGAGGATGTGAAATTTTTCACAATTTAGGTACTGTTTAGCTATATTCATATTAAAGAGTAATTTTATTAACAGTTATGTTGGCATTTATTTGTCTAATAAGAGCATTTTTGCAATTATATAAGACACGAAAATTATTACCATTACCTAAGGTCAGAAAATTACAAATTGCAGTAAATGATTGAATGAATGATTAATGTTTTCTGACCAACAAGAAGTAAATAAAAATAAATATATCCAGAGTTCCAGAGTAAATTTTTCATTTTATATAAGAACGATTTTTAAAACGACCTAAAAACGTTTTACGATAAACACCAGACACTATTTTTTATCTAATTTTCAACAAAACGCTTCCTACCAAATTTTCAAAGATTTTCTCAAAAGCTTCAAAAGTAAATTAATTTACCGTTACCCCAATCTAAGGCTGCCCTTTATATTCCGTACAGCTCCGAATCAGAAAATAACAATTTGTGTAGACCCCGGAAATTTTCTTCCCACCCTAAAGCAGCTCTTAATTTACTTAAATTTTGTCGTGGATTTGGTTTAAATTATTTGTTTTGTCTCGTAAAATGGGAAATACAATCAGATAAACGGAAACTAATTTAAAATCTATAAAATTAGGGACATTATTAGAAGAACTTTTCCCACAAGATGGACATAAACTTCAAAATTTTGAGAAGCGTGACTTCAATATTAGCATTGGATAGCTGCAGAGGCACTCTATATTTGCTTTAATGTCTCTCTTGCCTGAAAAAAAAATGGTACCAAAACTTCTGTAACCCATAAAGTGGAATTGAATTGAAAATTTGAAAGTAACTATAAAATGAGTTTAATTAATAGTTAGGTATGTATTATAGCACTCTTACTAGTAGATTAGAATAAGTATAGCGGGAATGAGGACAGGCAATGAAATGACACAATTGTATTTCAACGTTTCGTTGTATATCAAAACTTTTTCAAGGGTCTGAAAAGAGAGAGAAGACAATTACAATAACTAATTCGATTAAAATTTTTAAATTATAAATACAGTCATATGTCAGTCATATTTCCCTAATCCATTGGCCAAAATTGAGATGTATTTATATATTATCATTGTATAGCAACCAAAGACTAAAATAAATAAACTTATTGAAAATATTTTTTAAAATGGCTTGGGAGGAAAACCATTTACTCTATTTCATTTAAAAATAATCGAATGTACATGTAAATAATTTAGTAGCGGTCTGCAGGAAAAATTAAAATATATACATATTATACAATACATAATTCCTTTTGGAGCGTTACAATCGAACGAAAAACCTCGAAACACTCTTATTTTTAACTTCTTCAGCTTAATTCCAGAGAAAATATCAAAAATCTCAAGGGTAAATTAATGTGGTTAATATAGAAAACTCGTTCGCTTCCTCCAACGCAGCTGTATACTCAAAAGTTATAACTTCTGTAGCCCCTGGAAATTTTCTCTCTGCTCGCAATACGCGCCTAATTTACTTAAATTTTGTCCGAATGGTTTATTTTATCCTGGGAATCACAAATAGAAACACAATTAGATAACCGAGCCGGAAGCCAACAGTTGTAAAATTGGGAAGGAAGAATTAAAGGTGTATACATTTATTTCATTTGAATGTATGTAGGTATACTTAGGTTAAATATTTTTGTAAATAATATTTTTACCATAAAGAAAATCTCTAATCCACCACCATGATTCCAGAGCAACGCTTGGAGACAATGTTATAAACGTAAAATTGATAGAATTATCTAGGAAAGTACAGCAATGTAAGTTTCTAATATGCTTTTTGTAGTTCTAGACTTATATGAGAGACCATATTATATCTTTGTCACCCATAATGATATCTAAAACTTTTTAAGTTCGTTTAAAAATTAATCTTATTCCATAATTTCTGTATTTAATTTTGGTACAAACAATAAAGGAAAAACTTTCAGAAACACATGACACCACCATGAAATAAAAATTTTCTGGATACAATAGCAATGACGTGATAAAATGTATTAAAGTATCTCTCATTTTCTTCCTATTGTCATTTCTTGTTTTCAGTTTTGAATAATAAATTAAAATTTGTCGAGTCACGATGTGGAATGAGCTTTTAAGTTCACAGAAAGAATAAAAATTCTATGTAAAGTTTATCGTTTTTGCAGTAATAGTAACACTGAAAAAACGTGTATTTTTATATGTTGTTTAAAGCCTGCATTGACATTTTAATATTTTTTTTTAGAAACTTTTAGGTAATTTGTATTATAAAACTGTCAAGCCCGATCCGTACACCGTACCTATGCCTTTTCCTGCATCAAAATTGCAAGCAATTTGGGATTCACATTTATGCATTTCAGCGTTAGTGAACGGTGTAGCGTTTTTCGCCCTTGAAATAGAAAAAGTTCTAATTCAAAATTCCCTAAAAATTTCTGTTAGTAGAATTGATTTATAAATATAACTTCGCTCATTTGACAAAAAAATAAACAATACATCGCTCAGTTTTCAGTTTTGATTATATTATGTGGTTTTAACCGCGTTTTCAGCTGCTTTTTGGGTTTGGGGACGACTGATCTGAATCAAGACTCCTTCATTGAACTGTATCAAAATTAACCGATTTTGTATTCTGTCATATCGCACCAATAATAAAACAAAAAATTATCAACAACCAAATTTCAAATTAAAAAAAATCATTAATGTGGAAATAATATCAGGACTTTAATCCATATTAGTTAAAAAATCATAAAATCAGCTGTTGTAACCATGATTCAAAAATGCAGGGTAAAAATGTAAGGAAGGTGCTATATCCAAGCCGTAGCCAGCGAGAAACTTCGGAGGGTTCAAACTGCGTCGGTTTTTGATACTTAGTCAATAAAGCGGGGCGGGGCAAACACAGGTACGTCAAATTAAGTGCCGCACTGTCAATGTTTATAGTATAGAGCAATGTTACAATATTGACTTTTTTAGTTATAACATCTTTAACAAAAAAGTTTTATTTAATTTAATTGTGAGGTAAAAAGATATTTGTGCAAAACTATCAAATTTCACAAAACATAATTGTATTTTCCTAAACACAGAACTATATTCTATTCTTTTACTGAATTATTCATGGCCCCCCATCGACGTATTATGGTTTATCAATACAGCTCTAAGGTCTGCATAAAAGACATGAAGTTGAAACTTAACGCCTTCAGGGATAAGTCCGTAAAAAAGAAAATCTTTTTTTGGCTTTTTTCAGGAAGTTGAAAGCCTTCTTGTTGGATGATATTATATCGAAAGCTATTTTGTTTAAGTGGCCAAATATTTAAATATTATAAAATTTACTCTAACTAGGCATGAGTTTGCATCAGTTCATATACTGTAGATAGGTACCTGTTATTTATACCTATTCCCTTGGCAAAGCTCCAATAATTAAGAAAGTGAATATTGTATACAGTGTACAGTAGAGTCCGCATCATATTGGATTTTTTTAAGTTAATAACTTTATTCGAAATTTGACTTTGGCATCAAGTTCTGCTTCGATCAAGATGAAAATTAAGCAAAAAATTAGTAGTCACGTGATTCGCATTATCTGTCAATTTTAATTAATTCCAAAAAATAATTCAAAAGTGGGGTTATTTCTGAAAATATCGAAAAAAGTTATTGGAAAAAGTTTTTTTTTAAATGCAGTTCTAGCACACACGCAAAATTTCAGCTGCTTAAGATAATTTTGATTTTTTACCCATATTTTGTAAATTGCACCACTTTTGCAAAATAAGACTCAACGCAACCTACATAAAACTTCTTAGTTTTGACAATGCTTTATTTTCGATACATTTTCTTTAAAGTAGCGCCATATTAAATGTGTGTTTTTCTACAAAATCAAAATTGGGTTATTAAAATTTGGTCACATGTGATGCAAAGTTTATTTGTTTTTGACCCTGTTTAAGGTAACTTCATAAAAGAAGAATTTTTGAAAACGTAGTTTGTGTCTGAAAGTAATATTATACACCTTAATATTAAGACAAAAAAGAACACAGTGTCATCAGTAAAGTGTTTATTAAGTGGAAAATAAATTTTAGTGGTGGGTAAAAAATCAAAATTATCTTATGCAGCTGGAATTTGCACCTGGGCTAGAAACTGCTTTTAAAAAACTTTTTCAAATAACTTTTTTCGATATTTTCAGAAATAACCCCACTTCTGAATTATTTTTTGGAAAAAATTAAAATTTGACAGATAATGCGAATCACGTGACTACTATTTTTTTGCTTAATTTTCATCTCGATCGAAGCAGAACTTGATGCCAAAGTCAAATTTCGAATAAAGCTATTAATAAAAAAAATCCCATATGATGCGGACTTTACTGGTCACACTGTATAATATACTTAATATTACGTTATTTATATGAATTTATTCGCAGGCTCAAAACTACAATCAAAAAGTACCTTTGCCAAAGCCACTGCAGGAAAGGTGTCCCACGCCAGCTCATGATCCTCTCCTGTTTTTCCTAATCTTTGACCCCTCAGGATGCGCGCAGCTGTTGTTGTGGCTACACCCATGCCGTCACCGACAAACAAAATGACATTTTTTGCGTGAGGTCTTCTGTCATTTGAGTATTGCAGTCGTTTACGAAGTGCGATTCGAGCTTGCTCGTACCAGTATTCTTGGTCTGAAATGAAAAAAATTCTTACATAAGTTTTTTTCTTCAATTAAAATATATATGTATTATTTTTAAATAGCAAAAGCGGTTTTTTTTTAAAACAGCTTACACGGATATGCAATTGGTTACTTTAGGGACATTTAATAATGGTAAGAAAAAAACTTAAATTATTTGGCAGTCAGTACTCATGCGACTTCGTTGGAATTTCTATTTCAATAAGTAGTGGTTTAAAAGGCCCCTGTAAAGCATATGCCCTTAACAAAACAAACATAGTGACGTTGATCTTTGACAATGATTGAGTGTGTAATTTGAGCAGCGTCTTCGCTAATTTAAGTTGCTCGGTGGGAACAATAACGTAATTTCATAGTTTACAGAGCTTTTGGCGTTCAGAAAATTTATTTGAATGAGAAATAATACAAAGGGTCTTATTTGCAGAGATAATTGAATTATGCCGAATTAGGCTTTTGTTGATAACCCATTTTAGTTTTATATTAATATCAATTTGTTTAGGTTTGTTAGTTATTTGGGTTTACGATTTTGAAATGCTGGTACACCTAGTCACTGGCGTAGCTAGGATTTTGTCTGACAGATACCTCAGAGGTAAACATGTTTCCTAACCACAGTTCAAAGAAGTACGATACAAAGAATGAATAAAAAAAATTGTGTGTGCTTAAGACCACACGACAGAAGTGAAAACTTCAACAAGGTTAATTCAGTGTCCACAAAAAAGTGCTAAACGCGCCTAAAGAAGTTTTCACTTCAAAAATAACATAAACTTGGAATACGGGATAATTTTACTGCATACGAAAAAAGATATTTCCTAAAATTGAACAACCCTTGAATTTTTATATCTTCAACAGAAGTCAGAAATCATAATAAATTAGGTCCACGGAATAAGCAATTACGGTAAAACTAATTACCTTACTTCACCCTACGTAAATATATAATTTAAAAAATGCCAGAACATACCTGAGACACAACAAGTGTCGCACACTGTTTCCACGTCGACTGATGCGGCAGCGGAGTCGAATTCGAGCGTAACACAGCCGAACCTGACGCCTGACGCTGACGCGTGACGGCTCAGTTTAATTCAGTGCCCACAAAAAGTGCTAAACGCGCCTAAAGAAGTTTTCACTTCAAAAAAATAACAAAATTAATTTTTTTGGGTTGGTACTAATATTAGAATTACCCTCGGGTGCCTATTGGCGATATCCCACCTAGTTTAAATATGCAGTCTAAGGGCTACTACCTATACTGTACAATATTCTTTCTGCGTTGTTATCGTTCTACTAGACGAGCAAAGTAGCCAGCAAAGCCGCACTCTGGGAGATCCCCGATTATCAATACATCCCTATTTATTTATATTTTATTGAAAGTAACTTGACTAAATTTAATTTTTGTATTTAGTATTTTAATGTCATTTATTGAACTCACGAGTCAGTCTTCAATTTGATATTGCTGTTTTTATTTTTATGTATTTTTGCTTGGTAGAAGGGTAAAAGAGTGAACAATCATTTCTCAAATTAATATCAACGTACGAAATTCCACAAGCCTAATTTATTTTAAAATATAATGTCAACAAAGTCTAATAATAAAAAAAAACTGGAACAAACCCAAACAGTTAAGCTAAAGTAAAGAACTCAAATAATGATGCTAGCATATAAAAAAAATAATTACTTCTAAGAAACACATCATCATAATACGGCGGAAAGCAAATCGTCAAACAATTTCCGAAAATAATTTAAAGTGTCACAGTAATACCTATTCTACCGTGGTAATACGATTCCTATTATTTCAGATGACCGTAACAAACTGGGTACCTACCCTATTTTTCATAAATGAGGACACCAGTAATTTCACTTCCTCATGGATGGAAAAAGTCGACAAGAGGAACCTCTCCGGTCCGTCTATGCTACGCAAACTTTTTTCAACTTTTAAAGAATGTGGCGCTGTTGTATATTTTTGTCGATTTGTGACAGTTTCTTCCTTCTTTCTCGCTCTTTACCTATATCAGAGTCAATGTTGCCTGGTTCGCTAATTATTAATTGTTAAACACATTTGTGCTATCCGACATTTGCATAATATTATCGCTAGTTTCCTATTAATAATCATTATTTACAATGCATACTATTACTTATTTTGTCCATAAAAAAAAAACCGCATTTTTAGTTTACCCATGCCAATTATCATGAACGACTACTTAATAAAAAAAAAATACTTTTCGCCGTTTTTACGAAAGGGGTTTTTTAATTTTATTCCAAATTAGTAGAGATACCCACAGAATTTAGAAAACAATTTTCAACTTGCGACCCTTGTCAGCCATTTAATTTAGTTAAGAGATTTTCGTAGTCAAATTTAAAACACAGTACGGAAAATTAATTTAATTTTCTTTATTTTGCTTTTATTTTTCGTGCAGCTCTAAAATGAGTAAAAACGAGCCAACAATTAACGTTTGGACTTGTTTACTGAAAGTTCGTTGTCTCCTTAATTTTTTAAGACTGGGCTTAGGGTTCATTTTCATGCATGCGTTAAGATCTCACTGTCAATGTCGGGTTTCCCAAAAAATAATTTTAATTTAATAGTTACTAACAAATAATAATATGGACCAGCTCGCTTAGACAACAATAATTATAATTGAAAGCAGACTGTAAAATTTACATAATTAACATGCATCACTAGTTAAAGCGTGCACTTCTGGCAGTTCTGGCATAGCAAAATCCAAACAATGATTAAATCTATAGTTTAACCGCACATCCTAATTTGAGTTTCTCTTGGATGGACCATCAACCAAAATCCTACTTCGGAACCTACAAAACGCTTTGGATTAGACAACCGAGCTATTTGAATCAGACAATCTGTTTTGTCGGTCTGCTTAACAATGACTGAAGGGTTTGTTTTGCGGTTTTGTGGGTTCAAGTCATTGTTGTATTTCGTTTATATTAATTTAAACTTTCATTGCCTCAATATTTATTAACTTTAAAGAAATTTGGTTGAAATTTAGGCATGGGTTCTGATGCCTTTAATATAACATTGTTTCAGTGATTATTTCATTTACCTGCCTAAGCTTTTTTATAAGAGTTTATTTGGTACTTTTGTGCGTAAAATAATACATCATGCAATAAGATAAAATTAAATGTACTAATTTGAAGAAATAGCCCATACTTAAAGTGGAGTTGAAAGTATGAAAAGGAAAGAAAAACACAAAATCTTCCTCCACAAAATTTAATAGAATAAAATATTCTGTGTTTAAAGGTCTCTACATGTTTCGAACGCAGAAACGTTCATCATCAGGAGACAGAAAAATATATTGTTGATGTTTTTAGCAAAAGAGAAAATGATAAGTGGTAGGCATAAAACCTTACTTTTATGGTGTCAAAAATTCGATTATTAAAATTACATTATGTGAAAACAGGTAATCACAATGTAATTTTAATAATCGACTTTTTGACACCATAAAAGCTGCATTAAGGTTTTATGCCTACCACTTCTTATCATTTTCTCTTTTGCTAAAAACATCAGCAATATATTTTTCTGTCTCCTGATGATGAACGTTTCTGCGTTTGAAACATGTAGAGACCTTTAAACAAAGAATATTATATTATATTAAATTTTGTGGAGGAAGACTTTTTGTTTTTCTTTCCTTTTCATAAATGTACTAAATTTGATACCACTACTTTTAAAAATTGGAATAATTTTAAAAGATATATTTACAATTTTCCGCAGTAACAAAATAAAATGGAATTTCTCTTGCCTAGTCATATGGTGTCATTTATCATTACGAAGAAAGTGCAAAGCCCAATTTTAATAAAAAGACATACTAAGTAAAATATTCTTCAAAACATTAAATGTACTATGACAATATTAAATATAATGTCGCTTTCCGCATAAAGTAAAAGCAAGAAAATCAACATCAACAAAACAACTACGAAAAATGTATCTCCGTAAAAATATAATAAGTATAATGCAGAGGTATTACATTAAAAACAGAGTAAATTAAAATTAATTTTTGATTAGTTTGCTTTGTTAATAAACGAAATAATTGAATCCTAAACAAACTCATTCCATAAAGGGACTGTTATTTCCTGAGCAGCAATTAGGTTTTAAAATACTTCATAATTTTCTGCATGATATTAAATAAATATTTGTTGTATATGGTTTGCTGGTTTTCTGATACCATATCGCAATACGGGTTTCTCCACTCTTTTAGAAACACATTGTGTTATTAAGGTCCACTTTTAAATTTAAACTAAATTTTTAGACAACTTAAAAATTAATAATACTAAATCAAACATTTACTTTTATAATAATAATAATAATAATAATAATAATAATAATAATAATAATAATAATAATAATAATAATAATAATAATAATAATAATAATAATAATAATAATAATAATAATTAAAAGTAATAAATTAGGCGTAAAAGAAAACCTCCCACCATACTCTCAATTCTCACAAGAAGCAGTTCTTGAATCTCCTCAATTTCTCCTGTACGAACAGAATAGTAGGACACAACTGTCAGGATATTCTTCCAATTGACAAGAACAAAAAAAGCTTTGATAATCGATACAGAGACCGAAACAGGAAAAACCAAGTTCTCAAATTTGGCGATAGCGATAAAAAATAAGTATATTATGGAAGCTTAAAAAATTAAAAATAATTCCAATAATAATATTGGTGGAGGGAACTATGACAAAATTATTTCAAGCACAACATAGAAAACTCTTTTATCATTCATATATTTTATATAGAAAAAATAGTCCTTTCAGGTTATTTTTATACCAACAAATAAGTTGCTTATCGACAATCGGTAAGCGAAAGGTCAGATCACCTTTTTGGTAGGAAATTAGACTCGACGAAGTTAATAATTCGCGAAAAAGGGATTCGTTGTATCGGAAATACAGTCCACTCGTATTCGTTTACAGAAAAGCATCATTCTTCAAACTTTTTACATAGTACGGAAATTTCTAAACAGAACAGGTTAAGATGAATTTCTGCTCTGTACTGTAAAAAAATACTAGCAGAACCAACAAAAGCTGTGAAAAAGAGAATAAAGAAAATAATATACTATTGTTTCGCAACAATACACTTTTATTGTAACAAAGCTACACTTTACTACTTACCAACCTTTATCAAAATATATATAGTTTATATTAGAAATTTTAACAATGCTACTTCATTCAAAAGTTTTGCTGTATGTATAAGCTTTGTTTTGAAATTCTACTGCACAGAATTCAGTTTTATATAAGCAATCCATTTAAATCAGATAATCTATTTGGTTTTGTTTGACGGTTTTGTATTTCCTGGGATATTCGAGAATTATTCTGGTAACGCATGGGTTATAAGCATTTTGTTTCAATTCTAAACAAAATCTTTTGAAGTTGTATTACTTAGAAAGACAAGGCAAAGACAAAATTTTACATTATTATTTAAAGTTAAAATTATCCTCTCGGTTCAATTAAAACAACCGAATTAGTTAGTACATTTTTTGTTTTAAAAACTTACAATCCGAGAATGCGTAAAACTGAAAAAAAAACGAAGTTATAGCTGCTCTCTAGAAGGGTCATTGAAGATAGTTTTTAAAAGGTGGTTGGCAAAGAAAAGTCCTATCTACCTTCTTAAGAAGGTAGATAGAAGCTATCTACCTTATCTGAAAAAAAAAACGTTTTCGTGGTATTTTCTCATTCTAATAGCTTATATGAAATTTGCTGGTAGGAAGTAACATTTTTTCATTCCCCATTTTAAAGTTTAATAATATAATTTTTTAATGTTACTATGGCCACAAATAAAGATTGATCAATGAATGGGAAAAAGTACAACGATAGTCCATTGGCTAGGTGTCACAACTAACAGTATTTTGTAATATCGCGGACAAAATCGCAAATAAAATTTAATGCGACGAATATTTTAAAACTGAATATATGTCTTTAAATTAGACCGACATTGTAAAACATAAAATGGGCATTTTTAAAGAAACTGAGTTAATTTTGTGGATTAAAAGTTTACCAGACCGAAACCACAGCGATTTCGGTCTAAATTTTTCGGTATTTAAAACGGGGGACTAAGCGCTTAATTCTAAGGATTCTTGTTTTATTTTTGCTTAATTTTAAGGCTGGCTTTGAATAAACCCATTGCTAATTTCGGGACTAAAGTTTAGGAGCCGATTTCGATTAGGGTTAAAATATTTACAATTAAAAAATATTTTTGGTCCTTGTTTTACAACATCTTTTGTCGCCAAATCATATTAACAGTATTTAATAAAAATCATCAATATTATAATATTACAAAACAATGTATGAAATTAGTGGTAAGTAGTTTTTGAACAATTTGAAGATAAGTATGCACGGCATAATATCATAGATAAGTAGGTACTAGGTCACAGTTGTATATCAATATTAATTGCCAATGATGTTAATCTGATGCAGCTACAAAACTAGGACATTGTAAAGTACTTGATGATCGATAGATCTGATATTAGATCATTCATGCCCTTTTGCATTGAGTAGTTACAAATGCGCATTATTATAGGTTTAGCCTTTGAGTGTCAATTTCAAATGCATTTTGGGAAGCGGCATACAATGACGGAATTATCAAGAGTAATTTATTACATCGATATACCTACTGGTCTAGTGGATATTGAATATTGAAATTTAGTGGATCTACGCTCAGTAAACATATCGGAGCCGAATAAATTAAGTGTTGTACAAAAGTAAAAAAAAAATTGACGCGTAAATGCATTTAATTATTTCTTAAATATTGCTTATAGTAGTTACTGTAATTCAAATAAAGGTTCGCCAGATTTTAGACAGAAGGTGACTATATTAAATGTGTGCAACAGAGAAAATATCGTGCGTACGTGCTTTCGTAAAAAATAATATATTTTCTGTGGTGAGGCAAAAATTAAAATTTTCAGAGGTTCAGAATAACACTTTTTCCAAGTCAAATCAAGTAAAGCATGTTATGATACTAATATCTAAATTTCAAAAAAGTCAAACTTCTAGGGTTTCTTGTTTATTTCGAAAACAAACATTTTAGATTTCAAGTATTAGTATCTTAGTATAATTTATTGACCTAAATATATTTTGGTTTAACGAATAATTGTTTAAATTAACAAAAATAACGACATAAGTAGAAACAAAATTTTAAAATTTTTATGCGTATTTTGAATATTTATTTTCAAATGCCTAATTACTTTCTTTGTCTAAAACCCGTTATTAAAATGGCATACATAGTCGGTACTCTCAAAACTGTATTTATACGTTTTATCATTACTTAATGCTACCCCTAATACTCTTCATAAAATGTACAACAAAAACAGATCATAAAATATTTCCCACAAAATTTAATATAACGCCAAGCTGCAAAACTTTAAATTAAACGCTCCTGCAGCTTCGTTTGCAGTCATATTTATTTCAGTTTCGTATTTACTAGTTCAAAAGCCGAAAGTATTCCGAACAATTGGCTTTAAATTTCTAACCACGCACCATTGCAAATGGCCTGGGGTAAATCATTTGCATGCATTGACTGAAATAGCGTATTGCGTTATTTAATAAAAGCAGATCTATGACATAAGTAAATTTTGGTTTTACAAATTTGTAAAATACTTTGTCAGAATAATGCAAAAAAATTGTTCTTGATGCCTTGTTGTGTGGAAAAATTGGAAATTCTTGCCAGGTTGATTGTAACAACATCTTTGAATTAACAACCTCTTAGGCTTCCTTACCTCACTGATGAGATCACGCAATATCAAAGGTTACCAAAATGGGATCTTATTTACCACAAAAAGATAGTAGTTGCATAATCATGTGTGCCCAGTTTAAAACTGCGCAAATAGCAAAGTCCAGAAAATGCGATAAAGCCTTAGATTCAGTGTTCCAAAAAATTATAGAATTTGAAGAAAGTTTTGGCGTTGGTTCGCCTCTTCAGTCAGGGCAAGTACCCTAAGATAAGTTAGAAATAAAGAATTTGCTCGAAAGAAACGACATTCACAATACAATTTGCATGTAAAAGCAACGTCAACAAAAATAAAGACCTAAAAAAAAGTTTAATATTTTCTTTTGATGTGCTTAAAAATATATTTAAAAAAATTATATATAAAATATCGTACAATTTCTCCAGAAAAGAAAAAGGGTATTATTATTTATAAATTCACGTCCAATACACTGCCATATTCGGGCTACATATTCGACACTTTGATTCTCAGTGAGCCAACCAAAATGGTATTTCTTTAATAATAATGAAACATTGAAGCTGCAGTTAAATTCTATAAAAAAAATCTTAAATACGAGTACACCGTTAGACTAAATTTTAATAATAATTATAACCTCTGACTAATTTGCAGATTTGAAATAAGTGAATCGACTGTAAACTTGCAAAATCTCCTATTCTAATAATGGAATATCCGCAAAGGATATATTGCACTTTATACACCATTAAATTTGATTTAATACATCGTCTTTGTGCTTTAAAGGGTAATTTAAATTTATGAGAATGATTTCTTTAAGAATGCCTTCGTCAGGAGAACGTTCCCGATGTATTATTAATAAACATGTAAGTAACAGCGATTTTAATATTTTGGTAACCCAAACACCTAAATCCGTTTAAATTAGTTAAAAAGCGTTAAAATGTTTAAAAAATAGCTTCGTAAAAAATGTTTGTTTTCAGAAATTAAAAAATTGTAGAAATTTTTAGGTTTCTAAAGTATTAAAGAAAATATTGTTGGAGGTAAAATATATTATTATTATTACGCAACAATAACTCCCGAAACAATAATTTTAAGATCAAAATGTAACTGACGAACTACACAATGACATTCTCGTTTCCATTATAATATAACTCCGACTACAATAATAAATACAGAGCAAATATATAGCTCATGGCAAAATCTAGTTTACCATGTCACCATTACTTACGATTTTATGATACACCACTGTTCCCCAAACTTATTACTAAAAGTTCTATGATAAACCTATATGTAATGTCACAATTATTTAAAATTGTATGACACACCGTTAAAGCCTGTTAGAAATTCTATTTTTAGAAGTCCAAACATTATTTTTAGCCATATATATCTTAAAGGATATCATTAACGTTTTTTCTGAGTACTAAAACACTACAAAAGGTACAAAACACTTTTACTAAATATTGTATTATTACTATAGGTCCCATTAACTAAAAGGGTTAAATTTTCCCTTTCAGATGCATGTAAGAAACAGTTATGACTGAATAAACAATGAAAATCTTATTCTCATAAACCGTAATAATATTCAAAGACCCAGAGTGCCAAATTAATTGCAAATGTAAATTAAATTTAACGGCCTCCAAAGTGCAGCATATTATCCCTTAAGGAAGCGGTGTTCTTAGGAGGGGAGCTTTTGCAAATTAACGATACCTGCGTGTTTGTCGTACCGCAGGATTGGGTAGGGAAACGGGAGTTTCTGCAATTTACACTCAAATTATTATACTATTTAAATGTTTGCATTTTATACAATCTTTCCATCTGTAAGCACAGTCTGAAACTTTTAGTTAAAGCTTTTTAAAAAAATGTTTACAATTATTATTTTAGAAACATGTTTTTTATTGCAATTTACTCGCATTTGATAAACTCCTGAGATGAAATTTTGTTTAACAAGATTGTAGTAAGTTGTAGTTTTAACGAATTTTTAAATAAAAAATGTGTTCTAGCCGTTTTACGTTAAATTGGTGAGTCCGTTTCATAATCAAAATATCGTCCACTGTTAAATAACATGTCGGTGTTGCCCAGGAGCTAACAAAAACTTTCTATTAATTTGGTGGTAACGACCAGCAAATAAGGTTGTAATGTGCTGCTTTGAATATTCATTACTAGCTCATTTACGTTACCTAGAAGCTGTCTAATGCCGGATATTTAAGGTGTCACATAGTTCCTTGATTTAAAGTTTGGTCCGGAAAGTTTGTTAGTCTACTAGCAGAGTTTTTGATTATAGGTTTATACCTGTTTGGGTTTGTTCGATAAGTGTAGTTTTGAAGATGACAAAGTTTCTGGACTATGTTAGAGCACAAATTGTAATATCACTTATGTCGCTCTATCAAAGGATCTAACGAAATTAAAAACAATTTTAATAATAATTAATTTCATAAAAAAATTATTTATTTTATGTTCAGAAAAGTATTACTACATTATTAATAATCAACTGACATTAAGTTTTAATATCCAAGCTTGTTTAAAAGTAAGAAAATGTTTTAATGAACTATTTTATGGAAATTTTGCATAAACTTATTTACAAAAATTCAACAAATCTACAAAGCTTGAATTTTAATAAACAAGGTTTACAAAAGCACACCGACAAAGAAAATAAATACTTCCATTTTCTATTATTACAATATTACGCCGCGCCGTTGCGTTGTGTCGCTTGCCTACTGCTGCAGGATTATTTGCATAAAGAGTGGAAATTTAATAATTATTGTTATTGCAGCTATCCCTGCTCTAAGTTTTCTTCTTAGAATTTAGGTTTATTTTTTTAATTGCACTTTAAATTGACAACTAATTTATTTAAGTAAGGCAAATGGTAGTAGTTATTTCGATTAAGTATTTAATAGTTTTAAATTATATAACAAACCTCCACAAAAACTATTATTTCTATTGTATCTTTTTAGTCGCAATATCAATATTAATCAAACAAAATAATTAAAACAAAAAACCAAAGGAGAAATTAATAAATAAATAATTATCAGTCTCGGTGAAATTTATAAATAATATAATAAGATTTATTCTTGTGCTGTTATTAGGTATAAATCCTGATAGTGATAATAAGGTAAAAAATTGTGTTATATATTACTTAAGTTAATTAATTGATAAGCCGGAAAACACAATGAAATTTAAAAGGTTATTTCAATTTTATGAAAAAACCATGAAACTTCACAAAAGATATTTTAAATAAATTTGTATCTTTCAATTTCACTTTAAGCTGTTTGAAAGTTCTTGTATGATGGACATTCATTGAGGTATATATCACAGCCGTATTTAATTATAAGAATTTTACAATACGTTTTTCCAAACTTTTAATTGGATTATTAAAAAATAATAAAATGAGGTGTGGTAGTCCGCTTAGTTTAAGTCTAAGCTGGTTACGTTTGGCAAATACATATTTTTTTAGGTGTCGGTCCAGATACATGTCTAGTTATTTAGCGTCTTCGACTTGTGGCAGCTGCCAGTTGTTAATCTTACGTACAGTAAATATTACATGCATGGACTTGGTTTTATTAGCTTTGATGCGCCATGTTCTTAACCAGTGATAAATATTGTTAAGGTTAGTTTGCAAGTTTATTGGCTTTGGATTAGTATATGATGTCAGAATAGCAGTATCGTTGGCATATGTTGCCACAATTTTGGTTCCTGTTGTTGGTAGGTTTACTGTATACAGTGTGACCAGTAAAGTCCGCATCAATATGGTTTTTTTATTAATAGCTTTATTCGAAATTTGACTTTGGCATCAAGTTCTGCTACGATCGAGATGAAAATTAAGCAAAAACATAGTAGTTACGTGATTCGCATTATCTCTCAAATTTTAATCTTTTTCAAAAAATAATTCAAAAGTGGGGTTATTTCTAAAAGTATCAAAAAGAGTTATTAGAAAAAGTTTTTTTAATGCAGTTTCTAGCCCATATGCAAAATTTCAGTTGCATAAGATAATTTTGATTTTTAACCCATATTTTGTAAATTGCACCACTTTTGCAAAATAAGACTTAATACAACCTACATAAAACTTCTTAGTTTTGACAATGCTTTATTTCAGATAAATTTTCTTTAAAGTAGCGCCATATTAAATATGTGTTTTTCTACAAAATCAAAATTGGGCTGTTAAAATTTGGTCGCATGTGATGCAAAGTTTATTTGTTTTTGACCCTGTATAAGGTAACTTCATAAAATAAGTATTTTGAAAACGTTGTTTGTGTCTAAAAGTAATACACCCTAATATTAAGACAAAAAAGGACACAGTGTCAAATCATAAATCGAAATTATCTTATGCAGCTGAAATTTTGCATGTGGGCTAGAACTGCATTTAAAAAAACTTTTTCCAATAACTTTTTTCTATATTTTCAGAAATAACCCCACTTTTAAATTATTTAAAATAAAAATATGTAAAATTTGACAGCTAATGCAAATCACGTGACTACTATGTTTTTTTTTTAATTTTCATCTTGATCGAGGCAGAACTTGATGTAAGTCAAATTTCGAATAAAGCTAGATATTAATAAAAAAAAATCCCATATAATGTGGACTTTACTGGTCACACTGTATAATAGGTATAGTATCGGTCCAAGCACGCTTCCTTGGGGAACGCCCAAGTGTATAGGATATAAGTCGGTATATTCAGTGCCCTGTTTTAATAAAAAGTTTCTGTCTGTTAACTATGATGTCAGCATTTGATAGTGGGGATGAGGAAGAAGCTTCTTTAGTTTTACTTGTAAGCCGCTGTGCCTATAGTATTTAGGTCTTTATTAATTCGGTTGACTATGATATAGTTAATGCCAAACACAAGCTAACAAAATTTGAAAACGAATATTATAACTTGGGTACTGAATACAAACGTGATTGGTCAGTTTCATATCCTAACTAGGATGGATATGAAATAATTATATCCGTTTAGATCACTCGACTGAATGTATACGGCAGTCAGTGCCAGACGTCCCCGCAGTGTGGGCACAAGGACCTTTAATTAGGTGTAATACAATTTTAATGTAAAATAGATAGGGATACATGGGATTTCCCGTTGCCAGCCTGGCGGTACATCCAATTTTTTAAATTAAAAACAGACCAGCATCACAGACATGAATCGTATTTAAATAAAAAACAATCACCTTAATGAAAAGGAATTGCCTTGTTGAATCTACTTTTAGCAAACAAATTGTTTTTTTATCTGAACATCTTGCAGCATAGTGCTGTATCTCGTAACAGAAATATTGCATATTGCCGGTTTATAGAATTTTACATGCGAGATTGAAAATTGAAAGCTTTTGAAATTTTCTATTTTTGTAAAAGTTTATAGATGTTTTCCGATACATTCAGCTGATGTAAAAGTAAAGACCCGCCTTTTGTGAAGCGGTTTGTATAAAATAATATTGTATTCAAAACTTAAAATCTCAGTTTAATTAAGAATTTTGTCTATCTGTAGAATATATTATATTTTTTGATTTTTGAAATAAACAATTTAATCATAATAATGATTAAGACGTTTTGCAGTTTTACAAAATTTAATAATAATTTTTTTATCGATATTAAATGCTTATAACTACTTATTATTATATAGTGTCCGGCAAACGGAGGTCAATCCAATAATCATATATTCCTTGAGCAAAAATATTATGACTTTTATAATGCCATTTTTTATTTTTGACTCTCATGTTCGATATACAGGGCGGGCGTCAAAGTTTGAAATTAAAAACTGCTTTTTTTGAATAATTCGAGTCTTTAATAAGTTATTAATTTCAAATTTAATACATTGCTTCCACATAAAGAGTTACATCTTTTGAGAAAAGACAAAAACAATTGTCAAATATTCAAAGTAAAGGGTCCAGTACCCGCTGACTTCCCAGGTGTTGTGTGATTTGTACCGAAGGCAATAAAAGTAATTAAATAATGTGTTTCGTACTGAACACATATTTTATAATTTATTCAAAATTGTGATTCGTACCGGGCATCAGGCAGGTAAAATCTATAACTGATAAGGGATAGAAATATTAAATACTTGTTATAGTTGTCTAATTTATTTATATGGATTAAATACACAAAATATAATAAGTAGGGTTAGTTACAATTAAAAATAATATCTTATAACTATATCGTATATCTAGTTGAAAAAGAAATTATTAATGGGTTTAAAAAACGATTTCAACAAATTAAAATCAGGCTGTAGTAGCATGAAAAGAAATATATTTTAATAAATGTAGTCTACTGATTTCCTTGGTTTAGTATCGGTTAATAGTTTTTTCGATAAATTCTTGTCGTTTCTTATCTATATTATTATAAACTGTTGCAGTAGAATTGACGCTTTGAATTTTAACTTGTGTACTTACTTATTTCAAATTCATTTAGTTTGTCCACAAATACAAAAAATGTGGATGCGTCTTGTACATTAAAGAATTGAAATGGCTATGAAACGATTCACTTGCATTAGTTTGTTGTACGTGCGAGTGTTGCTGACATTTTGGCCCAGATTGTAGGGGGGAAAGCCGATTCCTCGAAAATATAATTGTCTCTTAAATAATCAGCATATTTTAAAAGTATTATAAGTATCAATTGGCATTATATCAAACAAATCAAGAGCGAACCTATCTCCTACTTCGCTAGGATCTAAATAAAGTAATGCGAAAGTCGTTCGCATCCATTGACTAACCAAGCTTGATTTGTCTTTGTACTCCTTAGTTAAATCAAATGTTTGCACTTTTAATACCAAGCCAGACTAGGATGAAACTTGCATCCAATCTTTTGAGCTTTGGGCCAAATGCCTTATTTTTGTGATAATATATTGGCCGTTAAAAAATCCATGGATAGTGAATAATTGACAGAAATATTGTGTGCAATAATCAAATATGCCATCAAGGTATATTCGATTTGTTTTAGCAGTCATGCGCACATTAGTTTTACATGAAAAAACGATAATGTTTTCATTTACACTGTTAACAAAAAGGAAACATTTACAGGTTTTGATGTCTAGTTTTGTAGCAGCTTCATGAACTGCATAAATGTTTTTTGGAAGAGACGAAAAAACTTTTCTACTAACATTGTATATTATGTAATTCCTTACAAGTGCAATATCACTGGAGGCGGTAGGTTTTCTTGAAGAACTTTGCGAATAATTTTTGAAGGTTTCTCAGTAATATCTTCGGAAGCTTTTCTTTTGCACGCTGTACTTACAATTTGACTTGGAAGTGACACTATATCAGCTTCGTGACAATGTTCCAATTCACACTTATTCAGGACAACATTTTGGTCGAATGGACCAAGAGTATAAATGGTGGCTTTACAAGTGCGACTTACGCACACCAAACATGTTCCTGACTTATTTTAAGAACTTTTTAAAATTATATTTATAACTCTTAACAACTAACATTGGTTTTCCACGGCTACTTTCAATAAACTTGATATCCATTTTGCTGGTCAATAACAAGGGACTAAAAGACAAAACGTAATAAAACCTTCTTTAGGTACTAATGGGGTAGTCCGGTGGGTGGATGCAGGAAATCCCAAAAATTGTATGCCGGTACGAATCGCAATATGAAGAAATTAGTTAAAATTTACCTTATGGGTTAATTTTACCTGAGCGGTACGAATCGCTATGTGCCCGACTTCCCCTATCTTTTAGTAGTTGCGGCAGTGACTTCGAACTATATTTTTTCAGGGTAATCATTTAGTTTTGATTATTTTTTGTTTTGGAGAAAATTTAAAAAGTATGAGTCCTTAACTGATGCCAATGTTAATCTTATAATTTTCAAATGCTAAACCAAGTCGGCCATTGTGGCATTATCATGAATACAAAATATTATTATAGTTAAATAAAACTTTGCAATAGGTGATAATATTAAAAGCAAAGGACTAGCCAAAAATAATTTTAGGATAGTGGCGTACAGATAAAACCAAATAGTTTTTAATTTTAAACTTTTTTTATTTTATATCGAACATGAGGGTCAAAAATGAAAAATGGTATTATAAAAATCATATTAATTTTCCTCAAGTGATATACTATGGTAACCTCCTTTTTCCGAACACCCTGTATAATGAACAAACAAAAATACTCTAATAAACTTCCCAAATCTAAAATTATTTTTAAATAATTTAATTCACATATTGTATATTAAATAATACAGTGACGTGGTTTTCGCTGGATACAGATTGACACGAACATTATTGCCTCTTTTGATTTTATACTTCTCACATATACCAGATAATCTAATTCTCTAATCTATTAAAGCAGTAGAATATTATAGTGCCGTATAAGCCGTAAAAGGGTTTTACTCAATATATTGTGAAAATATCCACAAAACAATTTAATTGCAAATTTATGTTTAAAACAATTGCAAAGTCTACATTATTTTACAGTAGCTTTTTACCTGATGTTTTATTTTTATTCATGAAGATTTTGAGATAGGTACATAAAGAGAGAATAAGGACTAAAACGAAAATAGCAGTAATACCAATATAACTACTGGATTTTCACTCTTTATGTAAATTCTGGATAATACTGGATAGTGCAATACAAATTCAACGCGAAATAAATGTAAAATAAACATTTTAATAACAAGAAAATGTACATCTCTGCTTTTGAGAATTTGCTTTGACAGCTTGCTTTATTATTTTAGACTAAATAGAAACAGAAATATTTTTTTTAATTGACCTGCTTCTAGAATATAAAACTTTTTATATTTGAAAAGCTTTTATGAAAAAAAGGACGATAGAAATTTATTAAATAATTATTATTGTTTTTAATATTCTTTCTGAAAACTATAATTAACGGTAAGGTGGTAGACAATTTAATATTATGAAATATACAGACAGGGGAAATTATATCGGCTAGCGGACAAACAAGTCAAATAATAATATAAGTGTGAATTTGCCTTTTGTATTCAAGTACACGAGGAAGCCAAAACAATGGACTTTCTGGGGCAAATAGACAATGACGGTCGATTCGTCCTTATTAGGACTCTTCGGAAAGTCATAACCCATTATAGAATAAACTACATTGTTTACGCTTTAGAGAAATCAAAGATTCCAGTGTTCACAATTTGTCTGGTTAGCTGTATGGTCCACTATACTTAACACGTGCAGCAAAAGAAGCGCTGTTACCAAACTTACTGTTACATATTAGATTCATAAAATTATTAAAATACACGTTCTACAAGTATAATTCAGATAAAATACAAACGTTAATAAGATACTGTAGGTAGAGCAAGTTTTTGTTTTATTGGTTTAAATAAAATAAATATGACTATTTCAGGTCTTTGTATTTAGTGCCTACTTATTTTAGTTTCATGGTACCAAATCTAGAATGATAGCGGCAACCTCGCTCTCCTTTTTCACGCGTCTGACATTCTCGGGTTGCAACAAAAGCAGCTGTAGTAATCGAATAAACTCTTTTTTTTCTGTAAGTAATCGTGGTATTTGTTTTTGCGATGTTCTGGTTAGTCGTCGGAATACTCGTATTTCTACGTGTTTTGTAAAGTTTTGGTTTTTTTTTTAGTTTTTGTAAAAGATTTTTAATTTTTATTGTTATATAAATATTAAACAAAATGATGTGTCACTGTCGGGCTTGTAAAAATTTAGATTTTTTTAATCAAGACTTATCTTTTCAAGGGTTAGGTTATAATCTGTATTATTGGCCCATTCAGTGGTGTAGTAATTAGGAAAAAAGTAAATAAAAATAATTTTTGTGAATATTTTTCTGTGAGATAACTTCTAAGGATACCATTATTGAAATAATTATTGTTGTCATAAAAGTTAGGTATAGTTATGTGGGCTCAAGTAGGACATTAATAATTTGGACTTTATACATACATTTCACTCATTTTCTATGGAATTTGAAACATTGAAGTGCAAAATATATACCTATGGCTCCCTCATAGAAGCACGAAGCAAAAAATAATACTTCTCATATCCTGGCATGTTAACAACAAATATTTCTCTTTCAACAATTAAAGTACTTTTATCTATTATTATCAATGCAGCATACCAGAGTATGTATAAATATCCTCTACGTGGTTATACATGATTAATTGTAAAAAAATTAATATTTCTTATTTATAAGCTTATATATCTTTTTATATGACTTATTGTCCCTTGCCTTAAATGTCATTAATTTCATTAATAACATTCGCAGCCTAGACTTTTTCAAAGGTTTCTTTTAATCTTCACTTGTAAAAATTTAATAATACTTTAATGAAAACGTTTTTTAATTATGCGTTGATTACTACCTACTTATTTTATTAAAAATTCTTGCCACATCCTACGCCGCTGATGTTGGCTAATCGCTCCGAATCCTTGAGCATTACAATTCCTCACGGAGTCGGAAATTTGACGCTATCTCTCTTTTCTGTCTTTGTTTCACACCTATGAATGTTGGATGCAAACAAACAGACTATTCATAAATGAATGGCTTAGCCTATTCGATCTGCAACGCCACATACAACTAAACCACGAATTTAAAACTTACTTAAAAACATTGCAAGTAGTAATAAAACATCGCTATGCGTTAGGAATTAACTCCCTATTATATTTCCCCTTTCTGAAATACTTTACGGGCACTGAATCAATATCATATTATTATGAAATAATAATAATTTATAATATTATGTTGAAAAAAAAATATCGCACTTCTCCCTTAAACCTGTTCTTATAAGATCGTAGTTTCTTTAGGCAAAAGAAAGAGTAAAATAAAGAAAACTTTTGTTTAAGACTAGTATGTTGTTTTTAAGTAGCAGAAGCGCTGCCGGCAAGTTGCCTTTTTATCCATAAAACTGGATTAAACTAGTAGTTTACCATACTGACTTTAAGAGGCCTTTCCATTCATTTTTCCATTTTGTTTATGCTGTTCAAGATAGAAAACTTTCGTCGTCTTAATAATTTTATTATTATAGTAACTTGCACAACAAAAATATCTGCAAATAGTGAAACACACACCGTAAATCCACACCTTTTTCGAGCCTACTGTAATCCTACCGCAAATCAAAATCTACAATCCAGTTCAACATAAATAGATCTTATGGTTTACAAACATCTATTTTAATTATTATTGAACTGTTTGTACATACGTCCTTTGTTGGAACAACAACATGGAAGTTTATGCAGCTCAGAAACTAAAGTGGCTTTGACAACCACAGGGCGTCGGTCATAACTTTGAGCACAAACATTTACTTGAACCAAGACGTTTGGTGGGTTTAATTTACCCGTTGTTATCCAAAACTTAATTAGTTTGGTTTATTTTATAGGCCAATTAGGTAAGCAGCCAAAAATATAATTCGACTAAATAATTCATCTTTGCACATGCCGAAGTCAGAAGCATAATATTGGTTAAAATATACGTATACACAGTAAAAAATCAATTAATTAACAGCAAGGGATGTCTAATTCATTTTATTTGATTTAAATTTTAATAAATTTACAAAAATCTGTTGCATGATTAGTACTGTTATTTACACAAAATAATCATATTGGATTACCTTAAATGGAAACTGATTAATTGTATAAAACATGCGATCCTTATAAATCATGGTTGATTTGAAGAATTTTAAAATACCTTGGAACCCAAGTTTCAGGGGTTTTTTACGCAACATCGAGACCCCGATCGAGGTTTTTAAACATTTTGTTTTTTAAACTTTTGTAAGCCCATATTTCCGGATTAGTTTCTTGGCTTGTCCTGAATAGTAAGTAATCAATAATTATGTTTTTCGATATCATAGGAACCTCATTGGGAGAAGTACTGTACTCAGAGTCCTTCAATAAATAAGTTTCTAATCTGTCAATAAATGCCAACTTTTCCCTGTAGGATACTTTAGAATCCTAAAATACTTTATGATTATTACTCTGATTTACTTTTAAGTACTTTAAGGTAAATAACCAATGATCTGCTAAAGATCATCGTAAATAACCCTTAGATTTACCATTGCTGGCTGCCTTAAAAGTTCAAAACACGTAAGAGTAATATCACTTGAAAATAAAAGTCTTGGTAAAATTCAAGCACACTAACAGTATTTAGGACTACAAGTTATAAAGGTCCAAACCATAAAAATATAAAAAAAGTTCCAAAAAAAATTGCACAAAACTCGAAAAATAAAACAAAACAATCACGTTAACTTCAATGTAAAAAGTTTTGTTTGTTCCCCTATCGACAGTGAGGTTATGTGTGTGACGTCAAGAGCTATTGCTTAATTAGATATTTTGAAGAGAACATATTGTGTGTTATGCAGATTAGTTTCTTCAAATTGTAAAACTAGTTTATTCTAGTTCAGCCTATAGAAAAGTTTAGGGTAAGAAACCATTTAGGAACATCTTTGAATATGGCCCATGCTTCTTAAATTTATTCAAAGACGATTTAAGATTAAATAAAAAATTATTACACATCGAAATACATTTTATCATTATTGAATAAAATATTTAATATAATAAATTGATTAAATATAATCAGTAATAATTTTTTATTAATCAGTATTGAATAAGACGGCTTAATCACAGACTCTTTTGATTTAATCAGTAGGCAGTTTTTAAATGAATCTGGTGTGGACCTGGATTGAATCAGTTCATTTTCATTTTAAATATAATATTTTTTTAAAGTTTGTATTCGAGTATACTTACTTGCCTCCCAAAAATGTCAGTTACATTTTATTGCCTATCTCTCGATTTTTTACTTTGTACCAGATACTTTTTATTCTTCACTTATGGACCTGTTCATCTAGCCCCCCTCCCCCTTCTGTATGTGATTTTTATAATATTAGACAACACAAACAACGTAACAAAATAGGCCGCCTTAAAATTTATCAGTACTTTTATTTGTAGTAGATTTTCTTTATCGTAATAATTTTGTCCAAGTGCTTGTATCAGCTTCCCACAGTATAACTCACCCGGCGTTATTCTATTTCATTTAAATAAAAGCAACTCGATCCTACCTTTACCTTACAATGATAAAATTAAAGTGTTCATAACTTTTCCGGATACGTGTACTCGTAACTACCATAATATGTCAAATTCACGCCCCTTTTTGGAAAAGGTCGGATACAAAAAGGAGTTATAAATTATAACGCATTTTCATAAATGAAGCACAAAGTGAACCTGGTAAATAAGCTGGGATTTATGGAAAGCAACCCTGAGATTAGTTTGTTATAGCTCAGATAGTTCATTATTATGGAGAATAGAAAATTCACAACGCGAACAAATTACAATAATAAACATGACGATGTGGGTTTACAATCGTAGGAATGATTCTAGAGGCTCGCTCTAATTCATTGAATTTTAGATAAGTTCCTTTTCTCATATCAATTTTTACATATTTTATAATATCTATTTTAGGTTTATTAAAAGTTCATCTAATATTCCTAAAAAATATATTTTATTGCTTCTACTACTACCTTTCGAGTATCCCATCGATTATATTTTGTTTAAAGATTAACTTAGCATATTATGCATCACTTAATCTTAAAAAAATGTTGATGAGAAAAAGCTCTTACCCGCATTATTAGGATATAGTTTTAAGCGGTATAATATCGTGGAGTAGTTGAAACAAGTGGTCGAATTTAAGATAATATTTAAATTGTTATTTAACCTTAAGCCACTGACTATAGATTATTCTTAGAAAAATATTCTGTTTTTGTTTTTAAATTTTTATGTGTAATTAAAATAAGTATATCGAATTTGAAAGTTATTATCGTATTTGTTCCACGACACGAAATCAGAACTCGCACAAAAATTCCTATTCGAGGGCTCTTCCTTGTACAATTACACAAAATTATCCGATAATTAACCTTAAGGGAATATTTTGCACTCTGGAATGTCGGATTGCACACAGATTTTTACAGAACAATAATTAATAAACAAGTAACGGTGAGTGGTAATTTCTTAAAAATGTTGATTGGCAAGACAACATATTTATGCGGAGGAATATTTATATCACAATAATTAACTCTTAGGTCGTAATGGTCGTTGTTATATTATCTTTCGCCAGTTTAATCAAGCCTAGTTTGTTCATATTGTGTGAAATTATTTTACCTTTACATTGTATAACATACTACTTACAGCACTGGGTTTAGTGTACCCCGTCGCGGAATACTGTGCACCGGTGTGGATCAACAGCCCACACACCAAACGTATTGAAGCCCGACTTAATCAAGCTATGCGTACTATATCAGGCACAATCAAGGCCACGCCCACTTATTGGCTACCCACACTGAGCCACATAGCTCCTCCACAAATTCGCCGAGAACATTCTCTGGTCAGGGAGTACGAAAAAATTAACGCCGACCCTGGTGCTCCGCTCCCACGTTGGAATAACCGGCAGAACTATAAATAGGCTACGCTTACGAAAACCCCCTCTGAAAACGGCAGAAACTCTTATCGAAGAAAACTTCAACATAATTGAGCGATGGAAAGGAGACTGGGAGAAGAAGGCCTCACCTGCCAACCGGGATATGCCATACGTTACAAGCCAGCCAGAGGGCTTTGATCAACCAAGACGAATCTGGACAACACTTAAGAGAATAAGGACAAACTGCAGTAGGTGCTCCGACTCACTTTTCAGGTGGGGAAAGATACCTTCCCCAATTTGTGACTGCGGCGCTGAAAGACAGACTATTAAACACCTGGTAGAGGATTGTCCAATTAGTTCTTACAGTGGCACCCATCCGATTTCCTGATTGCAACAAGAGGGTCAATAGAATACATTTGTAATTTTAATGTTTGTTTGTGAGATTTATGTATTTGTAATATTAGTGTTATTTTCGTTATGTACTTACCTGTGGTGTAGCCATACGCTAAATAAATAAATAAATAAATAAACATACTACATTAGCGAATGCAAATGCCCCTGATCATAATTTATCTTACATTTACTTACTGCATAATAATAACAAACCTTTTTTTTTGTTTAAATTTATTAAGTTCGAAAAATGCCATGTCGTAATAACAGTAATATACAAGGGTTTTTATGCTTGACAATTCAATTCTTGGAAAGTATTTATTCTTTCTCTACGGACACACATAAGTAGTATAATATGTTAACGTCAGACCCCTTTTCCCAAAAAGGACACATGAAAAAACGACCTATAAATTATCAGACACTTCTCCCATTGCATTGGCCCGAAATGAATTCAAGTTATTATGAGATTAAAAAATTGAATTAAATTTTAATTGTAACCTGTTAGGAACCGTATCCACAAAAACTGCAGTTAGCCGTTTGTATGATAAATTAATATGATGATTCTTGTTTTAGGAATTGCGGTCTCCTACTGTTTTGTTTGTAATTTTTTTAAGAAAAAAGTTTGACCAAATAGCTAAACTTATAAAACATATAATTAGGATAATTATTAAAACATATAATTAGGATAATTATTAAAACAAAAGGGTCATAAGATATATTAGGCAAAGAAACCAGAAGTAAATAAAAAAGGCATGATAATTTATCAAAGTAACACCTATTTAGGGAAAGGTCAGATAAAAAAGGCTATTAAAGAAGGAAAGGATCTTCTCTAAACAAACACATAATAGAGTAAACTAACACAGCTATAGAAAGAGCCTAATGACTAAAGGTTATTGGATTCCGACTTAAATTAACTGTACTTTCAGTTGTAAAGTACATCATTATCTAAATGTATTAAATAATAATACTCAAATACTTTTATTAAATTTTAGCATTCATTTAACAGCAGATAGAAACAAGTCAGAGGATACGCTTTTAAAATTAGCATAATAATAATAATAAATAATTATTGACAGTTTATAGTGTGTTACGTCAAAATTGTGAATAAGAATTTTCGATTTCCCTTACTAGGATCCGAGTTAACCTTTTTACTTTTTCACTTAACGAATTTTGTTTAGTATTTTAGGAACAAAATACCTAAATGAACGCATGAATAATTAAAATTTGAATAGGGCTTTAAAGAAATTGATTTCAAAAATATCCAATATGTTTCCTTGGACCCAGAAAATAAAATTAAAAAAATAATTATAATGGAATAATTTTACTTTTAAATTCAAAAAATTAACATGGTGAGTTGTTATCGCTTTTCTTTTTGAAAAGTTCTTAAGGAGCAAAATTAATCTCTTTAATATTAATTGTATTTTTTCGATCTAATTTGAATTTATAATATGTTACAGCAGAAGAAAATAATTCTAAAAACGTTTTTTAAATAAAATAGTTTTATAAATTTGTTGCTAAGAGACTATGAAATTTCGGTTTGTAGATACGAAGCTGAAACTATAAAAAATAGCAAAAAGGATCTCCCCTTTTTTATCAGTTTTATGGGCTTGTAAGTAAATTAAAAAAAAATTAAAACTATTATAATAATAATAGGGTAAATATTATAAAAAGTCATAAAACAGACGAATTAAACTGTATTTACACTCCAGTTACAGCCTTTTTGGTAAATATGTAATATAGAAGATCGACTCGCACTCAAGTTTTTATTTATTTTTAGCGAGCATGACACACAAGTCTGTTATTCCCGCCATTAGTTAACTTCCTCAAAGGCGAAACAAACTCTTCATAAAACCTCCTTTAATTAAACTTTGTGTAGTGGATGGATCTATTATTCGGTGCTTTCAAGTTTGAAAACCTGAACAAACATTCTTTAGTATTAAAATAAAAAAAATAGAGTAAATATTTAACGATGACATGCAGAAGAAAAAGCAAAAATTGGTTCTGTTTTAAGCCAGCAAGGTCAAATTTTTAAAGCAACTTCAAGGCAAAATACACATTTCCCTTTATTTGCTTTGTTTTAATAAGTTTTCTCAAGGCAACTTCAAATAAACAAGAATGGGTAGGAAACATAATGGGTTTTCGACGAACATTGACATTGATCGAAAATGTGTCACATGATGATCATCAATCACCAAAGCATCATTAAAAAGTTAACCGAAGGTATATAGAAACGCCGCTTACTTAAAATACCTAGTTGATCAAATTGATAAAAAGATTTGCGTAAGTTAAGAAAATGAACTTATTTGTTGTAAATCTTTGAATATTCTCAAAAACGTTGACAAAATATCAGTTATTCTTATGAGTTTTATTTAACTAAAAAAATAGGAAGATTATCAATTCATCCTGTGAGATTTAATAATTTCTTTGTATCTAATATTATAGATTTCTTAATACACTTTACAAAATTAAAAGAAAGAAGTAATGGATGGTGAATTATTTAGGAGAATAAAGAGAAAATGCGTTGTTGGATATTTTCAAAAATGTTGATTAGTAATTAATATTTAGAGATTAAAGTAGGTATACATATTCAAGTTGGAGGATCACCTTATGCTATGAATGAGAAATCCCTGAAACAAATAATACTCCCTCTTTAAGCCTGTTTCTGCTGACCATAACACAATCAGATCGTGTTTTTCCGATTTAAAATTTATATCAGGAGTGCATTTGATCCTCGTAATCGTACAAGATCCTGAGATATAGCTCGACTTTATCGACAGGCATACCAAAAGGGCTTTTCTAATCTTTCTCTTGCAGTAAAATTCAAATTTATGCCGAGCAGAAATATTTTAGTAGAGCTCTCGATAATATCTGAATTTCATATTCGTTCAATATTACGTTTAATATCTAAGTTATTTATCAAAGATCTTAAGATGATTGGAACGGTAAGAATGTTTTCGGGTTAAGGTGTTTTTACACCTAGTTTATTGAATACGATTGTAATGGAAAGAAATTTTGCCATTTTGCCAGAGAGGTAAGATATATAGGGTGTTTCATTAAGGGTAGTCACCGGCCATATCTCGGAAACTACTAAGCATTGAAAAAAAAATTATAATTAAAGTGGTCATGAATCCTGGAAATTATTTAAGTTCCGCATTTCGCCACAATGTGGCACAATTGAAAATTAATTTTTAGAATTCTAAATTTTTTCGAAAATTCCTATATTATTGTATAGCTCTGGTTACATCATTAGAAAGACTAGACAATTCTGCATCAGTTTTCAAAGTTCCCCATAAAAAGTTACCCATCGGGGTGATATCAGGGGGTCGAGCTGGCCAATATTCATCTATGTGGATACTGTTCGTTCAAGTACTGTCGTACATATAACGAAAAATGTGGAGGAGTACCGTCATGCATAAACCACATTCCTCTTTGAATTCTTAGGACACGGGATCTAATAAATTTGCTAATTCGTCTAACAGATGTTCCAAATAATTTTCACCATTTAGTCGAGGTAGTAAAATAACAGGACCAATTATTGTCTATGATACCTGCCCACACATTGGTCTTAATCTCATGCTGATAATAGGTTTCTTTAGTCCCATGAGAATTTTCTTCAGCATAGCTTATTCATTGTGCAAATTATTAGTTATGTCACTCCGCGTGAAAAAGGCTTCATCTGTGAATAAAATTCCAAATTGAAATTTTGCTTCTCAATTCTCTTCAGTAAAGGAAAGAATCCATTCTTAAAGGGACAACGAACATATTTTAACCCCCGTAGTGACCACCCCGTTGCGGAAAATTTTTAAATGATGTGAGATTACATTTTTCTTTATTGATCAGAAAAATGTATCATAGTAAAAAAAACTGTATAACCGTCTCGGCAAATTATATAGCAGAAGACGAATATTATAATGGGCTAACTAATATTTTAAAATGTTTTATTTTCGGGTTAAGCGTGTAAACATTTTTTGCTTAAACATAAATACTTTTAAAACAATTTCAACAGATAAGGCCACAAGGGATAATCCCCTTCTAAATTACCATTCCAACCCTAGTTTGCCCAACCTTCCAATTCTCTTAATAAGAAAGAAGGAGTCATCAAAATATGAGAGAAATTTTAACTCAATTGAAAATTCAATGAAAATACCTGCTTGTCTGTCTTAAACTTATAAGTTCAAAAATGAATATTTAAATTAAATTTTAATTTAAAATGAATGAGGGTAAATTTCAAATACTTTTAGAAAAAAATTTGTGTTTGCAGAATATTTTACATTGGCAAATTGGTTTTTGATGCTTCTTGGCGGGAATTGCTGGAAAATTGAATTTTTTAACTTAAACTTGTGACTTTTTTTTATGTATGTACCTAATTAGTTTCTAGATTATTTTTATACGTGCTGTAATATTAATTTTCCTTAAATAATACATTTTTGCTGGTATTGTTTTAATTTGTTTAATAAACCAAGTGTATTTTTAAACTAGTACTACAGTAAACTACAGCTAAAGCAACCATTAAAATGTAATTGTATAATCGCACAACAATGTTCAGGAAAAAAGAAAAACATTAAATGAATTAATCAGACACTTGTTTTTCTTGTTCTTTATTATTGCTCGCTATCAGTGTGACAAACTTTTAAAATGCTATTAAGTTTTATGTTCCCTATCCTGGTTGCTCCGACTAAAAAATGTCGTAAACTATACGTTCCGTGTCGGGTAATAGACAAGCTGGTTAAAATACCCGTCGATAAAACGGTTGTCCTGGAAAATAATAGCGGGTTATTTATCACGACCATTTAATCAAACGAATAAGTTTGGTATTTTCCTCAACCTCTTGTTGACTAATTGTTTTAAAATTTCGAACTAACAGCTTTATAGAATGTACAACAAATTGCTCTTTTTACCGCTTATAGACTTTGCCATTAAACGACTTTATTTGTAATAATTAAAGTTACAAAACCCTTGCATGACCAAATATATTATATTTTCGGCCAGACAATAAAATATACGTTATGGGATGCAATGACATCCATAAAATAAAGTTATGGTCTTTATGTTATCTGTTCCAGTTGTTCCGGAAGAAAAATATCTCAAAGAATGCGTTCCGTGTCGCTTAACGGGCAACAAGCCAGTTCAAATGAGCCTGCGGTAAAAAGGGGAGCTTTTTTCGAAAAAACTTATTTATCTTAAAAATATAACAGGTCCGGATTAATATTAAATATTTGTAAAATTTTGGAAACTAATTTTTTAAGGCACTATTTTCATAAAGGTAAACATTTCCGGCTTAAAAATTGTATTACTTCTTTTATTTAAAATGTATCCTGTGGGCGATTTTTGTGCCGCAAATTAGTTGACTTTTATTCGAAATATTTTCTCGTCTACCTAAATCATCTCGCAAGTCGCAATTCATCAAATGAAAGTGGAGAAAAGAAAAGTAGAATATAAAATGAAGAAATACGAAAATCCTACCGTAATATGTCACACTATATTTTCCTTTTGTTTGAAATAAAAGGGAATTTAAAGGCTCGGTATATAAATCCTTATAAATGGGATGGGTTGCCTAAAAAATTATTTATTTTTATTGCGGTCTCTGTATAAAATAGTAACCGAAAAAAATCACGTTTAGGGCATAAGTAATATAGAAAAAGTAACGAAAAACTTAATCGGGCTAAAACTAGCGAAAGTGATAATTCAAACGTAGTAGAAAATAGAAATTAATAAGTTTCCGATATTTTATGTTATTATTTAAACGTAGGGATAATAACTAAAACATTATTTCATTAGGACGATTAACCATTACCTTTAAAATTCTTGAAATTTTTTAATTAACTAAAATGTTTTATTACAGCTCTCTTCACGCGTACAAATGTAGAGTAATAAAATCATCTTTTAACCCATGCAATAAAGTAGATTTTTAAAACTCTTAAAATAAACGATCGCTTGACGGCAACCACAGAACATTTTAACTGGCATGCTGCCCACCGACGGTGATAAAATACATGCTTTATGTCATTTTTCTTCCGAAACAACTAGAACAGAACACATAAAGGTCATATTTCTATTTTATGATTGTCCTTACACTTCTGTTATCACTTCTAATATAATATGTCCTGCGTGACAGTTGAGTTAAAGTATTTTGGCGATATTCTTAGAATTTAAAGTTTTCGTGTCCTGACTAAAATTTGTAGGTAATTAAGAACCTTTTTTTCATTAGTTTTATTGGTAAAAAAAGATATCTCTTGGTTATGAGTATAATTTTATTTGTAATATACCAAAAAATACTATTTGTATAGTATTTATCTCGTAAACACCAAACTTTCGATTTTTGTGCAATAATAAGCGGATTACGTAAAAAAATGTGGGTTGCTCATCACTATCTACACAAACTAAAATTGATTTTTTTAGGTGAAATGTCACGCGTTGTCGATAATATAATCCGTATAAAAGTTTTTTTTTAGGAAAAATTCAAACATTTTATTTGTCAAATTATTTTTGCAATTGATATTTAAAATATGCACCTAATTTAAACTTGTCTAAAAAAATAAAGTCTAAAGTTTATTATATTTTCTTACCCTTTTTTATTTCTTTCGCTTGTATTCTCCACAGTCCTAAAAAGGAACACAATCATATCGACTAGCAAATTTTCCTCCGAGGATAAAATTTCAATTTTATGTTTTCATATAATATAATATCTTAACACCGTCATTTCGTTGAGCGAAACAAAAAGGTTTTTGTAAACTCTGGTAAAAGGTTATATTTTTTCTATTAATAAATATAATATTTTTGTCATATTTCACCTTCTGTGTAATTCAATTTTTTGCCTGTAGAGCAAGGCCTCACAAATAAATACAAAATGTTCATAATTTACTCTCGGTATTGTAACCAAAACAAATCTTATATTTTTTAGATCAGTGAGTAAGTTATTTAACTTTTTTTTAATGAAATTATTTATTTTGTCCTAATTAATTATTTTAGCTTCATTTATTTATACAGAGTAGTTATGACATGAATAATATTAATAACAGTCTTGATTTTATTCTAATTGAAGAATACCAAGAAAGCTTTCATAATCGATATAGGTTGCCCACTAACACACAACCTCTCTAAAACCGAATCAGAATGTAGCGATAGAGATAAAAAAATATATGGAAGCTAGAAAGATGAAAATTCCGATCATATTTATCGGTAATAAAATCCTTAAAGTATTGTATAACTATGATAGCCTTACTCATACTGACAGAATGTATAAAGAACTAAATTAGACACCCTCTTGAGGATTGAGCAATGCAAGCTTGTCTACAAAGTAGTACATAGGCACCAAAAATCCAACATTAATATTATATTGTCAAATCAAGTTCACAATTATGAAACACGAATTATTAATGATATACAGTATGTCTCTGTAAGTTTGCATCATATGGAAAACTTTTTTATTATTCATTTTACGAAAAAAAGTTATTCCTCATAAAAAGCTCTGCATGGTCTAAAACCTAAAATGCAACCATCAAATATCGAAATTTTCCATTCATATACGAGGTTTGTCAAAAAATGTGAATTTTTCCCAAGAATGTAAATTTTTCCCAAGAGTAAAGTACCTTTATTTTTGACATTATCAAAAATTGTTATTAAAAAAAGTTGATCAGAACTAAAAACCACGTCTAAATATGCAATAATACGCATTAAATTAATTAAATAATTAAAAATTAAATAATTAAAAATTAAATAATTAATAATAAATTAATAAAATAATTTTTCAACATAAATGCGTATAATTGCATATTTAAACGTGGTTTTTAGTTTTGAACAACTTTTTTTAATAATGTCAAAAATAAAGGTACTTTACTCTTGGGAAAAATTTACATTCTTGGGAAAATTTCACATTTTTTGACAAACCTCGTATATGACTGGAAAATTTCAAAATTTGATGGTTCCATTTTAGGTTTTAGACCATGCAGAGCTTTTTATGAAGAATAACTTTTTTTCGTAAAATGAATAATAAAAAAGTTTTCCATATGATGCAAACTTACGGAGACATACTGTATATTAAATAAATACTAGAACAAATATGGGTCTATATAATCCCATTGTACTACATATATCTAAGGTTTTTAATCAATTGCCAAATAATTTAAAAAGGGTAGAAAGATGTGCATTGTTTATAAAAAATGTCAAAAATCACTTTGCTAATGTTCAGAAAGGCTAGAAAGAGGATACTCTTTGTTTGTAATTATTTGGTTAATAAATAGTTTTCAAAAAAAAACTATTGGGCAGTTAATAAATGTTCAGATCCGTAATAAAAAAAAAATATTGACATGATTGAAAAGCAAACGTCATCTTGTCGACCGCAAAAAAGTGTAGAAATTGTGTTTGTCGTTAGCAAAACTACAATGTCATTGGTGGTAACCTTATTGTTTCCTTTTTTAGGCGGAGACGATACCAAACCTAATCCACACTAACAGGCGCGGTCGACTCCAAGCCACCTGGGTGCAGTTCTGTAATAGTTATTGAATGGGTGTTCCAACGTGACTAAGAGGCCGCAGCAAACTGGTACGCCGTGCGAAATAAAGCTTTTCGTGCAGTATAGGTGCCTACATCCTGGATTCGGCATGCAGGACTGAGCGTAACGGATTTTCCGCCCCCGATGGTTCATGTGTATAGCATTTTGAAAATTGAAAGACGGGGCAAAAATCCTGTGAGCTTGGAGAAGACACGGGACGAAAACGGGCTTTTAAAATTTCTAATATGACTTGATATTATGTTTAATAAATTTCGTTATTTATGGAACGGGACAGAGCAACCCAACCTCATCGCTGGAGCTGGCGCATTTTAAACAACAATAAATATAGTAAGTTTACTGGTTTATAATTTGTAGGTACCCAATTAAATTTAAAATTAAAGATCAAATCAAAATATTATTTTTTCGCTTTCCTGTAGAAATTTTAATTATTAGATATACGAGGTATTAATTTGACACACACCACATTTCAATGATAATTGATAATTTTATTTTGTAAAATGTATTTTTTTAAATTTCAGATTGTGATTGGGTACGCGCTACGACCCCTAAAACAGAAGTGCAAGTTACACGCGAGTGATGTGAGGAGGTTCTGCTTTTCAAGGGTTTGTCTAAACATCGTCGTAGTTTAAAAGCGCGGTAAAGTTAGCCTTTGAAGACCATCGGATGTCTGCAGAAGGTCAATGGCAAGCCGCCTTGTCTCTAGGGTATCTCGACGCCCTTTTTGTTTGTACCTTGAAGAGTAGAACAAGAAGAAAGAAGAGTGAAGATGAAGTCATCGGGCAAATGGAAATGGACGAGGAGGTAAGTAATTTGTTTCTAAGATTTTCTTTTCCTACTTACTACTACTTGGACCGTATCTATAACACAATTCAATATCTGACATGTTTGACGTTACTACGGGCCAATATTTTAAAGGAAAAAATATTCAACTTTTAAGGCACCTCCTTGTTTCAGAATTAACCAGAACAACATCTAAAGCAATGTGTAAAATCCGGGTCGCGATCTTTTCAGGGTGGCGCAAGATACAGAACCCAGTTCGCGTAAAGATCAATCCGATATTTTTTAGTTTAACGTCCAGAAAGGATATGATTGATCATAGTTTGGATTTGTTGATTAAAAGTACCTATAAACAGCAAATATTTTATGTTACAAAACATATTATAATTATTCTACAATCATTTATTAGAAGCTAAGACGGGCTAAACGCTAATTAAAAATGCTTTTGGTATAGTATCTGTGGTGTTAAAATTTACCTACTCAATTTTTTTTTGTGTGTTTGGGTTTCAATAAATATTAAACTGAAAATGACACCATGGGCGTTTATTAATTCGAGATGACAGACGAGAGCAATAAAAATTACTTTATAAGTTTAATCATTTAGATTGGTTTCTGTATGTATTTAATTGTCGCTTTGAGGACAAGTTGTTGTAAAATAAATTTGGCTTTTGGACCTGTCCGAAGAGCTTTGATTAAGTGCACTTAATCCAAAATGCGGATACAAGCTGGATTAGAACAAACTACAAGAATTAACTTGGGTAAAATTTTTAAAACTTTCTATACTACAATCTCAAAGTTCTGCTTTAATAATTGCTACCGATATCGCAATCTAAAAATGTTTTGGATTTAACTAGTTTAAGTAGTAAAATATTTAAAACACACACTACACAAAAAACAGCCACAGAAACGCTTAAAAAACATTAAAATCGGAAGAAAATAATATAACACAATCTGACGCGTGAGCTCGCTACGGCCCATTGCTAATATGGGAACTTTAACGACGAAACCAGATCAGCTGTTAATGTCAAATGTCGTTGTTTTCTGTCGAACCGCTTTGTTTTAAGAAAAAATTAATTGTAGTAAGGAACTTTTTAAACAGTAAAGGTTAAGATGAATTTTTCTCTGTGCTGTGAAAAAATACCAGCAATACCAACTTAAAACTGTGAAAAGAGATAAAAATAATAATAATAATAATAATAATAATAATAATAATAATAATAATAATAATAATAATAATGTGAATAAATTATCCGTATACCTACTGCTTATAATATTTACACTTTTATTTCAAGATTAAGTATGTTACAAAAATATTAAAATCATAAACTAGGGTTATAAAGTTTGTTAATAAACCTACGTTTTATTTTGGTAAAAATTACCTTTTATTTAAGAAACGATTTTTTATATATATTTTAAATATATTAGACTCATAACGATTCTTTGTGGATTATAAAATTGACAATAAAATTATTAATAACTTTATTCGCATCAATGTATAAGATGAAAGGTTTGAAATACTACAATAATATCATAGAAAAAGGTTTTATTCATTATCGTCAAACAATAGGTAACAATTTGATTTAGAGCCAGCAAGTAATGACAGTAATTAACTATGATAATTAAATTTTCTACACAAGGCGTAGCAAATGTTGTGAAACATCCTAGTAAAAATTATTAATAATAGTAATATCACAAGCTCACTATTATTAGGTTCTAAGGCTGGTTTTACAATATTTCTTCCTTTAAAAACATAGTAAATTTCCTAAGTATCTGTTTTGGTTTATTGTAAGACAACAGACTAATACATTTTTATTACCTCGATTGCCTTTAAATCCTAAACAATACAAAGCGTATAAAAAGGACACTCTTATATTTCCATAAAAAGTCCTCCGTTCCAACCAGCGACCCCCATAACGTGCTTTCCCGACGGCAATATTTCAATATAAAGGAAAAGAACAGACATGGTCGACATCTGAGCCGAACATAAATTCCAAAATTTATGGAAATATGGAAAAAGAAAACTGTTTCCTATATTTTACTGTAGGACAATGGTTTTCGGGTTTTATTATATCGAATATCAAATAAAACTTTTTATAGACTTGTTAAAGAAAAACGTTCAAAATATTATCTTTTTTATCAAGGGGAAAATGGTCACCACTTTTGATAGTAAAACGGTTTGAGGGTATTTTTTTATTCCCTAAAGATTTATGGGAATTGTCATGACACTAATTTATTTGACTTTCTTGTATCCCAATAATGGAAAATAAATGGGCGGAGGAAGTAGGTATATAATAATAATAATAATAATAATAATAATAATAATAATAATAATAATAATAATAATAATAATAATAATAATGTGTGTGTGTATATAGAGGGGTTTTGGCACTGGTTGAAACCAAATGGCCAGCATCGTTTCTAAAGGATCCATTTTTTTCCCGCGTTTGTAGTGTTAAATAATTTTTCAACCTAAAGTTTGTTTAGCTTGTGGTCGTTACATGGTTTCGGTATGTATTTTTTTTTTTTTTTTTTTTTTTTTTTTTTTTTTTGTTCTTTATTTTTTTCATTTATATCAATCCGATCAATAAATATAAATATTCTTTTTTTTTGTTTGATATATTATATATTTCTACTTTTTTCTCTTCCTTTTTTTTTTTCATAATTTTTTTTCATAATTTTTTTTTTTTTTTTTTTTTAAACAAAGTATACATGTTTTTTTTTTTTTTTTGACATATGCCGTTAATCAGATTTGATTATCAACATATTTACATTAATAGCTATCAGTTGTAATGGCTCTTTTATATTTTAATTTGTGCATCTGTTATATATTTATAAAGACTGCTATAAATTTGTAAACTGTTAAGAGAGAGAAGGTACGTAAGATTGAAAGGTTGCTCTACTAAGTTAAGTATATTATTAAATAAAGTATGTCTAAAATTTGTTAATCTGGAGCAACCTAGAATATGATGCTCCAAATCTCCCACTTCACCACACTCACAATTTTGCTGGTTTTGTAAGCCAATTTTTTTCTTATGTTTAGGATATAGGGCATGTCCACTTCTAAGCCTAGATAAAGTTCTGATGAAGTTTCTGTTTGTTACCTTGTAAAACCATGTTTTTTTTGGTATGTTATTAAACATGTTTTTATAATATAAACCTTTCTGAGAACTTTCATATTGCGCCTGCCAACCTTTTATCATTTTGTCCTTGGCTTGGCTGATGATGTCTGTGTGGGGTAATTTAAAATGATCTACAGAGGTGGGTATTTTAGTTGCCTCTTTGGCCAATTTATCTGCTATTTCATTTTCTGTAATACCTATGTGGGCTTTTACCCAAACAAAAAAGATATATTTGTTTAAGTTTAGTAAGTTCTGATATGTGTTCAAAATTTCTATGATAATGTGGTTGGTAGGCGGAATATTTGCACAATTTGCTATTTTCAATAAGGAGCTTTTACTATCTGAAAAAATTACAAAGAAATTGTTTTCTCTATATTCCAAGCAATATTTTAGTGCCTCAAGGATAGCCCATAGTTCTGCCGTGTAAATGGATGTGTTTTCGGGTAACCTATACTTTTTTGCTATTTTTTTATTGTTATGATAAAAAGCACATCCAGTTGATTTATTTAAAACAGAACCGTCTGTAAAAATATGTTCGTAATTAGACCATTTTGTATTTATGTTTTCTAAGAATTGTTGTTTAAGCATTATTGGGTTGTCGTTTAAATTGTCGTTAATGATTGTTTTTGGAATACTATTTAAATCAAGTTGGTAATATGGTAGTATTTTTGAAGAATAAATGTTTTCTTTTATTTGGGTTATCCATGAGTAACTTTCTACTAATAAAGGTAGTTTTTTGGTTTTCCAATATTGATGGGTATAACCTAAAATTGTAAGTTCGTTAATTTGACTAATTAGAATACTATCTTGAGATATCAATTTTAATAAAAACTTATCGCTAATAAAATTTCTTCTAAGTGATAATGGTGGTTCAATAGCTTCCACTTCCAGTATATTTATAGGGGTACTTCGCAGAAGCCCAATGCTCTGTCTTAAGCATTTATTTTTAATTTGTTCAAGTTTCTTCAAATGTGTTTCGGCGGCAGATCCATAAAGAGTACTTGAATAATCCAGAATAGATCTAATAAATGCTTTGTAGAATAATAGACATATATTTGGATCTGCTCCCCATTTTTGATGACTAAATGTTCTTAAGATGTTTAATCCGTTTTCTGTCCTTTTGAGTAAGTAGTGTATATGATCTTTCCATAGCAGTTTCCTATCAAGGAATACCCCCAAATATTTTACTGTCGATCTGTATGGTATTATCATATTTCCCAGGTTAATGGAGTTTGGTAACTGGGCACGGCTCCTAGAAAAGGAGCAGATAACTGTTTTTTGAGAAGATAGTGTAAGACCGGATTCCCTGAGCCACATTAAGATTTCTGTCAGTTTCCTATTAAGTAGTTCATTACATCTATCTATTGATGTATCTATTACATAAATACAAACATCATCTGCAAACTGCAGGATGCGCACTTTTCCGTTAAAAAGTTTTTCTAGATCGTGTGTGTAGATGACATAAAGAATGGGGCTTAGGATGCTGCCCTGAGGTAGGCCAATTTTAGCATTTCTTGATTTTGATAATCCGTTATTGGTTCGTATAAAAAGTTGTCGGTTTTGATATAACTTATATATATGTTGTGTTAGTTGGTCTGGTATGCCCAGTTGGTGCATCTTAGAAGTTAATAAGTTGTAGTTAACGTTGTCATAAGCGCCCTCTATGTCCAAAAATATTGCTGAGGTGCATTTTTTATTTGTGAATCCGAGTTGAATGTCTGTAACCAGAGTTGTCAGTACATCTTGTGTGGAAGTTTTCTTACGAAATCCAAATTGGGTTTTAGGAAATTTTCCTTGTTTTTCCATCCAGATTTCTAGTCGGTTTTTAATCATTCTTTCGTATGTTTTAAGAATACATGATGCCAAAGCGATAGGTCGGTAGGATGAAGGAATATTGAGAGGTTTTCCAGGTTTCAGTATAGGCACAACTATGTAGTCTTTCCAGTCTTGAGGTATAGGTGTTTTACCAGTGAATATGTTATTGAATATTTCTAGTAATATCTTCTTAACGCTTTCTGGTAAATTGAACAACATGGAATAGTGGATATTATCTTTTCCCGGTGCCGAATTGTTGTTGTGTTTTAAAACACTTTTTAGTTCCTGTAGATTAAATGTTTGTGTCAAATATTTGTAGTTTTCATTGGTATTTTGGGGTTGTAAAATAAGATTGTTGGTGACAAATGGGGGAGCTAATTTGGTGTGGAATTCTTCAATCCATGGGTCGTCCAAAAATATTGGTTGGCGATTTGTTTGAGGCCTGTTTTTAAAGCTATTAACCTTTTGCCATAATGTCTTTATTGGTGTATTTTTGTTAAGTGATGAGCAGTATTTGCGCCAATTTTCCCTTTTTGCTTCTTTTAGTGTTTTTTTTGCCTGGGCATCTGCCTTTTTGTACAACATTAAATTCTGGATATTAGGATTTAATTTATAATTTTTAAATTTTTCTTTCCTATCTTTAACAACGTTAGAGCAATTTTCATTCCACCAAGCTTTGCCACTTTTCTTTGAGGGATGATAATTATCCTTACAAGGGGGAATAGTGCGTTCTATTACTTTATTTAATGTGTGTATAAAATCTTTATAGGATGTAGTTTTAAATTTATCTAAATTTTGAACACATTCTACAAAAAAATTGTCCCAATTGGCTTTTTTAGAATTCCATTTTTTAATGTTACCTTCAGAGGCAAACTTTGGTGAAATTTGACATGTTATTATAATGGGGATGTGGTCAGAACCATAAGTGTCATTCAGAGTATTCCATTCCACCATCGACCTAAAGCAAGGAGATGTAAGCGATAGATCAATGGCAGAATTATTTCTTCCCGAAGGGCTTAAGTATGTAAAGTTTCCATTATTTAAGAAGACTAGGTTATTTAAGTCTATTGCATCCAAAAGGGTAGTACCGTATACGTCGTTATCTGCACATCCCCAGGCTACATGATGGGCATTAAAGTCACCACAGATTAAAAGAGGTTTTTGAAAAAGTGAAAAAAAGGTTGTCCATGTTTGACTGGATATTCGGGTTTGAGGTTTAATGTATAGTGAAATGAGAGAAATTTCAGAGCCATTACTTAATGGTATCCTAACTCCTATATATAAAATATTATTAATAATTGGATCTGTAAGCTCCACAAACTTTAAGTTATTTTTTATGAGTATTGCTACTCCTCCTTTTCCATCCTGTCTATCTCGTCTTAAAATATTATAACCCGGAAAAGACACATAACGATCTGGCTTAAACCAGGTTTCTGATAACATTGCTATGTTAATATTTTTTGTACTTATAAGATTTTTTAGGTTAACTTTATTCGCTATTGCGGAGCGACAATTCCATTGGCATATATTTAATGAGTCCATTTTTTTTTTAATATGGGTGTTAAGTTTTGTGTGTCTGTGTGTGTTTCTATACGTTAAAATGTGTTTTATAGGGTTGTTAAGATTCTAGAGTTTACTAATTCCTTAAGGTCGGATTTATTGATATTAAATGATTTTTTTTCCATTATGGTGTCTAAGACCGATATAACCAATTCGACCACATTTTCAAGTTTAATTTTATTTGTATCGGAAGTACTTCCCATACCTGATGACGAAGTGCTAGGTGTAGGGTTAGCTGTTAAATTTAGTCTATAGTTGGGATTACTTAAAATACCATTTCCTGCATTGTGTGGTTGAAATTGTGAAAGTATTTCCTTATGTTTATGAAAAATTGGATCAGGTGACGAGGACCTAGATCTTTTGGAAGGTATTTTTGTTTGTGTGAAATACGAAGTATGTGTTTGGCTTGGGGTATTTTTTGGTGATCTTGATGAATGAAGTAAAGTGTCTAAGGAGTATAAATCTACTTCTGGTAGTGGGTTTGGTCCCCTAATTAGGACTGAAGCATATGACTTTTTTGGAAAGCTTTTCTCCGCATCTTTATAAGGTAAGCTATTTTCCGCCATTGATTGTTTTATATTTTTTTGTCTACTAAATTCTAAACATTTTTTTATTTCATTGGGAAGATGGTTGCCATGGCAATGGAAGCATTTTGTTTCTGTGGAATTACATTCCTCTAAATTATGTTTGGTATCTCCACACTTTAAACATCTAGAGTTGCTTTTGCACTGCTGTTTAGTGTGGCCATACCTAAAGCAATTATAGCACAAAACAACCCTTTGAATGAATGTATTAATTTGGCATCTCACATGGCCAATTGCCACATATTTGGGTAGCGCTGTACATTTAAAAGTGACTATGACAGATTTTGTATTTATTCTTTTTTTTTGTTGGTCTTTTGGATCTATGATTGACTTTGTTATACGTCTTACTGATTGAACTGTAAAATTACAATGAGAGTCTAGTGGTTTTATTTTATTTTTTATAATTTCATCTGATAATTCATTGTCTAGCCCCGAGATGACGCCCTGTTTTAGTACCAAATATTTCGGCACATATGCCTCTAAATTATGAGATTGTAATTTATTTGAATTAACTAAATGATTAGCCGATTTTCCGTCCTTGAAACTTATCCTGACTCTATTTCGACCGACTGAGTCGATTTCTTTTATTTTATTATCGATCTCTGGATGAAGTGAGTATATAATATCATTAATTTTTATCGCATTGAGTTTTCCCTTAAACTCTGGTGATGTATTTTCGATTAGTACGTAAAACGGACCTACTAATTCATTATTGGGATAAAGATGTTTAATCCGAAGGTTTGAGTCGGACTTAAATAATTTGTTACCTGATGTTTCCTCGGTATTTTTTTGTTTTGTGTTAGCTAATAAGTTAGTTACTGGTGAAATAGGTGTCCCTTGAATGTCCATGATGTTATCCGGAGATATTAAACTCCTTTCTGTTCCTGTATTAGATCCCGTCAGGTCCAAATCAGGGGGTTTCCCCCCGTTATGAACACTCATTTTTATTTTAAAAACGTTTTATTCTAAACGATTTCGATTCAGTTTATTTATGTTAAATTTTTATTCTTATCAGTTAAGGAATTTGCAGCGATAAGCACTATGTAGATTCTCAACCGTTCCACGCGATAGCCCGGTCAAAACTGAACTGAATAATAATAATAATAATAATAATAATAATAATGTAAGTAGTAAGTAAAGTAACTACAACTCTATATTTACTAGCTAGGTGCACTGGGCCATACCTGAGATTGGTTTACTTCGTGCCTGGTATTATTCTAAGATTACATCTACTTAACAAAAGTTTCCAAATATTTCGTATATCTAAAGGGCGGAATATAGCAAAATGCATATATTATGCATTTTTTTGCATATTTTGTTAATTTTATAATAAAATGCATATTTTTCATAAATTATTATTTTAAGAGCATATTTTTATGTTTTCGGCTTTATCAAAAAATTTAAAACGTTAAGGGTTTATTATCCAGTTTGGTACTTATTTCAGGGATATTCCAATCTGAAGATTATAATAATAATATTTACAGTTTGGTTATACACAAGGTATTTATTGGGGGTTTCCGGGGTTTGTAAGTAGGCATCTTGTTAGGGGTTGTTTATTATCACTTAATAATGCGTTATTATTACCTGCTTAACAAACTGTATTTATATCGATTTGTAATAAATACTTCTGTTTTGGTTTGTCGAAAGATTTCAGTATTTTCAGTGTAAAACTAGTAATTTCAAATTTGTGTTCAGAATGTGTGAATGGTGGCGAAAACATCTTCGTGTGTTTTGTGCAAAGTAAAGAGTTGTAATGAGTGTAATGAGTATTTGGCCGCTTTATGAAGAAAATGAAAAATATTGATAAGAAATGGCGAATGCGTCACTAGTGTTTTCTCTTAAATAAACTGTTAAAAAAATTATATTAATTATTGTGGTAAGTTTTTTTTTGTTTATTAACCAAATTTAGTAAAATTTGGGCGTGATCCAAAAAATTTTAGGGCGACCTTTACGCCTCTATGGTACCTGTCTGCTACCTTCAAGACAAAACTCTAGCTACGACATTGATCCAATATATTTATAAAGTACCGTCTAGAAATATACGCCCTATTATTTGCTATTGTAAATCTTAAAGTTATAACTTTATATATCCTGAAGTATGTATTAAACTAAAAAATAACCTTCTTCTAATTATTATTTAAAAAAATAGAATAGTAACCAGAAATGGCATTACCTACTCTTCCGCCGGACACATAAAGAAACACAACTTTAAGCATTCAAAATACAGAAGATATTTCTGGAGAACGAATAGTCCATAAAACACAAAACAAGGGAATAAAACAATACGTAGTTTTATAAATAATTCATAGAGTTGGCGTCAACCAGAGTCTTTCGACTGGATAAAAGAAAATATAAGAAAAAATATTGGCACTGTAGTCAGTTTAAAATGTATTTCATTTGGAATGGATATAATAATTAAGTTTTTTTTTTACTCGATTTAAAGAATGATTTATTACCTAAATAACCTATCGTTATTATCTTTGTAGGTAACTCGAAAAGTATGTTCTTACTCCTTGTTCTTACTTCTTGGGTGACTTCATGTTAGTGACTCCCTTGAGATGGCAAATTATTGCATAAATATTGGAACTGAAATGGCGGAAGCTATTCAGTCCACAAATGGGGAAAAGCATAAAAATTCATCCTTGCAAAAATATATTTTTTTTGCATCCTGTAACAAAGAGCGAATTAATAAATCATTTTTAATCTTCAAAAAAAAGCAGTGCACCTGGACATGATGGCTATTAAGTGGAAGTAATACAGCAGACTAATCAAGAAATAATTACTCCACTATTGCATGTCTTCAACTTAATTTGGGATAGTCCCAAGTGAATTTAAAATCTCAATGGTCATTCATATACACAAAAAATATGGCTCAAAAAGTGTTATCAACGATTACAGACCAATAAATCTTCTAAGTGATTTTGTGAAAAAATTTGAACAATGCCTTAAAGAACGGTTCAATCAGTATGATTTTATAGAGGGTTTCAGCGCATCGGAAGCTATACATAGGATTATTACAACAAAGGCTGTTAACAACTTAAACAGTAAAAGGTAGTAAGGGTCTTACTGTGTTTTTGGACCTAGTAAAAACGTTCGATACTATTCCTTATGAAAAACTAATCATTGTGCTCGGCAATTATGGCATAAGAAGGGTTGCTGGTGGTTTGCTTGATAGTTACGTAATAGATATCAATAATAATTGGTAAAATGAAATAATGTCATAATCGTCGTGATGACATTACAAAACAAAAAATATAATTGGCGCAAGGGACAGTGCTGGAGCCACTTCTGTTCATTGTTTACATAAATTCATTACTGAAACTAAAAATAGATTGTTTCACTATTTCATATGCAGATGACACAGCTAATGTATTCTCTGATGATACATGGGAACATGTAAAAAATAAAACAATGAAGGGCTTGAATAGAGTACAAAAATGGCTTCAGAATTATAAACTAGCGCTAAACTTAACAAAAACAAATTATATTAGCATAGCATTCTTACTGACTTTTTAGATATTTTAATAGAAAATCACCTTATACAGTGACCGGCAAAGAGTTCGCAACATATGGGAAAAATGTTTATTAGCGGAATATTGAAAAATCTTTTTTGGGGGATTGGATGTGCATATCCCATAACCCTAAAATCGATTTTGACACACGTCACGTGACGAATGGTATGGCGGGAAAGTTGAAAAAAACAATATGAAATCATCATAAAACAGATAAGTTGATGAGATATCGAAAAAATTTTAAGAATAAAAAGTGTTTAGAATTCCATTAGAACCTTAAATACAATGTTTGGGATATCTACTTGAAAAAACATAAAATCGAATATTTTTGTAAATATTTTTTTACCGAATTAAAAATTTCAATATTTTTCCTTTCTTAAAGCTTCATTAAAGTAAAACTGACATCTGGTGACCACAACTAGAAATATTCTTTTTGTTTTGGAGCAATAATTCAAAAAATTCGTTTACACTTGGATACCAGCTGTTGCAATAGTCTATTTCTAATAACCTTATCGATATTTTTTATATCGAAATATTCTATTATGTTAAGAAATCCTTAAGTTCAATAATCCAAAGCAAATTTTATTTATAACCGTAAAAAATAATTTTGAATTTCGCAGAAATCTTTAAAAAAATCTTAAAGTTAATAAAAATTTAAATTATTTTATTGAGCCAAATAAACAACAATTTGAGTAAAAAAACTATATTAGTAATAAGCATTAAATACTTTTATTAATACTGATAACACCAAAATTAACCTAAATTAAAAAATTTAACCGAGTATTAAAACTCGGTATGACCGCCGTTTACAACGGAAGTATGTAACATGTTACACGTGGTTGTATGAATAAAGAATTACATACGTAAGTAATAATAACCTAAACTTAATATATTATGTAAATTCTATTGGTCCTAAGGTTTATAATATATTAGCAATAGACATTAGAAATTAAAAATAAAAATGAAAATGTTTGCAACTTATGCAAGAAATTTATTGTCGGTAATTTTGGTGTTTGGTATTTGTAAAGGTTGTTTGAATCTCTCTCATTTTTCTTTTCGATTTATGATTTGACTAACTGACTTTATGGTGTAACTGCATTGTATATTTCACTGTGTTATTTAGAAGTAGTTATTTTGATTTTTGAGCTGATTGTTTTTAATTATTTAAACTTATCTAGGAGTATCTGTATAGAATGGCGCATACAATATATTTTTTATACTTTTAATTAGCAAGGCGACGTCCATT